>JAUPFV010000002.1:341784428-342425089 GCA_036936605.1 Limnanthes douglasii subsp. nivea
AGCATTTACAAGCATAAAAACTTGTTATCATCACCATAGATTTTTTTGTCAAAACCTTGAAGTGGAGAAAAACGTTTTTTGTACATTGTTGTATCAGATTTTGCACTAAGTACAATGTTGATAAGTAAAGATTGAAGTATTCCTAAGGCAGTGTACTATATCAGTAAAAGTCTAGTGGCAGTTGAGAAGAGGTATTTGTAACTGGAAAAATTAGCACTAACATTAGTGATTGCTGCTAGGAAAATGCGCCCTTATTTTCAAGCTCATACTATCGAAGTCCGAACTTCATTCCCTTTAAAAAATGTTTTGCAACGACCTAATATTTCAGGGAGAATGACCAAATGGTCAGTGGAGTTAAGACATTATGATATTTTTTCTCACACCTCGAACGGCGATTAAAGCTCAAACGTTGGCAGATTATTTTGTTGAATATCATTCAAACATATCGATATTGAAGAAAGTAAATATATTGCACAAGTAATTTCGAGGTGGATTGTTCGAACAAATGGTGGGTCTAGTATTTCAGGATGTAGTGCGGGTTTCAGTTAATAGCTCTAACTGGAGAAATGATGATTCAATCGATCAAATTTGGTTTTCACGCTTCAAATAATGTAGCTGAATACAAAGCTGTCTTGACAGGTTTGAGATTGGCAAAAATATGTAGAGCAACTTCAGTACGCTTGGAAATAGATTCTCAATTGTCAGCAAATCATGTATCTGGATTTTCCGAGGTGAGAAATGATTGATTAATTTTATATATTTGGGAACTTCATAATTTAATGTTTCCATTCGATCATGTTGTTGTTGAATATATTAGTTGAGGAAGTAACATGGTGGCTGATTCTTTAGCAAATATTGCTTACAAGGAGGAGTATCCTTGGATTTTTCTACAAAAAAATCCTTCAATTTTGACTTAATCAAATTAGTGTAAATGTATAGAGGAGCTCTTTATCACAACTGATGCAGTCCGAGGAGATTGGCGAACAAATATTCTTAATTTTTTTACTCAAGAAACATTTCCAGATGATACAAAGTTGGCCAAAGAATTAAGAGGTAAAGCCTTCAGATACATAGTTTTAGATGGAATTTTGTATAAGAAGGCATTAAGCAGACCATTACTACGATGTCTAGACAAGCAAGAATCACAGGAGGTATTATCAGAGTTGCATGATAGAGAAAGGTCAACTCATTGCAGGTGTAAAGCTTTATCTCAACAACTTTTTCTTGCATGATTTAATTGGCCTAAAATCATGAACGATGCTAAAAATATGGTTCCAAGCTGTGATACTTGTCAAATATTTGCTAATGCTATACACAGGCCGACAATTCCACTTATGTCTATAACCAATGCCATACCATTTGATAAATGGGGGATTGATCTGGTAGGGCCTTTGCCAATGAGATGTGGTGGATGCCAAATGATAATTGTAGCAATGAATTACTTTACGAAATGGGCTGAGGCAGAACCACTATCTGGAACAAAGGCAAAAGATGTAATCAAATTTATTGTGAACAGTATTTGTTGTCGCTTCAGAGTCCCTCAGAGAATTACAACAGATAATGACCCTCAGTTTAATAATAAAGAAATGACTTTATTTTGCGCATCGAAAGGAATTCAACAATGTTTTTTGACGCCTTTTCATCCTCAAGCAAATGGACAAGTTAAAGTGACAAACATAACTATTTTAGATGGGTTGAAGAAAAATTTGACAGGGGCAGTAGATAATTGGCCAAACTATTTACAAATGGTGCTTTGGGCTTATCGGACAACTCGTAGGGAGGCTACAAAAGAAATTCCTCATTTTTCCATAACACATGGAATGGATGCAATTAGCCTCATGGAATCTATGATGTCATCTTTCAGAAGAACTCAATATTTCAGAGAGATCCAATTATGAAGCTAAAAGGGCGAGTTTAGATTTGATTGAGGAGAAAAGAGTTCGAGCTCATTTAAACGTTTATTAGACTCTTATGAGGAATATATATGATTCGAAGGTAAAAATAAGAGAGTTTAAATAAGGTGACAAAGTTTTGAGAAACGTATTTTTGCATACAAAGGAGAAGAGCCTCAGAAAAATGGTCCCGAATTGGGAAGGGCCTTATGTGGCTGTCAAGAGGATAAAACCAGGATCTTATCGCCTTTGTGATATTCAAGAGAGGATGCTTCAACACCCATTAAATATACATAATTTGAAATCATACTGGGAATATATTTTTTGTATTTTAGATTTTTTACTATTGAATGACGTATTCTTTCCTACCATGTTGGCCTAAGAAGGGTTTAACGAGGCGCTATGTATATATTCAATATTATCAATAAAAAGATATTTTTGGCCAATGGCTGTTTACAAGTATCTATTGAAAACTATCTTAACGACTTATAAAAGACTAATCACGTTTGAGGTTGGTTAAGAGTAGAATGTTCCGAAGTGCAACGTTTAATAAATTCACTGTGATTTTACGAAGTGCAACGTTCAATAGATGCACTATGATTTTACAAAGTGCAGCGTTCAATAAATGCATTATGTTATTCAAGGTAGTATGCTCGAAATTCGTATGAGGTCATTCGAAGTATTATGTATCATATTTAAGGAGTTATGTTTAAAAAAATTATTTTTATTTCAAGATTGTTAACTTCGAATAATTTATATTGATGATAAAAATGAGAAATAAACAAAGACATTTGTCAATTAGATTAATTCGATGAAGTAAAATAGGCTGGATACTAACTTGACAAATATAAAAAGGATAACATAAAATCAAAGAACAACCAAATTTTTCAGACGACTACTCCTCGGATGATTCTTCTTCTGATGACGATAAGCTTGGGATATGATCAAAGGCTTCACTAGGACGCCGTTCGATGAGAATGTTGTTCCAAAAACTAGAAAGGACGATTTTTGGATAAGTCGCATGAATTTCTCGAAGAAGAGGGATGACTGTCTCTTCTTTACCATTATTAATAGCAGCTAACATGTCCTTAGAGCATTCAGCTTTTGCGAAAGTGATATCAACTTCTTTTTTCTTCTCAAAATCAACTTTCAAAATGGCTATCTCATCAATCAATTCTTTATTTTTTGCTTCGTTGGTAGCAAGAGAAGTTTGGACACCTTCAAATTTAAGCTTTTCAGCAACCAACTCTTCAACATGTTTAGCTTTGAGCTTGTTCATCTCCTCTAGATGCGAGGCGGTTAGTTTTTCTTTATTAGTATAATGTTGCACTCGTAAATGAATTTTGACAAATATCTTATCTCGAATAAGCTCAGATCTTGCAGCTTCGAAGATGTGGAATTGCTTGATTACTTGATTCGGATTTTTTTCCCTCAGTTGTTTCTCAACATAGACAATTCCCTTATAGCGAACCATGTCTTGTGACAATCACTTCAAGTGACTGTGGGAACCCTCGACTTGTGAAAAAAGCGACTTTTCTGCAGCATCGAGATTGACAAATGGTTGGAGTGCAACAAATACATCAGGGTTGGGTGGAGGATGAGGAAAAACTGTTAGGTTAGGACGAGGAATCATGTCCAGAGATGTAGTTGTAACAGAAGGATAGATGATTTCTAGAGACGCTTCAACGATTGAATGTCTCCCAAAATTCTGCATGCGAGTCTGAATATCTTGGATGACAGGATTGTCCTCTCCAACAAGTTCCCGAGACTCGTTGAAATTAATAAAGCTATCGGGATCGAAGTGGTCGTCATTTTGATTATGATCATCTGCATTGTCCTGGATGATGATTAGAACATCATCATTTGTTTTTTTAAGAGGAGGATTTTGCTGATTCCCAACATTTATGACTTCATCCTCATCAACTAGTGTGTATTCGATGCCCTTTGATTTATTTATTTTCTTCCCATGAGGACTATTGAAAGTTTTATTTTTCTTCGAAAAGGTTCTTACTCTTTCTCTTCTTCGATGGTTTAAAAAGTCTTTCCTGCTTCTTTTCTTTTGCGATGTTTGGGCTTCGACTGTGTTGAAGGGCTAGCACCAGATATGCTAGCTGCTTTTTTTATTTTTCTTTTCCTTTTTTGTCGTTTCTTTTTTCTTTTGAGGCAGGTGACTATCTAACCTGCGGATGAGGATGAATACCTTATAGTCAGGTTGAACTAGTCTTTTGAAAGTGTAATGAGAGATGGGTTGATCCATTAGATTTGGAGGAGGTAAGGCTCCAAGTGTGACGGGAAAGAGATGACTATTGAGGAAGTTGATCGGTTGGAAGACGGTGTGGAAAGCCTTGTTCCACTATGTTTCAGCCCAAGCGGCAAGCTTTTTAAAAATGTCTTTGGCCGTTGTCCGGCGAATAGCGTACTGTCACGAAATTTCTGAAATGATTATATAAATAAAAAATGAATAAGGAAGACAACAATTAATACTAGTTTATCTTAAAATGTACAATGTTTGAAGTACTTACGGTTGCTTCTCGAGATGAGATTTAATTTCGATGGGTTAACATCAGATATTTCTTTGCCGTTCTCCCATGCTCCTGAGATAAAGATAAACTTTTGTTTCCAAAATTTGACTCCTTTTAGGATATCATCGATGATTTTTAAATCATACTAGAGTGAGGTAGTAAATTGGGAGCTTCGGTCCTTTTACTAATTTTGTCAAGGATATGAAATCCTTGATGCTGATCAGAATCTTGGACAACCGAGAGGCCATGATCACAAACATGAGAGTGAACCACTGATTCGGTGTCACTTGAGTTGGGCACAAGTTGAGAAGTTCGAAGTACTCCAAGATCATATGATCGAGTGGGAACTGAAGACCCCAACTGATGATTTCTAGGTAGACCACCAGTTCTTCATCTTTGCAATCTAAGGGATTTTCCCCTTTTTAGGTAGTCGAACACTGATTTTGTCTTATATTCCCCATTGTTTCTTTAAATCGGATGCTTGATTCTCTTGATAGTATATATATGGAACTTTCTTCAGCTCCATAATATAGTTAGCATCGAGATCTCTCAGGTTTTTGCCAATGGCTGCTCTTTCCTCATCAGAAACAGTACCTAATGCCTTCTTTTTTCGAGGCTTACAAACTTTATTTTCGGTGGTATTTTCTGAGTCCCCATCACCGGATTCAACTTCATTATCAGACTGAGTAGCTTTAGAATCAGCTTTGTTTGCTCCTGATGTTTCATCCCTTGGTTGGGGAGGATCTTTAGAGGGATTTGGTTTAGGTAATGAAGATTTCTCGACTATTTATCTTCGAGGAGGAGACTGAGTAGGTGGATTCGATAAGGGGAAAGTTGGAGCAACATCAGAATCATCTCCCATGGATATGAAAGTTTTTCTTCTACGGATTGGTGGAGCACAAGTTGAAAATGAGTGATTTCAATTGTTTCGAAGAGGATTTTCTTGATTCTTCACTGATCAGAGGTGATGCTCTGACTTGAGAAGAAGGTTCGAGGCATTTTGGGTGTTTGAAATCTAGAGGAATGACGCTCTTCGGTAGTAGGAGAAGGAAAAAAAATAGAGACTTTAAATGGATCAAAATTCCCGTAATAAGTAGTATTGGTTGTTGTTCCAACGAGAACGTTGTTGATTAATCTGGTAGCTTTGTACTCCTCTGCTCTTTCAGTAATGTAAAAATAATCGTATGATCCGAAGACTAGATTATCGTTAGGGTTCACAGATTTGGGTTTTTTGGGTATCCTATCCTTAGATCTTCTGGATTTGGGATTTTTTTCTCATAAACTGGATGACGATTGCGAGAAGTATGGGTTTTCCGGCGAAGATAGTTGGGAAATTTGAAGAACACATTGAAGGTAGCTTAGGGTGTGATGTTTCTCTCTCAAGAAATTTGGATTGTGAATTAGAGAATGAAGTTACAAACAAATTTATAGAAGGATGAGAAGATGTGTAGAAGTGGAAAATACTTTGTCATGATTGGGACGAATATGAAACGGTGATAAGTTTATGAGTTCAACATCTGTCAGACTAGCTAACTAGCTATAAGTCTAGTAGCTAGGTATTTATGATGAATCTGAATGGTTAGATTTTATAGAGATTTACTTCGAAATGATTTTGAAGATTAGTTATTTCCTTGAGAGTTCTGTTATGTGGGCACGTTTGGCGAAATCCAATGATTACATTTTTGAATTTGAGAGTTCTGATGTGTGGGCACGTTTGGCTAGATCCGATGATTACATTCTAAATTTGCGTCTAAAAAGATTCGAGAATAAATAAAATATATTATTGATTTGTTGACTTTGAGTTTCTGATATGGATTATGGCAGGATTCAAAGACATTTAGTTCTCATTCATATACTGACATGAGAACTAGGAGGGCTACTGATATGGAAGTAGAAATTTAGGAACTAAAAGTGTAAATAATGGAAAGTCTGCATTTTACTTTAAAAAGTAAATCTTTACTTTATGATATAATACGTTTATTCTTATGTTTCTAGTTATCATATTCAAGTTAGGTGGAACAATAGTATGAGATGAGTTTGAACTAGAAGCTTCACCAAAAGTAGATAAAACTGATATGCCGCAAAAATAAGTTTTATTGTAAGAACTTGTACAATATCATGACTTCACGTATGCCTAAAGATCTTCTTAAATACTAATTATATTAGCACATGCATCAGCACAAGAGAAACACTCAATTTCCCAAATACCACAAGTATATTTGTAATTCGGAATATCAATAATCATAACCAATTCTGATTGAAATTAAAAAATACTCCAGTTAACGTCAGAGCAATTCACGTACGAACTTCTTCAATACTTATTTTGATATTTTTTTTTCCAGTATGATGACAAAGCTTGTTATTTTAACATAAACAATCAGAGTAACAATTTGACATATGGGTCATATGCATAACCCTAATTTTATCCAATAATTCTTAAATATGGAGGCTGTGATTTTTTTATTTTAATTATTAAAATATTCAACTGGACTAGAAGCTATAATACCATAACGTTTACCTAAAACAAATGCATGCGTACTTTTCAGGAGGAAAGGTCTTCATGAAGGTAAGTATTTTTTGACCATTTTCTTTAAGAAATTCATGCAAATATAAATCAAATAAACTCTTAGTGGGTGCATACGCACACCGTTTCAAAATCTTAACTAGCTTCTTCCACAAATCCTGTGGTGAACGTCTCACCGCATGCTTCAAATTCTCAGTTAGATGATAAAGAGAGTATGAGTGGTAGCAACCAAGGAAAATAGTTGAGACAACATTAACAATATATATGTAACGACGTCTGCAAAAACCATTGTCAATTATCACCATCTTGAGACCCAACAATAATGAATGTTATTGGGCAAAGACTTACATAAAAGTATACGAGTAATAATATCAATTTGATAAAGCAATTTTACAACCAATTATATAATATGTAATGTTTTAATAGAAAATGTAGTTACATAACCAATTTGCACATAATTCTGCAACCGTCTACCAGGTAATCACACAGGCAAAATAAAATATATTATTTTCATAATATTAGACTAATATCACAATAAAATCTAATTATGCAACAACTTTGTACGTAATTACGCACCCAATTAACATGTAATTCCGTACCTAAAAAATATGTATTTAAACATTTTTTGTTAAAAAAACTTATCATTGTTGCAATCTTTAGCTATTGCAAAGAATAAAACCCTTGATATTTACCTGCAAAAAAAATATCATCAATAGAGAGCATCAGTCAACAAGAGTGAAAACCTTGAAGATAAGCTCCAACACTATTAAAAAACGGTTGCCACCATCATAGTCTAATATAAAATCACGTATGATATCGAGAGTATTTAAAGTCTTAAAACAATATTTTAACAATCTAAAAAAATAAGAATATCTTCATAAACTTACTTTCCTAGGTTTCTCCAAGTTAGTCTATGATATGCGATAAAAAAAAAAACCTAAACCATAATCAGATTTAACATAGATTAAGTGTTTTTTTAAAGTAATATCACTTCTTGATATAAAATCATCACTTATCTCGTTTGATATCAAATCGGACGTCAAATGCTTCTTATTTTATGTAGAGAAACCATGATATCACTTATGATTATGGACACCCTTTTCTCTTTCGTCGAACAATGAACACTTAAATTTTATTTAGGATTATGAATGAATAATAAATAAATCCACGTTCGATAAAAAATCGAGATTAAAAATACGCCTGAATTTAATTATGCCTTCAAATATATGACGTACACCTTGAGTACCATCAACCCAAGTTCTAGTATCAAGTTTTTTTCTTATGTTCAAATAAAAGAACACCTGAACTAGGTTCTTCAATTGGTAAATTATTTTCAACTATCTAATTAATGTTATGTAATGATACTCTATACAAATCAGCAACATCAATACATAAATATCTAGTTTCAACAGTTTCACCAATCTCTATATCAATATCTTGACCTTTACTATGAGTAGCCAATGCAGCAAATAATATAAAATCATCTTCACAACACAAAAAACAGTTCTTATATTCACAAAATGAATAGCCAAAGCTAAAACGACCACTGGCCAACCAATTCCACTTGCTTATTGCAAAATCAACCATACTTTCGTAATTTTCAAAAGTACCAAATAGACGAGTGAAAACCTGTTTTTTTTTGTTAAAAATAACCAATAAATAAATTACAAACGTACAAATAAACAAAATAAAAGAAAGATATAAGTTTACACTATTTTTTTTACCAAACTTTCATATATTTTCGCAACCAAGACACAAAAAGAAAAAATAGTTATTACGCAACCAAAGTATGCATAATTTCACAACATAATAGAACAGTCTAATTACGCAATCAAAATATACTTAATTTCACAACCAAAGACACTAACTAATTACGAACCAAAATGTACATAATTTAACAACCCAACAATAATAACTAATTACACAACTAAAATGAACTTAATTACATAACCAGACCTACAAAAATAAAAAAATCTCAATATTGGTTTTTCCCGAAATCATTTTTTTCAGATAATTGGCAAAATATTTACGTGAATATATGAAATAAATTTACTCGTAATTCTTTATAAAATATATTAAAATATCTAATAACTTATTTAAAATATATATAAAAAATTATATATATATATATATATATCAAATATTTTATTTATGACATAAATATCTTAATTTATCTCATTCAACTAAACTTATACCTATAAATGAACTTTTAATAAACGAAATAAAAAATCTTATAAAATGTTAAACACGATGCCATAAAAGGAAAATTCTATTATAACAAAATAACAACAACAATGAAATTGTTTAAACAGAACGCGACGATATTAGTTTTAAACGGGACTGAAAGTAAATGGTTTTCACCTTATCAATTAACTCTAACAATAAAATTAACAAGCTCTTGTTTAGGTTAAAAAAATCGAAACTGAATTTAACCATACAATGAATAAACATGGCCCCAAAAGTGGTAATTGAGTTGGTGGAGTAAGGCCTCTTTGTGACCAAAGGTCATATGTTCGAGTTCCTCTACAAACACTTTTTGGGTTGAACTTGTCACCTTGTGTGGTTTACCTACTGGAATTGGTTTGCAGACTATTGCGTCAGATTTAGGGTTTACTTTGTGCACACTCGTTGAATTGCGGCTGCGGGTTCACTCCGAAAAAACAATGAATAAACATGGTCTACACGTGTTAAATTGATGAACTGAATACCGTATATATCTTTTTATCACATACCAGGTTAAAAGACCAATATAGTTTCATATATATTTAAACGTGGACAAATAACTTTTTATATTTATTTTCATATTGAAACAGTATCATGTTTTTATAATGTTGGAATTTTTATATCTACATTGATGATGATCAAAATATTCGAAAGATAAAATTAGACAGAGGCCAATATTTATTTTATTATTAAAATATAGTCAATTTTCTATATAAATAGTTCAATTTTATTTTGTTATGGGTTTGGCCCATAAGCATTGTTTGGTCAATTAAGCCCATTTAGATTAGGTTTAGTTTATAAATAGTTTTTTAAGAAGCATTTATAGAGAGGTATTATTTAATATATAACATACATTCTGTCTCTAAGCATTTATTTAAGTTGCTCAATTATCGATCTATCATCTATCATCTACCAAATATTAACTATTCTTTCACATTTTAATAAATTATCTTACGAATAAATTTTATCCTCACCAAATTGGTGACCATAGTGGGAGCCTCTAAGCGGTACCTGGATAACAAAATCCTAAACCTAGCGTACAAAATTTATCCTTCGGAACCCCCTAAAGCTTGAAATCTAAAATGAAGATAGATCCAACTCTAAAGACTAAGTGAGTTAGGATAGAAGAAGAATCTCTCTGAACACCTCGTGCGAATGATGAAAACTAGGAAAGACTTCTCATACAAGAGAAGTGAGTTCATGTACGAGGAGAAATTTAAGCATTAAGGTCTCGAAAAGAAGCCGAATTGAATCTAAAAGGTAAGGTTCAAACATAAAACCAAAAATCTGATGGGCAAGAGGATTACTTCCAACAGAATCCGAAGAAGCATAAAATTTTAAAAAATGAACATAAATAGGATTGTTCTAGCTCTTCGGGGTCTAGTAAAATCCCAACTTCTAAGTCTGAAGTATCTTCGTCTTCTTCAAGAAGTGATTATTGTCGTAAAAAACAAAAGAGTCACAATGATAAGTGTCTATCAAAGAAATGTTCGAACAAACATCACAAGTCGAGTAAATAAGATTATTTGGATAAAAAGAAGCACTAAAGGAAGAAATAGAAGAAAAAAGGGTACAAAAAAAAGTAAAAGGGCCAGGAGACCATTGTATAGACCATCTAGTGAGTGATTAAATCGCTACCCCATCCAAACCAGGTATACTGCTACATCAAATGAAGATCGCAAGTCTAGTCAATGACATAATTAGAGGCGATCCATTTTGTCTGCCAAAATCATGTTTGGTCATTTACCTAGACGGTTTGATATCTCTAATATGAAAATTTCGATGAGATCAAAGATCCAGACAATCACCTTGAACATATCAAGAATTTCATGATGAATTTTGATGATGATAATAAGCTATTGTGCAAGGATTTTTCTCAAACCTTTAAGGATAATGTCTTAAAGTGGTATTACCGACTTCAGCAGGGGTCAATCAAGAAATTTGATGTGTTTTGGATGGATTTCTAAAGATAGTTTATGGGAAGTAAAGCTTAAAGGAAACAAAAATATAATAATCCACTGTCGACAATTTACTGATGAGACTTCAAAGAAATATACCAAGCGTTTTGTTGTAACTAAAGATGGATTGATAGACTTCTTCGAACAAGTACCCATAACTTGTTTTAGACAAGGGATTTTACCTGAGGAATTATCTGTCATTGTTACGAATAAAAAATCATTGACACGGGGAGGTTTATTTTCCCAAATTGGGAAACAATCTCGGTGGAAGAAATAAAATGATCAAAGTTGTCCAATCAGTATATGAGCAACACTTCATCCTCTTAATAACAAACTACAAAAAATTATCATCTGAATTATTCTAGACAAAGTACCCATCGTCTAGGGCTAACCAGCATTCCTCCAAAGGAAACAATCTAGACCCCGAAAGGAATTGGTGGGTTCAAACTGATTACGAGATAGAGTGAACTGAAAGGTTGTAACCATTTACGATAACAAAAAGAGGTTTGTATAATTTTGAAGACCACCACCTATTCAAATCCCAAATAAAATCGGAAAGCCAGGTTATGTACGTGTCATAATGATGTGGGGCATGATACAAAGGATTGCATTATTTTAAATCAAGAAATCCAAACTCTAATGGAGAATAGAAAATTGACCATTATTCAAAACACTAGTAGGTAACATATCAACACCGTACAAGACTGAGGATCAATAAGGGAAATCTAATGTTAAAAAATAATCTATAGAAATGAAACCCACAAAAAGAAATACGCTGGTGATTACGAATAATATACCAAGTTTGATGAAGATTTAGAGTATTTTGGATCCCGATCCGGATCGTGGTTGGATAAATATGATATGTGAAACGGAGAGAATGGTCTCCAAATTATGTCAACTCTTTGAATCATTGACCACTTTTTGAAGGAGATGGGGGATATTATGACATCTCCCTCAAGTTGTTCAAAAACAATACATGTAATCAGCTTGGCTACACAGTTAGAGGGGAAAATATCTACTCATCTGTATCAGAATCCAACCCTGTTCATTGTATTCAATGAGGATGATTTGAGAGATATTGTTGGGCCACATGAGGATGCAGTGGTGATTGGGGATACCATAGAGAGACTAGAATTTCGAAGGATTTCGATTGACACCGATAACTCAACTAATATTTTGGTTGTCTCCACTTACTGGTTGATAAAAAACATGTCCGCCATTATCTGATCAAACTAAATTAAATTGGATTTACATGGAGTTCTATTGATGTTGTTGGAGAATTCGAAGGTGAAATGTGCCAAAAATAACAATTTAAAAAGATTGTGAGAGTGATTTTTGTAGTGGTTGACGGTTTGATTCTTTACAATGCCATATTTGGTAGATCTTGGCTATCAAATATGCTTGTTGTTGCTTCAAAATATGATTAATGCCTAAAATATACAGTCGGAGGCCATGTAAAAATTCCTCAAAGTATCCAAAAGGTGGATAGAGAATGCAATGTAACTGCCCCTTACCCCAAAAGCATTTCAGAATGTGGTAGCTAAAAAAGAATAGTAATTAGTAGAGCCCTTTTTGGATTTAAGCAAAATAGTTGATCCTCGACAGACTCATACTGTAGTTATTTCAATTGAAGAGGTTGAGTTACACACTTCTTTGGATGAGAAATGTGTTAGGATTGGAGCTAAGTTACTATCAGAGATAACTAATTTTTTTTATCATGCTTGCCCAAGAACTTGCATGTATTTTCTTGGTGTAATGAGGATGTAACATGTGTACCATCGAGCATCATTTTTCGTAAACAAGCTGTATGATCCGATGCAGGCCATGTCACACAGAGACGAAGAGTGTCTTCTGTTAAAAAATCTGAAGCTATTGTTAAAGATGTAGATAATCTCAGAAAAGTATAGCATATTCGGGAATCTTAGTACCCGATATGGACCGCTAATCAAGTGCTTGTGCAACAAAGAATGACAAATGGTGGATGTGTATTGATTTACAAATTTAAAAGGTCGTGTCCAAATGATCATTTCCATGTCCCCCAAATATATCACCTAATATATTCTACTTCTAGAAATAAGTTGTTGCCTTTTATAGATGTGTTTGCTGGGGACAATCAAACCCAGATGGATCTGAAGGATCAATAGCGCAATACATTCATCACAAATAAGGGGGACATTGTTATAAGGTTTTTTAACTTTCTGTCTAAAAGATGGTGGGGCTACTTACCAACGTCTAGTGAATAAAGCTTTTGCCAGTCAGATTTGAAGAAATGTTGAGGTTTATATCGATGATATGATGATAAAAAGTTTGAGGGATGAGGATTACCTGCTTGATCTCAAAGAAAATTTATCAAACTTGGTAGCTATCAATATGAAGTTAAATCCGGAGAAGGGCACATTCAGGATACGATCTAAAAATTTCTTGGGGTATTTTATAAGTGAGAAAAATATTCAAGCCGACCAACACAACTAAGTGCATTGCTTGCTATGGTTCCTCCGGATATCTACCAAAGAGGTCCAAATATTGATTGGAAGGCTGGTTGTCTCTGAATTGTGTTGAGGTATTTCTTACGATAAAAAAGACATTTCTCTTCATTTGCTTAGCGGTGTCTGACTATGAAGTATGAGGTCTAAATATTGACTGGAAGTCTCTACATTTGCTTAACGATGTCTGACTATGAAGTAAAGTCAATTTTAGTTTAAGAAGTTGGTAATCACCCTTTCCCCACTAATTATGTTAGTAAAAGTTTGTTGGATGCTGAAAAGAAGTACTTGAATTTGGAGAAATTAACATTCGCCCTTGTGATAATAGTTAGGAAGATAAGGCCATATTTCTAAGCATACTCTAATATTGTTCGAACCACTAAAAAATATATTGCAAAAATCGGATGTATCTGGTTGGATGACCAAGTAGTCTATGGAATTGGCATTGCCAACAGATTTGGAGACGTCTTGGTAAAACACGTCAAAGTCAATCCCACCCATAGGCTCCATCGAATTGTCTTCTCCATATGTTTTCTCTTCTAGTACTGTAGGAATGGAGAAGGTGGATCATATACTAGAAGTGTTCTATGAGAAATGGTTGGGACTAAAAGGGTGACGAACTCTGAATCGGGGACGATCTCCGAAGTTCTAGTTGTTTTTTTCCTTTTGTTTTCTTTTTTGTCATTTTGTATTTACTTCTCTTATGTGTTATTTTCTTCTTGAACATAAGAAGATCCATTTGTGCATCATCCTCTTCGACATTAGCAATGACTACAACTAACAGGGATTCATCCATTGTGGCTGGCAAAAACTCATCGGGATGCAATTCAGAAAATTGCACCACTAGCATCCAGATTTTTTGATAACCTAGATGCTATGATACATGATATCAGGTTTGGGCATAGTCCCACCAAGTTAAACTAATGCCCAATGTCTAGATCTAAGGGAAACCGAAGGCCCTAGTTTAGCACATCCGGATAGACAACTAACTCCTTCGGACCATAATTCATTGAAGTCTCACCTTGCGTGGTTAGTCTAACTTTTACATCTTCTAGGAACCCCAATTTCTTGCGAATGACCTCTAGCTCACTATTTTATAAATATTTTTAGGAGATTCGGTTAAGGGCCAGATGATATTTAGAGCTAACCTTTATAAAATTAGGCCATACGCGTTCGACCAACAACGAAAGGTAGCGCTTCAATTTTTGTTTTATTGGCTTTGCCTTTGCCACCTTTTCCCTTTGAAGTTCTCTTCACAGTCAAATTCAAAGTCTCGATATCCTGCTCGGATTGACCATATGTCTTTAAGGGATATTTCTCACTCAAATTGTCAATGTTGTCCTTCAACTCCCTTAGATTGGATCCAAAGGGCTCTATCTGTTGAGAAAATAATATTTCTCTCATTGTTTGGTCGTTGGGAGAGAGTCGGATTGGACTCAGAAGGTTCAACCTATTGAGGTAAAATATTTCCCTCATTGTTTGGTTGTTGTGAAGGATGATAAATAAAAGGCTGATTTTGTTGGGTGGCTTATTGGTTCCCGAAATATGTGTTCGTGTGACCTTTAAATCGTCTGACCAAGCCTCGAGGCGAGTTTTTTCTTGTATCATAGCCCATTGCTAGGAAGGTGGAAGGACGTCTGTGACTGTGATGTCCTAGATACACGTCTCTTCAATGTAGATGATTGAGATGAAGAAAAAGTCTCCAATGGGATGTTGCGTGTGTTATATGAGAATAATCCTTCGTAGTCAATTGTTTGAGTGACAATGCTGGGCTTTCGGAGACGGGGAATCGAACAACAACCCTAGCTCTCTTTTTCTCTTTGTCTAGCTTAGACGAATTCAGCCAACTAGTTTTGGTTGGAGCATTTTTGTAAGTGAACATACAAACACCAAAGTCTCATGGGAGATGGAATTCATAGTGGTGAAAGTGGTAGAAGAAAGAATAATATAACCAATGTTTAACTTGATGATGATGATGATGAAACTCAACTTCTCTATAGACAAGGGAATATTCTCTCTCTAAAAATTACTATATTGAGAAAATGAAAGGAGAGCTTATATAAGAGACTGTAGAAGAGCTTTAGTTTCACCTCTAGAGAAGTGGAAATGTTACCAACAACTATAATCCCTAGGGGAGTGGAAGTGTTTTCAACTGTTGGTATACCTCAACTATGGCAGAGGAAGATCGTGGGACTAATGATGTAGTGACACGTGTCCCATAAAATATCTAGTTAATATCCATGAAACTGTCCAAAATATTTATCCGAATGGTGCCATCAGATGAAATTAGAGTATTCCTCTTTGCAAGTTTAAGCAAAACGTCGAAGAGTTATGTCCGACGTGATGGGCAACCCTTATTCGAATAATGTATTGTTACCCCTCCTAAATGTCTTTGAGATGACTAAGCGGGCTATCTGACGAAGACAAAAATATTCGAAGGTTAAAATCGGACGTAGGCCAATATTTATTTTATTACTAAAATGTAGTCAATTTAATATTTAAATAATTTTATTTTTTTGATTTTATTATGTTATTACGCTTAATGAGTTTTGACCTATAAATTTGTTCTACAAAAATGGTTTTCCCATAAGGACAATTTGGCTTAAGTTTAGCATATAAATAGCCTATAAATAGGCTTAAACGATTTCGTATCGCTTCTATTGGTTTATCAGTTTTGTCAGTTTAGTTTCGTAGAGATTTTACCAATTTCGCGGTTTTATCGATCTTGTTATGAATTTGTTATATTTGTTTATCGATTTTATCATTTCGATTCTGAACTGATTTTACCAGATCAATTCCTTACTACTCTTGGTTTTTGAAATAGAACCATGAATCAAACCATTAAGGTTCACTCAAATTATCGGTCCGGTTGTTATTGGTTCGATTCAGTTCTAGTCTATTTTCGGTTCTCATAGACCATTAAAAGTCTTATATACAAAAATTCCATATTTATTTTTATATTAAAATCATCCTTATATTTCAATAATGTTGAATTAATTTTTTTTATATTAATTTAATATTATCAAATAGTTTTTTATTTTTATGTGACCAAATAATTTCTTATATTTTAACAAGATTATATTTTAATCCATGTTAATTATGTATAGTAAGGATAAAATGTAATTGAATGACTATTTAGTAAAGTAAGAAAGAAGAGTTATTTTTTGGTAGAAGGTAGAGAAATAATTATGCAGCTTAAATAATGCTTATAGAGAGAAGAAGGTTTGATTTGTATTAAATGCTCCCTCTGAAGATGACTTTTGGCAACATATATTATATGGGGAGATGCCCCATTACTTCTCAACATGTCAACATTTTATGTCACAACCCCAAAGACTGCACTAAGCAAAACAAGCCACATGATAATCATCCTAAACCTGAAGATTCAACAAAAGACCAGATATTAAATCCTAACTATCCAAAACCAGATCATACTCACACATCTAAGAGTATCCATTTTATCTCAGCAACCAAAAATTGGATCCTTAAAAGGAAAATCAACCATCATAAAAGACTAAAACCAGCATAAGACCACATAAAGCAGAAAATTCAAAACCTCTCACTCCCAATGGTTTATCACCAACACATAACTTGGAAAATATAAAATTACCAAATAATGATAATGAAATGATTAAGGCCATCACATATATTAATTTAGCAATTTGTATGGATTTGATAGCTCAGACATGACCAGTCATCACCTAACAAGAGCTCAATTTCTAGCATTCCAATATTTACAATATTAAGTCACATCGTTCATGATAAAACTTTTACAGAAACTGTTAGGAAAAGAAATAAAAAAAGTTCAAACTATTGACACCGTAAACCAATGCAGTAATCACTACAGGGTCTTCAAGACCCTTTCTCATCCACTCTCAATGACTCTCACGATCCTTAACTAGAATGTGAGAGAAGTTGGGAACAAATCCACTCTTATAAGGCTCTAACAACTAAAAGACAAAAATATTAATCTTTTAGCAATTCAAGAACCCAAGATAAATATAAACAAGCTTGAATCCATTGCAAACAAAATTGGTTTTCAATTTAGACTTGCCAATGTTAATAATAAAATCTGGATATCATGGCCAAGAAAAAAAAATATTATTGATATTGTAGTTAAACTTGAATAATTTCTCTATTTGTACATGCGACACTTCTTCTTAGACATGACCTTCTTTTTATTACTATCATATATGCCAAAAAACACGAGAAATCTTAGATATGACTTATGGAATGGTTTAAAATATTTAGATGATGCTACTAAGCCATGGATTTTAATAGGAGATTTCAATGTGATCTCCAACTCACAAGAACAACTCACTTGTGCTACATTATGTGTGAGAAGTATGAAGGATTTTAACAATATTATACTAGAGTAATCTTTAACTGACATGGGATGCTCTTGTTCTCGTTTTATATGGTCTAATAATCATAAGTGAAAAATCAAGGTTCTATTCAACTCAGTCTGGCTGAACTATTTTAAACTTACTCATGTTCAACATCTTGCCAGGAATGGGTCTGATCACTCTTCACTAAATCAACATCTCAAAAGACAAGAATTAGAGCAAGTCATCTTTTAAATTTCAGAAAATGTAGATCATTAATCATGATTTTCTAAAAGTGGTAGAACAAAACTAGAAACCAGACTTATATGGCTCTCTATTCGTTGTCTTTTGGAGCAAAGTCAAAAGACATAAACAATGTCTAATGAGTTGGAACTGGATAATATTTGTTAATATATTCGACTCTATTGTTAAGGAAGATGAGAAAGTACAGATCTTTGAACAACTATTAGAGGCAAGAATGAATACTGAAGATAAAAATAATTTGTCTAAAGGTAAAACTAAACATCTTCAATTGTTGGCTCGGGAATAAATATTTTAGAAACAAATGAGTACTATTAACTGGTTGAAAATGAGGATAAGAACACAAAATCTTTTCATGATTACGTGAATAAAAGAATAAATAACAACAAGATTTATGGTATATTGGATGGTGATAAAGGGATTACAGATACAAATGAAATGAGACATTTGCTAAATCCTATTTCAAATCAATTATGAATGTAAAATATGATTACTTGGTTGTTAATAACATTCAAACTATTATCCTTAAAATGGTTTCTCAGTATTATAACATCAAGCTGTTAACAATGCCAACAAAAGATGAGATTTTTCAAACTGTGAAAGGAATGAATGATAATAGCATTGTTGGAATAGATGGTTTCAATACCATATTTTATGTTGTTTGGTGGGCTATCATTAAGGAAGATCTATGCAATGCTTTTATGTCCTTTTAAAGATTACATAACTCTCACGGGAATCTATGTTGTATTAATCTCTCTAATCCATAAGATATTACACCTAAAACTTGGAATATTTAGACCCATCATTTTATTCATGGTTTTAAATAGAATCTTACCCAAGCTACTTAATGCCAGACTATTATTACTGCTACCAGAACTCATCTATGAGGAACATGCTGGATTTATTAAGGGTAGAAAATTTCAAGACAATATTATTCTTACACAAAAATTGGTCCACAAGACCAATAGAAAGTCAGAGGGAATAACATCATGTTAAAGATAGACATGGCAAAGGCCTTTGATAGAATATCATCTACCTTTAAATACCAGGTTTTGGAAGCCTTTAGATTTGATAGTAGATGGATTTTTTGGATTAGAAAGAATATCTAATCAACAAAGTCCTGTATCATTCTTAGTGGCCAACTATATGGGTATTTCAGCTCTACTAATGAGGTTATGCAAGTATATTTATTGTCTCATAATCTATTTATACTTGCTGAAGAGTATACAATTAGGGGCCTCAAAATATTATATGCTCAAGGTAGTGGATTACATTACAAGACATGACGTTAGTTGATCATACCTTGTCTGGCTTATGTTGATGACTTACTTATCTCCACAAATGGCTATTCAAATAACTTAAAAAGATATATGTGATTTCCTTAAGCAGAATAGAGATCTTTTTGGTCAACTAATAAATAACAACAAGTCAGTGATCATCACTCCTAAAAAATTCTGCAATCAATGATGAATCTACTTACTAGACAATCTGGTTTTAAACATAAACATCTTCCTTTTACATATATAGGAATACCTATACACCACACAAATAACATCCTAATATATGCACTTTTGATGGAAAATATCAATAAAAAAAAATAGTGAATGAGATGGAAAATTTTATCTTTTAATGGCAGACTCATTCTGATCCAGTTAGTATTGATGGCTTTACCTATATACTACTTACAAAACTGCATTATTCCTAAGTCTATCATTCACAGACTTGAGAGAATATTAAACAGATACATATGGGGAAGTACTCAGGTCAAAATTGCTTGGTATTGGGCCCAATGAAAAGATATTTGCAAACCTTACGATGAAGGTGGCATTAATATATGGAGTTTAAAGATTTACAAATGTATACTCTTGTAAATGCTAGTTCAAGTTATGATGAAAATATGTTTTATGGGCCAAATTTATAAGCTATATTTAATTCACGCACTTTTCTAACTCAATCTTATCCTTATAGCTCTAAAATATGGAAGAGGCTTACTGGAAACAACTTACACTTTTGAAAGTTGGAAGATGGGCCATTGATTTATGGTTTGAAAGATGGTGTAACAAATTTACTACAACATCCCAGAACTCTCTCACGAAAAACATAAATAGGTTTTAGAACGAACATGTATAGGATTAAGATAAACTTAAAAACTCAATTATTATATTTGATATAGTTAAGATACTGAAAATCAAACTTAACCCAGAATCAAAAAATCATGTCAAGTGGAAACTAATAACTGATGAAGCCTTTAACACTAAAGATACATGGATAGAAATCTGAACAAAATCTGAACAAAATCAGCCAACTCCAAACTTTTTCAAGGATCTGGAATATTATCACTCTAAGAAGTGTTCATTTCTTCTTTGGAGACTCCTTAAAGGATGGTTATGAGTGATTTTTATCCTTGAATAAAGAGATATATCTATGGCCTCAATATGTCAATTTTGGTGTGCAAGGGAAACTACGAAACACCTATTTGTAGAATATTTTATGGCATGAAACATGTGGAAATTATTTTGAGACTTGATTGGGATCTACATATCTAAGTATATGATCTTTAATCACATAAGACGTTCATGGTACTGGTCCACGCAAAAAGTTGTACGTATCAAAATAATAATTTTTCTTATCATATATTGGTACATTTGGAAAACAAGGAAATTAGCCAAAGGTGATGGAATTGTCTATACTCATAAAAGAAATATCAACCATATAATATTTCCTAATCTCTAAGATAAACAATGCTAATATGTTTAAAACTAAACACTGGAAAATATATACGCACATTACCATTTTTCTCTGCTGCTACCAACTGTCAAATAAACCTAGCTTGTGTTCTCTAATAAATTGGTATCCTCCTAATGTCAACAGATTCAAACTCAATACTGATGGTTCAAGCTTAACATTTGGTGAATCTAGTGGGGGTAGAGCTGTTATTGGGCCTCCCAACCCGATAACCCGCCCGGGACCGGTCCGAATAATTTAGGGGGCGGGTTGGGGGCCAAAACTTTAGCCAGATTTTCTTACCGGTCTGGACCGGTCCGCCCGGTTACTAGACCGATATGGGATGTATATAAAAAAAATTCCCTAACCCAAACCCTAACAGGCTAACACAACACAGACTCGCAGACCTCTCTCTGTAACTCAGTAAGCTAGTATAACAAAGAACAGGACCTCTCTCTTCACTTCAGTCTTCCCCTTGACCCCTTCTATCGAAGTTCTGGTGTTCCAAGTACATGATTTCTTGCTTCAATATGTACCTCATCATAAATGGTTCGAAAGTTATCGAAATAGGTTTATGTATGATTAGTTGTCTAGTGATATTGTTCATGAAATGTAGAATGTTTGAATCATTTTCAAGTTTCTTCACTTTCATGCATGTTTTGATTCAATTGGAGTGTTGTTGATCTGTTAAATGTTCTGATTTAGGAATTAGGGTTAAATGAGTATGTTTATAGAGGTCTAGTTTTCTTTTCTGGTTGATTTGGGTTATATAGATTCAAAACTCTGTCATTATTGCTTACTTTATCTGCAATCATATCCTGCATTAATAAAGGGAGACCCTTTACTTAAGATTAGGGATGTTGTTTTGATCTACAGCCAAAAATAGAAGTCAAAAGGAGGATTCTTCTTCCAAGAATTCCGATGAAGAAAGGGTAGAAGTAGATTTTGCTGAATTGCAGGTTTCTTCAGAAAACTTCAGTCTTCAATCTTTATTTCGGAGTTTGAAGAGATATGACCATTTAGTCTTTTTAGTATTACTGGAGCTTTTTATTTGCTGGCCTACTCTTTTTGATATTGCTGACATGAAAGAGCAAATCTGTGACTAAATTTTGACATGTCAATTTCTATATCTTTATTGCTTTTCAGGTTTCTCTAAGGATTTTCTTCGGTGGCTTTTCTGTTTGCAAGCAGGTTATGCTTGATACGAGCGAAAGCCTTAATCAACAACATCAGTTTCAGGTAATTTAGTTTTGTAGTAATTTGGTGCTCACTTAGTTTTGGAACTGCCTATGAACTTTCTGACATCACTTCTAACAGACATATAGCAAGTAACATGGCTGGATATAAGATTTGGCTTGGTTTTGTTAAGTGAATGTAGCTATCACCCATTGTCCTTAAAACAAGGTCTCTGATAAGTCCCCAAAGGATTAGATGTATCCCATAAGATGTTAGCCGCTTGCTTCTTTTCACCAAACTTAGTAATGCTCCCGCAACTGACAGAATATATCCCAAAATGCACAGAATATATAACATTGCTTACAATAGAAACTGATTTCTTATGTTAATCTTAAATAGAATGTTTATGATATATATATACCGAATTATATAATTTATATTACACAAGCATGATCTCAAATCTCTTGTGGAGATGAAAGAAAAAAGGTAATCATATTTTGTACAGAAGCTTATCTTCCTACACTAAAAATGACAAGAATTGGATAAAGAGGCAAAAGTATTAAAAAACATTATGAGTGCATATACCATACATGAACATTATTAAAGCTCTAGAAAAGTCAACAACTAGCACTTGCCTAATAAAACAACTAGCACTTACCCATTAAACTTCCAGAACATTATTAAACATTGTGAAACCTGTCTACTTTTTAACATCTGTTTCTTATACTGCTTAACTTTTAGAGTTATTGAATTTTATTTTATAAATTATATTTCAGATTGCATTGTTTAGGTTCTATATCTTGATGTAGCTACTCTTGATGTTGTTACTAAAATACACTCTTATTTTTTACAGACCTTACATAACAAAAAATAAGTGGAAAAAGTAGCTAACTTTGGCATCTCCTCATCCACAAGAATTTTTTCGCGTTAAATGGGTAAGTTTTTTAACTCGATATTTTATATAAATATAATTTACGGCCTTGTATGTAAATAGTAATTGATTTCAAATTTAATGTATTTTCAAGATTCTTCGACTTCTCCGGTTAATCATGTTAATGAGGGTGAGGTTGATCTTGATTCGTTTGGTTTTGGTAACGAGGAGGCTGATGAGGATGGGATAGAGTTAGGGGAGCATCTTGACAATGTTGAAAATATTAGCGAATCACAAACAGATGGGTCAACAGCTGCTGCTGCTGGTCAGACTAAAACTAGGAGTAGGACTAAAAAATCGATAGTTTGGACATAATTTGAACTAAAAAAGATGCCTGATGGTCAGACTAAAAGGAAGTGTAAGTGGTGTGGTAAGCTTTATGTATTTGAAGAGACGGGTAAAAGTACCTCTAGCGCTAGAAGACACCTATTTAAATGTGGTCGAAGGAAAGCAATCAATGAACCCACCACGGCTGGCACACAGACCGTTTTGACTTCTAAGTGTTTCGGTGAAAGTGGTCTAAGTCTCATTACTTGGCAGTATGACCACGTTAAAGTTAGAAAATTGGTTGCTCAATTTGTGTTAGGACATGAACACCCTTTTAGTATTATGGAAGAAGTTATATTGAACAAGTTGTTGAAGGAAGCCTCACCTTGGTATGAAAGGATCACTAGGCACCGTGTCAAAGCTGACTGTGAGACTTTTTATGCTGAGGAAAAGGCAAAAATGAAAAAAAGTTATGTCTAAGATTAGAAAGCTAGGATTGACAACTGATTTATGGTGGTCCGGGGAACAAAAAATAGGCTATATGACAGTTACGGCTCATTTCATTGATGATAAGTGGCAACTAATCAAGAGAGTTATATCCTTTTGTAATGTCCCCCCTCCTCATACCGGCGAGGTACTTGCTAGGGAGTTGTTAAGAGTTATGGATGATTGGAGGATACGAGATAATATCGTTTCAATTTCAGTCGATAATGCTTCTGCAAATGACAATTGCATTAATAGGTTGAAGCTTGACTTTAGCGATAGAAACAATTTGCCCCTCGGTGGTCAGTTATTCCATGTCCGATGTTGTGCTCATATCTTAAATTTGTTGGTTCAAGATGGTTTGGAAGTAATTGGTACAACAATTGAAAAGGTTAGGGGAGGGGTTAAATATTTGCTGAATTCAGAGGCAAGATCTAAAGAATTTGATAAAATTGTGAAAGAGTTAGGTTTGAGTGGAAGGATACTTAAACTTGATGTTAAAACGAGGTGGAATTATACTTGGCTGATGTTGTCAGTTGCTATGTTCTATAAAGACGTATGGCCGAGATATGCAGAAGTGAATTCTGCGTTTGCCCATTATGTGCCTGATGAGGAAAACTGGACCAGTGTGGGGGGAAATCTGCAGTTTTCTTGAAGTATTTACAGAAGTCACGAGCCTAATAAGTGGTACGTCATATCCAACATTGAACCTGATTTTGGCTGAGATATACCGTGTGAAGCAGCTGTTGGATAAGACTATCGCAGATGAAAGTAAGCCCTACCTATTAAGAATGGCTGGGGTAATGAAAGAAAAGTATGACAAGTATTGGGCGCAATCTAATGTTTTGATTTCTATCGGGGCCGTACTTGATCCGAGGTATGTGTACTATTATTTATAATTCTATTTGATTTTTTTTTCATACTATTAACTAATTGACTTGATGCACTTTGCATGTATAAAATGGTGTTTATCGGATGTGCCTACAAACAATTGTACCCTGCTACTCCTGAGGAAGAAATAAATAAACAAGAGTCTTCTGAAGCTAAGCGTGAACAATCATCCTTTGAGAACAAATAAGTTAGCTTATTCTCATTGTACCAAGAAACTAATCAATGAACAGTTGCTTCTGAATCGAATGTTAATGCTACTGCTGGATCTTCTAGCGGCTATTATGGGTTGGGGAAGAGATCGTTTGATGCTTTTCTTGAATCAGTTGAAGCTTCTAAAAGTGCTAAAAATGATCTTGAGTTATACTTGGAAGAGCCTCCATTCAGAGTACCCGAAGGTAAGTCATTTGATGTATTGCAATGATGGATGGTGAATGGGCCTAAATATCCAGTGTTAAGCATAATGGCGAAGGATATATTGTTAATTCCTATAACGACATTTGCTTCAGAATCAACTTTCAGCGCCGGGAAGCGAGTGATTGATCCTAAACGTGCGTCAATGAAAACAGAGATTGTAGAAATGCTTCTGTGTGGAGGTGATTGGGTGAAGGAAATTCACGGCTTGAAAAAGGAACAAGGTCAAAGCATTGTAAGTATTTACTTAACTGCTTAATATTATTTCATTATTTGTATGTATATTTTCTGATATTGTAAAAAAATTGGTAGCTTGAGGAGGCGGAAGTTCAGATGCAGTACACATTTGGAGATATTGCGTTGGGAAATTCAACGACGTAGATTACAGGTACGTTTTATTTAACTCGGTATGTTTTATTTAACTCGTTTTTTATACTTGGAAGTTCCTTAAAAAGGGTTTTTATGTTTTTTCTGTGAAGTGGGTTTTTGAATTCTGTGAAGTGGGTTTTTAAGATTTAAATTGCATATGCCTCGTGCTTATCGTCTGATTCTGACTGAGAATATTCAGAGTGTGTTTGGGTCATTAAGAAATGAGAATCAAGGAAATCATCAAATTGCAATGGTGGATGATGTATTTTATTGGATGAGCTCTCTCTTTTCAGTTTAACCTCCTTTAAATATAACTCTGGATCCTGTGCGTGAAACCCATTGTACATATGCTCTTCACTTAAAACTCTCTCTTGTGCAAGATACTCATGGAGAGGTACTGAAGTTTCTCCAGGAGTTACATAATTGGAAGGATGAGATTCAAACCCATGCTGCAATGGTGCTGATAAAGGAGAGGTATTTTTTGCACCCATTTGGGAAAATGTCTCCATAGAAACTGGAGCAGATGGTCGTTTTTGAGTCAGAATCAGACGATAAGTACTACATTACTTCTGAAATTTAAAAAGGGTTTATGATGTTTTTTCTGGGTGGTTTTACAGATATACTTATATAAGTTGTAACCTATATAGAATAGTACTCTACTTGTGTTTATGCCTTGTAGGTGTTCGCATCAATGCCTCAATTTACACAGTCACTGACTACTGAAACAGTCTTCTTATTTGAGAGGTCAATTTACACAGTCACTGATGGTTTAACAGAGATATAAGCATAAACCCACTTTTTTTGTTAGAATTAGAGAGTGATTATTTGAGATTAGTGTTAAGCATAATGGGAAGCATTGAATGAATTTGCCATATTATTTTGTTGATAATTTTGTTGATAATTTGAATTTGCCATCTCTGCCTGACCTCATCTGAATTTATTTGTTTGCCAGGATGAACCATTATCACGTGGGACACTATAACATGGACAAGAACACGCTCAAAACAAGTTATACCGTGGATGTATCAAGATGTTTATGTGTTTGTTTAGTGTTGGAATACAATGATTTTGTCTTGTTTATTCTCTTGTTTATGTGTGTTACTTTTTACTTTCAAATGCAACTTATTATGTTTTATGTTTAACTGTAAGTGATGAGTAATTTAGTCTTTAGAATAAGCTTTGTTCTTGGTTTATTTTCGGCTACTTTAAGTTTTAAAATAAAACTAGGTTTTTTTTGTCTATCGGTCCGGGCCAGACCGGTCTGGGCCAGACCGGTTCGGGCCATACCGGTCCATTAGCTTACCGGGTCGGTCTCGGGCCATAAAATTGGCTCCCTTAGCATATCGTTCCGGGCCAGACCGGTCCGTTACCTTACCGGGTCGGTCTCGGGTCATCAAAACTGGCTCCCTTGGTTTTTCGGTCCGGGCTGGACCGGCCCGGTATCTTAACGGGCCGGTCTCGATCCAGTCGAAACCCGGTCCGACCCGACCCGGTAACAGCTCTAAGTGGGGGAGAGACCGTTAAAGATAAACATAGAGCAATAATACTTGTATTCGACATGATTTATGGAAATCAATCAGCTTTATTAGCTGAATGTAGAGCATTTGAAGATGATTAATTAATCTGTCATCAAACAACATTACTAAACTGCATATTGAAATTGATTCATCAATGCTACTTGCCATGATTACAAGCAACAAAGCTCCATGATACATGATACCCATAATACAAAATTACAATAAACTAATTATACCAAACATGACTATACAACACATTTTCAGAGAGCAAAATCACACGGTTGACTGGATAGCTAAAGAAGCATTGAATCAAACAAGTAGACTAGACTGTTGTAACACCATAATCTCAACGAAACTAAAACCCATTGTATTTCTAAAATGTTTAGACGTTGAATATCTCAAATTAGAAAACTGAGATATTTGTTTTGAATAGTTTAAGTGCATAAAACAAACCTTTTATTCTTAACTAGCCAGCAATAAAACAAAATCTTAGCGGAAATAAACAGTATCCGAAAAGCTTCATTTTAATGGGAAACAAAATAAAAAGTGCCGAATTTTAATTCTATTAAAAGTCTTGTCTTTTAGTTTTAATTTTGTATTGGAGTTGGGATAGTTTAGTGGTCAAATTTCACGAGCCCTAACTTCATTTTCTATATTAATATAATTTTAATTTTAATTTTAATTTTAAGAGATATTAAAATTTTCTTTGTGTACAACTTAATTTACTTTTATTGAGTTAAAAAAATGGCCGATTGTTTAAAATTTAAATAATTTGTTTTTGTTAATTTTTTTATTAGATTTGCAAATTTTAATTCTTTTTATGAGATAAATTGATTCGGAGGAAATCAAATCAAATCCGAATCAAAATAAGACCGAACTGAACTGATTTTTATCGTTTTTATTTTAATTCAAAATCTGAAATTTAAAATTTATCCCAATATGGTAGGGTCCATATTAAATTTGAGAGTTAGGTTTCGTCAAAATTCAAATTGGACCGAACTATAACAATGAGAGAATCTGCAACCGTTTGTAAGAGTACTCGAACTCATAATATTTAACCACAATAATCAACTTTTGGTATAAATGATGAACTATATTTTTTTAAAACCGCAAAATACAATATAAAAAGTAGGGTTTCGAATTACGACCCGGTAAAGTAAGCATGAAACCATATATGTGTGTGGGGTAATAAAGCGGTATGGTTGAATGAGATGAAATTATTGTCGATCATAAACAAGCAGAAAATAGAATATAGATATTAGTGACATGCATACATGTACACAAATATGCAATAAATTAAAATACTTTGCCTTTGTCTTTTTCCTCGCAACACCAATTTCTCTCTATATAACTTCACAACGTATCTATCTCTTTCCACACAACTTTCTCTTCACCATGGACTCCTTTTGCTCCGCCTCGGAGTTGGCGACTCTTCTCAACTCTTCCACCTCAAACGCCACCGGAGTTGCAGCCTTTATATGCTCTCGCTTTTCCACTGTCTCCATTAAACTCTCAGACACCACCTATGCCATAGACAGCACTTACCTTCTCTTCTCCGCCTACCTTGTCTTCGCTATGCAGCTTGGCTTTGCCATGCTCTGTGCTGGATCAGTCCGATCCAAGAATACTATGAACATTATGCTCACTAATGTTCTTGACGCAGCTGCCGGAGGCCTCTCCTATTACCTTTTCGGGTTTGCCTTTGCCTTTGGTGGCCCTTCTAATGGATTCATTGGCCGTCATTTCTTTGGACTGAGCGACGTTCCCTCTCCGGCTCCTGGGTTCGACTACAGCTTTTTCCTCTATCAATGGGCTTTTGCAATCGCAGCTGCTGGCATAACAAGTGGGTCAATAGCAGAGCGGACTCAGTTCGTGGCCTATTTAATTTACTCGATGTTTCTGACAGGGTTTGTTTACCCTATTGTGTCTCACTGGTTTTGGTCAGCTGATGGGTGGGCCAGCGCAGGTCGAGCAGACAACCTTTTGTTTGGTTCCGGTGCAATTGATTTTGCTGGTTCCGGAGTTGTTCACATGGTTGGAGGAATTGCAGGCTTATGGGGTGCTTTCATCGAAGGCCCACGTATTGGCCGGTTTGATGTGGACGGTCGAACTGTAGCTCTGCGAGGCCACAGTGCGTCCTTAGTTGTGCTCGGTACATTTTTGTTATGGTTCGGATGGTACGGATTTAACCCAGGTTCATTTTTAACCATCTTGAAGAGTTATGGCGAGGGAGGCTCTTACTATGGTCAGTGGAGTGCGGTTGGAAGGACTGCTGTCACGACAACATTGGCTGGATGCACGGCTGCACTTACTACTTTGTTTAGTAAACGGTTATTAGTCGGCCATTGGAATGTCACCGATGTTTGCAATGGTTTATTAGGAGGTTTCGCCGCTATCACCTCTGGTTGTTCAGTGGTCGAGCCATGGGCGGCGATCGTATGTGGTTTCGGTGCATCATGGGTTTTAATAGGGTTAAATAAACTCGCAATTAAACTTAAGTACGACGACCCGCTGGAAGCAGCACAATTACACGGTGGGTGCGGCATGTGGGGTCTCATATTCACCGGATTATTCGCCACAAAAAAATTCGTCAACGAAGTCTATTCAGGCCACCCTGATAGACCCTACGGTCTTTTCATGGGTGGAGGTGGTAAACTTTTGGCAGCCCAAATCATACAAATTATAGTGATAATAGGTTGGGTAAGCGCGACAATGGGTCCGTTGTTTTATTTGCTTCATAAGATAAAGTTACTTCGGGTTTCAGAAGAGCATGAAATGGCTGGCATGGATAGACACCACCACGGAGGAAGGGCTTACAACGACGAGCCTGGAGAAAACTGACCTAGGCCTATCAATAGAGATGCTCCACCTGATAACACTTCAACTACAGCATGACGATAACCCTCAAATGTGCCAACAAGTATTGATTTTTTGTGTGAAAATTATTGGGTTTTTTCTTTTTTTCATTTTCATTGGGTGTGGAACTATATGTATATTTTTTACTTAAACAAAAAGTACAAAGACCTTTTTATTTTCTATACTGAATAATTAGTTTGGGTGCCCATGTTTTGTTCGGAAGATTGAATTATTCGGTTTAATAGTTTGTATTTAATTATTGGTGTATGGTTTTTTTAATGATATTATTGTATAATTATTAATTAATTTATTTAAAATATTATGACATTCGGTGTTAGAATTGAAAGACCGAATCCAATCGGACTAAATAAATTTTTGTTTCTAATTTCTTTTGATTACGGGTGAAGCTATTTCTCCCATAAAATTTATTATTTCATCTATCATTCATAAAAAATTCTTGTTATTTTTTCTATAAGAGAAAATCCTAATTTATCATTGATTTAATTTTATACCAAAAACCCAAATTTCTCCAGTAACCATCCACCTTCACCTATTCTCTTATAACCCTAAAAAACCATAGCCACCAAACAATTTTGAAGCAGTTTATGGAGTTCCAAAGATAAAAATCTATCGTTAATCTTATTTTTATTTTAAATATATAGTTTATTTTAAATATATGAGTTGGCATATCGAATAAAATATTTTCTTAAATCTATGATTTTTTTGCATAATGAGTTATATGAACTCTATATGCAGAAAAAAAACTCGTTCAACGTTTAATCGAGTTCCTGCATATCGAGTTACTGGTTCAATCGTTTTTTGATGTCGATTTTTGGTTTAATTGTTTCTTTCCTATATATTGAGTTCAAAATATAGATTTTTGTGGTTTAATTAGTGTCTACTGATTGGGTTTTTTTTTTAAAAAAATTATATGTGATTCCGAGTTCCTAACTTCAAATCACATGTTTTTTTTAAAACATGTCATTCGGAGTGGTTGTCTCTGAACTACATGTTTTGTTTTTGAAAACGTGTAATTCTTTGACTAATCTTAAAAATAATTGAGTTTTTTTTAGGATTTAATTTTAGAAATTAAATCATATACGTTAGCTGTGATTTATCTTAATGATGTGTTTGTTGTAATAAAAGTTTGATATTGGATACTGACATCAAATTATAAATTAGAAAATAAATAAAAGGCAAGAAGGTAAAAACAAGTGTTTTGTTAAAAGTTTGAAATTTGAAATGGAAAAAATAATAAATCTTATGGATGAAATAGCTTAATCCTTTGATTACTACTTGATATCTCAACTATTCGGATTTTAACTATTTAGGGTTTTTATTACTCACCCAATAGAATAGAGAACCGATTGAATATTATAAAATTTTGATGGTTAATTGATATAACTTGAATTAAAATATAATTTATTTCTACAATATTTACTTTATTTATGAAAATAAAATAATATCCTATCAAATAAACTACATCAATTTATTTGGTTATTTCATATATATATATATATATATATAAAAATTGATAACTATTTTACAATTATTACTATTCAACTATTTAGCTGTTTTGATAAACTACATCAATTATAACACAAAAAAAACTACATCAATTATAACTATAACATACAAAATTAAAAGTCTTTTCAGAACTATCCGGGTATCATACTTTTCCAGAATATTCTTATAAACCAAAGGACAAAAAACGATTAAAAAATAATTGAATTTTATTTAGTTTTTAAATAGTTACAAAAATTTAAAACTGAGAGAACCAAAAACCTGGTGAACCAAATCAAACCAAATTTTATTTGGTTTCTAAATAGTTATCTATCCATAAGAGTCGTAATAACTGAGAATCGAAAAAATTGACCCGAACAGAATCGGAGAACTGAATACTCATGTCCAATTTAAATATATATTTATTCATAATGACGTTTTTTTAAAAATAACTTTTATTATTTTTTATTCATACTATTATGTAACAACATGAATTTTTAGATTAATATTTGGATTCATTTGTTTCGGATTTAGCGTCGTCTGTTTGAACGATCAGTTTTCAAGAATTGATAACCCTTCTTGAAATCTTAAAATATGGTGATTTTGTTCGACATAGTTGTATGATACCGAACAATAAACATTAATACAATTAAGGTTTTAAGATGATTGAAGAAATAATATTGAGAAGACTTTAAGATGTCCAAATACTGCTGAAATATTTAAAATGCGATCCTGATAGAGTATGAATTTTTATTTATAATTAGGTTAGAGTTGTAACAGTTACATTAAATCACAAATAATCATTAAATCATAGATTGGATAACTTAAATATATATATTTCTTAAGTTCGTACATGAAGCCTTATAAGCTAGGATTCGCCCATCTTACAATTCTAACCAATTTCTTCCTTTGTCGTTACAAAGGAAATAAGTAAATAATAAAAATTTAAAGCTCAACATTCCATATCTAACTGAAATGTTGTCTCGCTTATTTTGACTTTGTCAAGCCCATAAAATATGGGTTGATGGTTTTGGCCAAATAGTTAGAACTAAGATTTTAAAAACTGAATGGTTATTTTAGAGAGTTTTTGACTTTAGATTTTAAGAACTGAATGATTATTTTGAAGAGCTTTTAAGTTGAGATATTCGTATTGCATTGATCTCTCTCAAAAGTCATGCTACATCTAGAACTTTATGGGGTCCGATTCAGAGTTGATCCTATTTTTCAATCATGAAAAATATTTGCAGCCAAAATTTGAAGTGTTTATTTTTTTTTAAATTTCAAAATTAAAATAAATGAATACTATCATTTATAAAAAAATTACAAAAAATAATAAATCATACCATCATTTTTGTAAAAATTAAAATATTAAAAAAATAAAAAATTAAGAAGAAAAACAATTTTAAACACTAAAAAAGAAAAACAAAATCAAACTAACTAAAATACTATTTAAAAAACATATGATAATAGTTTTTGTAATATTTGATTATGCTAATTTGTATTTGCAGTCTCATATATATATAAATAACAGATTTTATTATAAAATTGAGAATTTTTACAAGGTATAATTGGACTTGAACACAAGAGCCCAATACATATTCCGCTCAAATTCTGTGAAATCGAAAATGGTATTTGCTTGAATTTTATTTTCACCTTTGAAAATGAAGCGTAGACGCTGTAATTTCTTCTAAATTCTATGATAGGAGTTCATTTTTTTCGAGGATCGAATCGGTCTAATTGACTATTTCTCTGAAATATGTAAGATATTTTCTCTTAAGTATTGGAAATCTGCTTCGTACAAAACGTTCAGAGCTCTACAAATGTAGAAGAAGCCAAATATGAGAACCTGTTTTGAATATTTGTTGGACACAATAGATTAAGCTATAAATGTTTAATATTTTATGATTCGTATCATAATATATTGATCCATGTATTTTTTTGTGGAAGCTTGAAGATATTATCGTTAGTTATAGCTTGATGAAATTATATCCAAGATTCATGCAAAAAACAATTCTACACGCACATGTGAAGCAAAAATGATGCTAGACAGTATAACTCAGATATTCAGGATGTATACTTTCAATTTACATTCTATTATATGTAGATATTTTAATAATTTCACAAGTTCAAAATATTTGAAAAGTTGAAATTAATCTATTAGTTTTCTATCATTAGGTGTTCTGCTTCGAGGTTTTCAAGTAGTGTAATTCCTCTTTTTGAGCTATTTTCTGATTTTGATTTAGATCTTGTCTCATTCTGCATTTAAGAGTCTGTTTAACAAGCCACTTTGCAGCTTGATTTTATTCCTTATAGATATGCACAATAGTAATGCTTGAAGCTATAAGCTTTCTGCAACATTCAATAAGCCGTGGAAAATACCATTAAGCTTTTTCTTTCATTAGCATTTCAATAAGAATAAAAAAGTCTGACAAAGGAAGAAAAATATGATGGTGAATAAGCTAAACATAGTGAACAAATGGATTAATTTGATGTAATAAAATGTATCGGGAAAAACTCAAGCAAGTATAAGAGTTGAGGGTATACTAATAGTAAGTAAATAAGTGGGGTGAAAAGATCCACTTATGAGGATGTAAATATGTAACTTAAGAACTTATCTATGTACTATATAAAAGAAGGTCCATTTTGGGGAAATAGTCTAATGATACCTTATTATTACTTTTGACTCTTTCTCTCTCTACTCATTCTGTTTCTCTCTCTAAGAATATTGGCATACAAATATAACTAGGACAAGTGTTCTCATACGAAAATATCCGAGACAGAAAATATCACTAAGAAAAACATGGAATCATCACTGGCGTCGTCAGTGGGAAGACGATTGGTACCTCGAATTCTCTTTCCAAAATCATATATCTTATATTCAAACACTATGAGAGTGATGAATATGAATATGTTCAGAAGGTTAGAGTATGGAAGAAAATCACGTGATCGGAGGTCCATGTGGAGATCTCCTTGTCGAGGAGCACATAGTTTTAACAAACAAAATGGACCGATTTAACGAGGAGCTGCTAGAAGAATCTGCTTTAGTAGCTCGGAGGAAAGAACTTTTGGAAGATATAGAACGATTGAATGCTGAGAAGGAAGCAAAGATGAGTTCACAGAGGCTTAAATCCAAAATCCGAAGAGAGCAAGTAACTGGAAAATATCATGTAGAGCATGCTTCTCGGACAGAAAAGAGGCATCAAGTAAGAAATCGTTATTATTCAAAGAGAATAATTAAATCCAAGAACCATTATGAATCGTCTCATTTAATAGATTATTCATTATATGATTTGGATGAATCTATTTCCCCGGAAAGAGATAGTCGACATTTACAGAATTATGGGAAAAAGAATTTGAGGAAACAAAATGATAATCGTCGGACATCTCATTGTGCGAAGGGTTCGAGGAAAGAAAAGAACGAACAAGAGAAAATAGGACTTTAGTGCGAGGAGAATGATAGAATTATGAATGTTAATAGAAAAGAACAAGTGAACCATCATATGCAAATTCATTCTGTAATTCACAATCTCGAATATCATGTGAGTAATCAGTTCACTTACCCATCCAAAGAAGGTTTATACACGAAATGAATATAGGTCCATGGGGAAGCGCGTATAGAGCGATCCATAATTAAAGGTCATATACTCTCTCCCCAAAAATACTCTATGTGCATCTACCTAAGCGGTTTATTATCTCAAAGCTGAAAAATTTAGATGAGACACATAATCAAGACAACCACATCCAACAATTCAAGAATTTCATGATCAATTACGATGATGATGATAAATTACTATGTAGAGTTTTCTCTCAAACTTTCAAGAACGCAACTTCAACATGGTACAATTGTTTGTCATAGGTTTCTATCAATATTTTTTATATGTTCTGGAGAATCTTCCGTCAACATTTCACGGGAAGCAAAATATTTAGCACAAAATATAAGGGAAAGCTTCAAGAAGTACACAAATTATTTTATCAAGGCAAAGACCTACATGGAAAGTTGTGAGGATAAAGTAGTGGTAACATCTTTTCAAATGGCGTTGCTTTCGGGAATTTTAAAAGATAATGTTGCTGAGAAACAAACTATGATATTTGGGGCTTTGTTGGACCATTTGGAGAAAATAATTTTGGTAGAGGACCTAAGCATCAGAAAGAAGTTTTTGGCCACAGATCGAGAAAAATCAATTCCGTTAAAGTTTGATAATACCACCCAGTAATTCACAACCAATAAATATTGTCCGACCACGAGCACCGATTCAAATGGTAACTAAAAAACCTCCTAAAATGAAAAAGTATACACCACTTTTTAACCCTCAACAATATGTCCAATCCATGTCAAATAAATGGATCCGACTAACATGTTTGGCCGAGCTAAATGATTGTGTAACAACAATCTTTGAAAAAACACGTTTATATGTGCAATTTCGTAAGCCTTTTCCGATAAAGACTCCAAGGGAGAACATATGCAATAGATATTGCAAATATCATGAGGACATCATACACCTTACAAAGGATTGGGTAGCGTTGCAAAAAAAGATACAATCCTTGATTGAAAATGAGAAGCTAACAATATTTGTGAAGAATAATTTTGTGGTGGCTCCAAAGCAAGAAAAATGCTCCGAAAAAAGAGAATAGTTTAATGATATCGAAACCGGTGGATAAAGAATCAGTTGATGCGTTTGACATTTGTACCGAGTATTTAGATCCAAAACCGAGCAGAAATGACATAAATATGGTGGGAGCGGATTGCGATAGGCAAGGTTAGTGAATTATGTTCTTTTTTTAGTCACTAACAATCTTTGGAGGAGATATTATTGCATGACCATCGAATTATTTTCGAAATAGATATTGTTAGCCTACCGACTCAAATAGAGGCAGGTGCTTCACCACACTTATACCGAAATTCATCTCCAATACCTTCTCTTCTCCGTCTCCATTAACCTCTCAGACACCACCTATGCCATAGACAGCACTTACTTTCTAAGGAGATGAAAAGGTAAAAAAAATTGTAGATTTTAATTGAATATTTTTGGAGAAAGAAAGAAAAAATATGGGAGAGAACAAAAGTGTTTTTATTTTATTTTATTTTTCTTAATCTTTTTGTTTAGTACATCTTCTATATATATTAGTAATAATATATTATACTGTTTTAAATGACAGAATAATATATTTTACTAATATAATACTCTTTAAAATATAAAATCAAATCTAAACATATTTTTCCTAAATTAAATAATATATTATCAATTAAATAATATATTCTCAATTGAATAATATTTTCAATTGAATAATATATTTTTAATTGAATAATATATATTATTCAAAAATACATTAATATATTATTAAAATAATTTAACTAAATTAATTAATTAATATTTTCAAGCTTAATTAATTATTGTCCTAATAATGCCTCCCTTAAATTAAGCTTGCTCTTGATTCCCAAACTTTCAACATTCCTTTTGAAGACTTGTGCACTTTGTGGCTTTGTGAAGATATCAGCCATCTGATCTTCAGTCTTGCAATAGTAAACTTGATTACTAAAATACATTTCTAAAACCATTAGTGGCTACCATAGTGGGAGCCTAGTTAGGTTCCTAGATTACGAAGTCCAAACTCTAAGTCATGTTTAAGACTATCTGCAGAATATACTGAAGGATGAATTTTGAGATGTAAATGGATTATGCCAAGATGAATGAGAGAGTCGTGATCAAAGAGAGACTTGGTCAAATACCGCATATAAATGATAAGCATGAAAAATTACTCATACAAGAAGAACGTGACCAATTAAAGAGGAGATCAAGATATTAAGATCCCAAAAGAAAATATAATAAACCCACCGGATAAGGTCTGTTCCAAATTCCAAAGACCGGGAAGGACAAGAGGGCACCGAGAAAGAAGCTGCAAACTCAGATGCTCAACACAATCAAGAAAAATACTAAAAAGGTCGATCACGTAAAAACCACTATGAAAAGGAAACGTATGACCTGGTATCGCTATATTCCTTCAGAGTCTAGAGAATATTATGTGTCTGAGTTCGAGGAGTTTTCATTTTCTTCGAATATGGATCATCAGGGTAAACAAAGAAAATTTCACGATAGTCAGCATTACTCAAAGATACATTCCTATTGGCATCAAAATCGAGAGTGAGAGCAAAAAACAATCAAACAATATACTTCCTCTGATAAACAATGACCACTAAACGGTAAAAAAAGAACATAAACTAAGGGACGGATATGAGGTTCGGGAAACCAAAGTGTTGATTATCAAGAAAAAATCAATTTACGATTCAGTTCGAGCAATGTGTTTATGCAACAACTAATGAGGGTCACCGATATAGGCATATAACTGAGTCATAGATCCACTAATAGTTACTATTCAATTCTTGAATTTTGTTTATGTTGTCCGAATTGCCCCTTTAGATAAAACCAGTATTACTATGGCACTCCTACAATGATATTTGATCCGATCAGTTTCGACTTGTGAAATAGAGTTTGTAGCGGCTACTTCACGTTTTTGTCATGCTATTTGGTTAAGAATCTTGTCAAAAGATCTAAAATTACCAAAATAGAACTTAATGCATATTTATGTGAATAACAAGTTGGCGATAACTTCGGTAAAGAATCCATAGGGATCATGATCGAAATAAGAAATTTGAAACACGTTATCACTATATCACAGAGTGTATTAACAACAAGAATTTCATATTTGAGTATGTGAAGACACATGATCAAGTAGCCAAAAATTTTACCAAGGCTATCAAGCGCGAATACCTTATCAAGATGGGAAATTTACTTGGAATAAAACAATCAAGTTTAAGAAGGGTGTTGAAAACTAATTTTAATTTCTAATGTTTGCTCTTAGATATTTGTCCAAGTTCTAGAATCTTTTGAGAACCATCCATCTCCTTTAAATTTTATATAGTATTCCATATCTAGATAGTTATAGTAGATCTAGCTAGATTTAGGATTAAATTTGATAAATACCGAATTCTCCGAAAGGAAAGTCGGACCAATGAGTTATCAAACCAAAATTTATTTCATAAATGTTGATGTAATAAAGTGTAATAATTAGAGGTGTTTCATATAATGAGATTGGGTTACCAAACTGGGCACATGGACTTTGTAAGCCCACCAAGTCCATTTCACTGTTTGACATTAATGATAGAATACGTTTTTATATCTGAACAATTTTTTCGCCTAAGATTATCTCTTTACATTTATTAAGAAGCTAAACTATCTCTCTGTATCTTATACTAAGTTAAAATATTTATTTGTATTATTACTAAAATACCTTTCTAAAACCATTAGTGGCTACCATAGTGGGAGCCTAGTTAGGTTCCTAAATTACGAAGTCCAAACTCTAAGTCATGTTTAAGACTATCTGCAGAATATACTGAAGGATGAATTTTGAGATGTAAATGGATTATGCCAAGATGAATGAGAGAGTCGTGATCAAAGAGGGACTTGGTCAAATACCGCATATGAATGATAAGCATGAAAAATTACTCATACAAGAAGAACGTGACCAATTAAAGAGGAGATCAAGATATTAAGATCCCAAAAAGAAAATATAATAAACCCACTGGATAAGGTCTGTTCCAAATTCCAAAGACAGGGAAGGACAAGAGGGCACCGAGAAAGAAGCTGCAAACAACACAATCAAGAAAAATACTAAAAAGGTCGATCACGTAAAAACCACTATGAAAAAGAAACGTATGACTTGGTATCGCTATATTCCTTCCGAGTCTAGAGAATATTATGTGTCTGAGTTCGAGGAGTTTTCATTTTCTTCGAATATGGATCATTAGGGTAAAAAAAGAAAATTTCATGATAGTCAGCATTACTCAAAGATACATTCCTATTGGCATCAAAATCGAGAGTGAGAGCAAAAAACAATCAAACAATATAGTTTCTCTGATAAACAATGACCTCAAAACGGTAAAAAAGAACATAAACTAAGGGACGGATATGAGGTTTGGGAAACCAAAGTGTTGATTATCAAGAAAAAATCAATTTACGATTCATTTCGAGCAAGGTGTTTATGCAGCAACTAATGAGAGTCACCGATATAGACAGGGACACAATTGGATGCACCATTCTCTTTTGTGCATAAATTATCTCCGGACATCTACCAAAGTGGTTTGACATATCCAAGATGGAAAACTATGATGGGAGTAAATATCTGGATAACCACTTAGACCAGTTCAAGAACTATATGATCAATTACAAAGATGATTGTAAGTTATTGTGACGGGCTTTCTCCTAAACTTTCAAAGATAACGCCTTAAAAGGTTATAATCAACTATCGTAGGGCTCTATCAATAATTTTTATATGTTCAAGACAGCTTTCAAAGGTATTTTGTAGGAAGCAAAGAGATAAGAAATAACAACGATACGATAATTTAGTACCGCAATTGATTGGGGAAAGTTTGAAAGATTACACTAAACACTTCGTGCAAACTAAGAATAGTTTGGATGATTGCAATGATTAATTGGCTATAGCTTCTTTCAGGTAAGGGCTTCTTCCCGGGTAATTGGATGATAACGTGACTAGGAAAAAAACCTTGTATTTTGAGTGAAAATAAATCAAAATGGAAGAGTCAAAGAGATTATAATTGGTTCATTTGCAGAGCCATATACCACAACATTCCGTCTGAGGTCATCAGCAACACCCGGTCTAAACAGTCACCAATTCCAGTCTGAATGACATAAATTAGACTTTACCTTGACCTAGGGTAGATCAACACCCACGAGGTCAGCTGTACAGATCCAGGGAAAATCAATGGGTCCGATTTGATTATTTTGCAGAGCTAACAGAATATGTTGTTACTATCTTTGATAAATGAAAGAATTTTGAACAGTTTAGAAAGCCACTCCCAATCCAAAGTCCGAGGGAGAATTGAAATACCTATTTTTGTAAGTTTCATATAGATGTGGGCCATGATACAAGGGATTGTATTGCTTTAAAGAAAGAAATTCAAACTTTAATTGAGAATGGAAAAGTAACAACGTTTGCCAAAGTGTAATTTGGGGTCAGTCACAAGCTCCAACTGCTATTCAAGCTATAATATGAAGGGAAGTAATAAAAGTTGTCCTCAAGTAGGAAAATACTATGGATATTATCAACCTTATAAGGAGTTTGATATGAATTTTGAATATCTCAAACCTGATCTTGACCCAACCAGTATTATAGTGGTTGATGAATCTAATAAGGAAAAAAATATTAAGAGTTTGTCTGATTTTTTAAGTCAATTATTATTTTTTGTGTGAATACAATATCGGGGCCTTCAGGTAGTTCACAAAAGAGGCATGTCGTGAGTTTGACAACTTAGTTAAAAGTAAAAATATATACCAATATTTACCAAACTTTAATTTTGTTAATTAAGTTTGATGGCGATGATTTGAGAGACATCGTTGGACCCCATGAGGATGTTGTGGTAATCAGAGTGGCAATTGAAGGGACTGGAATCCAAATAATTCTGATTGATGTAGGTAGATCGGCAAACATCTTGTTCATGTCCACGTACAAACTGATGAAAAATTCATACTCCAATTGAATATATTAATAATGGGATTTACAAGGATCCTAGTGGATGTGATTGGAGAATTTGAAGGAGATGCATTGCACATATGTGGACCGTATAAAAAGACAGTGAGAGTACTTTTTATAGTTGTGGAGGGCCTGACTTTGTATAATGCTCTTTTTGGCAGGTCATTGCTATCAAGAATACACGTTGTTTCCGAAATCATACACTAATGTTTAAAAAATACCGTTTGGGGACTGGTTGGATTGACGCAGCAGTGGAAAGGTGGCTAGAGAATGCTATGTTACCGGTCCGAATCCAAAGACGCTCCAAAATATGGAAACTAAAAAAGAATTACAATTACTTGTATCCACTTTAGAGTCTGACATTGTAGATGATCCGAGGGTGACTTCCAGTACAATAATTTCTTGATGAAGATATTAAAGTATATAATTTTCAAAATGAAAAGAGTGTGAAGATTGGGGCTCGATTACCACTAGTTATAATAGAACAGCTGCTAGCTTTTTTGTATGAGCATTTACACATGTATGTCTCGTGTATCGAGGATGTAACATGCATCTTTAAATTGTTTATTTGCCACAAACTAGCAATACGGCCCAACGTATGTTAAATTATCGAGGATGTAACAATTATTATGGACAGTAAAACAGTACTCATTAAAAGGAAAAATAGGAATTGACGTATGTGTGTTGACTTTATAGATTTGAATAGACCTTGTCTGAAGGATCCATTCTGTGTCCTTAAAAAGACTAATTAATAGACTCATCTTTGGGTAATAAAATTTTGTCATTTCTGAATGGTTTTATGGGGTATAACCCGATACATATAGATCTAAAGGACCAAGACAATGTCACATCCATAACAGGTAAGTGCCTATATTTCTATAAAGGATCACATATCTTCTTCATTGAACCAAAACAACCGTAGATAATTTTTTTTATATACATAGTAGTGTCTGATTATGTTATGAGTGTGGTTCTGGTGAGATACGTCGAAGGTTATCCATACTTAAAGTGATAAAAGTTAGCTTTGGCTCTAGTAGTGATAGCTCAAAAAATGAGGCCATATTTCTAAGTTCATTGTATTATTGTTCGAACTTCATTTCCACTTAAGAATGTATTACAAAGATCAGATGTATCGGGTCTGTTGACTAAATTGTCAGTGGAGTTAGGAGGTTATGACATTTAATTTACTCCTTAAACAATTATTAAAGCACAATCCTTGACAGACTTTCTCGTTGAGTTCTATTCCGATGGGATACATCATGGGCCATATATTGGTAAGCCTTTGAATGAGTGGAAAATACGAACTAATAGGGGCTCAAGCATTTTAGGTCGTGGACAATAAGAACCAATGGGGGATCAAGTAATTCAGGTCGGAGTTTCAATGCATCAAGCAATACGTTTTGGTTCTAAAGCGTCAAATAACGAGGAAGAGTATGAAATAGCTTCGGCAAGGCTAAGTCTTGTGCAAATCCATAATGATAAAAACGTTTGTATGGTAAGTTATTCACAACTTCTAATTAATCATGCCTCATGTCCATCTAAAGTGAGAAAAAAACACTTGGTGAAGTATTTAAAGGCATTAAGAGAGATATCGACTTTCTTTAAATATATTAAGTACAAACAAATTCCTCAGTCCAAATATTTGATGGCTGATTCCTTGGCCACTATTGCGTATACCGAAGGATATTCATGGATTCTGATACAAGAGAACAATTTCATAATGATGAGTTCTAAGCCCAAGTTAGGCAATAAAGAGCCATTCCAAATCTCAAACAGCACGGAGAAAGATTAGATGTATAAGATTAAATAATTTATAACTTAAAGGATTCCGCCAGTTGATGAAGCATTGGAAAAAAGACTAAGGTTTAAAGATCATGGTTTCACCATCCTTGGGATGTACTCTATAAAAGTCTTTAAGCCAACCAATATTACGATGCCTTTGATTTGATGAATCACATATAATGTTATCTAAGTTACACGATCAAGAAGAATCTGGCCATTGTGGCTACAAGATTAACAAGAATAGTTTTATTGGCCGGATATTATTGGCCTTCTATCATGGCAGATACCAAAGAATTAGTTCGACGGTTTGATTCCTCCAATGATTTGCGAATACGATACATGTACAAGTTGTGCCACTTGATTTAATATACAAAGTATTTCCTTTTGACAAATGGAGGTTGGATTTGGTTAGACCTATAACTATAAAATCTAGAGACTATCAGACCATTATTATGGTTGTTGATTATTTTTTTAACTCGGTAGAAGCAGAGTCTCTTTCCAAAACCACGTCGAAAGTTTTTATTAAGTTTATTCTCTCTAATATATGTTGCAGGTTTGGAATCCCTAAAAACACTAAAACATATAATGGGCCTCAATTCAACAATACTGACATGGAAACCTTTTATTCCACCAGGGGAATTTAATAGTGGTTTTCATCACCTTTTCATCCTTAGAAAAATGGACAAGTAGAAGTGACAAACAAAACCATCTTTATTGGCTACATGAAAAATATATAAGGGACAGCTGAAAAATGACCAATTATCTGCAAGAAGTATTATGGGCTTACTGAACTACGCCCATAATGGCAACTGAAGTATCTTCTTTTACTCTGGTTTACGAGACTAATGCAGTAACACCAGTTAAATTTTCTCTCCCATCCTTATGAATCTGAAATTACTCCGAACAAAACAATGATATAGGTAGAAGAGCTGAGCTAAATATAATTGAAGAGTAAAGAACAATAAAGTATTTAAAATCTCTTCATTATCATATTCTAATGAGAAGTAGGTATACGGTTCATGTCTGAAGGAGACAAGTCAGGGTGGGGGATAAAGTTTCGAAAATGATCTTCATATACATTAAAGATAAAAGGCTACGAAAGCTAGCTCTAATTTGGAAAAGGCCTTATTCGGTTATAAAAATAGTTAATCATGGAATTTATCGACTCTCAAATTGAGAAGACAACCTCTCTTTGGCACCCATGAAATACCGGGCACTTAAGACTTTATCTTGAATAATTGATAAAAAAATTATACATGTTTTTTTATTTTCTCATGTAAATATCCGAGGACATACTTTTCTCCACCCTGATGGCTTGTGTTGCTCTTGAGTGATTCAGATGTTTTTGGTTTAAAAAATAAAGGTTCCAACATTAGTTGGTCACAATTAAAAAGTTCCAACACTACTTGGTCCTAATTAAAAGGTTTTAAAATTAGTTGATCAAGTGTAAAGGTTCCAAAACTAGTTGGTCACAAATTAAAAGGTTCCATTATTAATTTGTTTGGTTTGAAGGATTGATTGATTGACAGGATGTTTATTGTTGAATAAATTATTATTTTCAACTAAAAAATTTCCGACTATGCTATTTTATTTATAAGAAATAAGAAATGAAATGATTTGTTGGTGGTGATAGTTCTAGATTTATCCGGGGCTGATTACCGAATATCGTGTATAGTAATATTGTGTTAGGAGAATAAGTACAAATTTTTAGATAGATAAAGTAGTCAAATCAAGGTATCAATGATTAGAAAGTACCCTTTTCCTAAAAATGGGATCTTTCCTTATATAGTGTCAGTGGTGGGCTCCACTGTCACATGCTATGTTTAACTAATTACATATTGGCCCTCATATATACACTTGCTTCCTATATCTCCCAATATTTACAAATAGGTCCTAATGTGATTTTAAAATATCAATTAAAACCCATAATAATCTTGACATTTTATGCCCTTATCAATAGCCCCCTAGTTTTGCGGAGAGTCGAGCAAAAACTACTTGATTGCCGAGCCTTCTGGTTAAGAATTTGCGTCAGTCACTCTCGAGGTCTTGTCATCATCCACCACAATATACCGATGTTGTGACCCATGCATTATTTTTCGTCCCTTCCTCATAGGGTCGGCAGACTAAATTGTCGATGTTCAACAATAGTTTGTTAGCGATCGAACTACTGATATGCTATATCCCGACACGTTGATTTCAATCAGAATTGCAATCAAACTCTTTGGCCTAAATTAACAGGCCTTGAAACAAGTTATCTTTTTCCGGAAGCCCATTTCCTTTACCCATAGAACAAGTTTTCTTACTCGTCCACGTGTCACTCATTAGTTTGTCGTCTATATATTCAATTTACGTCTGTTAAACTACCCAATGCATGTATCATGATGCTAACCCCTAGGTCTGCTGTAATTGTCAGGGTGGACACGTATCTTGTGGTAACTTAATTTTACTTTTACTAACGCTTTGTCATTTTCCACTTATTAGAGAGAGAATCTCTGATATTGCTTATGGGAAGACCCACCTCTCATAAGAAACCTAAGAAAAAGTCCGACCCTCTTGAGAAACCGGTTTTTGGCTTCATTGATTATCTCAGTATCACCGAAAGGGATGACGAATACCGAGCTGCTGGATTAATTCACAAAGGTCCCTTATCTCCATTGAGTTCAAAACCGCTGATTTTTCCAAAACCCAGAAATCTGGGCTCGTCCATACCTTCTTCAAATGCGAGCCCCTCGACTGTCCTGAAGGTTTCCTCGTCAACTAAAAATCCCGATGCTGCTACTCGTTCTACTAATTCGAGAACCAAAAATCCCGACGCTGCCACTCATCCAATATATTCAAGACCCAGAGATCTTGTTGCCCGACCAAACAAAACTCATTTCTTAACTATGAGCAATTCTAGCTCTTCGTTTACCACCTTTGAATATGTCCAGCTAAATCCAACCATTGTGGTACGTCGAACCAGTGACAACACCACAACCACTCCTAAATGGGTGGTTTAACAAGATGAAGAAAAGATGAAGCGTGATGAGGCTGCTTCCAAAAATACCAAGATCCTAGTACCTGGTCTTACTCGAGTTAACAGCAGCTCGAGCATTGTTCATGCGACTCCCTCTACCAAGAGGTTGGCGTCTGCTGATAAAACCTTGCCCAAGGAGGTCCAAAGTTTCGATGCTGACAAATTAACTAAGTCTTCAAAAGTATCTATGTCAACGAGGGTCAAAGACAAGACTTCCGGAAAGCCAATTCATATGTCTTCAACAAAGGCATCTATGCCGATGAGGGTCGAAGAGAAGATTTCCGGAAAACCAGTTCCTAAGTCTTCAACAAAGGCATTTGTCCAGACACTGCAAATTCTAGTGGCTGAGACTATTTATGCGGTCGGCGAGGCTGATAAAGAACCCTTACCCTCTGAGGTTGCTGAGATCATAAATGGCTATCACATTCTCATACCCAAAGAGCACATTTTGTTCCTTTTTTCCACGAAGTATTTGTACTACAATCCCGACGAAGAGGCCGATTTAAGGAAGATCTGGGGGATCCCTAACTGTGCAACCATTCAATTTCTGAAGCCCAGTGAAACTCCCTTATCAGTGGAATCGCGAGAAATAATGTTCTTCACTGGACTTTTCAACTGGTGTCTACGACTTCCTCTTGATCCCGAAATTGTCAGATATTTCGAGATCCTCCAGATCTTCCCGACTCAGTTGACTCCTAATGCTTGGTACACTTTAATGTCCACTTTTATGGCCTCTCGATTGGCCAAAGTCCCAATATCCAAGTTTCCCTTCTTCTACTCTTCCCTTGCCAACTCAAAAAAGATAGTCAACAATTTATTGGAAGCTGACAGGTCGTAGAAGTATCGATTCGTCTTCGTTAGTGGTGCTTGGGAAAACGGTTGACCATATAGCAAAGAGAACCCGAGGCGTCTAACTTACAAATGGACTCCTAAAAGTTTATCCCGTTTTTTTTACTAACCGACTTTCTTCTTTAAGCTTGTAAGGTACGTATTCCGGAGTTGAGAAAAGCTCACCTTAAGAAATCCTTTGACATCTTTGCTAAACTCCGTGCCTTTTCCAGAATGAACTGGGGTCAACAATTTCGATGATGCTTCAAACTTACCAACCTCATCAACATCAATCATTGGCGATGTTCCAACGATATTCCAAGTATTGATCAATTGCAGATTCCTCCTGACGTTGCCGACCTTGTGAGGAGACTAGATGCCCTGGATTTTGAAGTGTTCTTACCCAAGAGAGATTAGGCGCCTAGCAAACGGGTGAAGTCGGAAGAGTTGTGTGATCCACAAACCGAACAAGAGATTATCGATGGTGTCACCATGGACAAACCCTAAGAAGTGTTACCCTCAGAACCTGAAATCACTGTCATCCTTAGTGACCCAATCGCAAGCGGGGATAAATCGTATGTAGTTTGATATGGAAATAGGATTTTGAGAACTAAATTGTAAATAATGTAAATTTAAGGTTTTAATTGTAAGTAATGTAAGTTTTGTCCTTAATTTGTAACTGATGTAAGTTTTAGAGGATATTTGTAACTATGTGTAATTAGAGAGGACTAAACAATAATTAGCCCACTTTTTGTAACAGATTTCAGTTTGAGACTAAGTCTTGGCTCCTCTATATAAAGGACCAAACTACTCTAATAAAGGGGTTGAACATTTTTTTTACTTTGAAACTCATTTGTACTTGTGTTTTCTCTCTCTAAAAACGCTCTAGCTATTTCTCTCTCTAGAATTCACTCTTGACAATTAACTAAGGCAAGATAATAACTCATCAAATTGGCGATTCCACAGGGGACGTAAAATCAGTACGCTTATTTTGTTCGAAATATTGATACAATTTAGTTGTATTCTTTGATTAAAATTCATACAATAAATCCTGAAAATAATTGTACGCTTCAGTCAACGATGGAAGCTGATAAAAGTGATGGGAATAGAACTGATAGAAATAAAACTGATGAATCATCTCCGAACCAAGCTCAATATGATATCGAGGTGCGAATGAATCAGCTTTTAGATAAAATTAATACATTTAATGAGAAATATAAACGAAGGGAACAAGAGATCTCTCGGTAAGGCTCAGATCCGAGGTTAGATAGGACATAGAAAAGACCGAGGTAGAGGGTCAATCAAATCGATCTTTTGACGATCGACGCGCTAAGTCTGAGCACAAAAAATCACGTTTTGTGTCTTATAAAGAACGATATATGTCTCGAAAGGAGAGGAAAGATAAACAGGAAGTTAAATTAGTAACTTCAATTGACGAGGTGGTCGAAATTTTAGCCTCGGGTTGTAAGAGGCACATAGGTTCTTCAAAAGGAGAGCAAGATAGAAATTATTCAAGGAAGTATAAAAAAAGAGTAAATCTAAGAATGCTCCTCGTTCAACTTGGCATGAAGGAAATCCTTCGAATCAGTATGTTGAAACTGATAGGAATCTATATGTCACAATGGGAAGTGATGATCAGTTCGTTCAAGCTGTTGACTGGAGAAATTCTCCGTTGACAGATGAAATTCGCTCCATGACGATTCTGAAGCGTTTTGACATTTTGGAGGCGGATAAGTTTGATGGGATACATGATCCTGATGATCACATTGAACAATTCAAGAATTATATGATGAATTTCGAAGATGATGACCGACTTGTGTATCGTGCATTTTCACAGACTTTTAAGGGAACAACTCTTAAGTGGTATAACAGGATTCTGAGGGGGTCCATATCAAATTTCAGATATTTCTATATTGCTTTTCGAAGGCAGTTTGTGAGAAGCAAAGAGATGAGAGAAAATGGTGATACCATTTTTCAGTGCAAGCAATAACCGGGAGAAAAGTTAAAAGACTACACAAAGATATTTTTGTTAACCAAATCTAGTTTGGACAACTGTGAGGAAAATGTGGCAATGGCAGCTTTTCACCAAGGGTTATTGCTAGAGGATTTGGCTAATGAGACGAAAAAGAGAAAGGACTTGACTTTTGGAGCTTTGATAGCTTAAGTTGAGGATGCGAGCAAAATGGAGGAGTCGAGTAGAGTCCGAAGTGGACCAGTCAGCACTCCGAAAAATTCGGGACGAGCAACCAATAATCAGGGGCAACCCTCGAATGGTAATAACAATGGAAATGGCAATCAACAGTCAAGGAAGAAGAACATTAATTTGCCTCATTGGAGTCGTGATTATTCAAATCACGCTCCATCTAACACTTATAACAGGCCTAGACCAAATACAAGGGTCAAGCCTGAGTACTATGCAAAATTGACAGAGAATATATCTGTCATCTGGGATAAGACCAAGAGTTTGGTAAATTCCAGGAAGTCGGCTCCCATCGGTAGACCAAGGGAGGAGAGAAATAATAGATTTTGCAGATATCATGATAATATTGGACATGATATAAATGATTGTATTGCTCTAAAGAAAGAAATCCAACATTTGATTGAGAATGGAAAGCTCCTGACTTTTGTAAAGTCACATGGGAGTGCATCAAAAAATAATGGTGCATCAACTTCGAAGGTTACACCGCCAGTTGAAAAATTGATGATTATGGATTCATAGGCTGAACCGTTTGATGCTTCTTCTAAGTATGTTGAATGATCCGAACATATTGATTTTGATGACGGTGGAAGAATCTGTAGAAAAGGGACGTGTTCAGGAGCTATGCAAGTTTTTTGAATCGTTGGCTATTTTTGGAGGCGATTCAAAGAATGGGTAGACAACTCAAATTGAAGGAGAGGATGTCTACGCACTTGTATGGGAAGAAAGATATTCCCTTTATTTTGTTTGATGAAGACGATCTGAGAGAAACTGCGGGACCACACGAAGATGTTGTGGTGTTTGAAGGTGAGGTGGCTGGCGTCGAAATTCGACGTGTGCTGATTGATACTGGTAATTCTGCCAATGTCCTTTTTAAATCCACCTATGACAGAATAACAAATCCACCTCGGATTTCTCAATCGGATCGAACGATTATTGGATTCACGGGTGTAACAACTCATGTTGTTGACGAATTCCAAGGTGAGGTGAGTTTGGGAAATGACCATTTAAGAAAAAGGTCCATGTACTCTTTGTGGTGGTGGACTGTGCCACAAGTTATAATGCTATTTTAGAAGATTGAGGCTTTCAAGAATGTATGTGGTGGTGTCTACAGTTCATCAGTGCTTTAAGTATGTGGTTGGAGACAGAGTTGGGGTTGTTCGAGACGATCAGAAGGTTTCCAGGTAATGCTATGCCACTGGACTTCGGATCCGAGGATCTCGCAGTGCAGATTTAGTGAATAACAATTAGAAATGGAACCCTTGGATTTGGAATAAAGGATTGACGATCCAAGGGAAACCCCAGGGTCTTTATCGGTGAGTGAAGAGATAAAGGAGTTTACTTTTTTGGAAAGAAATGTGCTTCGAATCCGAACTTTATTGACCCCTTCTCTACGTCAACAATTGCTTGATTTTTTATCTCAAAATTTGGATGTCTTCGCTTGGAGGACAAAAGATGTAATAGGAGTACCTATTGAGGTAATTTGACACAGCTTGGCCATAGATCCGAAGATCAAGTCGGTAATTCAGAAAAGAAGAGAGTTTTCCTCTGGAAAAGCAGAAGAGATTATTGCTGAAGTGGATCGATTGTCTAAGGTCGGACACATAAGGGAGTCACAATATCCTTTATGGACGGCGAATCTGGTGGTAGTGAAAAAGAAGAATGGGAAATAGAGGATGTGTGTGGATTTTACAGATTTGAATAGAGCTTGTCCCAAAGATCTATTTCATGTTCCTCGAATAGATCAGTTGATTGATTCTACTTCAGGCAACAAAATTTTAACTTTTATGGATGCTTTTGCAGGGTATAATCATATCCAAATGGATCTAAAATATCAAGAATGCACAACTTTTATAACTCATAGGGGCTTGCATTGTTATAGCGCGATGCCCTTCGGATTGAAGAATGCTGGAGCCACTTATCATATATTAATTAATAAAGCTTTTGCTACGCAGATGGGAAGAAATATGGAGTTATATATAGACGACATGGTAGTAAAAAGCTCAAAGTATGAAGTGCATATTGATGATTTAGAGGAAGCCTATTTGAATTTAAGAGTGATCATGTTGAAATTAAATCCTGAGAAGTGCACCTTCAGAGTTCGATCAGGGAAGATTTTGGGTTTTATCATCAGAGAAAAATGAATGGAAGCTGACCTTGAACAATTAAAAGCATTGATAACAATGAATTCTCCTTGGTCAATCAAAGAAGTGAAAATTTTGATATGAAGGTTAGCAACACTTAATCGATTTATTTTAAGATTTTCTGATAAATGATTTCCTTTCTTTCAAGTGTTACGAGGGCCCGATAGGTTCGAATGGACATCAGAATGTGAAGTAGCTTTCACAAACATAAAAGAATTGTTATCATCACCAAAGATTTTGTCAAAGCCTCGAAATGGGGAGAAACTATTTTTGTATATCGCGGTATCGGATTTTTCACTAAGCGCAGTGTTAATTAGTGATGATTCAGGAGTTCTGAAGCTAGTGTATTACATTAGTAAAGTTTGGTGGCATTAGAAAAGAGGTATATGAAATTAGAGAAGTTGCCATTAGCATTGGTGATCATGTTGAAATTAAATCCTGAGAAGTGCACCTTCGGAGTTCGATCGGGGAAGATTTTGGGTTTTATCATCAGAGAAAAATGAATGGAAGCTGACCTTGAACAATTAAAAGCATTGATAACAATGAATTCTCCTTGGTCAATCAAAGAAGTGAAAATTTTGATATGAAGGTTAGCAACACTTAATCGATTTATTTTAAGATTTTCTGATAAATGATTTCCTTTCTTTCAAGTGTTACGAGGGCCCGATAGGTTCGAATGGACATCGGAATGTGAAGTAGCTTTCACAAACATAAAAAATTGTTATCATCACCAAAGATTTTTTCAAAGCCTCGAAATGGGGAGAAACTATTTTTGTATATCGCGGTATCGGATTTTTCACTAAGCGCAGTGTTAATTAGTGATGATTCAGGAGTTCTGAAGCTAGTATATTACATTAGTAAAGTTTGGTGGCATTAGAAAAGAGGTATATGAAATTAGAGAAGTTGCCATTAGCATTGGTGATTGCTGCTAGAAAGATTCGCCCGTATTTTCAAGCTCATACTATTGAAGTCTGAACTTCATTCCCCTTGAAAAATATTTTACAGCGACCTGATATTTCGAGGAGGATGACCAAATGGTCAGTGGATTTGGGGGACTATGATATTTTGTTTACACCTCAAACAACAATAAAGGCGCAAGCACTGGAAGATTATTTTGTTGAATTCCACTCAAGTCGATCAGATGAGGAAGAAACTGAAAAGGTTATACCTGTTGATTCGAGGGGGGTTGTTCGAACAGATGAGGGATCTAGTGTTTCAAGATGAAGTGTTGGGGTTCAGTTAATAGCTCCGATGGGAGAGACAATGATTCAATCTATTAAATTTGGTTTTCATGCTTCGAACAATGAAGCTAAATACGAAGCTGCTTTGGCAGGTTTGAGATTGGCAAAAAATTGTGGGGAAACTTCAGTACGTTTGGAAACGGATTCGCAGTTATTGACAAATCAAGTATCTGGATTTTTCAAAGCAAGGAAGGATCGGTTGATTTTATATCTTTGGGAAGTTCAGAATTTAATTCTTCTGTTGGACAACGTTGTTGTGGAATATATTGGGAGAGGAAGTAACATGGTGGTTAACTCTTTAGAAAATATTTCGTACAAGGAAGAATATCCTTGGATTTTGCTACAAGAAAATCCTTCAAATGTTACTGAATCTAACTAATGTGAATGCATAAAAGTGTTTTTTACCACTGATGAAAGCTGACGCGATTGGCGATAAGATATTCTTAATTTTTTGAATCAAAGAATATTGCCAGATGATTCACAATTGGCCAAAAATTTAAGGGGTAAAGCCTTTGCATATATAGTACTTGATGGGATTTTATATAAAAAGGCATTGAGCAGGCCATTATTACGATTCTTAAGCAAACAAGAATCACAAGAAGTATTGTGAGAGTTGCATGATGGTGTAGGGTTGGCTCATTATGGGTTCAAATCTTATCACGTCGAGTTTTACTTGGAGGGTTTTATTGGCCTACAATCATGAACGATGCTAGGAATTTATTCCGAGTTTGTGATACTTGTTAGAGATTTGCCAACGCTATTCACAGACCAGCAGTACTGCTTATGTCTATATCCGAGGCAATACCATTTGATAGGTGGGGAATTGATGTGGTGGGACCTTTGCTGATGGCTTCTAGGGGAAGATAGATGATAATTGTAGCGGTTGATTATTTTACAAAATGGGCCGAGGCCGAACCGTTATCAGGAACAAAGGCAAACAATGTCATTAAATTTATCGTAAACAGTATTCGTTGTCGTTTTGGGGTTCCTCGAAGGATTACGACAGATAATGGCCCTCAGTTTAATAACAAGGAAATGGTTGTATTTTGTATTTCTAAAAGAATTCAACAATGTTTTTCGACGCCTTTTCATCCTCAAGCTAATGGAGAAGTGGAGGTGACAAACAAAACAATTTTAGATGAAGAAGAATTTATCGGGAGAAACTGGAAAATGGCCAAACTATTTGCAAGAGGCACTTTGGGCTTATCGAACAACTCCAAGAGAGGCTACAAAAGAGACTCCTTTTGCTTTGGCGTATGGTATGGATGAAGTCATCCCTATTGAATCTACGATGTCAATTTTTAGAATATCTCAATATTCTAAAAGGTGTAATGATGAAGTTCGAAGGGCTAATTTGGATCTGATTGAGGAAAAAAAGTTCGAGGTCATTTGAATGTAATTCATTATCAAACTCTTATGAGAAGTAGATATGGTTCGAAGCTGAAGAGAAGAGAATTAAAGAAGGTGATAAGATGTTGCGAAATGTTTTCTTGCATACAAAGGAGAAGAACCTCAGAAAAATGGCTTCGAATTGGGAAGAGCCTTATAGAGTTGTTGAAAGAATTAAGTCGAGGTCGTATCGACTTTGTGATTTCGAAGGGAAAATGCTTCAACATCCGTGGAATATCCAACACTTGAAGCTTTATTGGGAGTGGACATGTTTTTATACTTTGGAATTTTTGTTTTGAATCGCACACTTTTTCCTCTCATGTTGGCCTAGGAAGGTTTTAACGAGGCGTCGTGTACATATTTAATCTTATCAATAAAGTTCGTTTTTTGGCCAATTGTTGTTTACATATGTTGGAATACTATCTTAACAACTCATCAAATACTGATCACTTGTGAGATTAGTCAAGAGTAGAATGTTCCAAAGTGTTTATGATACTTTTCGAAGAAACAACCATGTTTAATAATCACATTACATTTTTATTTCGAAGTGAACACTTAATAACACACTGAAAATTTTTCGAAGAGCTGTTAAAGTTTAACAACGCGTTGGAAATTTGTCGAAAAACTATTGTATTAATCAATTTCGTTAAGGTATTCAAGGTGTGAAGTATATATTTTGTAATTATTATATTTTTGAAATTTAACATCGAATAATATGCAAAGAGAATGATAAAATATAGAATACCATTTGTCATTTAGATTAATTCGTTGAGGTACAGAAAGAAATTTTCTAATCTGAAAAAGACAAAAAAGTGATAGGATTAATCAGAAGACTCTTCCTCTTCGGATGATTCGTCTTCAAAGGACGATGTCTCAGGAACATGGTCGAAATCTTCACTTGGACATTTTTCTTTAGGGATGTCATTCCAAAAACTTGTAAGGTCCATTTTTGGGTAAGCAGCGTGAAGCTCTCAAAGAAAGAGAATGGTTGCATCTTATTTTCCGACGTTAATAGCTGTTTGCATGTTTTTTGAAAGATCACCTTCGGCAGCTGCTACAACATCAACCTTTTCAGCTTCGAAATCCTTCCTCAATTTAGCCATGTTATTGGTTAGCTCTTTTTTTGTCTCCCAAAGAGTGAGAGAATTTCAAAGTTGTCTGGAGCTGGATTTTTTAGTATCTAGTTCAGTGGCATGGCTAGCTTTGAGTTTATTCACCTCTGCTTCATGAGAGTTCGTCAACAATTCTGTATCCACAATGTGTTCGGACCTTTTATGAGTTTGGACCATGCAATTTCATAACCATGCAATTGATCAATTACTTTGCCGTGCAAAGTTTTTCTAAAGTTTTTCTCAGCCTCGTAAGCTTCCTTGTAGTAAACCATATCTTTGGCCAGTTGCTTTAGATGACGCTGAGAAGCTTCGACTTGGGAAGAAAGTTTCTTTGCTGCAGTATCAAGCTCGGCAAATGGCTGAAGTGCAACAGCAATTGCATGATTTGAAGAAGGAAGACGAAGTTCCGATGTGCTAGGACCTTGAACCATAGGGGTGATGGGTTCAAGAGAACGAATAGCTTCTGGAGAAGCTTCGACTCGTGTTGGTCTCCCTAAGTTAAGCATATGGTTTTGGATTACCTGAATAACAGGGTCTTCTTCATCAGTAAGTGCTTCGGTATTTTCGAAGTTTATAAACATGTCGGGATCGAAGGATGCAGTGTCTTGAATCTCGTTGGAGTTATTATCTACAATGACTATCACAGGGTTGTCTTTGTTTGATTGATTTTCGATTGAAGGATTTTGTGGTTTTTCAGTAACAGTGACGTTGTCCTCATCAATTTAAGCGTACGAAGTGATTCTCATTTGCTTCTTTTTCTTTCCTTGGGAACTAGAGGAAACTTTTTTTTTTCTTTGATGACGGTTCTTGGTCTAATCCCTCCTTGATAGGTGAGAGAGATTGTTCTGCAGTTTTTTTGTTTTCGACGCTTTGGCTTTGATGGTGTGGAAGGGCTAGCACCAGATGTGTTAGCTGCCTTTTTACCCTTCTTTTCTTTGGCATCTTTTTCTTTCTTATTTTTTTTATCAAATGGCTATCCGATCTGTTACGAATGGGAAGAAAGACTTTGCAGTCAGGTTGAGGTATTCGTTAGCACACGAGCTTCAAATCTGGTTATGATGATAGACCTTGAGGAGGCAAGACACCTTCTCTGATTGGAAACATATGGCAATGGAGGAAATTGATGGGTTGAAATGAATTATAAAATGCATTATTCCATTCCTTCTGAGCCCAAGCAACGAGTTGTTGGAAGATTTCCTTAGCAGCGTTTGGACGTATTGAGTAATTCGTTGAAATTTATGAAATAAATTAGTAAAACAAAATGTTAAGAGAAAAATAAAAGCTAAATTTTATATAAGAACATAAAAACTTCGAAGAGCTTACGATTTCTTCTCCAGATCATAGTTAGCTTTGAAGGGTTGGCTTCAGAAATTGCTTTGCCATTTTCCCACGCTCCTGATATGAAGACGAATTTCTGTTTCCAGAATTTGTCAGCCTCTAAGAGATCATCGACAATCTTGAGGTCATCCATCAAGGTGAGGTAGTAAAAGGGAAGCTTCAGATCTTTCGACAGTTGGGTCAGTGAGATGAAGTCTTTGATGCTGATGGGAATTTTGGACAGACGAGATGCCATGATCACTGACATAAGGGTGAACCGCTGATTTGGTGTCACCTGGGTAGGGCATAAGCTAATGAGTTTGAAGTATTCCATGATCATTGGACCCAGTGGAAACCGAAGATCCCAGTTGATGATTTCAGGGTAGACTACTAATTCATCATCTTTGCTATCCAGGGGAATTTTTCCTTCCCCTTACACACGAAGAGTTATGTTTTCTCCCATTCCCCATTATTTTTTAAGAGCCGATGCCTGTCTATCCTTGTAATATATGTAGTGGACTTTTTTCAAAGCAATAATGTATTTTCTTTCAAGGTTCCTCAGGTTCCTCCCAATTTTTCCGTTTCCTCTTCAAAAATGAAGCATGCATTTGTTTCTTCTTGATGTTTTTGCGTATTCGCTGAGTTCCCATCGTTAGAGCCTCGAGATTGGTTATTGTAGCTTCTGAATCAACTTCGTTGACTTTCGAAGTTTCTTCTCGAGGGTTTTGAGAAGTTGGGATAATAATTTCTGAAGAAGTGTTAGTAATTCGAGGAGCTTCTTCAATTACTTCTCTTTGAGGATGATTGTTAGTATTTGAACTTGGAGGGGAAGGACTTCAGATAATGGCTGATTCATCTCCCATGGCGATTAAAGTTTTTCTTTTTCTGGCTGATGGAGAATGTTCCGAAGAGGGGTTATTTGTCTTTGGTTTTGGAGGATATTTGTCAATAATCAGATTAGAAATTCTATTCTGAGATGAAAAGACTCGAGGTGTTTTAGGCCCTGAGATTTGAGATGATGATCGTTCTTCGACTGTGGGGGAATGTGAAAGAGTTAGAACTTTAGTAGGATCGAAGTTAACGTAATAGAATGTTTCAGTAGTAGTTCTGATTGGACCTCCTCGAATTAATCCTGCTCTTCTATATTCTTCAGTCCTTTGTGTAATATAGAAGTAGTCGTAAGATCCTAACACTAGATTTTTGTCTGTGTTAGAAGATTATGGTGTTTTGGGTAGAATGGCCTTCGATTTTTTGGTTCTTGGTTTCTTTCTTATATACCAAGTGAGGGTTGATCGGAGAAGATGAAGATTGGTCAGAAAGTTTAAATTTTCTGGCGAAAATACTGAGAAAAGGGGAGGAACACGATAAAGGTAGCCAAAAACTCTCACTTCTCTCTAAAAACGTTTATGTGTGAGGAGAGTGGAAATGAAAAGAAGGTTGTATTTATACTAAGGCGAGTGAAGGCGTGTGAAGGTGGAAAGAAATTTGTGATGATAGGTTGGAATACGAATTGGTGAATTGATTAGATGCTCAGCATCTGTCAGGCTAGACCTCTAGGGTTATGATGAATTTAACGGTTACATATGTAACAGTTATATTCGAAGATGATTATTCGAAGAAGGTCCGTTTACATAATACTTCGAGGGAAATTTCAAGGAAACATTTTATTAGACCGTTTTTAGGCCATTTTATTTTTATTTTTTGATTTGAATACGCTTTGAGATTTTAAGTTTCGTAAGTGCTTCGAATGACCATTTAAGATGACTGCTTCAAATGATTGTTTTTAAGTTTATCACATGTTATATAACATATAATACTTTTTGAAGATGTTAAGATTCGAAGACAAACGGATTTGAATACTTTTTAGTTCTCATTCATTTACTCACACGAGAACTAAGGGGGCTTCTGACATGGAAATATGATTTTGAGGACTAAATTGTAAATAGTGTAAATTTAAGGGTTTAATTGTAAGTAATGTAAGTTTTGTCCTTAATTTGTAACTAATGTAATTTTTAGAGGATATTTATAACTATGTGTAATTAGTGAGGACTAAACAACAATTAGCCCACTTTTTGTAACAGATTTCAATTAAAGCTAAGTCTTGGCTCCTCTATATAAAGGACCAAACTACTCTAATAAAGTTGTTGAAAACTTTTTACTTTGAAACTCATTTGTACTTGTGTTTTCTCCCCCTAAAAACTCTCTATCTATTTCTCTCTCTAGAATTTACTCTTGACAATTAACAAAAGAAAAATAATAACTCATCATAGTCGGTCAAGGACCAAAGAGAGGGCGTGGTGAAAAAAGAAGAAAATTGTCGCAGCTGACGAGGGGAATCATTCTTCAGCCAAAAGATCCAAGGAAAAAATCGTTGTAAATAAAGTGTGTAGTGACCCAGCCACAGAACAGATTACCATTCCCACCATGTTTGAACAATTTGGCAGTACGAAGTCAGTCACGCATGTTGTAGTCTCCTTAAGAGAAAAAAGGCTCGGAGGAAATACATTATGCGCGCAAAACTAAAGCATCGGACCGCTCGGGTGAACTTGCTGTGGTAGCCCACCGATACCGTAATTATTTTCAAGAGGATTTAATGCATTGTGATCCTACGACCTTGCATGCTCGCACTCAGAGTTCGAGATTTTTTTCCTTTCAAGATTCAGACATCCTAGCGACTTTCCTGCACAACATACTTGCCCCTATTGCCCAAAAAGAAAGAGAAGTGCTGAAACTTCAAACAAAACTTACAGAATTCAAGAGAAGCATCTCATCCAAGGCCCAAGAGTCACAGAACTTAATTGACCTAGCCAATGCTCGAGCTGATGCACCCGAAGCTAAAATTCAAGCTTTTGATGTGAAATAAAAATAGTGGAAAGAAACTGTTACTCAGGCCAACGAAGATGTACCAAGGCCATCGAAGAATTAGCTGCCCAGAAGCTGCATAACGGCTACCTCCGCTGGCGATCGACAAAAATGTCTAAAACCCTTCACAACATTCAAGTAGTCGTCAACGAAAGTAAGAAAGAGAACCATCTTTTTGTTGCTACATGTAAGGAAGTTATTGAAGAAGAACTTGCAGACGCAAGGGTTGGTTATGTTTTAAACTCCCACGGGCAGTTTCCCCAGCTACTGTTAGGGTCAATGTGGCTAAACATCCCAGAAGAAGATCATCCAGAAGGTGTTGATTGTGTAGATCCTGTTGTTGAATACACTGAATCATCCGAAGATCCCCCCAATGCTTAAACCCTGTTGTTTACTGTATGTTGTTTTTTTTTGTCCCTTTAAAAGTGAGGACTTGATTGTTTTTTGTTGTATGTATTAACTCATGTTCGCGTTTTGTACTCTCAACTCAATGTCCTACCATTTTTGTAATCCAAAGTGATCAGTTTTCGATGCCAAAAACAAATATAGTCTTTATATCATATGCTATATTCAAATTTTTGGATCAAACTTAGTTGAAAACCCCTTATAAAAAGGTTCGAACTTGTTGATCAACTTTAGAGTTGAAAAACCTTGTAACAAGTTCGATTTTATTGATTAACTTTAAAGTTGAAAAACACTTAAAAAGGTCCAAATATGTTGATCAACCTTAGAGTTGAAAAAACCTTATAACGGCTTCAACTTTGTCGATCAACTTTAAAGCTGAAAAATCCTTAAAGAGGCTCGAATATGTTGATCAACCTTAGACTTGAAAGAACCTTAAAAAGGTTCGAATATGTTGATCAACTTTAGAGTTGAAAAACTTTTAAAAAGTTCGAATATGTTGATCAACCTTAAAGTTGAAAAACCCTTATAAAAAGATTTGAATATGTAATAACAACACAATTATTTCAAGGCTTTAACGATTTACGAAACAGGTCGGTTTCTATAGACACCTCATCAAAACCTCTCACGCCACCATGATAGGAAAGAGTATCTCCCCAACCAAATTTGTCTTACAAAGAGGTAAAAGAAAAGAACGTAAAAATTAACAATCATTCTAGATACAATTTAAGGTGCTCAATGTTCCTAGCAATACGTAGAGATCGGTCGAATTTGGCTTTCAATCGTTACGTCCCTAGTTTTACTTTTTCTATCACCTAATACAGACCTTCCCAATTGGGTGCCGATTTCCCTAGATGCTTGTCTTTGTTTTGAAGGAATACCTTTCGTAGTACTTTTTCCCCAACCTTGAAGGTCTTCTTCGAACTTTCGAAGCATACCTGATTCTCATGAGGGTCTTATAATGCAGGGAGCTTACGTGAGCCCTGGCTCGTGTTTCCTCAATCAGATCCAATGCGAAAGCTTGGCTTTCGTCGTTAGCGCATTCCTCATAATGATTAACTCTGAAGGATGGGAACATTGTCTCAGCGGGAATTACTGCACCCATACCATATACTAGTGCGTAGGGAGATTCTCGAGTTGCAGTTCGGTATGCCCATAGTACCTCTTGCAAAATATTTGGCCATTTTCCCGCTTTTCCTTCTAAAATTTTCTTAAGCCCACTGATGATCGTCACTTTAACTGGCCCATTAGCTTGATGATGGAATAGAGTCGAGAAACACTATTATATCTTGTGATTCGAACAAAATTCCCTCATTTCGCTACTGTCAAATTGGGGGCCATTATCCATAGTTATCTTCTAAAGGACCCCATACCAACAACAAATGTTCGACCATATGAACTTTACTACATATTTAGCTTTGGTTCTTGATAGTGGTTCAGCCTCAGCCCATTTTGAGATGTAGTTTACTGCGGCCATAATAGTTTGTCTTCCTCTGGTTGCTAATAGAATTGGGCCTACTAAATCTATCCCCCATCTGTCAAATGGTAGACCTTCTCAGTCTGACTCGAGGAGGACTACTGGGGTGTGGATTAAATTAACGAACCTATGGTAACCATCACACCTTTTAACTAATTCCTTAGCGTCGGCTGTTATCGTGGGCCAGTAGAATTCTGATAACACAACTCTTCTAATTAATGTCTTAAAACCGTAATGTGTTGATTCTTCACTGTCGTGCAGCTCAGATAAAACTATATGCGACTCCTCTTGTCCAGAGAACCTCAGCAACGGTCTAATTGTGGATTTTTTAAAAGTATATTTCCCAACAACGCAAAACCTCGCGCCTTATACCGAACACTTTTTGCCAAACTCTTGTCATCGGGAAATACTTACCCTCCCAAGAACTTTATGATATTATTCCTCCAGTCAGCGCTTAATGCTATTGAAATTTGACATGCCAGCTATGGTCAGTTTTCTAGCTCATTCCGTTTCAAAATAGAAAGATACTCTTGAGTCAGAATCCACAGATATTCTCCAACATACGCTGTAGTTGCCAACGAATCGACAATTGTATTATCCTCCCTGCGGGCATGCTCGTAAGTAATCTTTTTGAAAGATGAAGCCAAAATTCCTAAAACTGCTAAATATTGCACTACTTGTTCTTTTCTCGCCTCGGATTGCCCTGTTGCATGATTAATCAATAGCTGTGAATCACGTAATAGTCGAACGTTCCTGGCTCTGCAAATCTGTGCTAACCTTAAGCCTTATATTGCTTCCTCATACTCAGCTTCGTTGTCCAAACCTTTAAAACCAAAACGAATCGCCTGATGCATTGCAATCACCAAAAGCATAGAAATCTGGATGCTGCCCCCGTAACCGTTAATACTTGACCCACCGTCTGTTCTGACTATCCACTCATCTGAATCTTTTTTTGGCTCAACTACTATCTCATCTGGTCTACTGAAATGGAACTCTACTTAAAAATATGCTAGAGCTTTCCCTTTAATAGTCGTACTTGGTTCAAAATCTATATCAAATTCACCCAATTCTACCGACCACTCGGACATACGCCAAGAAATATCAGGTCGTTGTAACACACTTTTTAAAGAGAAAGCGGTTCGAACCATAATATAATGGCCTTGAAAATATGGTCGCATTTTTCTAGAAGCCGTCAGAAGAGCCAGTGCTAACTTTTCAATTTTAAAATATCGCTTTTCAACATCTAACAAACTTTTACTTACATAGTAAACAAGTTTAGGGACCCGGTCTTGTTCTCGAATTAACGTTGCGCTTACCGCATGATCCGAAAAAGCTATGTATAGAAACAAAATCTCCCGGGATAATGGTTTTGTCAATGGCGTTGGAGATGACAAATAATTTTTTATTTTAAAGAAAGCATCGGTACACTCAGGTGTCCAATTAAAACTCTTAGCATTCCTCAAAACATAGAAGATATATGCGTATTTATCAGAAGATCTTGAGATGAATTTGTTCAAGGCCGCTAGGCGTCTTGTTAAGATCTGTACTCCTTTAATATATCTTAAGGGTGTCATGTTATTCAAAGTGTTTAGTTGGACTGGGTCTGCTTCCACTCACCAAACTCCAAATTAGTATTTATCTGGATTGAACTTGAGGTTTACTTTACCTAGATTCTTGAAGGTTTCCTCAAGTTCAACAAAATAATTTTCGTCAGTAACACTTTTGACCAACATGTCATCGATGTAGACCTTAACATTTTGTCCGATCTGCCCATCTAAAACTTTATTAACCAGCGTATGATAAGTAGTCCCCATATTTTTCAAACCGAAAGACATAACCTCATAACAGTACAATCCTCTCCCCGTGATGAACGTGGTGCTTTCCTGATCTCTTGGGTCTAATTTTATCTGATTATACCCTGCGTAGGCATCCATAAACGATAATAACTTGTTCCCTGGCGTCGAATCTACCAGGCGGTCGATCCTTGGCAAGGGAAATTGGTCTTTAGGACAAACTTTATTAAGGTTCGTGAAGTCTACGCACATTCTTCATTTCCCGTTCTTGTTTTTTACTAACACTGGATTTACCGTCCATCATGGATATTGGGACTCCTTGATATGTCCTACCTTAGTCAACCTTTCAACCTTTGAAATAATCACCTCTACCTTTTCTTGGGAAAAAGCTCGACGTTTTTGAGTTATAGGTCGAACATTTGGATTTATGGACAATCGATGATAAATAACATTTTCAGGAACCCTTGTAACATCCTGTGAGCACCAAGAAAAAAATGTAACTTCTGTCTAAGGAAAGAAATCAACTTTCTCCTAAAAATGGGTATACATTTACGCATATTTTTACAACTTTTTCTTTAGAAAATTCGTAAGTTTCACAATTCTCGTCCGTAAGCAATAACCCTGGGGTCTCCCTAGGATCATCTTCAGGCTCCGATCTAGGGGTCGACCCTACTTATTGCTAATCCTTTGCGTCGACCATCTCCTTATCTGATTTTGTCGCTAACGCTGCTCGGTAACATTCTCTTGCTGTCTTTTGGCTGCTTCTGACTATACCAACGTTATTCCCGATCACATATTTCACGCATTGGTGAATCGTAGAGGTTACAACGTGCATCCTTAATAGCCAAGATCGACCTAAGATTGCGTTGTGAGATGTAGGGACATCTACCACTACAAATAAAACTGTTACTTGCTTCTTAAAAGGTCCTCGTCCAAGCTGAACCACACCTTCAAATTCGGTGACCACTTCCGTTAATGCTGACGTGGAACCAACAATACTCCAATCAGATTTAAAAATTACCGGCATCTTCTTAAACTTTGAAAAAGTTGACAAGAAAATTCTATTTTGCGAAGTTCTAGTATCCACCAATATCCTCCGAACTTCTTCACCAGCGATCACCGCTATGATTACGACTGCGTCTTCATGAGGTCCAACAATGTCTCTCATATCATATTCGTCGAAATATAGGATGAGATATGGGTTCTGATATAAATATGGTGAAGTTCTTGCCTCTAACTGCATCACCAGATTGACCACATGTCTTTTCCGAGAAGAATTGGTGATCCCTGCAATTGAAGCGCCACAAAAAATAGTTAATGACTCAAAACAATTGCACAGATCACTCACCTTTTCTCGTGCTGCATGAACTACTTCTTTAATCACCCCGATCATATTTATGTATTTTTTTGGGTCCAAGTGTTTAATGGATATGTCAATTAGGTCAGTGACCTCGGAAATCATCAGAGCAGTTTTCTGTTTTGGCACTGTCACTATTTGTTTGGACACCCCACTTTACTAACCTTTTTTTTCACATATTCTAATAGTTTCCCATTGTCAATTAGCACCTGCACTTCTTTCTTTAACATGATACAATCCTTGGTGTCGTGGCCTAAATCCTCATGATACCGACATTATCAGTTATTTTGGCTCTCGCGAGAAGTCCCGATAAAAAAAGGCTTCCGAAAGTGCACGTTTTTCTTTGATTTGTCAAAAATAGTCGGAACACACTCGGTCAAATCGGTATAGTGGGCAGGTCGAACCCATTGGGTCGGTATGAATTTCCTTGGTAGTTGTTTCATACTCTCTGCATCGGAGACCCCGACTCTTTTGTCTGTTGTGTTGTTGGTGCCACAGTAGTTATTGGTTGTGGTTGGGAAACACAGATTTTGCTAATATGATACCACCGAAGCTTGCGCAGTTTACTGGATTTGCGCTGCCAATTCTGACACTTCAGTCTCTTCAATTAGGATCTGCTTTTCTACCTGAACTAACAAGAGAGAGAAAGTAAAAGCTTTTTTCTTTGTTACAGCTTGTTGTATTGGACTAGGAAAGAAACCCAATCTGTAAACCGTTAAAGCCACACTCTCGTCGCAATAATCGAGATTGGTTTTTGCATCTACAAAGCGTCAAGTGTAGTCCCTCAAACTTTCTCCGACTCTTTGTTGATAATTTACGATTGTATCATCATTGGCTCGGAAGTTTTTGCTTCATATAAACTGTTGTCTGAACATCAACCAAAACATGCCAAAGTTTTTGATACATCCCTGAGGCAACCGATTATACCATTTTGACGCTCGATCCTTAAATGTCATCGAAAATATTCGACATATTAACTTATCATGATTTTCAAAACTCAACAGTAAGTTCTTGAATGCTTCCAGCTTTGAAATATCAAATTGTTTCGGGAGATTTCCTTACAAAATCTCATTTGAGAGAGGAGATAACCTCTAGTTATGCCTGAATCCAAAGGCTCCGCTACCTAACCCTTCTGCATGGGTTGAATATAGCCCTTCTTCAAGTGGGTTAACGAATTGGATCCCGACCCTATACTCGTAGGTTTGGCTCCCTGATCGAAACTGAAACTGTGAGACGTTTTGTTGTTCTCTGTTAACTATTATAACACCTTCCTTTTCTATAGAAATGGGAGTTACTTTGTTGATGCTATCCCCCTGATGTTTGGTTATTTTTGCTCGGCGTGACTTATGTCTTCGAATTTCTCGCTCCCTAATCATTCTTTTATCCTTCTTGATGCATCGGACCTCCCGACCTGGAGAGGATGACTCATACATGTCTTCCTCGGTTGAATACTCATATCCGTGCTTGGCTTGCAGTCCAAACTTTTTCCTCGGAATATATTCGTTCTTTCGCACTCGAGCTATGCTTTTATAAAAATCAGTATCGTCCTGATTAATAGCACGATTATCCTTTTTTCCATCTTCGCACGATGGTTCTCCTCGACTATTTAGTCGATACTTCTTTTCAGCCAAGGACGTCTTTTTCTCATCGTTAAGCTTATCGATGTCGTCCAATACCTGTTGTCTGGTCATGATAAGGGTCGACCGTTTGCCTCGAACTTGGTTACCCTGATCATCATCATCATACTTCTTCTCGAAACGCTGATCCTCTGAATACAAAATTTCCCTATCAGAGCTTCTCTCCTTTGCATTTCCCTTTCTAGCCTCCGCATCCATTCCACGAATTTTAAATGTTTCCTTGGGTCGAGATTTTGGAGAACCTGATCTCCGGGTATCACTCGTTCCCACAGACGGCGCCAATGATAGTTCTAGATTTATCTGGGGCTGATTATCAAATATTATGTATAGTCGAATTGTGTCAGGAGAATAAGTACAAAGTTCTAGAGAGAGAAAGTAGTCAACTCAAAGTACTAATGATTAGAAAGTAACCTCTTCCCAAAAAGGGGGATATTTCCTTAAATAGTTTTAGTGGCAGGCTCCACTGTCACATGCTATGTTTAACTAATTACATATTGGCCCTAATATATACACTTGTTTCCTATATCTACCAAAATTAACAAATAGGTCCTTATGTGCTTTTACAATATCAATTAAACCCCATAATAATCTTGACATTTTATGCCCTTATCAGGTGGTACCAAGGATTTGCATTGAAAATTTTGTTAGAAAAACTATGAAATGAATTTTTTTAAACTTCCTTATGATATATTCCCTTCACCATTGGTGGTCCTCTTTGGAGCTCTTGTATTCAGATTCTCTATCTTTATTCTCAGAGGTGCTATCATCGTCATCTGTATCCAGATTAATGCCCAATCTATCTACAAATTCCATATCAGCGGGCCTCATCTCTTCAGGTAGTATGTGCCAAAATGATCTGAGGTTCACATCTGCGAAAGTTTTATGAAATTTCATGACCATGTCGGATTTGATCGAAGCATCTTATTTTTATAAGGATTGTAAACATTTTTCAGCATATGCATCCACCACATCATCCGGGTCCCTTACGACTTGATATTTAAATGCAGATAGTTTTTCCCCGGGTTTCTTGATAGCCACTTTATGCTCATCTAAAGTGGTCTGTAAAAAAATTATTTTATCGATATATTCTTTTTCTTGGTCTTTGAATTTCCAAACTTCTTCTGTCGTAGAAGCCTGCAACTCAACAATCTCGGCGTCAAGAGTGCTCTTTTATTTTTGAAGTTCTTCATTAGCTCGCACAACTTGGTTTTCTAGAATATCAGCATATTCTTGTTTTCTCTTCAAAAGCTTTGTTATAACGCTTACATTCATATTTAGAGAGGAAGATAGTTTAATTCTGCGATATTATCTCCTTTTCTAGCTCATCAATAAGTTTGACAAATATCAACAGTGTATGGGCATGGGTGTCCTCTTTCCCTAGCTGAAAAGGCACATCGTAAGCAAACCGTCCTGATTTTGAAACTATTTTATCAAGCTCTTGATACCCAACCTTTCAGTACTACCCGTCATATTATAACCTTCACCTACTTGTTCAATTACCGTCGGAACGAATGATGTTTTCTTTCAAGCATTAAATGAAGTGTAGCTTGAGTTGTGGTATGGATAATTTCTCAGCTAAGTGATGTTTTATTTATTTTGTTCTTTGTGTTTTTTCGCTAGTGTGTCTCCCCCCTTGACTAATTTTGATGCGGTAAGTGCGTACTTTATTTTTGTGTTATGGGCTCTTCGATTATTTTTCTATCCTCTACGTCATCAACACTAGTCATTTTTAATGACTCATGGAATTGAGTTTCCTCTATAACAACAATAGTCACTTTCCTTGAGCCCGAGCCACTAGTGTCATCCTTCTCCACCATATGGCTCCGAGTCTTTCTCATGGTCGGAAGGTAGAATTTTCCGTATATAGCTTATTTCGTTCAAGGATTGCCGACAGACATGGTGCGGTAGTTAACTCTTTTATGGCAAGTTAAATTCTGCTTTATTCCGCCAAATATGAGTCTAAATAATGTTGTTCAAGGTAAACAGATTATAAAATAAGTTTGTATAATTCTTTGTAGCCCAATAGTGTAATTTTGTAAGGTCACTATACAAGCTTTCAAGTGCTACTGTTGAGAAATATAGTTGTGAAAAAATAAAAGTAAGTTACAAGTGTTAGAGGATAAAGGGATTTAATGTTAAAAATAACACTCCATAAGTTACTCGAGTTTTTCCACACCACTTATACGCGGCTTAGATTATTCTTCGAGGAGATCTCTTTAAATTTTTCCTAGCAGCCGGGAGATTGTTGGGAACATTCTTAGAGATGCCAAAACTTCTTTGCCACGTTCCTCCAAGTTTTCCTTATGATCAAAAGCTCGTTAGCCCTTCCTTCGTAACCACAGTAGGGGGTAGTTTTATGTATAGGTGATCTAAATTTTGTATCTGAACTCATTGTTATGAAGCGTGATCGGCATTTTGTGCTAGCTTCTCCTAGGAATCGGGTCAGACTCGAAGAATGAGTTCTCGAAGAAATAAAATGAGTAGTAGAGGATGATGGATCAACTGAAATGAAGTGTTTGTTGTAAGGGAATGTGCCTCTCTAGTGAAAGGTTTGATTAATGAATGTTTGTCATTCGATTTCTAGAAGACCAAAGTATTTTCTAACTTCTTTCTCTGCTTCGGTTTTATCCAACAAACACAATTAATTGGCAAAGCGGTGGCAGTTGTGAACATGCAACTCAAAATATATTATCAGAAAAGTATTTTGCGGTGCCTATTAGCCTAAAAACTGAAAACTATGGTGTTAGAACTTCTAGCTTCTCTCTCTATCTCTAGAAATCGTTAAGAGAGTGAATGATGCTAAAAAGAGGCAGATGTATATAGATTAATAAATGAAGGCACAACAACCCTTTCTATAAGCTCAATAGGTATACGCTTCACGAAGTTGAAAGGTCCTTCCCAACAATTATATTTTTTTTAAAGAAAAGTGGAATCATTTCAAAAACGTTATCACGCTTCACAATTCAAAAGGAAGTTTGTTTGCCGAATATTTCCATGACACGTGTAACAAGAATATAATTCCAAATAACTATTATTAGAAAGTAAATTTGATCTCTCACTTGATCATGCTATCCCACATCGCTTAGGTTGAAAATAATATACAATATATGAGTTAAAGAACTAGCTCAACTAGTATGATACCTTTTGGAAATACATCTTAAAACAAAACCATAGGATTTTTTATCTTTTGAGCGATTTGATCTGAAGTGCCATAATATATGTTATGTTCTAACGCTCATAGTCACGTTTTTAGTTATCTTTTGAGCGATTTGATCTGAAGTGCCATAATATATGTTATGTTCTAACGCTCATAGTCACGTTTTTAGTTTGCAGTAGTATATATGGTTTATTAGGACATACCTAACAATTTTATATAAGTGTTTTATTTGATATTTATTTGTGTAGTATATTATTTATTCTATATCTATTCATAATTAATTTATCTTTTATTGATATATAAATTTGATGGTAAATAATTATACATGGTTCCTTATTATTACGAGTAGGTTGACAAAATAAAAGAATATATATAGTTTATAGTTACATTTTTAAGTTTCGTGATGAGTCATCCTGTTAGAGTTTTCCTAGTTTTCCTTTAGACCTCTGAGCTTAGTTGAATTATGTTTCGTGCATCACTTTCTATTATACAATATTTTGCTAGTTTTAGCCGATTCGAATCTGAATCTATTGGACCCAGTCCAAAATTAAAGAATAACTTATTATTATTATTATTATTATTATTATTATTATTATTATTATTATTATTATTATTATTATTATTATTATTATTATTATTATAACCTTAACATTAGACTAAACTACTTCCATCGTTTATAAACGGGAATTATATTCAGTAGCCAACCTAAGCCATTGATCAATAAAATACTCAGAATTCTGCCATCCTGAATCACTGAATCTGGTAAACCCTAAATGGTATTTGGCTATATATTAGTTATCTTTGTTACAATTATACTAATTTACTTAATTCCTATAGGTTCTGTATTTAATAACATATTTATTACAGGTTTCAATCCAGCAACAGATTCCGTATCAACTAGAATAAATTGAATCTTTCTCTTCTCTGAAAACCTATTAGCTGTCGATCTCATTATTCAATGGTATGTTTCTACTTCTAGCTAGCCATATTGTATTTTCATAATATAATTTAATATTATATTGGAAGATTTAGGTTTCTTTTATTTCCTGGTTGATGATTTCGTCATCATATAATGTAATTTTATTTATTGAACACCTAGATATAGTTCTAAGAAACCATTAGAAGATTGCTATGCATACTTACCTACCTATATTATAAACAATCTTGGGAATTTCTATACCCTTCAGGAATACAATAGGCAGTACCAGTGGCATTGTCACAAAAATAATAAATAAGGTTGGATAGTAGAGTTTTTTTTTTTTTCTTTTTTTTTCGGAGGGAATCCTTTTTTTTTTCTTTTTTTTTCGGAGGGAATCCGCAGCCGCTACTTAGAGTGCAATGAGTGCGCACAGGGTAAACTCTCAGTCTGAGGCGATAGCCTGCAAACCAACGCAAAAGGTAAACCACATAAAGTGACAGGCTCAGCTGCGAAAGTGTATGTAGAGGGACTCGAACTCATGACCTTTGGTCACAAGAATGCCATACTCAACCAACTCGGCTATCCCCTTAGGGTCAGTAGATTTTCATTTCGTTTTTTGTTAGTCGAGATAATTTTATTCACTTATGAATTCTATATTATTTTCATTTTAAACGATCTGGCATATGAGATCAAAGGTTAAAAATTACCATTGATCATCCATTTTTCACGCTTGTATCAAATTAGTCATGTATTTTTATTTTTATCTCCCGCTCATCTTCATATCTCAAAAATTTGTATGATTAGTCCCCCGTAGATATGAGTTATGAAAATATGACATGTGGTACTCAAAAGATCCAAGTTTTGTATCACAATTTTACCCAATTATACCTCTCCCTTAGCCTGATCAGTAGCAGATGTCTCAGAATCCATGGCTTTAAAGCTGGAAGGACGTCTAAGACTAATAGCTCATTGACACTGTGATGACCTGGTTGAACGAGTATTTGAAGTAAATGATTGAGCAGCGAAATAGGACTCCGTGGGATATTGCGTCTGTTATATGGAAATACTCAAAAGTAATCAATTGTTTTAGTGATAATGATTGTGCCTTTGGAGGTGGGTATTCCAACAGCAATCCTTGCCTTATTTTCTCTCTTTATCAAGCTTAGATAAATTTAGTGAGTTCGTTTTGTCTAAAGAATTTTTTGCATTGACTATGCGAACATAAAGTATAACCGGAAAAATAGAATATATGGTGGTAATAGTGGTGAAAGATATTGATTGTTGTCGGAGATTAACTTAGCGATTATCTGAAAACTCAACTTCTCTATCCACAAGCAAGTTTTCTCTTTAAAAAATCTCTATCCACAAGCAAGTTTTCTCTTTAAAAAATTATTATGGTAAGAAAATGAAGGAAAATATATATAGAGAACTATGAAGACTAACAGTTTTTTATTCTAGAGATGTGGGAGAGCCGCCAACTGCTATAATATCTCGGGAAGTCGAACAACCTCCACCTATTGACACGCCTAACCTATCCTAGTACGAAGTTGTGATAATTTATTTATTTATTGTTATTTTTATTACTTATTTTATTTTACTTTATTATTTTAATGGGCTTTTGGAATTTGGGTTTGGTCTATTGGTTTGGTCCGGCCCATTAATCCCATTAAAGATGTTTAGCATATATATACATTTTTAATTAACAATAAATGAGAACACAAATTTATTGTTAATCAAACCTCTCTCTCGAAATATTCACTTAACGTGTTCTTTTATCTCTCTAACCTCCACCAAATATTAATTACTTCTAGTCACTTTACTAAAAAATCATTCAGATTAATTTGATCCATATCACATATTATAAAAAACAATTCGACACATTACGAAATAATAAAAACAAAAATGACATATGAATTGATAAACGATTGATAATTTCTTAACAACAAAGGGAAAAAGAAACGATGATCATTGTAAATGGAATTGATCGAAAGAAAAACAAAAAACTAACCGTCACAAAAGAGATTAATCGAACCAAAAAAGAAAACTAGAATCGAGCAGACCAGAAAAAATCCGAAGAATAGATCAATAATGTTGTAACAAAACAAGGGTGTGATGTGTATTTTTTTTTAAATCATATGGTTATGAGTAATTAAAATCCAAAACCAAGTGGTTGTCCATAAACTTTGAGTGGTTATGAGTAAATAACGTTGATGTTGAGTGGTTATTGACATTTTACCCTTTATAGTTTAATTGTATAGTTTGTATATTATAATTTAAAAGTAGTATACAGTTATTATGCTAAAAAGCACTGTTAGTCCCCCATGTTTACCACTTGTATCAACATAGTCCCATTCTTTCACCTCTACATAAAAATTATCCCATTCGTTTTAATAATTTACAAATATAGTCCCCCCCGCACATAGGAAGCCTGAGAGATTGACACGTGGCATTAATTTTTGTTGCAAGATTGGTCCCCCAAAGTTTTGGCCAAAAATGCCCATGCCCATGCCAAGTAGGATGTCAACTCAGCTGCCTAGTCAGATTTTTGATTTACCTTAAAAAGTTACCATTTACCATTTCTAGTTACCATTTACCCACCAATTTTATAAACGGACCCGGTCGAACCCAATTAAAACTAATCCAACCCAAAAACCGAATACAATATAACCCAACCTAGTACAATATAACCCAACCCGAAAACCCATTGAAGTCTAACCCAAACGACGGCCCGTTTACCATGGTGACCTGTTTAATCAAATCAGACCCCAATTAACACAAACCCTAATTTCTACCTCCAAATCGAAAAACTCAAAAATCTCAAAGAAACCCCTAACTAGAGAGACCAAAATGCGACTACTTTGATTGTTCTCCCTACCCCTTTCCCTTCCTCTTTGTCTCTATTGAATCCATGGCCATCAGTAAACCCTAAGCCATCGATTTCAACCACTTTCATCCTTTCCCTAAACGTGACTTCTTCATCCCTAATAGATTTCAGCCACTTGTAGTTCTTCATCACAAAAAATGGTTTTCCCGACTTAATATCGTATCCATTTCTTCATCCTTACTAGATTGAACCACTTTACCCAAACCCAGAAATCTGTCACCAGTCAAAGCAGCGCTTCCACCATGGATACGCACTTTAATAGAGGTTATTTGTATGATTGTATTTATAGTGTCATGTCTAGATAGATGCTTAACTTAAATTAGAATGAAAATCAAGTTATTTGATGTTGTTGTTGGTGTTATGGTGTTTAATATCACTGTTCTGGATGATTATGATGTTATAGTGTAATGTTAGTGTTGTGAACTGATTTTTCTTTAATGGTAGTGTTCTGGGCTGGTATTGTAGTTCATGTGTTGTTAATTGTTGAATAATTTTAGTTTGGGTTGATTTGACTTGAATGTTAGTGTCTTATGTTAGAGTGACAGTAACTGTTGATGTTGTTGTTATGGCATAATATCTACATAATTAGTGTTATTGTTAGTGTTAGGGTTGATGCTTTATGTTGTCTTGAATGTTGTTGAGTCTACTACTAATGTTATGGTTTTTGCTAGTGTTAATGTTATGGTTGTTCTGTGTTTAAGGTTGATGTTTTGATTGGTGTTTTGATTAGTGTCTTGTATCTATAAAATTGGTGTACAAACTTGTGTTTAACCCCCATGCTAACGGCTATGTTTTTCTTTGTATTTCTCATGTACAAATGACGACTTATTTGCTGTACATAACCACTTCGATGATAAACTAACTGGAAAAAAGAAGCTCAAGTACATTGGGGGAAGGTCAGAAATCGTAGACTTTATTAGCTGCTATAAATTCACTGTTTTGGAACTCCATTCCATCCATGATTTAACAGAAGCATCAGGAAAAGGGGGACATTTTGTGTTTGCTTACTCGCTGCCGAGTTCAAGCACTTCTCTCAGAATATTAGAGACAGATGCAGACTGCTACGAGGTAACAAAAAAATTGGTAGTGATAGTTAGTGAACATATTTTGTGATAGGACACCCCCTATAGAAGTGGTATCTCCAACTAAACTAAGAAACAAAACCTCCATTCCAACTATCGATATTGAATGTGATAGTAGTTTAATTGTGGTTGATAGTTAAGGAATGTTTCATAGTTGTACTGAAAATGTGGATGGTGATGTTGATGAGACTGCTGCTGGTGGTGACAGTGTGGATGTTAATGAGACTGCTAGTGGTGATGACAGTGTTAGGGAAAATATTGAGGATGAAGGGGATGTTAGGGAAAATGTAGAGGCTGAAGGGGATGTTAGGGAAAATATAAAGACTAAAGAGGATGGTATAGATGGTACGCAGGTTAATGTTGATGGTAGGGAAAAATGTAAAGGTTAAAGGGGATGGTACAGATGGTGAAGATGTTGGTGGGGCAGACTCTGGTGGTGAAGAGGCTGGTGTTGAAGAGGCTGGGGGTGAAGAGGCTGGTAGGGTAGAGGCTGGTGGGGCAGAGGCTGGTGGCGCAGAGGCTGGTGGTGAAGGGACTGATGGTGAAGAGGCTGGTGGTGAAGAGGCTGGTGGGGCTGGTGGTGAAGAGGCTGGTGGGGCTGGTGTAGATAGTGTGCAGGCTCGTAGGGCTGGTGTAGATAGTTTCATCGACATCGACGACTTGTTCTTTGCTGACATTAACATGTCACAAACTGATTTCAGTGAGCATCCTCCACCAACTCAGTCAAAACAGAGTGAACCTATTGTTGAAGACAGTATGAGTGAAGACACTGATTACACTTCAAAATCAAACAACGAAAGTGAAACCGATTCTGCTGGATCTGAAGCAAGCCACGCATTGAATAATGAAATTAGCTCAGAAGAAGAGTATGTCAGCAGCGACAATTTAACAGGTCTTGAAGACTCTCCCGACGATTCTAGAAGATCAAGAAAAAGGAAACAAAGGCTTAGAATTTTCAGGATGCCGGCAGAGATAAGATTCCTTGAGTTGGAGGTGGGAGTTGGGTTTGTTCCGTCGAAAGAGTTTAAAGACAGTGTTCGACAGTACGGAATTAAACAGAGAACGAATATCATGATGTTCATGAATGACAAACAACGTTGTTCATTCAAATGCACCCAAGCCAACTGCAAGTGGTACATCTGCGCAAGTAACAGAGGTTGCGAACCAATGTGGAGGATCAAAACCTTCTTGGATGAACATCAGTATGGGCCAACTAACAAAAATAGGAACATTACAAGTCATTGGCTGGCTAAACATTACATGAGTAGGTGGCAGGCAGACCCAAATTGGTCGATTAAGAGTTTGATCGCGGATGTAAACCAAGAATACTTGGTGAAGATTGGTAGATGCAAAGCGTATAGGGAAAGAAATATGGCACTTAATATTATTTTGAGAGATGCCGTGATACATTACTAAAAATTACGTCAATACAGCTATGAGATACTAAGTAGTAACCGAGGCTCAACCGTTGTGATCAAATATCAACAATCGATATTCGAACGGATGTATGTTTGTTCAGATGCATGTAAAAAGGGTTTCAGTTCTGGATACAGGCTTGTTCTCGTGTTTGATGGTTATTTTTTAGAAGGCCCTGATGGAGGACAGTTTCGGGTTGCGGTGGCGGTGGATGCTAACGATCAAATGTCCCGAATGGCTTGGGCTATAATACAATCATAAAATTGGTCAAGTTGGGAATGGCTCCTCCGACGCATTGGAGAGGATTTGAATATCTAGAATGGAGGCAACTTGACCTGGATATCTGATAAACAAAAGGGTCTGATTCCTGCATTGGTTGCACTATTCTGTAACTCAGAGCACATATTTTGTGCCAGACACTTATACGCAAACCTAAAAAAGACATTCCCTGGTAAACAACAACACAACCTCTTTTGGGCATGAGCTAGATCGGCATTTGTGGAAGAGTTCCAGTACCACATGGAGGTAATGAAGTGATGCAACCAAGCAACATACGAGTGGTTGTTTGAGAAACCTCCATCGCAATGGACAATATCACATTATGATGCATAAAACAAATGTTACATGCTAACCAGTAATCTGGCTGAAACGTTTAATTCTGTTATCTTAGATTACAGAGGCAAAATGATGATCACTCTGTTTGAGGGGATCAGATAACAAACAATTGCTCACATAGTAAATAAGCGAAAGGAGTTAGCGAAGTGGGATCACAAACTCTATCCGGCAATCCAAAAGAACCTGAATAAGATTATAAACGTCGTTGGAAATTGTACGTAGGAAAAACTGGTGGACCGAAGTACCAAGTTAGGAAAGGAGTAATTAGCTGAGCATGATCCAATTGACTACGTGGCTGACTGTTATCACGTTGCAACGCAGAAAAGGATTTATTATCACACCATTAGTTGTGTAACCAAGTAGAACAAGACTGTCTAAGAAATATAACAATAGCAAATGTGGTACTTGCAAGTGTAGTGGACATAATCGACGTAGTCCAACCATAGCCTCATTAGCTCAACCTAACGTTCCAGAAGGTGCTACCGTCACCCCAACAGCTCTAACAAACATTCTAGAAGGTCCACTGCCTCCAACAAGTACTCCGCCACCTCCAAGAAGTACTCCACTGCCTCCAACAGCAACTCCATCCAACATTCAGTTAGCAGGAGGGTCGAACTACAATGTTATAACAGTAAGTACTTCCTAATTTCAGAATCTATTAGTTTTTTATTTTATCATTGCTTTAAATAACTTACTTAGGGTCCATTTTACAACAGGTGAAAATAGGTGGAGTTGGGAACCAAACTGTTATTGCTGATGTAAGTCTGGTTCGTTCTATTATTATAGTACTGCTTGATATTGGTTGCATAGTACTGCTTCCTTAATATTGTTCTTGTTTGTAATCTACTGCTTGTTTATTGGGCTTGTAATATAAATCATTCACTTTTGTTACTTTATGGGCTTGATGTGAGTCTTGTAATTTTATTTGAATGGGCTTCGTGTGAGTGATGTAGTTGCCTTTAAATGTACAACTGTTTTAAGGAATCCAAGTGGGCTTAAGTAGTGGAGTTTTTCCTTATTGAATGCTTCAGCTATTTTTTGTTGGTTGATGGTCCAATTAATTGTTGGTAGATGGGCCCATTACTTGTTGGTTGGTGGTCCAATTAATTATTGGTAGATGGTCCAATTACTTGTTGGTTGTTGGTCCTCCAATTAATAGTGTTGTTTGTTGAATGATTGCAGGATACTGTCATATACCATGTTGATAGAAAAGAGCACTCACCTGGTAGAAAATTGGAGAAACAAAAATTTGTCCAACCTATTAGATTCTCAACCTAGCTTTATTAAAGTTTATGTATATAGTATTGCAACTGGAGGCAACCATGGTTGAATTGATTTGTATTATATATAATAGGAAGCAAGTGGTATATTTTCTTCTCAAAACAGCATAACCTCTCCTCATACTACTTGGAAGAGAACAAGAGAAATGAACATATTTAAAGATGCAAAACAAGCTCCCTCCAATCTTAAAAAGAGAAAGCAACCTTAGTCAAGTTTTTCTGTCTTCAATTGTTGATGTAACTATGGTGCTATTTTTTGTAAACATATACATGTTTAGGCTACTATGTGATGTATTTTTTATGTCATGTGAATGTTTAGACCAATTTAGGAACTGATTTCTGAATTTTGTGAAGGTTTAGACCACTATACTAGTATTAGTTTTTTGTAAACACTCGATGGTTTAATTTAATGAAACTTGAAATGTTTTCTATTTCACATGTTTTAGTATATTTGTATACATTATACTAAAAAGAAGGTTGTAGATTTGTATACATTAAATTTTGAAGGTTGTAAAAATTACAGGTTCACATTTTCATTTTACAAGCCATTTACAGATCCTGAAGATTTACAGTTTTACATGATGTTGTAATTTACAGGTCACTTACAAGTCAGAAATACAAGGGCTAAAATCACTAGTTTTTAGACTTAACAAGGGACAAAAAAAAGTTCAAATTCATACAAATCTACAACTACGAGACATTGAAATACAAATCATACATTACATTTTCATTGAAATAAGAAACATCCACCCAACAAATACAAGTCTTAGTTTCTTAGCAATTACAGTGGCTAACTAACCATAAGAAATGAATTCAAATACTATTATACTCCCTACCAATACAAACAGAAAAATAGTAATCTTCTTCATCTTTTCACAATGTGCTTCTAATCTTGAAACCCTCTTCAACAATCCATTGATAGGAGGTTGTGACCCATTGTTAATTGGGGGATCAATCTACCAAAAATAACGATAATGTCTTCCTATCGACACAATCACAATTTAGAAGAAGAGTATGGGCTAACTCGGTAAGATATAGTAACTTGTACAAGATACTTACCCTGGAATTGCTACATCCTATGAATCTTCTTCCTCGATTTGGATCCGTCGAAGCAGTCGGGTTATACTAGGTAACCCGCATTCACAAATACAATCACCACCTGAGGTAGCAGAGGTTCTTTAAACACTGGAGTAAGCCATGGGTTTTGGTGATGGAAAGAAGAGGAACTGATACATATACGATTTCTGGTGGTGGAAGGAAGAAGATAAAACTCTTTCTTTTTCTGTTATTAAGGTTTTCTAAAAAAAATTATTTAATTGGGTTTGGGTTAGAGTAATTGGGTTTTTGGGTTTGGGTTAGAATAGATTGGATTTTCGGGTTGGGTTAGTTTAAATTGGGTTCGACACAGTCCGTTTATAATTATGGTGGGTAAATGGGCAGGGGTATTTTTGGCTAAAAATTTGGGGGACCAATCTTGCAACAAAACTTGATGCCACGTGTCAATCTCTTAGGCTTCACATGTGCGGGGGGGGGGGGGGGGGGGGGCTATATTTGTAAATTATTAAAACGAAGGGGATGAGTTTTATGCAGAAGTGGAGGAAGGGGACTATGTTGATACAAGTGGTAAACATAGAGGACTAACAGTGCTTTTTACCCAGTAGAAAACCCATGGGTTTTGGTGAAGGAAAGAAGAAGGAAGGAAGAAGGAAGAAAGAGGGGTCTGGTATTAGGGTTTGGGGTAATTGGGGTCTGATTTGGGTAAGTGTAAACGGGTCGGGTTATATTGCTACGAGCTGGGCTGGGTTATATTGGGTTTCGGGTTTGGGTTTCTGGGTTAAATGGTAATTTTTTTAGTTAAACGGTAAAATCAGAAGGTAAACGGTAAAAACTGAAGGTAAATGGTAAAGCTGAGGGGGGCAGGTGACATGGCTGATCACATGGAAGGGTAAAGTGCATTTTTGGAAAACAATTTGAGGGATCATTCTTGCAACAAAAACTGATGCCACGTGTCAAGCTCACAAGCTTCACATGTGTGGGGGACGAAAAATGCAAATTAAAAAAAAGATGGAGATGAGCTCTATGCATGATTGAAGGAATGGGACCAAATTGATACAAGTGATAAACATAGGGGACCAGAGGTGCTTTTTAGCCATGGTTTGATTATAAATACTACAAGTATTTGTTATGTTTTTATTATTACAAGTATAAATACTACAAGTACTTGTTACGGTCTGATTTTATTTTTAATGAGTTAGTTAAGTGTTGTTATGCTTTAATCATTACAAGTACTATTATATTCAAATCATTATTTAGCTTGTATGTCTAATTAATAATTTATTCTCATCGGTTGAATTGAAATCTTGTTATTATAAAATACTTATATTGATTTATATTGAAATATCAAATAAATTATTTAAAATATTTAAATAAAATTTTAAAAAAAAAAAATCAAATAAAAAAATCTAGATATTATAAAATAATTATATAAAAATCTAATAACTTGTTTATAATATTTAAATAAAATTAAATAAATATATTTTATATAAATATGTTAAGTATTTCATTTATGACAAAAATATCTTAATTTCTCTCACTCGACTAAATTTACGCATACAAATTAATTAAAAAAAACATATTAAGATTGGTTAGGCACGGTGTGATTTCAATCACTGACCTTATGCATGATATTTTCACTCGTAAACAACAACATACAAACCATAGCCATCTTCCAGCGCCACCTACATGATCATGATCTCAACAATAAAGATTTTAAAAAAATTAATAATTTATTGTATGATTTGTTTTTCTTTTGTTATTTAATAGTTTAATTTTATAATTTTATTAATTAAATATTTTTAAAATTTATTTTGTTATTTCTGGTTGTACAAATAATGTATAAATAAATTACATGTAGATAATTTCACCTTTTTAAAATTGTTATATAAGTATATAAAATTTCAATAACTTTAAAAATATAGTAATAAATATCAGTATATAAAAAATTCTCACATATTTCATTTATGATAAATATCTTAATGTTTCACTTATTAAACTAAATATACTCATAAAAATTAATTTAGTACATATGTAAAAAAATATAATAAACTATTTAAAATATATAAAATAAAATAATAATAAATATAAAATAAAAATCTCAAACATCTTTTTTATAATATAAATATTATAATATATTTCATTCAACTTCATTTACATATATAAATTATTTTTTAATAAACGTGTTAAAAAAATCTAGTAAATTGGTAAATGAAAAGGTTCGTGAGTAATCTATTATAGTGGCATCCAATGATAATGTGCGATAACCGTCTATTATTGTGGTCACGATAACAATAACAGTAGAATTATTTTTAGAAAAAGGAAACATTATTAGTTTTAAATAGGACACGACAAAATGGTTACAAAACTAACAAAGGTTGAAAAACTTTCAACACTGAATTTGTCGATTTTAATCACACAATGAATAAATATGGTCTATTACAAAACTAACAAAGGTTGAAAAACTTTCAACACTGAATTTGTCGGTTTTAATCACACAATGAATAAATATGGTCTACACATAATTATATGAGAAAAGTACCGGTAAATACTCATTCAACTACCTAATTACTCACTAGTCACTGGTGCCTAAAATTATGATGGTGTTAATTGGTACCCCATCTACAAATTGGACAAAAATACTCCCGTATATATATTTGTTTTTCTCTTCAAACCCATTTTCCCTTCTTTTGTGACCCTATAAACCCACAAAACAAGTCTTATTTTTTTAGTAACCAACGAAAAACCGTTCGACTTCACCTTCACCATTCTTCACACTTGAGAAATCCTTACGACCTCCACCTAAAATTCAACCGTTCTTCACCAGATTTTGACCGTACACCGTCGTTTACTCCCTTAAACAAGTAACCAATAACTGTTCAACGACTTGCCGTTTAGTTTATAACGTCTTGTAAAGCAAAAACAAGTTACAGTAACCAGGTACGTCTCGATTGTGAATTTATTTTTGCATTTTTGGTGATTTTCAAGTACTTGCTGTTTTTTTTACGATCGTCGTTGCTTATTTCTACTGAAATTACGTAGTTAGAATCGTGAGTGCGCATTTTAGTTTCTGGATTTATCGTTCTACACAGTGGGTTTTTAGGTTGCATGTAATGTTAATCGTTTTATGCATGTTGTGATGTATAGTAGATGTATTTTGTTTGTTGGTTTTGTTATTGTTTCCAAATTTCCCAGATCCTGGCAACATACATGTGAAAAATAGAAGAAGTCGGATTGTGCTACAATTGTCTTATAAAACAATTCATATCCTAGTTTTAGAAATAATACAAACAATTCGCATCATCGTCTTACCTACATATATGTGCAAACAATTCGCACAATAGTTTGTTAATGTTGTTTATGACTTCATAACCTGAGATTTGTTTGGAACTATATAAGTTGAGAGTTGTTTGCAATTGTAGCCTGAATGTTGTTTGTAACTGTAGCCTGCGAGTTGTTTGCATATATAAGGTAGTTGTGTTATTATTCCCTTATGGGAGTTTTTTGTTATATACAGTTGCTGATTTATGTTGTTGCAGGAAAAATGACCACGAAACCTAGCTTTTACAAGTCCGGATTGTTGAGCCTTGTGAAACTACTGAGAAAGTACCGTATTACTTCTATCCGAAAAGAAGCTACGCGAAACACACCCTTCTACATACTTTTGAAAATGACATTCTACCTCCAGTAGGGGCAGTTAGCGAAAATGAAGTTTTATACGAATATTCATCAAATTGTAGAGACATTCTCGGTCGAGCAAAACGCATTCCATTTTAGGTCAAAGCTAGTGAAGCTAACGATGGACGATGTAAAGGTCATTTTCGGCCTTAAGCACGACACAGAGGAAATGAATTTAACAAAAGCCGGAGCATTCTACTAGCAGATACGTAAACGGAGCGTATAATTAGTCAAGGATAATGAGAACATACTTCATGTGTAAAACATCAAAGAAGATAGGGCTAACAAAAACCAAAATCGTATCAAACATAATTATAAACGTACCTCTAAATCTAGTTTTTGTTATAAGCGGGATGTTCAGTTGTACTAACATAGCATGTTGTGTTGGATTTTACAGGCAGGTATAGTAAGAGTTATCAACTAAGAGGTGGACGCATGAGTTGGACAATGTTGCTCGATTGTTGATATTATTTTTGTGCTCATCCCTATTCTACTCAGTCTCTGGAGATGTAATATGATGGAATGTGCTGTATTTTATCGAAAAACTCGGCAGAATAAACGAATATGACTTCTACGGATCAATACTGTTGAAGCTTCTCCAGTCAATTAGGGGGTGTGTTAAGGAGGGAAAACCCAATAGAGTTATCGGTTGCGTTGCACTTCTATTCGTAAGATTTTTTTTGCTTAAACATAGAGCACTTCTATTTTTTATAATAATTAAATATTACCTCAGGATATTCAGAGAGTTGTTTTTCTTGTACACACAATTTGCAAATTTTTCATTTTCAAACAACTTTCAGTTTATTTTGAGAGTTTTTTGCAAACAACTCTCTTATTATAACTTGGTATTTAACAAATCGCTCACAAGTATTAACTTGGATGTTCTTCCCTTTGTAGGTTGTGGATGCTCCCCTTTGTTTGACCAAGGCCGAAAGAGAATTATTTGTTGTAGTAGTAGGAAATGGAGATCCAAATACCGCACTGATTTTCCGAAAGAACTATCAATGAAAATGAAGAAAAGTGCGGCCTCAAAATCAAGGAAAAGGGTGACACACACAAGACAAGACTCTAATCAAGACATCCCAACCATAGACCAACCACAAGTAGTCACCAGAATAGTGATTCCATCAATGCCAGCCGAGACAACCCAACAAGAGGTGGAGGACATTGAAGAAGAAAGTATGAGTGAAACGCTTGGTCGTTTTATTCTCAAACGCACAAAAGCTACTCCATAGAAGACTCAAGCTGAAGCAGCATCAAAGCAATCGAAGACCTATACCGATAGGAATAAGTACGAGCGGAAGACCGACCAATAGGCGAAAGAAGTAAGTATATGCTTGAGCCTTGTTATATATATATATATTTAATCCATTTAATTTGTACTGAACAAATTATAATATGTCTGGTATTCTCATCGCATATTGAAAAGTTAAGATTAAAGCTAGCGGAACTTGAAGAACAACAACTCCATAATGCTCTCACATTGCCCATTTGCTTCACGGGAATGCCTGTAAAGGAGAAGGAACCGAGCCTATCGACATTTCCAACATAAGTCGCGTCCACTAAAATACAGGCATTTGTGCCATCTGAGTTTCAAGAGAAGGACATAAATCAGGATGGGCAAATGCAGGAGGCTAAAAAGTATGATGGAGCACTACCGAAGGAGAATGACGATGCTGGGATCCATTCACCCGTACCGGTACAATATGTTGTACGTGAAAATGATGATACAACTCATTGTCCTGGGAACATGGAGGTTTTTGAAAATGAGGCTGATGTGCCATCTGAACAAAGACCAGAAGATTTATCGGTCACCACAGAGACAGACACAACAGAGAGACACACAGACAAGTCTCATCCTACAGAATAACATGAGTCTCTTCCGAATGACCGACAACTAATACCTCACATGCCAGAGGAAGTACGCTGCAAATAATATAAAACTAAAGAGATAGAAGCTCGTGAGAAGAAAAAGGAAGCTAAAATAATTTGGACTTACGAATTCTGAAAGTCGTGAATATATAAGTGGATCTGAAGCACATTAAGATACAATTATGTGAATATTTTGTTTTGTGATGGATATTTTGTCCTAATTGATATTATATAGAGGTAGCAAAATATTAGGTTGTTAAGTTATTTGTTTAAAAAACTAGCAGATCTAGTTTTAAAGAACCAACATATATGTATTTAAACAAAAATTGCAAAACCTTTTTGAAAAAGAACTGATGATATATTTTCTAAACAACTCTAGTGCTATGTTTTCCAAACAACTCTTGGGTTGTCTGGTTCAAATAACTCGCATATGCTGATGGATAGTCTATCTGGTATACCATGATAGTTATTTAGGTTGACAACAATTCATATATGAATGTGCATTGTCTATTCAAACAACTCTCAGGGTATGTATTTCAAACGATTCTCGTTTGTCTCATACAAACTATCACAAATCGTTCATTTTCAAACCAATCTCGTTTTAAAAAACAAACAATTCTCAGGTATATGTATGGTTTCGAGAAACTCACAGGGTAAGATTGCAAAAAACTCTTAGGTTTGTTTTGTTAGTCCAAATAACTCTCACGTTTGATATGAAACAGCATGCCGACCGACAACAGCCACAATAATGACAAAACAATCAAGGAGAACATCAACAACAACACCCAGCCTTGGAAAAGAGTGAAATTCTAACACATACCAGAGATGCACAACCTGTAGCATGAGAAGATTCAGAGTCTGCCCATCCCTGTAAGAAGTCGAAAATTACTCAGCTAGGTGGAAGAACCGGTAGAAGTCCCGCAGCGAGACAGAGACATAGCTGAAGACCCAAAAATGGCCTCGCCAATTCAGAACCACTAAGTCAAGTAGTAGTTGTTGGATCGGTACCGAACCACTAGAGTTATCTGATACGCACGATAACAAAGTACGTTTACCAAATGTATTTATTAGTGGTTATTGCACTCAAGTTACACAGTCAGTTTTAGATGAAATTGATAATTTTGAAATCGATCATATGATAGAACGGTCTTTGGAGAATATGTCGAAGGATGCGATAAATAAATGTTATCAACGGACTCTAGAGAGTATGCCGGAGCAGTCAATGGTATTTGGTCGTCGCAGATCGTGTGGTAAGTGGATTTTTAAATGATAATACATAAAATGTGTGTATTTAGGATTTTATGAGTATTTGGATATTTGTAAAGTACTTTTATAAACAAATCTTACAGTAGTCTAAAATTTGTTTGCAAATTTATTACTCTCTAGTTGCAAACAACCCTCATTATAGTCTGAGAGTTGTGTGCAATTCTATACCTGAGATTCATTTGCAACTAAAGTATGAGATTTGTTTGCAACTATGCTGATAGTTGTTTGCAAAAAGAGTGCGAGAGTTGTGTGCAATTCTATTAATTAAATGAGAGTTTATTCGTACTTGATTCATGAGACAAATTGTTATAACTAGTTCGCATATTGTGATAAGAAAGGATACTTACCCGAGTCAAAGAATGGGTACATAGTGAAAAATGCTAGTGGGATTCCACAATAAAAACTAGGCATCCTGGACCGTGGTATTTTCATCTATCAATATGCCAGAGATATTATCGAAAAATGATACGTGCAAAAGACTTACCATATAGAAATGGTAACATAGGTCAGAGCTGAAATGTTTTGTTATTTTCTAAATGATGAAAACACTAACCGACACCGGTAGTAGTCGTTCTGATATAAAAAACTGTGGAGGGAGCCTTTTGGATATAAACACTACCAATTTTTTTGTGCACATATTTTGCTTTTAATTTTTGGTGTATACATAGAGTTTTTTTGTAAACAAATGTGCAATGTATGAAATTTTTAAACTTACTCGAAAGACTCAGTATTGACAAAACAATTCGCAATGTATATAACTAAAATACTACTAAACAATTTTCACCCTCCAGCTTGACAAAAAAAATCGCAATGTAAACAAAAAAACTAACTCTAAATAATTCTCAGTAATGACCTCGAGATAATAGTTCACATCATTCGCTGATATATACTAAACAATTCGTAAACATCCCAAGGAATACAAACAAACTATGGTACCTGCCTTGGTAACAGGAAATTGCATTGAGCAGGCGAAAAACCATCTAATCAAAACAAACCATTAATTGTTGATTTGACAGAGGAGGTTGTGTAATCATTAACATAGCCACTACCTCACTAAGACTCCCTCCATGCCTATAAATAATTGTAACAAGAGGGTAATTTAAACATAACCTCTATAATTCAAAAGCTCATAGCATCTTCAACTCTAATCACCGTGTCTAGCTCTAGTTCTTTATGTGAGTCTTGGTCCTCCATAACGACCTACAGAAGCTTCGACTTAATCTCTCCGGTTGCACCACACAACAACCCAACCTTTGTACTGGACTTTGATCTCGACTACTTCTCTGCTGACTCTGTATCAGTTGAAGTGGCTGAGTTAGTGGCTGACTCTCAGCCATCAGACGTTCCAGACTGGAAATAGAAGAGGGAAGACACAAAGGAGAAAGATGAAGAAGATGCTGGTACATCGAAGGAGGCCCATCAGATAGAGGTAGATGATGAGGAGGAAGAGCATAATAGAGATGTTGATAATGAGCGTAAAGATGAGGGTGAAGAAGAAGAATCCTCTAGCGATGACTGATGGTTACTGCTTCTATTTTTTGTTTTTTTTCATGCAAACTGACAAACACTAAAGATGGTAGTATATTTTTAGAACTTTTTAGTTCATGAAGCCTGCTATGGCTATGTAATCTGTTTTTTATAAACTTTTAATCAGTGTAAATTTTTTATATTGCATTGATATTTTGTAAACAACTCTCAAGTCACATGAACATAGACTCTGTTAATCTATTTTCAAACAACTAACAGGAAGTAATATAAAAACAATTCGCATTCCCTCGGTTGTAGAGACTCAGGAAAGGACATGCAAACAATTTGCATCATCGTCTTACATATATACATATGTGCAAACAATTTGCATCATATTAGTTTGATGTTACTATAAACAATATCAGATATACCCGAGAGTTAATTACAACTATATAGTATGAGGGTTGTTTACAACTCGATCCCCTTAGATTTGTTAACAATTCTATTCCCTGAGGGTTGTTGACAACTTCGTTTCTCGAGTATTGTATACAACTATATAAGTTGGAACTTGTTTGTAGTTTCATTTCCTAAGAGTTGTATGCAACTCTATTATATGAGAGTTGTTTAGCTGAGACTTGTTTGAAAACAATACATGAGATTTGTATGCAACTTTATTATATGAGAGTTGTTTGAAAAAAAATACTAGAGAGTTGTTTGTGACTGTATACCTGAGAGTTGTTTGCAACTCTATTATATGAGAGATATTTAAAAAAACATACCTGAGATTTTTTTTGAAAACATACTTGAGAGTTGTTTGAAAAATATACCTCAAAGTTGTTGTGAAAAACAACTTTATTTTACAAACAACGTGCATTTCAATATTGTAATACAAACAATTCGCAGTGTGTAATAAACAAGTCTCAAATGGTTTAGTGTATTGTCCACAATACGCATGGTATTACAAATTAATATACCCAAAAGATAGATATTTAAACTGCAACCTCACAGGTCCTCCTGTTATGACCTGATTTTGAACAACGGCCACAGCTCAACTACTTGGTTGTCACTTCTCCTCTAGACGAGATTCACTTTTTCTTCGGCCTTCTTGCCCGTATATTCACGTTGGGAGGCAGAATTTCCACCTTCGATGGATCGTTAGAGCTTGATCCTTGGAAAAAACATGCTATCACCGATTATCCTTCTTGGTATCTTTGTGAAACTTGAGTAATAATAAAGACTCTAATCCTATCAATCAATTCAACAATGGGTAGGCCGCAATATTTTTTTGTCTGATTGTGAAATGATTCGGCCGCAGTCGAAGCCACAGATCCGTATCGTTTCCCTTTAACGTATGCCTGAGCATACTTATCCAGAGGTAAATTTCCAAGAATTGTTTTAATTTTATCACCACCTTCACATAGAAAATCAGTTACTACATCATTAAAAAGATCTTGGGTGGGAGCATAAGCACATCGATGGAAGAAACTGAGCATCCTAAACTTATAGTCTCTGTTAGTATGTTCCAAACCTTTTCTCAATTTCGTAACAAGAGCGTAATAACATTAAGTATGAAAAACGTTTGTATACAAGACAAAAACAACATAAATTATACCAGAATAATGGTCGAAAAAAATATGATTTGACGCTCCAACATATGAGGTTTCAAACAGCCCCAAAACCACAACCAATTGTCAGAATCCTCAATGTTGACGATACCAATTGGAATGAGGAATGGTCCTAGAATACGTGAAAAATATGATCACAAGCTTGCACTAAAGCATGGTCAAATATAGAACAACTTGCAATAGATTTATCATCAAAATTAAAAACAAATCGCAAAGTATATATTGCGAGTAGTTTGTTACATATTTCCTGAGAGTTGTTTGCAACTCTATTGCCTGATATTTGTTTGCAACTTAGTATATGGGACTTGTTTGTAACTCTATTACCTGAGATTTTCTCGCACAACTCTATTTTTGAGAGTTACTTGTAACTTATTAAATGAGAGTTGTCTGTAACTCTATTTCCTGAGAGTTGTTTACAACTTATTATATGAGAATTGTTCTATTGCGTGAGAGTTGTTCGCAACTCTATTTCCTGAGAGTTCTTCGCAGCTCTATTTCCTAGGAGTTGTTCGCAACTCTATTTCCTGAGACTTGTCTGCAACTTTATTTTCTGAGAGTTGTTTGCAAATTATTTTATAAGAATTGTTTGCAACTCTATTGCATGAGAGTTGTTCGCAACTCTATTCCTAAGCGTTACTTATAACTTATTAAATTAGATTTGTCTACAACTCTATTCGTGGGAGTTGTTTGCAACTTATTATATGAGAATTGTTTGCAACGAAATACCAATAATCTATAATATGGAAGATGTTTACAACGATAGCCTGAGAGTTATTTAAATTTTTTACAGAATAATCCTTCAAATTATAAGAGAAGTATGAAACTAACCGTTGTTGCAGTCCTTTTCTACGACAGAAATCAATACACCCTTATACTTTCCCGTATAATTGGGTTTCATCCACATATAACATTGGATTGAATGAATGGAAACCTTAAATGCATGAACCAAATTCTATAAAACAACGCTTGAAGACGTTTCCAGCTGATAATTCCACCTGGCAGTCGGTAGTAATATAGCGTCTCTTTAATCGTTTGAAGTACCTCTGTAGTAAACCAAAAAAACTTGAACTATATCCAAAAAAATCCCCTCTTAGCCTTCTCCAGAGCATTCCATGAAAAATAGTAGGAGATGTCTAGACCGTAATCTTGTTTGACAGAAGATTGTATGGTTTTGGCTGTCAACAAATGACGTCTCCAGATAGAACCATGTATTTCATCAGCAATCAAATCTGATGTCAAATGCATATGCCTCTTATGTTTTTGGGAGAAAACGAGATTGCAAGTATGGTACGTAACATACCTCTTAATCATCATTAATTTGGTGCTAGAATCAATTGTGCAGTTTTTGTTCTAGTATCCCATTATGCTATGGATTATAAGCAACATTAAGTTGTTATTGAATCTCGTGTTTCGTACAGAAATCTGAGAATTCATTTGAAGTATACTCTCTTCCTTTGTATGTCCTCTGGTGAGTTCAGATATTAAGAATGTAGTCTTAGGAAGAAGTCATATGTGAATTCTAGAGAGAGAGGGAAAGAGAGTTTTCATCTTTCTAACCGTTCTTAATTCCGACCTATCACCATAGAGTCCTTATCACTTCACACGTCTTCTTATCTTTCTATAAATTCATCAGTAGCCTCATTTTAATTCTCACAATACAAATAGATTGAGAGAAAACTCAAACCCTTGGCTACCTTCAACGAGTTCTTCATATTACTCAGTATCTTCATCAGAAAACTCAAACTTTCCATCAAAACCGATATTTTCCGGCCAATCTTCATCCGGTTTATGAGAAAAAAATCCAAAAACCAGAAGATCCAAGGCTAACGTACCTAAACAACCTAAATCTTTGAAGCCTGACGATAACGTATTCTTCAGATCATACGACTACTTTTGAATTATTGAAAGGGCAGAATAATACAAGGCTGCCGGATTAATCAATAACCCTCATGTTGGAACAACCACCAAAACAACTTATTACGGTAATTTTGATCCAACTAAAGTATCTGCTTTTTAACCTTCTCCTTCAACCGAAGAGCGCCCTCCATCTAAAATTCGACCACCTAAAATTCCTTGAGCTTCTTCTTCTCAAACCAAAGTTTCACCTCTGATTATTGAAGAATCAAACAAGTCTTCCTCAAAACAAATTTCAAATACTCCCTCCTCGACTCATCCTTCATCAATCAAAAAGAGAAAACCTTTTATAACTATGGCAGACGATTCAGACATTATTACAACTCCTCTATCCTCGAATCTAGCTACCCAGTCTCCTTTTCGGAGAGAGATAATCGAGGAGGTTCCATCCCAACAAAATTTATCCAAAACTCTTCCCCAAATAAAGGATCCTTCACGAGAGGCTGGAGCTTCATTGCCTCAACAAAATCCTTTCCAAAACTAGAGATGAAGTATCAGGAGCCAATGAAGCTAATTCTGAGGCTACCAGAACTGATAATGAAGCTGAGTCTGATGAAGGGAATTTAGAAACTATCACGGGTCAAATTACCCGTAAACCTCGAAAAAAGAAAGAGCCAGGATTCGTTTCCAAAGAAGAAAGGGCTGCTATTGGCAGAAATTTAAGGGATCTCGATGTTGATCATATTATTCAACTAAAAAGGTCTCATACATATATTACCAAGGTCTCGTAGGAATTGGGAGAGAAATATAAGTTTGATTACCTAAGAAAGAGGAAACTCCCTTAATCTGCAAAGATGATGAATTGGTGGTCTACCCTGAAATCATCAATTGGGGTCTTCGGTTCCCACTAGATCCTACGATAGTGGAATACTTCGAACTTTTTAACTTATTTCCTACTCAAGTGATACCAAATAAATGGTTCACTCTTATGTCTGTGACAATGGCATCTCGGTTATCCAAGATTCCGATCAGCATCGAGGATTTTTATCTCCTTAACCCAATTATCAAAAGTTCTGAAGCTCCTCTTATATTACCTCACTCTAGTAGATGACCTAAAGATCATTGATGACCTCTTGGAAGCTGATAAACTCTGGAAGAAAAAGTTTATCTTCATCTCAGGAGCATGGTAGAATGGCAAAGAGATATCCAATGCCAACCCATCAAAACTAAATCTTATATGGAGAAGCAAGCGTAAGTACTTCAATATTATACACTTTAAGATAAATTTCATTTGTTATCTTCCTCATTAACTATTTACTTGGATGATTATTTCATAAATTCCGAGGCGATATGCTATACTTCGATCAGCAGCTAAGGATATTTTTAAAAACCTTGCCTCCTGGGCCGAGAAAGAGTGGAATAACGGTTTCCACACTGCCTTTCAACCGATAAACTTCCTTAATAATCATTTTTTTCTCATCACGGAGGGAGCCTTACCTCCTCGGAATTTTATGGAAGTTCCCAATCCTTATTTCGCCTGCAAAAGGTTAGTTCGTCCTGACTGCAAAGTATTTCTCCCTATCCGCAACGGTTTGGAAAGTCATCTGCCAAAGAAAAAAAAAGAAAAGGCTCAAAAGGAAAAGAAAAATAAAAAGGTATCTAGCACATCTGGTACTAGCCCTTCAACACCATCAAAGCCTAAACCTCGAAAAAGAAAGGAGGAGATCAAATCCTTTCACCCATTAAAGAGGGAAAAGATCAAGAAACCTTCTCGAATAAAAGGAAAGCTTCCTCCAGTTTTCATGGAAAGAAAAATAAACAATCCCAAAACAATGAATAAACATTAGCCGATGAGGAAGAAACCACAACTGTTGAAAGTAAACAAAACCCTCATCTCAAAGAACTAACAACCAATAATGACGTTTTGATTATCATCAAATACAATGCTGATGATGGGAACCAAGACACTGAAAACTTCGACCCCGACAACTTTATTAATCTCAACGAGTGACAAGAACTCGCTGGAGAAGAGGATCCCATCCTCCAGGATATTCAAACCCGTATGCGTCACTTCAGAAGAATAACAACCATCGAAGGATCTCTAGAAATTATCTATCCCTCTGCTCCAACTACAACTTGAGATATGATTCATTGTCCTACTTCAACATATATTCCTCCTCCTCCACCTAACCCTGAAATCTTTGTTGCACTTCAACCTTTTGCCGATCTTAATGCTGCAGAAAAAGCACTTGCTTCCCAAGTAAAAGCTTCTCAAGATCAATTGAAGCAATTGGTCAAAGAAATGGTCTGCTACAAAGGACTTGCTGAAGATGAAAAACAACTAATGGAAAAATTTCAAAGAAAAATGGTCGGGAAATTCCACATGTACGAATTAGCAAGATCTAAACTTATTTGAGGTGACCTTTTCATGAAAAGTCATCTGCGAGCAACACATCTTGCCGAAAAAGAAAAGCTCACTACTTCACATGAAACTGAGATGGATAAGCTCGAAGGTAAACATGATGATGACATAACCAAATTAAAGAGTGATTTTGAGAAGGAAAAGGTTGCTGATGTTGCTACTGCAGAAGCTGAATGTTCGAAAGACATGCTCGCTGTTATTAACCATTGCAAAGAAGAAACAACCATCACTCTTCTTCGAGAACTTCATGCAACTTATCTAAAAATTAACCTCTCAAGATTTTGGAACGACATTCCTATCAAAAAGCGTCCAAGTGAATCCTTCGATCATATTCCTTACTCATCATCATCAGAGGAGGAGGAATCATCCGAGGAGATGAATCGTCTGAATAATTTTATTTCTCTTTAAACATACCATTTTTGGTACTTGTCAAATTAGAAATTTGCTTATTGCACTTCAAATAATTAAGCTAATTGACAAATATTTTGCTTATTTTTCATTTTTATCATATTCATAAACTATTCAATGTTAAAAATCCTAAAATATGAATGATAACTTTTTAAATATAACTCCTTAAATATGACACTGCACTTCGAAATTCACACAATATATAACTACAAATTGTAAGTATACCACTTCAAATACCTCAATGTAGTTAGCAAAAACAGTTGTACTTCGAAAAAAAAATCATACCATATCTGATGAAAATTGCACTTCGAAAAATACAATGAATTATTGAGCGTTACACTTCAAAAAAATCATAATGTATTCATTTTACATAATATCTCGAACATGGTTGTTTCTTAAAAAATGTAATAGACACTTCATAACATTCTACTCTTAACCAACCTCAAAGATGCCCAGTCTTTGATAAGTTGTTAAGATAGTTTTTAATAAGCACTTGTAAACAACCATTGACCAAAAATGAATTTTATTGATAATATTGAATATGTACATAGTGCATCGTTAAAACCTTCCTGGGCCAACAGAGTAGGAAATAGTGCGTCATTCAATAGCAAAAAATCGAAAATACAAAGACAAATATATTCCCAATAAAGCTTCAAATGCTGTATATACCATGGATATTGAAGCATATTCCCTTCAAAATCACAAAGACGATAAGATCCCGGCTTTATCCTTTCAACAACCATATAAGACCCTTCCCAATTCAGAGCCATCTTTCCAAGACTTTTCTCCTTTGTATGTAGGAACACTTTTTTCAACACTTTATCACCTTCTTTAAATTTTATTCTTTTCACTTTCGAATCATATTTATTCCTCATAAGAGTTTGATAATGGATTACATTCAAATAAGCTCGAACTCTTTTTTCTTTAATCAAATCTAAATTTGTCGTTTTAACTTCATCATTAGATCATTCAAAATATTGATTTTTTCTAAAAGATGACGTCGTAGATTCTATGGGGCTCACCGCATCCATTCCATATGCTAATGCAAAGGGAGTTTCTTTTATAGGCTCCACATGAGTTGTCCGATAAGCCCAAAGTACCTCTTGTAAATAATTTGGCCATTTTCCTGCTGCCCCTGTCAAGTTTTCTTCAAGCCATCTAAAATTGTTTAGTTTGTCACCTCGACTTGTCCATTAGCTTAAGGATGAAAAGGCGTCGAAAAGAATTGCTGAATTTCTTTCGACGTGCAAAATGAAGCCATCTCTTTATTATTTAATTAAGGGCCATTATCTATTGTAATTCTCCAAACAACCCCAAAACGAAAACAAATGCTATTAACAAGAAACTTGACAACTGCTACAATTATCATCTGCCTTCCTTCAGAAGCTATCGGCAAAGGCCCCGCTAAATCAATCCCCCATCTATCAAACGGTATAACCTCAGTTATATACATAAGTGACACCACTGGCCTATGAATAGAATTAGAAAATATTTGACAAGTATCACAACTTCAAATTAAATTCTTAGCATTATTCATAATTGTAGGCCAATAGAATCCTGCAAGTAAAACCCGTCGTGATAGAGCTTTAAACCCACAATGAGTTGACCCTTCACCATCATGTAATTCTGATAACACCTCTGGTGATTCTTGATTTTCTAAACATCGTAATAATGGCCTGCTTAATGCCTTTTTATACAATAATCCTTCTAACACTATGTATCTGAAGGCTTTACCTCTCAATTTTTTGGCCAACCTCGTATCAACGGGTAATGTTCCTTGAGTTGACAAATTGAGAATATATGCTCGTCAATTGCCTTGCATAACCTCAAATGTGACAAATAACTTCTCTATACATTCGCACTGATTAAATTGAGTAATAATTGAAGGATTTTCTTGTAGCAAAATCCAAGGATATTCCTCCTTATAAGCAATATTTGCTAAAGAATCAGCCACCATGTTACTCCATCGACCAATATATTCAACAACAACATTATCAAACAGAAGCATTAAATTTCAAAGTTCCCGAAGATATAAAATCAAATGATCCTTTCTTGCTTTGGAAAATCCAGATACCTGATTTGCTAACAACTGAGAATCCGTTTCCAAGCGTACTAAAGTTGCTCCACAAATTTTTGCCAATCTTAAACCTGCTAAAGCAGCTTTGTATTCAGCTTCATTGTTCGAAGCGTGAAAACCAAATTTAATAGATTGAATCATCGTTTTACCAGTTGGAGATATTAACTGAAGTCTAGGGCTGCACCCTGAAACACTAAACCCTCCATCTGTTAGAACAATCCACCTCAAATTTACCGGTGCATCTACTTTACTATCTTCCGTATCTGATCTGCTCGAATGGAATTCAACAAAAACATATGTCAATGCTTGGGCTTTAATTGTAGTTCGAGGTGTGAACAAAATATCATAGTCCCCCAAATCCACTGGGCACTTCATTATTCTTCCCGAAATATCAGGTCATTGTAAGACATTTTTCAAAGGGAATGAAGTTCGAACCTCAATAGTGTGAGCTTGGAAATAAGGGCGCATTTTCGTAGCAACAATCACCAATGCAAATGCTAGCTTTTCCAGTTTCAAATACCTCTTTTCTGTTGCCACTAAACTTTTACTGATGTAGTACACTAGCTTCGGAATACCTGAGTCTTCACTGATCAACACTACGCTCAGTGCAAAATCCGATATCGCAATATACAAAAAGAGCTTCTCTCCATTTCGAGGTCTTAACAATATTTCTGGTGATGATAACAAATTTTTAATATTTGTAAATTCTGCCTCACATTCCGATGTCCATTCAAATCTGCTTGGTCCTCGTAAAACTTGAAAGAAAGGAAAGAGTTTGTAAGAAATCTAGAAATAAATCAATTAAATGCTGCTAACCTTCCTATCAGATTTTGCACTTCTTTAATATACCGATGAAGATTCATTGTTATCAAGGCTTTCAACTATTCTGGGTCAGCTTCAATTCTTTTTTTACTGATGACATACACCAAAAACTTCCCTGATTGAACTCCGAAGGTACATTTTTCAGGATTCAGCTTTAACGTGATTGCCCTTAAATTCAAAAAATGCTTCCTCTAAATCATCAAGATGCACATCATCCTTTAAGTTTTTTACCACCATATCGTCTATATATACCTCCATATTTCTTCCGATATGAGTGACAAAAGCTTTATTAATCAATATTTGATAAGTGGCTCCAATATTTTTCAATCCAAAGGGCATAACCCTATAGCAGTGCAACCCTCTATCAGTTATGAAGGTCGTGCACTCTTGATCTTTTGGATCAATTTGAATATGATTATATCATGCAAAAGTGTCCATGAATGTTAGTATTTGATTTCCTAAAGTAGAATCAATCAGCTTATTTATTCAAGGAATATGAAATGGATCTTTAGGATAGGCTCAATTCAAGTCTGTAAAATCCACACACATTCTCCATTTCCCATTCTTCTTTTTTACCACTACTAGATTTTCCGTCCATAAAAGATATTATGACTCCCTTATATGTCCGACCCTGGATAACCAATCCACCTCAGAAACAATTGTTTCTGCTTTCTCTGAAGAAAATGATCTTCTTTTTTTAATCACTGGCTTCACCTTCGGATCAATGGCGAATCACTTTGATTGGTATTCCTGTTACATCCTCTGGCTTCCAAGAAAAAACATCCAAATTAACAGATAAAAACTCTAGCAGTTGTTGACGTAAGAGTAGGGTGAATAAAATTTCGATTCGAAACACTCTTCCTTCCGAAAAAGTAAACTCTTCAATTTCTTCACTTACCGTTAAAAACTATGGGGTTTCCCTCAGATCATCAACTCTTTCTTCTAAATCCGAGGTCAACCCCTCTAACTGCTATTCATGCCTCAAATTCCCACTGCTGGATCCTCGGATCCAAAGTGCAGTGGCATAACATTCTCTAGCTACCTTCTAATCGCCTTGCATGATCCCAACTCGATCCCTAACCACATAATTGAAACATTGGTGAACCGTTGATGCAACCCCATACATTCTAGAAAGCCACGACCTTCCAAAAATAGCATTATAACTCGAATGGAAGTCCACCACTATAAAAAGAACCTGAACCTTCTTCTTGAATGGTCCTTTTCCCAAACTTACTTCTCCCTCGAATTCCCTAATCACACTAGCTGTTACACCTGTAAATCCTACAATTGTCCGATCTGATTGAGAAATTTGATGTGGATTTGTCATTCTCTCATAGGTTGACTTAAAAAGGACATTAGCAGAACTTCCAGTGTCTGTAAGCACACGTCAAATTTTGACGCCAACCACCTCTGCTCAAATAACCACTACATTATCATGTGGTCCTGCTGTTCCTCGCAGATCATCTTCATCGGACAGAATAAAAGGAATAGCCTTTTTTCCATACAAATGTGTGGACATTTTCCTGTTAATTTGAGCTATCAGATTGACAACATGTCTTTTCCTCGAACTATCAGAGTTTCCAGTCATCTAATTGCCTCTGAAAATAGCTAATAACTCAAATAATTTCATAAATCTCGCACATGCCCATATTCTACTGGCTCTTCAATTGCCATCAAAAGCAACCTGTTTGGATCCTTCTTCACATATTCCAAAGAAGCATCAAAAGCTTCAAACTTCGAATCTAAAATCATCAAATTCTCAGCTGGCGCAACTGGATTAGCCTTCGAAGTTGACGCTACGTTTTTTGAACCATTTCCATATGACTTCAAATAAGTTAACAACTTTCCATTTTCAATCATGGTTTGAATCTTATTTTTCAGAGAAATGCAATCATTAGTATCCTGCCCGATATCTTCAAGATACCTGCATTATTTGCTGGTTTGTTCCTCCCTTGGCCTGCTTATTGGAGTTAGCTTCCTAAAATTTACAAAGCTCTTGTTCTTATTAAAGATCACAACCATATTATGTGTCAAATGAGCATAATACTCTGGCCTAACCCATTGATTTACACTTGGTCTGTTATAGTTATAAGATCGAGCGTGATTTGAATATCCATCAGTTCGAGGTGGCAAACTGTTATTCTTTTGTCGTGTCTGTTGATTACCATTTCCATTCGAGGGTTGCCCTTGATTATTAGCCACCTAACTCAAATTCTTTGGAGTGTTCACTGGTCCTCCTTGGACTCTAGTTGACTCAGCAACCTTAATATGATCCTCAACTTGAGCCATCAAGGCTCCAAACGTCAAATCTCTCGTCTTTGTAGTTTCATTGCCCAAATCCCCTGGCAATAGTCCTTGGTGAAAAGCTGCCATCGCCATATTTTCTTCGCAATTGTCCAAACTTGTTTTAGTTAATAAGAACCTCTTCGTATAATATTTTAATTTCTCTCTAGCTGCATGCTTGCATTGGATAATGGTATCTCCATTCACTCTCATTTATTTACTCCCCACAAACTGCCTTCGAAAAGTAGTGTAAAAATCCCTAAAATTTGAGATGGATACCATCAGATACCGATTGTACCACTTCAGAGTCGTTTCTTTAAAAGTATGCAAAAAATCCTTTAACACACCAGTCGTTCGTCATCTTTAAATTTCATCACGTAGTTCTTAAATTTTTCAATGTGGTCATCGGGATCTTGCATCCCATCCAACTTCTCCACTTTAGCAATGTCAAAACGCTTCGGAAGCGTTATAGACTGTATTTCACTTGTCAACGGAGAATTTCTCTAGTCGCCACCTTGCACAAACTGATCATCAGTTCCCATTACTGCATATATACTTCGATCAGTCTCAGCATATTAATTCGAAGTGTTCCCTTCACACCACTTAGAGCGAGGAACATTATCTCTTTTATATTTGTATTTCTTTTCTATGCTTCCTCGTGTGCTCTCTATCTGGTTCCTCTTTCGAAGAAATCCTATATCTTTTAAAGCCTGAAGGAGAAATTTCTACCTCTTCATCATTGGACGTTACATACTTTTGCTTCACTTTTTTCCCGTTGCGAGAGGAATAATGCTCTTTAGGAAATTCGAAGCGCGCATTTTTTATATTCACTTTTAGCACGCTGATCAGCACAGGATCGATCAGATTGATCTCACATATCAGTCTTTTCATTCTCTTGTCTCACCTTGGATTTGAGCTTTACAGAGTGGATATCTTGTTCTCGCTGTTCATATTTTTCATTTAACGCATTTGTTTTATCTAAAAGTTGATTCATACGCATATCAATGTTTGATTGACTTTTGATTGGAGTTGATCCATCCAGATTTTCATTTCTTTGCAAGTCATCTTTTAATGTTTCCATCGTTGATCGAAGGGTTGGATTGTTTTCGGGATTCATTTTATGAAATTCAAACGAAAAACAAGAAAACTGTATTAAAATTCGAACACACAAGTCATTGATTCTTAATTTTGTCCCCAATGAAGTCGCCAATTTGGCGAGTTTAGATATTAACAATGTAGTCTTAGGAAGAAGTTATATGTGAATTCTAAAGAGAGAAATAGAAATAGAGTTTTTAAAGAGAGATAGTCTAAGTGCAATTGAGTAAAATAACAATGTGTTCAGCTCCTTTACTAGGTTAGCCTTGCCATTTATATAGAGGCGTCAAGACTTAGCCTTAAACTGAAAACGGTTACACAAAAGAGGGTAAATTACCCTTAGTCCTCAATAATATTACATAGTTATAATTTTCCTCTTAAACTTACATTATTTACATTTTAACCCTTAAATTCCTACATCTATATCATCCTCAATCATTTTATTTTATTTTATATTTGAGTCTCCACTCAACTTTTGAACATTTTGAAGTGAACAAACGATTCTGATTTTTCTTTCAAGAGATATATACCCGTGATTTTCTACTATAATCATCGATAAAACATAATATTTGATTTTTCTACTTATGGAAAGTGGATTTATGGGCCCGCATATGTCAGAGTACACTAATTCTAGAGTTTATTTTGCTCCACGTGTAATTCTCTTAAGAATAGGTTTCCTAGAGTTCTTTCCCACTAAACAGTCTGAGAAATTATTATTTTTGAATTTAATATAGGAAGACCACATACCATGCATTTATTGTGCAATTTATGCATTCTTCGGTCGCTTAAATAGCCATAACGTTCATACCACAACTTAGCTTCAACTTATGAGGTTTTCTGTAAATATCTATGTTCTACGTATTTCTCTCCATCTGTTTTTTTATCAAAAAACATTAACATCCTATTAACTCTCAAATTGCTTTCTTCTAGCAGCCCTTTCTCGTCATGATAGATCTTTCACATTCTTTTTGTATGATGATTTTTAGATTCTTCTCCTGAAGTTGACCAATACTCGGCATATTTTTCTTGAGTTCTGACATGTAATACACCTCACTTATGTTGCATACCATGTCATTCGATTCCAACTTCACATTTCCTTTACCAATAACCTCCATTTTATTGTTGTTTCCAAGCTTGACTGAATACTTGAAGTTTTTATCAATCTCTGAAAACAAACTTCTATCTCAACTCATGAGATTTAAGCAGCTTGAATAAAGATAACAAACCCTTCTTCTAACACTTTCTTGCCCTCATGTGTATGTCACCAACAATAAGTTTGCATCTTTTTGGTGTCCTTTTTATCCTCGTCTATATATGGCATTAACAACATCTTATATTTTTCCTCAAAATCTGCATAATTCGCTTCTTCCCAGTTTGAACATTCATTCTGAAAATGTCCAAGTTGATGGCACTTATAACATTTCGTATTGCTTTTGTTGAAAACTGATCTACCTTAACCACGTCATCTTCCACTTTCATTGAAACCTCTTCCTCTTGTATCACTTTCTCTCGCTTGAGTTACACTTATTACTTAGTAATCTTCTTTGTCCGTTTTTTCTAGAAGTTTTGTTCATAAACCACCAAAGAACTCCGTAGTTCATCAACTAAGATGCTCTCAGTCTCAAATGACACCACCATATACATAATTTTTTCACTCAACATTTTGAGAATCTTCTCCACAACCTTTGAATAAGACAAAACTACTTAATTGCTTCTCATCTGATTTATGATAACCAACACGCATGTGAAGTATCTTCCACCTTCTCAAATTCCTTCATTTTAGGGACTTCCAAGTCTCTTTGTAACTTCTACAACAATGATTTCTTCACTCTTGCATTTCCGCTATTGTTTCTTCATCAACTTCCAAATCACCTTTGACGTTTTCTTGTCCAAAATTTGCTCCAACGTGATTCTATTAATTGATTGATAAATATATTGGTTGACATTGTGATCGTTGGTTTTGGCATTGTCGAGTAATTGCCTCCATTCTGGTGTAAGGATCATTATGCGTGGTGGTTCATTGAAACTAACTGTTCTCGATCAGACTCCACAATCATTTGGCTGGAAACAAATTATCCATAGCTTCACTCTAGTGATTCAAATGCCTATAAGAGGGCAATTTCATCTTATTATCTTCCGGTGCAATGATCCTTATGTTTTGGTTGTTCATCAAAACCATTGTCAATCGGTCTCCACAATCTTTTGGCTCAAAACAAATTTCCCCTAACTTCACTCCATCGATTCTAATGCCGGCAATTTTTATCTTACCATGTCCTCTCTCATGGGACTTCTTTTCTCGTCTCGAATGGAAAATTGTGAGCTTAAATACCATTTTGATATAGTAAAGAAGATTCATATTAATTTGTTCTTGAAAAGAAATGTCTTATATAACCTTAGACGAACTAAAACTAATATGCGATTAACATTACCTTAATTTTTACAAAATTTTGACAAATTTTGAAGACTGAGTTGTTTTGGTTTACATTTTTATTTTCCGTTTAATTTGCTCCAACACTATCGTTGAATGAGATGAAATTATTTTCCATCATAAAGAGTAGAATATAGAACATAGATTTTAGTGACATGCATACATGTACACAAATATATAATAAAATACCATATTTTGCCTTTGTCTTTTTCCTCGCAACACCAATTTCTCGTTATATAACCTGAAAACAAATCTACTCTTTCCACACAACTTTCTCTTCCCCATGGACTCCATTTGCTCCGCCACGGACTTGGCGACTCTTCTCTCCTCTTCCACCTCAAACGCCACTGGAGCTGCAGCCTATATATGCTCTCACTTTTCCACCGTCAACACTAAACTCTCCGACACCACCTATGCCGTAGACAGCACTTACCTTCTCTTCTCCGCCTACCTTGTCTTCGCTATGCAGCTTGGCTTTGCCATGCTCTGTGCTGGGTCGGTCAGATCCAAAAATACTATGAACATAATGCTCACCAATGTTCTTGACGCGGCTGCCGGAGGCCTCTCCTATTACCTTTTCGGATTTGCCTTTGCCTTTGGTGGCCCTTCTAATGGATTCATTGGCCGTCATTTCTTTGGACTGAGTGATATCCCCTCTCCTGCTCCTGGGTTCGACTACAGCTTTTTCCTCTATCAATGGGCTTTTGCAATCGCAGCTGCTGGCATAACTAGTGGGTCAATAGCAGAGCGGACTCAGTTCGTGGCCTATTTAATTTACTCCATGTTTCTGACAGGGTTTGTTTACCCTATCGTGTCTCACTGGTTTTGGTCAGTTGATGGGTGGGCCAGCGCAGGTCGAGCAGACAACCTTTTGTTTGGTTCTGGTGCAATTGATTTTGCGGGTTCCGGAGTTGTTCATATGGTTGGAGGAATAGCTGGCTTATGGGGTGCTTTCATCGAAGGCCCACGTATTGGCCGGTTCGATGTGCATGGTCGAACTGTAGCTCTACGAGGCCACAGCGGGTCCTTAGTTGTTCTCGGTACGTTTTTGTTATGGTTTGGCTGGTACGGATTTAACCCAGGTTCATTTTTAACCATCTTGAAAAGTTATGGCGATGGAGGCTCTTACTATGGTCAATGGAGTGCGGTTGGGAGGACTGCTGTCACGACAACATTGGCTGGATGCACGGCTGCAATTACTACTTTGTTTAGTAAACGGTTATTAATCGGCCACTGGAATGTTATCGATGTTTGCAATGGTTTATTAGGAGGTTTCGCCGCTATCACCTCCGGCTGTTCTGTTGTCGAACCATGGGCCGCGATCGTATGTGGTTTTGTTGCATCATGGGTTTTAATAGGGTTAAATAAACTCGCAGTTAAACTAAAGTACGATGACCCGCTCGAAGCGGCACAATTACACGGTGGGTGCGGCATGTGGGGTCTGTTATTCACCGGCCTATTTGCCACAAAAAAATACGTCAACGAAGTGTATTCAGGCCATCCTGATAGGCCCTACGGTGCTTTCATGGGCGGTGGTGGTAAACTATTGGCAGCCCAAATCATACAAATTATAGTGATAATAGGTTGGGTAAGCGCGACCATGGGTCCGTTGTTTTATTTTCTTCATAAAATAAAGCTACTTCGGGTTTCAGAAGACCATGAACTGGAGGGCATGGATAAAAAAAACCATGGAGGAAGCGCTTACAATGATGAGCCTGCAAATCCAAACTTGCCTGCTCCTATGGATGGAGATGCTCCAGCTGATAACAGTTCAGCTACACCATAAAGATAACTATCAAATGTTTCAACAAATATTGATTTTTTCTGTGAAAAGTATTGGTTTTTTTATTTTCATTTTCATTGGGTGTGGAACTATATGTATATTTTTTACTTAAACAAAAAGTGCAAAGACGTATCCATGTCTTTTTATTTTCTATTGAGTAATTAGTTTGGGTGCCAATGTCTTGTTCGGAAGGACTACTAAATTATTCGGTTTAATAGTCTCTATTTAGTTATTAATGTATGGTTTTCTAAATGGTATTATTGTATAATTATTAATAAATTTATTTGAAATTTATATGAAATTCGGTGTTATTTTTGCTTTTATTTAGTTTTAATGGTTACTTTCGAACGATTCCAATTTTAACGAGGGAAATGACACCTTTTAAGTATTCTTTCACCAAATATATATTAGTATTCGGTACACAAATAGATCAATGGTTACTCAATACTCGTCTTAATAAAATAAATTCATTTCAATATCCAATATTTTTAATACCATGCCTTCAACTAAGTATATAAATCTTATTTTGAAAAACAATGGGTATTTTCATCCCACCAACAATTTTGGATTTTTGAATTTATGACCAGCCGCCACTCTCTCTCTTAACCTACTAAAATTCATGTTTTTTAAAGAGGTCTGTTATTTTAACATTAATTGTGATCGTGATTAATCTGTTGCCGGCAACCACCGTTAACCTCCCAACGATCCTTCTGAATGCCGTCCATCACCTTAAACCACCGTCCACCACCTGTTAACCACCATCCTCCACTGTTGTTCAACAAACAGCTTCCAGAACCGAGTTAAGTATAAACCGGCAAGCACCTTCGATTAAACCATTTTCACGTCGAATCTTTAAGCCTAATTCACGTCGAACCGCTACTTTCGTCCTCAACGTCAACCACCGGTAGCCATTTTCAAGGTTAGGTACCTACTCTAATTCATTAGTTTTTTCGTTCTGAAATACAGCTCAACCTAAATCCGAACTGTACAAAATCATGTATGTTACTCGATTTTTTTTGTTTAGAAGTTGTTTAGGTCAGCTTTGTGGTCGAGTTTTTCGTATTTTCGTTGCTCTGTAACTTTCCGGTGACATTTGACATGTTCTGGTAATTTAGGGTACACGATGTGATTTCTATGAAGAGGATGCTATTTTCGGGTTGTATATTAACATTTTTAGATACTTAATAACTTGTCGTTGCATTTTTTGTGTTTAATGAAGACATTGCTAGATACGTCAATATCTTTATAGTTGTTGCGAGTTTACTTGTGTCTGATATTGTCGGTTCTCATGAGAGAACAAATGACTAAGAAAAATATTGGATCTTGGACCTGATGTGACTATAGTGAGAATGTAGAGAGAGAAAGTGGAAAGAGAATATTATATTGCAGAATGTCCCACCTACCAAGAATAATGGGTCTCCTTTTATAGTAGGGAAGGGTGGACCCATTAATGTCCTTGGTGGGCGTGTTTTATTTCTCTTTTGGTCCTTCATTAAATACTTTGTTTACAAATTATCCTCTAATAAGCGACAAATGCTATTACAATCGTATTAACTTCCTCTTATTCACAATTAACTCCTTATTATTAATTCTGGCGAATTATTCCCTTATCAGTAGCCCCCAGTCTTTGAGAGCAACGGGAACGAAGATTTGTAAAAGATTTAACCCGGAATGCCACTGTCCCTTACCCTCTGGATTGATGACTGGTCTACCCGGGCTAGAACTTTCCTTTCCAGTGTGTCCGACTCTCTAGGTTTTTATTAAGCGATCGGGCGCGGAGACTTTCTTCTAACTCATGTCAGACCTTTTAGGTCTTATTAGGCAACCGGGCTAGGAAACTTTCTTCCAACTAATGTCCGACCCTCTAGGTTCTATTAAGCGATCGGGCGCAGACATTTTTTTCTAACTGACGTCCGACCTTCTAGGTCTTATTAGGCGACCGGGCTCAGTCACTTTCTTCCAACTGAGTTTAGCCCCGACACTGTTTATGAGTCATATTAGGTCTGCTTCCGATCCCTCTTGGCGACTTCTCCATGGGCCCAGACCGGTAATCCGGCTTTGAGAAGTGAATCGGGTTAAAGTGGCCCATCTAGTGTCTTCGTTTGAGCTGGCTAGTATAGGCTTAGCGTGCGTGTCAGAAGAAAAGCGACACGTATTACCCGATAACTCGAAGCATGCTTGTCAGCACAGTCTCTTAAGGAGTCCTTTCGACTTCCCGCTTCTTTTCATCGCTTGGACTTTCCCGTACATGCAACGGCTAGGTGGGGTTGCCTATAAATACCTCACAAATACAAATTACTCTCAGAGGCATTTTAGAGAGAGAAAGTGCTGTCCAGATTTTTCTAGAGAGCGAGAGCTTGTTTTATGAGACACAGGTACCCGAAGCAGAAACCAAAATCTAAAAAGAAGAAAGAACCGATGTTCGGATTTGTAGATTAGGCTAGCGTTGGTGACCGTGCTGAAGAATACCGACGTACGAGATTAATTTGGAGTTCTGACACCAAGCCATTCACGCCTGTAACTTGCCAACCATCCGGTGCTCGGACCCCAGAGCCCATTGTCATTCCTTCCAGCAATAGCTCTCCACACTCCCCAACTGCTCAATTAAACCGCCTGACGCCTTCATCAGTCAATTCTTACGCAGCTCCGCCCCCTTTTCCGCCCCGACATCGCGGCAAAGCCAAATTTCTTTCTGTGGGAGAAACCAGCTCTCCAACTTCTCCCGCGGGAGGTAATTCTCCTGAGATGGTTCAGCTTACTCCCTCCATACGAGGATACCGAACCGGTACTAACACTGTTGTGACTTTTTTAGGTCTTAATCAGCGGCCACTGACACCTGCAGAACTGGATCCCGAACGTGCTCGTCAACAACAAAAAGAAGCTCATCTGGTCCAAACTTGCAGCAGTTCTGTCCTGCGGACCTTCTTGTTCGACCATCTGATCCATGCGCAGCCAGTGCCCTTAGTTCTGACAAAATTCTGGTAGTGAACCGAAGAATCAGAGGTGGATGCTCTGCCCGCCGAAGACGGTATTGCTGTTGCTGGCAATGCCGCTGCCCCTCTCGAGGAGCCGCTTTCCGAGGAGATAAAGGCGGTCATGACCACCACATATCATCGTTGGTTGCCCGGGAGAAATGTTATCTCTCTTTTTTAGGGCAAGTATCTTTACTTCCCTGCTGCCGAGCAAGAAGAGGTGCTGATTCGGTGGGCATTCCAGAGTGTGTTACCGTTCGGTTTCCCGTTCCTGGGGAGACTCCCGTACATGTCCGGTCTCGGGAAATTGTGATTTTTACCGAGCTGTTCAACTGGGACCTCAGGTTCCCCTTGGATTCTGAGATTGCTCTGTATTTCAGAACTCTAAAAATCTGCCCCTCTCAGCTGACGCCCAATGCTTGGTACACGCTGATGTCTTGCATAATGGCCTCGCGCCTTTCGGGTCGGGTCATGCCCATGGAGGAGTACATAGCCATGTCCGGGCTATCGAAATCTCTCAAGTCCCCTTTCTTATATTCTTCTCTGGCAAATACATGGAAGATAGTAAACGACTTTTTTGAGGGCAACAAAGGTTGGAAACACCGCTTCGTCTTCCTTAGCGGCTGCTGGGAAAATGGCCGCCCTTATAGTAAGGAGAATATGAGGCAACTGCTGCGGACATGAGTTCCTGATGGTAAGTTTTTTATTTTATTTTATTTTATGAAACCAATCATTTGTGTAGTATCGAAGGAATTCGTCTAGGGGCTGAAGAATGATTACTTCAAGCCGGGCAAAGCTACCTTCCAACTGTTGAAGGACTATGCTAAGAAGAATTGGGTCGGGCATTCCATCGGGCCTTTAAAAATACAAATTTAGTCATGAGTAACCTCTGGTGTTGCACGTCGGAACCACTCACTATTGAGCAGCTCCGCCAACCCCCCAGTATGGAGGACTTGGTTGCCAAAACGGATGCGCCCGATGCCCAACTGTTTCTTCCGAAGCGCAACAAGGCGCCCAACAAGCGTCCAAAATCAGACGATGAAGTCGAGCAGGACAATGTCGGGGCTGAAGGGACCGGTGTGGAGGAGCACCAGCATGAAGTTTTCACTGAGGATGGCGAGACCCATCAGTCCTTGGAGCTGGCGAGGAAACGGAAAGGGAAGGCGGATGCAGAGGAGGCTCAAGCTAAAAAGCCTAGAGGCTCCAAGAAAAACAGCGGGTCTGCCTCGGGTGCTGCGGGTACTGACAATGCTACCATCTCGGAGCTTTTCAAACAATTCGCGGGCGTTAAGAGTGGTACGCCAGCCGACTCCGTGGTGGTCATTCCCAATGATGCTAGCCTCTCAAAGACTTCCCAGACCGCCGCAGCATCATCAAGTGGTACGAAGCTTCTGGTGTTGTCTGTGCCCGGGAGTATGCATACTTTTCCACTGCGGGTAACCGACGGATTGGTTTTGGTGCCAATGTTTTGTTCGGAAGGACTGAATTATTCGGTTTAATAGTTTGTATTTAATTATTAATGTATGGTTTTTAAAATGATATTATTGTATAATTATTAATAATTTGTTTTGAAATATTATATGAAATTCAGTGTTATTTTTGTTTCTATTTAGTTTTAATTGTTACTTTCGAACAATTCCAATTTTAATTAGGGAAATGATCTTTTAAGAACTCTTTCACCGGACATATTAGTATTTGGTATTCAAAAATAGATTAATACTTACTTAGTACTCATCTCAATAAAATAAATCCACTTCAATATCCAATTTGTTTTTAATACTATAACTATCTTCAACTTAGTATATAAGTTTTATTTTGAGAAATAATGAGTATTTTCACCCAATCAGCAATTTTGAATTTTGAATTTATGACCAACCGTCACACTCTCTCTCTCTTAACCTAATAAAATATCCGTTTTTCGAGAGTCTGTTTTTTTGAAAAATTGTTACCATGATGAGTCTGTTGCCGACAATCACCGTTAACCTCTCGACGATCCTTCCGGACGCCGTCCACCACCTTAAACCACCATCCACCACTTGTTAACCACCATCCTCCAATGTTGTTCAACAAACAGCTTCCAGAATCGAGTTACGTATAAACCGGCGAGCACGTTCGATTAAACCATTTTTCCGTCGAATCTTTAAGCCTAATTCACGTCAAACAGCTACTTTCGTCCTCAACGTCAACCCCCGGTAGCCACTTCCAAGGTTAGGTACCTACTGCAAGTCAGTAGTTTTTTCGTTCTGAAATATAGCTCAACCTATATCCAAACTATACGAAGTCATGTATGTTACTTGATTTTTTTGTTTAGAAGTTGTTTAGGTCAGCTTTGTGGTCGAGTTTTTCGTATTTTTATTGCTATGTAACTTTCTGGTTAGATTTTAAAGTTTCTGGTGATATAGGGTACAGGATGCGATTTCGGTGAAGAAGATGCTATTTTTGGGTTGTATATTAACATTGCTAGATACTTAACAATTTTTCGTTGCGTTTTTTGTGTTTAATAAAGACATTGCTAGATACGTCAACATATTTATAGTTGTTGCGAGTTTACTTATGTCTAATATTGTCGGTGCGTTTTGAGGTTGAATAAAGACATTGGTAGATACGTCAATATCTGTATAGCCGTTGCGAGTTTACTTGGTTAGACTGTTCTGATATTGCGAGATAGATTTATGTATCTGTTCTCATTATGATTGTGTTTCATATTGATTGCGATTGTGCATATATTTCAATTACAACGTCCGTTATTGTTTGCTCGATTGGAATTTTAATTGTTGTTTATGCGATTGTAGTGTTAACATTTCGAGACATTGCGAGAGATCAACATTCGTTATGCAACTCATAAACAGCAGTTGCTAGATTACTCATCCACACTGCGATTTACTAGTCTTAACACACATTACGATTTGTTATGCAACTAGATTGCTAGATTAGGTTACGTCTTTGTGAGATTGCGGTTGTATGTATAAAACATTGTTACATTGGTTTAAGAATTAATTGATCTGTTTATTCCCTAACACATTCATGCTTTCTAGCTTCCATTACAACAAACTAACCCAATCTTCTACAATGCAGTGTAGTATATGTCGAAATCCAAAGTTTGCATTTTAAAATTTGGGCACCAAACAGCTATTGTTCCATTGTCCAAGTTTACAAATTTTGAAACCCTTCAAGAGTACGTTGAAAGCAAATGACTAGATCTGGTTAGAGGTAACTACACCATTAGCTATTCGTGTGGTGCTCACAAAATTTGTTTGTTTAATAACGAGAAAGATTTATTGGTTTGATGTCGAACGTCTCAAGACCGTTAATTTTGTTACTGAAGATTAAGTGGTCGATAAAGGGTCTGTAATTAAATGTAAACAGCCTAGTCAAATTTCTGAAGCAGCCAATAAAAACCAATGAACGAGCGGGGATACTAGTAATTGTTTAGTTAAATCAACACCGAAAAAATGCATCTTGATACAACCTGACGGGCAGAAGCTATTGTCGGTTTTGGTCAGTCATTTTCTGAGGGTGCTGCAATCTACAATTATCCTTGTGTCAATATAAATTAGAGAACGGGTTTATCTTTAAGTACATGCATAATACATTTAGGAAGATCACAGTTTATTGTGTGAACAAAGATTCTGACGGGTGGAAATTGAGGCTCTATGCATCAATTGATTCCAACACCGGTTTCATGACCATAAAGAAGTTTGGTGATACTCATACATGCAATCCTGTATTCACCAAAATAAAAGCAGACATTTGACATCTGATTTGATTGCAGATGAAATTCATGATTCGATTACGACCTGCTACAGTATGACAGCAAAATGTATACAGTCCTCTATGAAACAAAACTACGATTTAGACATTTCTTATCGTCTATCGTGGAATGATTTAGAAAAGGCAAGACGTGTAGCATTTGGAGATATCAATACTTCTTTTGATTTACTAAAAGGATACTTCAAAAGACAAAAGAGTCGTGATATTATAACGGACTGACATTTGGATTTAGCTGCCGACAACATTTTCTGACGTTGTTTTATAGCGTTCGGCGTGTGCGTTCAGGGTTTTCATTCATGCCGACCTTTGTTGTATGTTGACGGAACCCATCTAACCAGGAAGCATGGTGGCGTGTTGCTCTCAACAGTGGCAAAGGATGGCAACAACAGTTAGTCCAGCTGTATCTAGTATGACGTTGCTAGATGCGTGAATATACCATTGCTAGATACGCCTAACATTACATTTGTATCTACACTAATATGACAATGCTAGATACATGGATGCGTAATTTCTAGATACGCATAATATGATATCGGTAACTGTACTAACATGACATTCGTTGCTGCCCTATTATGACATTGCTAGATAGACTATGATATATTGCTAGATATATGTAATAAAATTATAGTACACACTTAACTGACATTGCTAGACATGTTATATTGAGTATGGTAGATACGTTGTATCTACTACAATTGAACCATGCGATTTATGTTTATCCGTTCGTTGCATTTTACCTTGTAATTACCGAGTTGATGTAGGTCTTTTTCCCGTTTCTTGCGGCATTTTCGGTAGTGAAGACTCAAACATCTGGTTTTGGTTTCTTCAAAGTCTTAAACCTCATTTACTAAGGCGCCAAATAACATTTATTTCAGACCGCGACACTGATATTATTAACACTATAGTTGTTCTGTATCTTAATGACTACCGTGCTTATTATATCTTCCATCTACTTCAGAATTTGAATAAAGCTCTTTGAAAAAAACAGAGAGTATACAAAGAATATGCTAGTGATGTTTAAGAGTTGTGCTTATTCTCCGATGGTCGAACTCTTTAACCAACGACTATCACATTTTCAGCAACAAGGTGCTGCGAGAGTATCTAATTTTCTAAACAATTTTCCATCAGAAAAGTATGTTCAGGCATATGCCAAAGGCAAACGGTATGGGGTAATGACATCAACAGTTTTCGAATCATTCAACCCGCAGATGAAAAAATTGTCCAATCTACCTACAGTGGAATTTGTCCACATGATTAAAGTTCTGCTTATGACTCAAGTAATTTATGTCCCGAGTTTGACAAGAAGTTTAAACAGAATGTAGAATGTGGTTAAACCTGGCTAGTGCATTAATTTTCTGCAGCTTTTTTGAGGTTTTATCAAACCCGGTAATAGTGGTAAACATGCTTGATTTCGTACATGCGGTTCTTGGCAGCAAGAGTGTTTCCCATGCTCACACGCATTGGTTGCAATAGCATCTTTAAGCGAAAATCATATGACTTTTATAGAACTATTTTTCACTGCTACAAATTTCAGGTCAAGTTATTCTTTTAACATACCAGCTATAATAGATTTTGGCGAAGTTTCTATCCCAACGATTATGCCGAGCCAGAAGTTCAACCACTTAATGTTAAAAGACGATCGAGACGGCCGAAAAAAAAACCATATTTCATCTAGAGGAGAAGTAACCACCATCCAGTCGAGGTGTGGTTGTTGTTTCAAATCAGGACACAACAGGAGATCTTGCGATGCTCCATTCTAAATTTACAAACTTGTACTTTTAAGTTCATTTTTTATATGCTTGGATAAGTGCTTCTTATCTTCCGATTTATATGTTCTTAGACTAGTAACATCACTAGATACATCGTTTGCTTGACTGGTTAAGTTAATAGTTTACTCTAATTTGACATTGCTATATACGTTACTATGACATTGCAAGATACTACTTCGATAACATTGGTAGCTGGACTAACATGACATTGCTTGCTTCCCCATTTTGACATTTCTAGATAGACTATGTTGACACTACTACATATATGTTATGACATTTCTAGATATACTAAAAGGACATTGCTAGACACGTTAATATAACATTGTTAGATAGCCTAATTGACATTGGTAGATAACTTACTTTAACATTTCTAGCTCCCCTTTTATAACATTGGTAGATAGTCTTATACGACATTGTTGGATAACCTTGAATGACATTACGAGATAGGCTACTATATATTGTTAGAAACATTAAAAAGGCATTTCCATATATGTCTGGTATGACATTAGTAGATACTACATCATCTGGTTAATAAATTGTGATTGTCTGTTTGTAACTTCCTTTATAACTGCTTTGGTATACTACTTCCTCTCAAATGTTTAGAAAAACTGTAAATATGTCATTGCTACTGTAAACATCCATAAAACACACAAATAACAAAACAACTAACAACATAATTAGAAATTTGAATAAAGGTCCATGCAAGGCGTTACCTCAACCTGGATACCTCAACCCTCACAAAAAATACAAAATCTTTGAGGGTTGATACATTTTACTCCACCAAACAACAAAAAAACATACTAAATAAAAAAATATTCTGCATGAATTACCATAACATCAATCTGAATCATCGTCGTCGTCCTCTTTGTTAGACTCTTCTTCTTCCTCTTCCTTCTCTTCCTCGTCCTCTTCCTCATCTGTTTCATTCTCATCATCTGATGCATCATCATCATCATAATCATATGTGTCAACGGGTTCCTCGAATGACTTGTTGTCCCAATTATCTCTTCTACGCTTGCGTTTGGAAAGTTTGTTAGGGTCTGACTCGTAACCGTCGAAGGACCAGGAGTCCCCTATATCATACTCGTTCTCGTACGCGAAAGACCAAACATAGCAGTTGTTGGATTCTTTAAATGAGTACCTAGAGGTCGTGGTTCTTTTGTACGGCGAGAATAGTCTGAGAACCAACCGTCCGATGATGAGTACCTCGGGAGAATGGAGATGAATGGGCCATTTCTTAGAGAATGCAGTCAGTTTTAGAGAAGTGGTATAAAATGAATAGCCTAAAATTTCAGGACCTCACTTATAGCCAAACTCAATACCCAATGCTACATCTAATCTAGCGAACTGCAATAAATTTTAGACGTATAGTTAATGCATTTGTAATGATTTAATATCTACCTTTGTCTTGTCAAGTAATAAATTAACAAATAGGATAAATAACCATTGTTTAATTACTGACGGAGATAGGTAGCATTCATATTGATGTTATTTAATGAACTAGTATGTCAATAGTGCTAGATATCCCAGTTTAAGAAAAACTTCCAACCACCATGCATTGTGATTTAAGTGCATTAGTGCTTGCTATTAGTTATTTGAGTCTTTGCGACTTACGCGTAATTAAGACTGCTAGACGTTAACATATATGAATGTAATTTCCAAATTCAAGGATTTAAAGGTTGCATTTGCCTCATAAACCCTTCGTGCAATTTATATGCATTCAATATCGTTACTCTTTTGACCATAAAATGTGGTTGTATATCAGATGATCAACCTAACATTGCGATTTGTATTATAATTTTACCATGTAATTGCAAAAAACCTTATATATGTAATTGTGATTTATGATGCTTCAACATATTGCTAGACATAATTGTATCCTACGAAAACCAATTCATGCTGTAAACAACAAAAAACCATTTCAAGTCTAAAACGTTTCTTACATTGTTGATATCAAACCTAGACTTTGCAAACAACAAAACAAAAATCCATCGTAGTCAATATCAAACCTAGACTTTGGAAACTTCAAAACATGCCGACACATAATACTAAATAAAGTTTAATCTTAACGATTCTAAGATCTACTTACATCTTCAATTCCTGTCTCCACCATCTTCTCAACGCCAGGTTCTGGCACTAGGACTTCCGGTGCTGCCTGCTCTTGGCCAGTAGAAGAGTTGTCAATATTTTCAGTTGAATCGACAGTGGTTTCAACCAACTGTTTTGTAGCTTCTTCTTTACTCAGATCTGTCTCTACTGCTTCCAAGTTTGTTGTATCTCCTGCCTTGTTGACGACAGAGTCATTTCCCCCGATGTCAGTATTTCCTCTCTCCTCTATATTTTCTAGTTTCTCCCCTTGTTGTTCGGTAGTTTTGGTTTCATCATTTTTATGTTCGCTAATTGTTACATCTTCGTCCACGACAAAATTATTCCCATCACTCTCGTTAGATCCAACTTCATATCCTTGTTCCACTACAACCACTTCAGTTTGTATGCGACAATATGAGTTAGGGGGTGCTAATGTGCTACTACCAACATTATGTGCCTCCACATCCTCTTTCTCCCTATCAGCATCACATTCAAGTACGGTAGGGCCTATCTCCTTCACAGGGATATATACAACTGTCGTTGTTGGTGCAATATCTGACCTCGCATCAGCTACATCCTCTAACGTAGTCTCTGGCCTAGGTTTACCCAGGGTTTTTATGATCATGTTAACCTGTAAATTCTTATAAGTTTGCCTTTTCAGATCTTTCATTTTCATTTTTGTCGACTATCATCATATCATTCTCTTCTTATTTTGTATGCTCCACCTCAACATGCTCTACTACAATTATTTTTGCGGTGTCTGAAATATCTTAGGTCTTCTTCTGTCTAAATCCATGCATGCAAGATTGGTAAACATTTTTTTTCTTAATTACCTTCTCGCTAGTATTCACATCCACACGTTCAATATCCTTCTTATATTCACAGCAAAACGGCATTATGAGCATCTACAGTGTCCTCTACTTTGCTTTCAACTTTTTTAACTCTAACTGTAGACCTTCAACTTGTCTAAAGAAGAATGTTAAATAATATATGTGATTTTGTATACATGCTTTATCCTAAAAAAGTATACGAATACTCACTTATTTCTTTCTCTGTTCAAGCGAGAACTTCAACCGCTTATTTTGAACTTCCAAGCGGTACATCCTGCTTCTCTTTTTCACCACCACCTTGTCATAAAATACCGGTCGTTATAGTGCACCAAAACTTGCAATACTTAACCTACGGTGCCTTTTCTTTTTCTTGTTGTTTGCTTTTGTTGGAGTCGACTTTTTCTTTGCCATGAATTCATGCAGTATAACATCATAATCCTCTCCTCGCAGTGGCGGTGTTGTGTTGTCCTCAAGCTCAATGTATGATGTCCTACTACGATTTGTTCTAGCCTGATTATGGAACAATTTGTTTTGCGTTTTTACTGTTCTGTTTGCAATAGACTTCTTTCTTTTCTGACTTCTTACCTCACTCGTTTGTGCTCCACCTTCAGAGGTCCATCCTAATTCCCTCATTCCAAAAGCTTCACATTCAGCCTTTGTCAAAGATAGCTCTTCATGCATAACTTAACAATTCTACAAAAGCAAATTCACAGTTTATTAGTATTGGGAATCACAAATACGATCGCCTCACAATTTTTTAATCATGATTGTGATTTACGAGTAAGTATGTTGCAATTTATGTTAGCAATTAAATCAGTACCTACTCAATAGTAAAGGATTGCGATTGCTTTAAAGTTATAATTGTTAGATATGTTTGGACATATGGTTGTGATTTATGTTTTCTGTGTTATTTCTAGATACGTTATATTCCGATACATTGCTAGACCAGTTAAATTCAAATATTTCTAGATACATTGTATTATACCATCAGGTACGCATTCATATTTATCTTACCTGCGTATCTCTAAGTTGGTTGACCATCTGGATCATTTCTATAGTTGACTCATCCCCTTACAATTCTCACCACTTATAACACCTAGGGATTATGTTGGGCCTTGGTATTGAACCTTGATGAAATTGTGCTCCATCAAAAAGGTCTGCATACATAATAAGAAAACATTCAAGTATGATTTTAATAACTAACATAATAACATAATCCATCGTTTTTACAAATAGAAGAGCAACGCAACCGATAACTCTATCGGGATTCCCGACCTTAATACATTTATCCAATGACGTCTGCAGCTTCTCAACTATACTTCTAGACAAGTCGTAGTTGTTTATTTTCTCCAGATCCTCCACATAGAATACTGTAGTCCAACCCACTATATCACCTGAAACTGAAAAGAACAGTTTTGAGCATATGAAAAGTATCATCAGACGAGCAAAGTTCTATCCTCGTCCTCCCCTCCGTCCCTAATTGTTTTTTACTGATTCCTACAAATTAGAGAACATCATACTCCTTTACTGCAACAATATATCAAAACAAATACAAATTTCGATATTTCATTTACCTTTATCAATGCATTCGACCCTTATTTTTCGTTCGTCGGTCCGCTCTTCCTTGCGTGGCGACTCAAGAAATACTTCTGCATTAGCACTGAATCGTTCTCAGCCGGTCACCGTACCGATCGATAAAGGCCCCCGATTTACTGATAGGCATCTCATCATCCCCGTGTTTCAAGGAAAAAATTGCCTTCACATCCTTCGTAGTTAACTTCATATACTTACGCCCTATTTTGAAAGCCTTCTTTCTCACATCATACAATTTGAAAATCTCCTCGATCAACTTGTGGAACTTCTTCAACTTCAAATCTTCATTCCTTACGTCGAACGATGTTTTGAGAAACATATAGAACGAAGTGTCTCTAGCAGCTTCTATGTGTTCTGCTGTAATTATATTTCTCATGAGAACGTTAATTATACTAACTAACCCAGACCTGTAAAATACTCATGCCGCAATGATGTATGCCTGCATAAATCGTAATTGTTAGTTATGTATCAACTCCAAATCTAAAATTTAAGATCCTAAATTGCAAAAATCTAACACATCAAAAAATAACATGAGCCATTGTGATTGTAATGGCCTTCTTTTACACACTTTGGTAGACATTACCAAGCCAAAACTCATTGCGTTTTACTAACCAAAAACAACATCTATTGGCTTATAGACATTGCTAGACATAATGTGCCCATACTACAACACTTGCAGACATTGCTAGATACGAGAAAAAAAATGTTGAACAAGATGTTATTTATGATTAAGCAACCCTCCTTAGCCTTCTTCTCCAGCGGCCTGTGCTGATATCAACGCGAAGAAAAATATAACATCTGCCGACAACCATTTTTTTTACACAAACCTCTTCAACCCTAAACTACTTTAACTCAAACATAAAAAAAATTCAAAAAAATTTCCCAAATCAGAAATACAAACAAACTGAGATATATGACACTGACGAAATCAACAAACTTGCATACAACTCACGAAAAATGTCTCCTCTGACTATTTGAAACCCAATACACTCTCCCAGTTCAAACAACAACGTTACCATGTGTTTTACGGCCAATAAAATGTTAGCCAAAGAGAAAAACTAACCTGTTTTTCTAAAATGGTGTCGAAAAATATCTCAGAATACACTTGATGCTGGGAAGGACGTTTTCTCACCATCGATCGGAGTCGGAAACGGTTATACTCGTCGGGGTTGTTGAGATGATTGTTGTGTCGAGGCGGGGTTTTTTGGTTCAGTTTTGGTCTTGTGTCTCTCTCTCTTCAAAATTATAAAAAGTGAAATTAGAAGGAATGGTAACCCAAAAGTCAGCATTAGGAGACAAAAAAGTGGATTCTATTTAAAATGGCCCACTTTATACCCTAGAGGGTATTTTTGTCCAATATTTAGTTCTAGGTACTTTAGAAAACTACCCAATTAGTGGATACTACTTTTGTATTATAAATATGAGAATGTATTTATTAGTACTTTTCTCAATTTATTCTTTAGACTTTTTATTTCTTCATGGAATCAATTTGAATATTATAAAATTTTGTTTAGTTAACTAATATAATTTGAATTATAATATAATTTTGTCAACAATATTTATTTACCATATAAACTATACCAGTTTATTTGGTTATTTCAAATATATATTAACAAATATGAGATACTCCAAGATTCAAGAATCAGCCTTTTTAATTTTCTTCTTCTCCAAGTTTTATTTAAGCTTTAATTTGTAAATTTTTATGGCCTTCATCAACTTCCATGTTGAGTCCATCAACATCCCTCCAAGATGACTTACCTCTCCTTCAGTCTTCAAAGTATCACCAGATTTCACAAGACATCCTCAACAAAACATACAACAATATTGGTAAAGAAAGTACTCAAAGAAAGAACATGAAAAATCCATGCATATCCAGTGTTGAAATCTGAAAATCACATACCACAAGCCCTACCATCAAACCCCTTGAATTCATAGAAAAAAGGATCACATTTCTATCCAATTTCCCCAAAGCTTCAAAGATAAAATGTTAGTTACAACAAAGTATACTCTTATTTGGAAATTCTCTAATGGCCTGCCAAAAAGGATACTCCTTAATCACTTATTTGACTCCAAGAAATTCTCATAAGATTTCAACATCTCAAATTGGGATTCAAGACACATATTTATCCAGTTTTCATCCAAAAAAGATATGTACAAATTATGGTGCAAAAGTATTTGGATTGTTGGAGACCAATCCATGAGGATCTTTAAATGGACTCTCACTTTCAACCCAAAAATTGAAAACCCTACATGTCCTATCTAGGTAAGAATAGAAAAGATATCAAAATACTTTTATGATAAAGCATTCATCAACTCCATAACATCCTCGATAGGACAACCCCTCAAGGTTTGAGTCCCTGAAAATAATCGTGTCATGTATAACATACGTTATGGAGTTGATGAATGCTTTATCATAGAATTGTTATACATGACACGAAGAAAATAAATTCTAAAAAAAACAAAATCAAACTAACTAAAATAATATTTAAAAAATATAGAATTTTGTTTTCTAATATTTGATTATGATTAATGTTATAACAGATGGATACTAATTTCTATTTGCAGTCATATTTAAGTATTTGTTTCTTTTCTAGTAAATAATAAATTTTATTATAAAGTTGAGAATATTACAAGCCTATTGCCCTGATTTAAAATAAAATTTGCACTTGAACATAGGAGCTCAATACATACTATGCTCAAGTTCTCCGAAACTGATATTGGGTTGTGTTTAAATTTCATTTTCATCACGAGAATGAGGTGCAGGCGCAACAATTTCTTCTGAATTGTATCAGAGGTTTCATTCGTTTTTTTCGAGGATCGACTCTGGCTAGCTGAATATTTCTCTCAAATATGTAAAGTATTTTCTTTGAGGTATTGGAAATTTGTTTCCTCTAAAATATTCCTCTAAAATTTTAGAGCTCTACAAATATAGAAGAAGTTTAAAATGACTACCTATTTTGAATGTTTGTTAGAAGTAATGGATTAAGCTATGTATATCTAATAATATATGATTTATATCATAATATATTGGTCCATATGTGTTTTTTCGAAAGCTTGAAGATATTATCTTTAGTCAAACGTTGATGAAATTATATATAATATTTTTGGGGAAAAAAATTCTACAAGCACATATGAAGCAAAAATATTATTACATAGTATAACTCATACATTCAGGATGTATACTTTCGATTTACATGCTATTATATCCTCTATAAATTTGGTAGATAGTTTAAGAATTTCACAAGTTCAAAAAGCTTTGAAATATTGAAATTAATATATTAGTCTTCTACCCTTAGGTGTCCTACTTTTACGCTTTTAAGTAGTGCAAATCCTCTTAGTTGAGATAGGGCCTCATTTTGATTTAAAACTTGTCTCATTCTGCATTTAAGAGTCCATTTAGCAAGTCACTTTGCAGCTTGATTTTGTTTCTTATAGATATGTACTATAATAATGCTTGAAGATATAAGTTTTCTGCAAGATTAGTGAGTGGTACAAAATACATGAAGCTTTTCCTTTCATAAGAATTTCAATAAGAATAATAACGCCAGACTCAATATTAAGATGACTAATCATATTTTCTTTGCATATAAGTAGCCCATCTAAATGGGTCATATATTCAGCAATCTACCAAAAGCTTTTAAGATATCTCCCATATTATCTTTTAATAGACCACCACCACTGGATTCATCAGTCAAGATACATGATCCATAAGTATTAAGCTTGGTTTCTATTTAAGAGAAATACTCATTCTTGGCTTGTTTAAATGATGAAGAACATCGTCCCCTGATCATCCGCGATCAAGAAGACTCACAACCACCGGATCAGAAGAGTGTTTCAGGGAGGGTTTCAATTGTTTGTCTTCAAAAATTACGATAATTTGATTGTTAAATTTGTTTCTTATAGGATTATCTATATCACAATATCGTGTTGTACGTTTGGTTTTGTTTTTTCTATAATAAGATCAGTTACATGCTATCTAGTCATTGTTAGGGTAAAAAAAACTTTCATTGAAACAAAATATTGGATTATAATACCATTGTCTATATTTGGTTTTGTTTTTCCATAATAGATCAGCTATATGCGGTCTGGTCATTGTTAGGATAAAAACGTTATCCTTAGGACAAAATATAGGATTATCTACAAAATTAGATTTCATTATATATTCAAGTATTTTGTCGTGTTTCCTTAACATTTCCAACGACATTGTCTATTTATGTTGCATATTAGGATCTGGTATGGATTATTTCTGATTGAGGGTAGTTTTGTAAAGTATTTTGGGTATTAAGTGTTTTGGATGAAATGTAGAATGATAATTAAGATGTATACTTGTATTAAATTCTGATCACCCTCATTAATAAAAATGGTTGGGATGTTTATATTTAATTAATGACTCGTGGGACTTTCGGGTCGGATTGTAGGTTTGGGTTACGTTTAAGAACCCATTAGCCCAAGATATGAAATGACCAGCACCTAACTTAGTCACAATCTACTAAATTTATCCTGTTCGGTTTATCATGGTAATGGTTCAATCCGAACTGCCCTTCAGATAGGGGTAAATGACAGTGTCTAAAATATCTGACCTTGTTAGTAACCCCTTTAGGTCTTGCAAATAATATTTGGCAGAACTAACCCACAAGAATAAAAAATCAATGCATTTCCAATGTGACCTTCCGATCTGTCTCTGTGCTCGAATCGAAGAGATTATCCAAATTGAAGAGATCATATTTTTCTGTTAAGAATTTCAAGAGTCAGCATAATCGCAATTTGATGGGACTACCTTTACCGTTAAGAATTTCAAGAGTCATTCTTTGATGTGGGACAGGTGTCAGGTTCTCGTTCGACCTCTCAACCGTTTTCTCCTAAATTCTCGTACCTACTAGGCAAGAAGGTTACTTAGGGTGTAACCCCCATGCTTTATAGCCCTTGATCATCACTTTGATCGGTTTGTCTTCTCTTAGGTAACTTCCCATATTTTCACAGTTTATATAAATCAATTTTATTGTTCAATTATCTTCAAGAACTCAAATACTTCTAGAGAGAGAAATCTTGATAATCCTTTCAAATTGTGTCTGGGTAATTTATGTTCACAGCCCCAAACGTACGAGTAAAAGGAGGTTGGCTGAATTTGTCTGAATTGAAGAGAGCGAGAAACGTTTCGAGAGAAGAGAAAATCGTAGCTGGTCTTCCTGTCTCTCCTGGTGAAGAAATCAATCCACCAAAAGAAAACGCAGACCAAGGTTCATCATCATCAAAGCCATCTAAGGTCAGGAAATTACCCTTTGTTCCAACCCTTTCTCCTCTTCAATTGGGGTCCTCTGTACAAGAGTATCAACCCCCCCCCCCCCTTAACGAAAATATAGTTTCCAGTGTTAGGAAACCTTCGCCTTTTATAGCCATGGGTTTGGATGCTGAGAAGTCTACTGAGAAGATCACCCCTCGCTTAAAAAATCGCCAATCCAAAACTAAATCCACCCCTAGTTCTTCCAAACCGGCTAGTTCGGAGACGATAAATCCTCTAGAAGAAACTAAGCCATCCGAATAGCAGTCCAGCGTAGTACGAGAAACTATGAAGGATAGCATAGAAGATACTCCTTTTGAGTCGTCCGGTAACATGGAGGACACCGCAACAGATCAAAAGGGCAAAATTAAAGTGGCTCTGTCTAATCCTGATGCACTTCCAGAGTGTCTGGAGGGGAAGGTGCGGCCAAACTTCTAGAAGGTTAGCGTGAATTACTTGGTAGCCCTCCATAACATTTCTTACGTGTACACCCATACTTCCGAATTGGGTCATATTCGAACAAAATGAGGCTTCCCTGATTTTGTCAAGGTGAGAATCCCAATCACCCCGGAGATTCCGATGGACTGCAAGTCACGTGAGTTAGTTGTATACAACGAGATGTTGAATTGGGGACTTCAGTTTTCTTTGGATCCAGAGATAGTCAGATACTTTCACCTACTAAAAATATGCCCAAGCCAGCTGAGTCTGAACGCACGGTACACTCTGATGGCTGGCATAATGGATTCAAGATTGTCAAAAGTTCCATTACCGATAGAGCAACTCGCTGCTGTGGCGAGCCTATGCTGGAACCATCACATCCTCTTTTACCATCTTAATATGGATAATTACTACAAGGTAGTAAATGACTTACCGGAGTCTGAAAAACCATGGAGGACCCAATTCTTGTTTATCAATGGGGCATGGGAGAAAAAAGAAGAAGATCAAAACTCACACCAATTCAAGCCAGTTGACTAGCCGTTGGAAGAGCATAAGTAACTTTTATTTATGCTTCCTTTAGTCTTTTTAAATACTATGTGGTCATTTCAAACTGACTTGTTGTCTTTTCTCAGTTTTTTTGAAGAAGTTTCCAGACCATCTAGAGGCTGACCAAACCACTTGTGCCAAGTTAAACGCTTGGGCCTTGGAGAAATGGGGGAATGATTTCCACAAATACTTCACCTTAAGGAACTTTGTGAGGTCTCATTTGTGGAATACTACAGGGAGAAGAGACCTCACCTGGGAAGAACTGACCACTCCTCCTCCTACAGATGTTATTCTAAGGAGAATTGAGGCTAAGGACGCCAAACTCTACTTACCGTCTAGGGTCAAAACCCCTTGCCATCTGGACAAGATGAAGAACAAGAGAAAGAAGAAAACCACAATAGACCCACTTCAGTTAATTATCGAAGGAGTTAGTTCCGAGAATCAAGGAAGAATCAATGTTGCTAGAGGCAGTCGAAGTTACAATCAAAGAGGCTGGTGAAGATAATGACCCACCATAAACATAAAGAAGGATAAGAAGCTCAAGGAAAGCAGTGATGAAAAGGCTGTAAAGAAGAAGAAAGTCACTCTTGGATCATAGATAATTCTACGTCCTTCTGAAGTTCCTCCTCCGAGTCTTGCCGATCCTACTCTTCAAGAAGAAATTTCATCCAACTTATAATCCGAACAGGCCTGTACCGATGAAGAGGTAAATCTTGATGCATTTCAATACATTAATATGTATTTTAATGATATAGACAAGGGTGACTTCGCGGGGCCTTATTGTCCTGTTAATTCGTCCAATATTGTAACTCACAATGGTAAGAGCTATGTGATATCAAGCGAGCAACACACCCTGATTCATGCCCTCTTAGGTTTCATCTATCCGGTAGTCGACTTGGAAAGGTATATGAGGGAACAAACCACTACTATAACTTACCTGACCACATCAAACCAAGACTTGAGGAATAGTCTCTCTACCGATCAGCAAAAACATAGAATCGTTGAAGAAGGAAAATAAGGATTTAGCTGCCAAACTGTTAAAGTCAAAAGAGGCTCAAAAAGATCTCTAGACCAAGTATTATGGACTGGAAAACATCTTCCTCCAACAAGATTAGAGCTTTGAGGGAGCAACTACAAGCTAGAAACAAAACCGTCAAGACTTTATTTGAAGACAGAGTCAGCTTGAAGGATGTTATTAAGAAGAAAGAAAAAGATAATACATCTCTAGTAAATATAAAAGCCGAAATGATAGTTGCTGGAATAGAGAAACATGCCTCTAGAATAGTAGACTCTTTGGAGAAAAGAGATGATGGAATTAAATCCGATATGGTCTTACTGTTTCTTGAGACTTTTTCTAAGAGGATTCTTGGTCTTTTGTGGAAATTTTGGAATATGATGACCTTCCTTTCCATACAGTGGCTGGTGGTGATAAGCACAACTACTCAAGTGAAGAAGATTCTGAAGACAACGAATGAGTTGGTGAGTGTTCAAGTTTTGAACTCAAAAGTCCGGAAAAGGCGATGGTGATGAAAAAAACGAAGGGAATAAGCCCTAAGGTTATATTGTTAAGCTGCATGTTTTTTGTCAAAAAGCTAAAGTCCTTGGATGGCCAAGGCATTTGATGTGTTTATTTGTTTTAATTTTTGTTATTAAAACTCAAATTCCTTGAACGGTCAAGGCATTTGTGAATCATGGATCGGGTATGTTCCGATCAGGCTTCAATATCATATTTCCCTTTGTATGAATTTTGTTTAACTCTTCACTTCTAATGTTTAAATAGCCTTTAATATTCCAGATCTCTTAAGTAAGTGTATTAAATGATTCTGATCACATATGTTTGATAAATGTGATCAAGTGTTTAACATATCTGATCAACTCGAAGGTGTTTGAGAGCCGGGGTGTTTAATAATTATTTAATATCCGACCACCTCACACTCTCGTTAAGTCAAGAATAATTTTGCACCAAACTTTTAAAGAAGACATAAGATATTATTAAAAAACCCGGACACCTCCTTAAGACCTCCCCGCGTCACCAGGGTAGGAAAAATTATGCCCCATAATATTTACATTGACATTCAAAAAGTAAATATTTACAAGAGAGTTCTATTCTAAGTATAACCTAAGATGTTCAACGTTCAACGGGTGCTTTAGTGTTCTCTCATCCTTGTCTTGCAGCTCGTATGTTCCTGGTTTAACTTTCCCACAAACCACATAAAGACCTTTCCAATTCGGAGCTAGCTTGCCGAACTGTTTTTCCTTGGTATGTAAATAAACGTTTCTTAAGACTTTGTCCCCCAATTGAAAGTATCTTGTTTTAACTTTGGAGGCAAACCTGCTCCTCATCAAACCGTAGTAATGTGTCGTTCTTAAATGTGCTTTAACCCTTCTTTCTTGAATCGAATCCAACTGATTCCATAGTGCCATATCATTAGCCTGTTCGGAACAGTTTTGGATTCTATAAGATGGTAAAGTAGCTTCAATGGGAGTGATTGCATTCATCCCATAAACAAGGGCAAAAGGATATTCTTGTGTAGCAGATCGAGAGGTTTTTCGGTAAGCCCACAATACTTCTTGCAGATAGTTTGCCCATTTTCTTGCAGCTCCTTCTAAATTTTTCTTCAGACCATACAAGATTATCCGGTTAACAACTTCGGCTTGCCTATTTTCTCAAGGGTGGAAAAGAGAATAAAAATAGTGTTGAATTCTTTTGGAGGTGCAAAAAAATTCATGTCTTTATTATCGAGTTGTGGCCTATTGCCTATGGTGATCTTTCGAGGAACTCCAAATCTGCAACATAAATTAGATGAAATGAATTTAATAATTTCCTTATAAGTGGTTCCAGCTAAGGGGGCTACCTCTATTCACTTAGAGAAATAGTCAATAGCAACAATGATTGTTCGACATCCACCATATGCCATGGGAAGAGGTCCAACCAGATCCAACCCCCATCTATCAAATAGATTTGGTTCGGATATGGATTCCATAGGAACTGCTGGCACATGACTTTCATTCCCATATCTCTGACAAGGATCACAACTCTTTACCATATCTTTAGCATCTGCCATGTTGGTTGGCCAGTAGTACCTTGCTAATAAGACTCTCATGACTAAGGATTTGTAGCCACAATGTGCAGAACCTTCACCATCGTGCAGTTCAGATAACACAACTTGGAAATCTTCAAATCCTAATCAACGAAAGAGAGGTCTGCTGAAAGATTCCTTATTTTCCTTAACAGCAAGAAACCACGAGCCTTAAATTTAATTTTCGTAGCCATGGCTTTATCTGGAGGCAAAATCCCGTCGAAAATGAACTAGAGAATATCATACCTCAAGTCCTTAGGTTGAATAACGAGTATGCTCAAAATTTCTTCATTCTTATTACCTTTTTCTTGGCCCGTCTGTATTGATGGACATTCTTACATAACAATCTATGATTAAGATTCAGAATAAGCTATAATTGCTAAAGAGTCTGCCACGGTATTCTCCGATCTAGGGATGTGTTCATAGTAGATACTCTTGAAGCTTGCAACAACTTCCCTCAACATAAGCAAGTATTTTATCAATTGTTCTTTCTTTGCTTCAGATTTCCCTTGAGCATGGTGAATCGGTAATTGGGAGTCACTCATTAATCGGACTCTTCTAGCTCCACATATAATGGCTAACTTAAGAACAGCTATAGCTGCTTTATATTCAGATTCATTGTTAGAAGCCCTGCAACCAAAAGATATAGCCTGGTACATGGTACCACCATATGGACAAGTTAAACAAATTCTAGCCCCACATCTCATCGTACTAGATCCACCATCATTTCAGACTACCCATTCTTTCTTAGATTAGCTTTCGAGTATCTGTCTGGAGGATCTATAAACATGAAATTCTACCAAGAAATTGGCCACTGACTGGGCTTTAATCGCCGTTCGGAGTGCAAAATCAATATCATAATCACCCAGCTCAACTGACGACTTGGTCATTCTGCTTGATACATTAGCTTTATGAAGAACACTCTTTAAAGGAAAAGATGTTCGAACGACAATGGAATGATCTTGGAAGTACGGTCTCATTTTGATTGCCGCAATTAACAATGCTAATGCTAGTTTTTCTAACTTCAAATATCTTATTTTAGTATCCAACAGAGTTTTACTAATGTAATACACTGGATGAGGGTAATTATCCACCTCTCTTACTAGCACAACACTTATTGCATACTCTGATACAACTAACTATATGTAGAGCTTCTCCTCCCAAATAGGTTTGAAAAGAGTCTTAGGTGAAGACAAATTCTTCGTGATTTCAAGAAATGCTTGATCACACTAAGGAGACCAATTAAGGCCTTTGGCATTCCTTAACACCTTGAAAAATGGAGCACATTTGTCTGATGATCTTGAAATAAACCTGTTTAAAGCAACCAATCGTCCGGCCAACCTTTGAACTTATTTAATACTCCAAGGAGGGTCCATAGCTAATAGGGAATTGAGTTGATCCAAATCAGGTTGAATTCCTTTTTCACTTTTTATATTGCTCAACAATTTTCCAGATCAGACCCCAAAAACACACTTTTCGGGATTTAGCTTCAAGTTCACAGCCTCCACGCTAGAAAATGTTTCTTGAAGATCAGATATATGTGCATCTTCCTCAAAGCTCTTTACCATCATATCATCTATATATACTTCCATGTTCCTGCCAATTTGATTAGCAAAGGCTTTATTTACTAACCTTTGATAGGTGGCCCCAACATTTTTTAATCCGAACGGCATCACTTTATAAAAATGTTGCCCTTTTTCTGTAATGAAAGTGGTATGGTCTTGATCCTTTGGATCTATTTATTTCTGGTTGTACCTAGAAAATGCATCCATGAAAGATAAAATTTTATTCCCAGAAGTTTAATCCACCAACTGAACTATCCAAGGAACATGATAAGGATCCTTCGGGCATGCATTATTAAGATCAGTGAAGTCAATATACATACGTTATTTTCCATTTTGTTTTTACCAGAACAAGGTTGGCAGTCCACAAAGGGTACTGAGACTCTTTTACGTGGCCCATCTTGGTTAGACAATCAACTTCTTGAACAATCACATCTATTTTTTCTTTAGAAAAAGACTTCCTTCTTTGTATGATTGGCGCAACGTCAGTTCATATGGAAAACTTATAACAAATAATATCAGCTAGCACTCCGGTAACATCATCATTGCACCATGCAAAGACATGTTGATTACTTATTAAAAAAGACAACAACCTATGTTTGATACTTGGTGCTAACTTGGTACCAATTTTAAAAAGTTTCCCCTCAGGGAGGGAGTGGATTTCAACCTCATCTATGGGTATTATGACACTGGGAGCCTCCTTAGGATTGTCAATTTCATTTTTCATCGGTGGACGGCTCCAATAGCTGCTAATATCTGTTAATCTTGACTGCCTCTACAAACTTAGAGGTAAGGGCCGTTGCATAACATTCCCTTGCTACCTTCTGACTGCTTCGGACAACACCTACTTGTCCATGGACAACGTATTTCAAACATTGATGGACCGCAGCGGTCAAAATATGCATTCTGGAGAGCCAAGACCTCCCAATGGTTGCATTATAGGTTGTTGGGAAATATACCACAACAAACAATACTCTCACCATATTCTTAAAGGTCTTTTACCTAACAATACTTGTTCTTCAAATTCTTCAATCACATCTGCAGAAATCCATGTGAAGCCCACGATGGTTTTGTTCGAACGGTGTATACCCAAAGGGTTTCTCATCTATTTGTAAGAGCTTAAAAATAAGATGATTGCCGAACTGCTTGTATCAATCAGGATCCAACGTATATAATTTCCCCCTATCGATGACGAAAACGTCATCATGAGGCCCTGCAATATCTCTTAGGTCATCTTCATCGAAAACTATAAAATAAGATAGGGTTTGATATAGTTGTGTATACATTCTTCCATCCAACTGGGTGATCAAACTATGGACATGCCTCTTCCTTGATGAAGTAGAAGGTGTAGTCATAGTGTCCCATCCAAAGATGGTTAAAGATTCAAAACATTTAATCCAACCGGGGACAGTTTTAATCTTGTTAGTTATTACCCCGACCTGATTCCGACTTGGATCCTGATCGAGGTAGTAAGAGAAACCTTTCAGTAATAACCATAGCATCTTCCTGTGTAGACGTTCCAGGATTGCTTAAAGGAGTAGTTTGGGGAGCGTTGGAATTTGATTGTGTATTATCCGGTCTGCTCCCCCCTCGTTTTTTGACATAGGCCCCCAACATTCCTCTCTCAATGAGGTTCTGGATCTCTTGTTTGAAGGTTATACAGTCATGGGTATTATGCCCTATGTTATTATGATATTTGAAGAAACGGGTACTCCGGTTTTCTCTAGAGGACTGAAATACTGTTGGCTTTCTAAAGTGCACTTCGTTTTTAGTGTTGTCATAGATCGTAATCACTTTCCCTCAATTCAAAAAACCACTCAGGTTGAACCCATGGTCCCTTCTTGTTTCTGACCTGTTGGTTCTGATTTTGGTTAGACTGACTCTGCCTTGATCGGTTAGATCCCTGTCCAGTCTTTTTTACCTGTAACCGGACTGATTAGCTGCCTGAGGTGCTGATGCTGTAGTGGTGGACCTTATCTGGCAAGGAACCCTAGTTCTTTTAGTCTCCTCAATATTGATTTGTTTTCCTACCTGTTTTAACAACCCCCCAAAATTCATGGCCTTTTTACGAGTTACTGAATCAGCCAAGTTGCCTGGATTCAAACCCTGCCTGAGTGAAGCAATTGTAACTTGTTCAAAGCAATATTCTAGGCCATTCTTCGTATTCATAAACTGGCTGATGTACTCCTTCAGAGACTCATTTGGCTCCTAAGCACAATGGATGATGGTATTCCCATTACCTTTAAGTTCCTTACTTCCAAGGAACTGCTTCCGGAAGGCAACCCAAACTATATCAAATTTATTTATAGACCCCTGATGGAGACAATTATACCATTTGGGGGAACTTCCTGTGAAATTTTGGGTGAGGGCCGTACACAACAGTTTTTCATCGTCATTGAAGTTCATCATAAAGTTCTTAAACTGCTCCAGATGGTTGTCCGGATCTTTGCTACCATCATATTTCTCCATTTTAGAGCTGTCAAACCTCTTGGGAAGGTGTCCGAAGAGTATTTTCGCAGATAAAGTCGATTGCCTCCAGTTCTTGTTACGAGTAACAAAAGTATCTTCATTTGGAGTAGTGAAAATACCTGGTTTAGACTGGAAAGCAAATGGATTAATCAGCAAACGGTTAATATGCTGATATGTCGAATCCTTACATTCCCATGGTGTTTCTTAAGTCTGCCATGCCTATCCATTTTTCTTGAATGCTTTTTAGTCAACCTCATTTTCTTTTTCGACCCCCCTTCATCACTACTAGAGGACACTTATTCTTCAACTTCTGCCTCATTTGACATACCAAATTTTTCTTTAACCCTTTTCTCTGCTTGTTTTAGCGCTCTTAATTCCCCAACAATTTTCCAGATCGGACCCAAAAACACACTTTTCATGATTTAGCTTCAAGTTCACAGCCTCCACGTTAGAAAATGTTTCTTGAAGGTCAGATATATGTGCATCTTCCTCAAAGCTCTTTACCATTATATCATCTATATAAACTTCCATGTTCCTGGCAATTTGATTAGCAAAGGCTTTATTTACTAACCTTTGATAGGTGCCCCCAACATTTTTTAATCCGAACGACATCACTTTATAAAAATGTTGCCCTTTTTTCTGTAATGAAAGTGGTCTGGTCTTGATCCTTTGGATCTATTTATTTTTTGTTGTACCTGGAAAATGCATCCATGAAAGATAAAACTTTATTCCCAGAAGTTTAATCCACCAACTGAACTATCCGAGGAACATGATAAGGATCCTTCGGGCATGCATTATTAAGATCAGTGAAGTCAATATACATACGCCATTTTCCATTTTGTTTTTACCAGAACAAGGTTGGCAGTCCACAAAGGGTACTGAGACTCTTTTACGTGGCCCATCTTGGTCAGACAATCAACTTCTTGAACAATCACATCTATTTTTTCTTTAGAAAAAGACTTCCTTCTTTGTACGATTGGTGCAACGTCAGTTCATATGGAAAACTTATAACAAATAATATCAGCTAGCACTCCAGTAACATCATTATTGCACCATGCAAAGACATGTTGATTACTTATTAAAAATGACAAAAACCTATGTTTGATACTTGGTGCTAACTTGGTACCAATTTTAAAAATTTTCCCCTCAGGGAGGGAGTGGATTTCAACCTCATCTATGGGTATTATGACACTGGGAGCCTCCTTGAGATTGTCAATTTCATGTTTCATCGGTGGACGGCTCCAATAGCTGCTAATATCTGTTAAGCTTGACTGCCTCTACAAACTTAGAGGTAAGAGCCGTTGCATAACATTCCCTTGCTACCTTCTGACTGCTTCGGACAACACCTACTTGTCCATGGACAACGTATTTCAAACATTGATGGACCGCAGCGGTCACAATATGCATTCTGGAGAGCCAAGACCTCCCAATGGTTGCATTATAGGTTGTTGGGAAATCTACCACAACAAACAATACTCTCACCATATTCTTAAAGGTCTTTTACCTAACAATACTTGTTCTTCAAATTCTTCAATCACATCTGCAGAAATCCATGTGAAGCCCACGATGGTTTTGTTCGAACGGTGTATACCCAAAGGGTTTCTCATCTATTTGTAAGACCTTAAAAATAAGATGATTGCCGAACTGCTTGTATCAATCAGGATCCAACGTATATAATTTCCCCCTATCGATGACGAAAACGTCTTCATGAGGCCCTGCAATATCTCTTAGGTCATCTTCATCGAAAACTATAAAAGAAGATAGGGTTTGATATAGTTGTGTATACATTCTTCCATCCAACTGGGTGGTCAAACTATGGACATGCCTCTTCCTTGATGAAGTAGAAGGTGTAGTCATAGTGTCCCATCCAAAGATGGTTAAAGATTCAAAAAATTTAATCCAACCGGGGATAGTTTTAATCTTGTTAGTTATTACCCCGACCTGATTCCGACTTGGATCCTGATCGAGGTAGTAAGAGAAACCTTTCAGTAATTACCATAGCATCTTCCTGTGTAGACGTTCCAGGATTGCTTAAAGGAGTAGTTTGGGGAGCGTTGGAATTTGATTGTGTATTATCCGGTCTGCTCCCCCCTCGTTTTTTGACATAGGCCCCCAACATTCCTCTCTCAATGAGGTTCTGGATCTCTTGTTTGAAGGTTATACAATCATGGGTATTATGCCCTATGTTATTATGATATTTGAAGAAACGGGTACTCCGGTTTTCTTTAGGGGACTGAAATACTGCTGGCTTTCTAAATTGCACTTCGTTTTTAGTGTTGTCATAGATCGTAATCACACTTTCCCTCAATTCAAAAAACCACTCAGGTTGAACCCATGGTCCCTTCTTGTTTTCGACCTGTTGGTTCTGATTTTGGTTAGACTGACTCTGCCTTGATCGGTTAGATCCCTATCCAGTCTTTTTTACCTGTAACCGGACTGATTAGCTGCTTGAGGTGCTGATGCTGTAGTGGTGGACCTTATCTGGCAAGGAACCCTAGTTCCTTTAGTCTCCTCAATATTGTTTTGTTTTCCTACCTGGTTTAACAACCCCCCAAAATTCATGGCCTTTTTACGGGTTACTGAATCAGCCAAGTTGCCTGGATTCAAACTCTGCCTGAGTGAAGCAATTGTAACTTGTTCAAACCAATATTCTAGGCCATTCTTCGTATTCACAAACCGGCTGATGTACTCCTTCAGAGACTCATTTGGCTCCTAGACACAATGGATGATGGTATTCCCATTACCTTTAAGTTCCTTACTTCCAAGGAACTGCTTCCGGAAGGCAACCCAAACTATATCAAATTTATTTATAGACCCCTGATGGACACTATTATACCATTTGAGGGAACTTCCTGTGAAATTTTGGGTGAGGGCCGTACACAACAGTTTTTCATCGTCATTGAAGTTCATCATAAAGTTCTTAAACTGCTCCAGATGGTTGTCCGGATCTTTGCTACCATCATATTTCTCCATTTTAGATATGTTAAACCTCTTGGGAAGGTGTCCGAATAGTATTTTCGCAGATAAAGTCGATTGCCTCCGGTTCTTGTTACGAGTAACAAAAGTATCTTCATTTGGAGTAGTGAAAATACCTGGTTTGGACTGGAAAGCAAATGGATTAATCAGCAAACGGTTAATATGCTGATATGTCGAACCCTTACCTTCCCATGGTGTTTCTTAAGTCTTCCATGCCTATCCATTTTTCTTGAATGCTTTTTAGTCAACCTCATTTTCTTTTTCGACCCCCCTTTATCACTACTAGAGGACACTGATTCTTCAACTTCTGCCTCATTTGACACACCAAATTTTTCTTTAACCCTTTTCTCTGCTTGTTTTAGCGCTCTTAATGCCTCTATCTCAGCCTTCAGCTGACCGCGCTCCTCGATGGTGTATTCATTATTTTCATGGGAAACTTCCACCTCAGGAGGTGGAACATTCGGCGCATTCAGATCCATCGGAACTACTTTGTATGCTGGTGTTGAATATGAAATTTAGGCATCGTCGCCTCGCACTGTGGTCGCCAATTTGGTATGGATTATTTCTGATTGAGGGTGGTTTCATAAAGTGTTTTGGGAATTAAGTGTTTTGGATGAAATGTATAGTGATAATTTAGGTGTATTCTTGTATTAAATTCCGAACACCCTCATTAACGAAATTGGCTCGGCAATTTATACTTAATTAATGACCCATGGGCCTTACGGGTTGGATTGTGGGTTTTGGTTAAGTTTAAGAACCCATTAGCCCAAGATATGAAATGACAAGCACCTAGCTTAATCACAATCCACTAAATTTATCCTGTTCAGTTTATCATGGTAATGGTTTAGTCCGAATTGTCCTTCGGATAAGGGTAAATGGCAGTGTCTAAAATATCTCACCTTATCAGGATTAGTTTTTTCTTTTATAAATATATGTTTGGTTTTATATATTTGTTTTTGGGTATTGCCTTATTTGTACTAGGTTATTGTCTTTGTAGTTTTAATTAAATATTATCTAGAACTTGTGTGGTGTGTAAGAGAATGCATGAATTACGAATTTTCAAAAAAATGTTATAAGTATCTTTTTCTTTTGATCTTGTCAAGGTGCTTCGTATAATTATATGTTTACTGTTATCAATTATAAGTAATAAAGATCTTGATTTAGTTTTTATAATTACTAGGAATAATAGAAAGAAGCAGTCAAGTCAAATAGCGGTTAATATGCTGATCGAGAATCTGTTGATGATCCAAACCTACTTTTGTATGTTCCAACCATGAGTAAAAAAAGATGACGTGGCGTCTAATTAGAACTTAACTAGCCAAGAATTCCTATAATATTATAAGATGGAGTTCATCATAGAGATCAAGCTCCCATATTTTGGACAGTGAAGAAGCAAATTCTTTGTTGGAGGAAAATCAGAAGATGTCCGAGAGGATGGTGATTCTTGAGAAGGCTATCAAATTTGTTGTTGTAAATTGTAAGTGTGATGTTGCCGAAAACACTATCTAGTGAAGTAAGTTGGTTTGACGACGGGCATGAAAATGACAGAAGTGATGGTACTAGAGGTTATTCTCCAACTTAGTTTGTTATTTTTCTTGTATGATAGTAGGTGGTACTCAAACATGTTAGTTTCAAATATTTTTTATTGTACACTAGTTTTTTTCTATGATGTAATAGTGGTACCAAAAACAAGTTAGTTTTAGAGTTTTTTATTTATCATATATTCGCATGACTAATCTTGTGGTAGTCCCTTTGTATTGTATATTTAAGTGTGTTATCTAATGAACTAGTTGTGTTCTATTTCTTAATAATCAATCATTTAAGTGCTTATTAATCGAAACTAACTTGCCTTTTAATTTAGTTAGTTAACTTGCCATCACCAACGCATACATACAATAAATTTTATATAATTGTAGTTTATGTTATATAATTGTAGTATTCCGTTATATTTACATGAAATAAAAATCGTGGATCTCAAAAATATTTTATTGTAATAATTCATAAGGTTGATTAATAGAAGATATTGTAAAATACAATGAACATTTTTTTTCAAATCAATTTCATGTAAATAAAATCTAATAAATGAATTTATATGAAAATTACAACAATATTTAAATAAAAATATTGTGAACAAGATTGTAGTTCCCAAGACAGAAAAAACTACCTACCATCATTGAAAAAAGAAATTCATAAAGAATGGATAGTTCTATGCAAGACAATGACCCAAAATAGAATTGACATGACACACGTTATTCCCACTAAAGATGAAAAAAGAAGTATTAATTCCTGAAACAACACAAAAAAGAGTCTTCTAAGAAGTCAAAATACCTCAATCTGTGCTGCTACAACCGGATATGGACCAAAATTATCCTAAGGATCTTGTTGGTCTCATGCGTTTTGAGATTGTTGAAATGGAAGAGTTTGATTATGAATTTATAAACTATTATGATAGTGTGGATCATGTTTCGGATAATCAAAACGAGACCGATTTTGAAGAATAACATTGATATTATATTAAATATTAATATTGTTGAATTTGATATTTTATTGAGTTTTTCAATTTGTATTACTAAATTGATAATATTGAATTTCATTTTAAGGTTGAATTTTATGTTTTTATGGTTGATTTATTTTTATTTTTAAGCATGACTCGTTGTGTATACGGTTGTAACTTTATTTTTATTTCAATATTTCTATACTTACAGCGAATTAGAGACGTTTTTACAGAGCACTGTTAATACAAATTAAACTAAATATTTTCCAGATTTTGATCTCTTTCACAAGAACTAATATAAAAAATAGTTAAATTTAACCCTTATTCTTTCTCTCTTATATATACTTCTACTTCACTTTTCTCAAACCCCTAATTTGTATAACCCTAATACTCTTAGTTCTATCTTCTATTGTAGTTTTTTTTTCTCGCATGTCACATGTTTTCACGTTATCTATGTTGCTAAGGTCACATGTGGTGCTCCTAACAATATATAAACTCTATTTCTCTATTATTATTATATAATTTAGTTTCTCTTCTTATTAGTAATATCTTCTATTGGGTTGTTAATAAGATTTCATATCAGACTTAGGCTTAGTCAATTTTTTAATTCATTGACATTATTGTGCCTTTTCAGCCCCGCACTCTCTATTCTCCTTACTGAACTTGTGTGTTATACCCGTGTGTTAATAAGATTTATATTTTATGCTGGTGTTTAAGTTTATGTTTGTGTGTTAATTGATGCACATTTTATATTTCCATTACTTTTTCTTAGTATTTGATGTTTATGTACTTCTATTATCGGTTTACATGTCTAATTAGAAAGAGTGAGTAAAAAGATGTGGTGTGTGCTTGTGTGCTTATATGTTAGTGTTCGTTTATACTATAAAAGTGGTTGTGGCTTTATTTCATTACTCATTATAGTTTGTATAATATTTAGCTTCATGTAAAGTATTTTTGTATTCCTTATGTAGCTACAACTGAAGTACACTACAATTGTTTCGATTGAGTTATAAAATCACCTTTTTTATCTAAATGGAAGGGAAAAAAACCCTATTAACTAATATTCAATTTTTAAATATATACAATGAGTGGAACATTGTGTATGGTATATAATCATAGATTTTATAATAAATTCAATCTTATACATTTTGTTTGTCTTACGTGTATAGTTATTAAAGAAGATTTTAGGTCAGAAAATATCAAAAACCATATCTCATATGGAGCAATGTGTCCAGGCTTTGCAACATGTCAGTTTTAGCCTGATCATGTTGGCTTTTTCCTTGTTATGTCCTCATTTGTGTTCTTTCGTTGTGCAATATTGAGAGTAATATTTCTCAAAATCATTTGTTGTTTTGTTTTGTTTGCGTAATCTTCTTACTAAAAATTGACTTCACTTATTAGATAGGATTGTTCAACGCCTATTAATGAGATGGACAACCTCTTGAGAATTTTGGTTGAGAAGTAGAGGAAAATATAACATGATGAAGCAAAAGAAATATGTGAATACTGCTAGAATTCATGTATTGTTTGCGGAAGTAAAATATCGATGAACTAAAAGAGGTTAGTAACATTAACTTTCACTTGTTTATTGAGTTATATTGATTGGATCATGGTTGTATATAATGCATATCTTATTTCATTTTAGTTTACAACTGTGTCAGTGTCATGGGGTTTAATTTTGGTGTTATTCGGTTAATGTTTTAAAATGATGTGATAATGTAGGTATTGTATATGATCCAGACTTAAACTCGTGTTACATGTTTGTTTTTAACCTATTCAGACCTCTATTCCGTATATCCTTTTGTCAAGTAGTGTTTATTGATTTTGGTTAATGTGGTCTTGATGCTATCTAAACTTTAGATTAGAAAGTTCTTAAATATCAATTGCGGAAGCTAAAACTGTTGCAACCATATCTATGTTGGTTTACTATTTTCTCTTTGTGTTAAAGTGTTTTCGCCAATATATATAATTTATCATATTTCAGTCTGAAACCTCCTCTATTAGCTCCATCATATGTCTATAAAGTGAAAGTAACAAGGAAGAATAAATGTATTTAAGATCATAAATGTGTAGGTATAGGAGAAAGTATTATAAAGGCTTTGTCGTGAATGAAAATAGTATTGTCAAACCATGTTTTATTAATATAATTTATTCAAATTATATTTTGAATTTTCAAATCATGAAATAGATATGAATAGTTATCTAAGCCCCCTCCATATTCTATTATTCTCGTTTATTCACATTATGTTATTTTCAATTCTCATTAAGTTAACAACGGGCGTGCAGCGGATTTGCAGTGGAAAGTACAACGTTATGAACTACGCTAGAAATTAAATTCACATTGGTTTCCAACATATTTTTTGTAATGTTAGCGACGACATTAGACCAGTTAATATACAACTGAATGACAATGATACTTGAAACGGTGGACAAGTCAACAGACTTAACTGTATTAGTGAAATAGTGTAACAAACTTACAACGATATTTGTAACACCATGACCCAGTTCCATCCGATCAAATTTTTGCAATGCATTCCGGTAACAAAAGTTTTTTTTGTTGCAACCAAGTTTGGTTAACGATCTCACTTAACACATCTGAACGATCCAATCAAAGATTTGTTGCAAAAGCCTTATTACAACGGATCAATGATGATTTTCATAGTTTTTGGTCCTTTTTAAAAATCAATTTCTCCAGTAGTGAATCATGTTACAATTGTACAATCGTAACAATTACATTAAATCATCAATAGTTATTAGATCACAGTCAAACTGACTTTAATACAAATAGTATACTACTTCTTACACAAACCCTTATAAACTAAGATTTGGCTACATTAGAATCCTAACCTCTAATAGTTTAGGGTTCAACTCTGTTACAATTCAAGCTGCTATGAGTATTCTCACTCGTGATAGTCATTGCAAATTAGTTGAGGGAATAGTAAAAAATTGAAGTCCAATAACCCATGTGTAGCAGACTTGTTGTCTTATTTATTTTGACGTTGTCAAACATATAAAGTATGAACTTATGGTTGGTTTGGCTAAATGGTCGTACCTAGGATTTTTAGTTGATCGCGACCATATGGTTCGTCTCGGATGACAAGTTAATGTTTTGAGTTTGAATTTTTTAATCCAACGATTAGTTTGGAGAGCGGTTGACTTGAGATATTTGTAGTGTATTGTTTCGTCCCTTTAGTGTAAGTGTTAGGTTACATCTAGCCTAATTATTATATTATGAATCTCAGGAGCTGAGTTCGGTCCGTTTTTGTATTGTGAATATACTTTAGTGACCAAAATATATTTTGCAGAAAAAATATTAGTTTGACGGAAAAAAATAATAATGGATAGGTCATAAAATAAATCGTGCACTCTTGATCTTTCTAAAATATGAAACTCTATTAAAAATTTAAAACTAAAAAACAAAAAAATACGATTTTTTAACAAATAAAATTTATAGAAAAATAAAATATAATACAACATTTTAAAAAATTATTTAGATTTTTAGACCATTTTTAACTATAGGAACTGTACCATCCCGACAATAAAAATAGCCAACCACCATTGGATGAATTTTAGTCTTAAAAAATTATAAGTTGAAGTAAAAACAATTTTAAAAAAAACTTCAATAAGAAAATATAAAATATAAAAACTACTTAAAATGAGAAATATTCTGTCTAATATTGATACTGATTTTTATTTGCAGTCATATTCAAATGTTAAATATTATAAATATTTAGTAAAAGAATATTTGATATTTTACTAATTTTAACGTTAGTGAATTCTTTTTATCTCATTTTGAATTTTTATATGTTTTATCTTGATTAATATTTCAAATATTATAAAATTTTAGTAATTTTGTAAAACTAAATGTTAAACCGAGGATTTCCAATAACTTTATACTTTTTATAAGCTCGGTAGAGTTTTATATAATTTATATATATATATATATAGTATTAATTATATTAGTTAAATAGTATAAGTATATTCAAGAAAAATAAAATTATTATTATGATTAATTTAAATATTAAATTATGATTAATTTAAATATTATACCCTGATTATTATTTGAATACATATATTGTTTTTTCCAAAAAAAAAAATACAATTTTATTCTAAGAAAATAAAGGTTAGTAAAGGGAAAGAATTATGAACCATCCTGACGGGTACTTAACTTGACATCCAAATTAAAAAGGTATTAAATCACAATATATTAATAAAATATAATGTATTGAATTTTAAACAAGAAGGTTATATATTAAGAGAAAGAAAATAGTTTATTGCGCTAACGAGGATGTATCTTATAGTTTAAACAAGATGTATCTTGCAAGTCTCTTATATTTCTGATGTTAAGACCATCTTCCCAATAAAGATAACAAAGGTTATCCCATCTGGACCAGTGGATGGAATTTGAAGCATTATTTGAACCTCATAGCAATTTGTTAAAGGAATTTTCAATTCTATATATTAAATTTATAGGAAGAGTACACCATTGAATGCAGAAGTTTGGAATGGTCATTAGTACTTACTGAATCAGTACTAATCTGCGACTAAAACATTATTCTTAGTATTCCATTCCTGAATTTTAGAGTTGATTTTGTGAATGATATCACCATATAAATATGTCTTATTGTAGTTAGCAATGTTGATGCCTAACTATTTGATTGGAAATTTCTTGTAAGTGAAACCAGTTTGAATTTCTAGAGCTTTAATTCTTTTGGGCTTTAATTTGATGGAGGTCAGAAAATTAGTTTTTTGGTTGTTTATACTCTCGTTAGAGATATCTTGGTATAATTTAAGGAAGTTATTGATTTTTTCAATACTTTTATTGTTGCCATTTGCAAAGATGACGAAGTCATCTGCAAAGTTAAGAGAGTTTATTATTCTAGAACTTCTGGTTTTATATATCATATCATAATGGTTATTAAGGATGTTGTTAATACCTCCAATGACGTATTCTTCATAGTTAATAAAAATGTTAGAGGATATTGGATCCCATTGCCTTATATCAGTGAGATTTTTAAAATATTCTTTAAGATTACCACTAATTAAGATTGAGAAATATGTAATACTATTGTTGGTAAGATTTAAGAAATTATCATGAAATATGATTACGCGGCGGAAAATGAAGAAGAAGCAACGATAAATGAAACCTTGATTCAATAGTAACATTACGAAACCATAATCTAAGGGTAACAAAGACTAAGATTTTCAGAGATAAAAATATATTATTCCAAAAACTTAAAATAAGTTAAGGTATATGAGGTTTTATATAAGAGCTACTCAAAATCCTAAATTAGAATAAATAGAAATAAATTAAAATCAAATCAAATTAAATCTTTATACAATTAGATTTGATTTGAATAATATAAGATATTTCAATAAAATAAAATAAAATAAAAAAGGTTTTTGTTTGGTCTTTCTCGGCTACATCATCCTCTCATAGTTGCTAAGAATTTGTCCTCGAATTCACAAAACCATCACCATCAACAACCAAAATTATTTTATTTTATTCAATTGTTACATTGGGAATTATAATTGTTGACCTTATCAGAATAAAGATAGATGCTTCTCGAGTGTTCCTTATTCAAATTAACATTGAAGCCATCCAGTTGATGAATTTATTTTGGTTTGGAAATCCTTTTCATAGCCTGAAAAGAACACCTCATTCCCCAGTTGATGTAAAAAATGGTTTCGAAAACCTCTTTATAGCCTGAGACAGCATCTTGATAAGAAATATTTACCTTGATACGAAGATTGGTAGCCAATTTAAATTCCTCTAGTAACTGGTCAATACGATCGTCATCAAAACGCCTGGTGTGTCCCCTCATACCAAATGATCTTCGAGATCTTCATGACCATATATGTTGTTCTCTCTTATAGACCTTGAATTAGATAAAATTAGAATTCAGAAACATGCTTGCCCCGTAGCAGGAACTGAGGCTCTGATACCAAACTGATGACCCGACGGAAAATGAAGAAGAAGCAACGATAGATGAAACCCTAATTCAAGAGTAACATTATGAAACCCTAATTCAAGAGTAACATTATGAAACCCTAATCTAAATTTAACAAAGACTAAAAATTTCAGAGATAAAAAATATATTATTCCAAAAACTTAAAATAACTTAAGGCATATGAGGTTTTATATAAAAACTACTCAAAACCACAAATTAGAATACATGCAAATAAATTAAAATAAAATAAAATAAAATATGTATATAATTAGATTTGATTTGAATAATATAAGATATTTGAATAAAATAAAATAATATAAAAAGGTTTTTATTTGGTCTTTATGGGCTACATCAAAATCCGAAAGATTTCATGACATTAAGTATAAAAGAGGGAGATATTTCATCAAATACTTTAGAAATGTCAATCTTGAGGATGATATTACCAGACTTAAATTTCTTGTTTATATAAAATATAAGTTCTTTACACAGAAAGATTTGATTATGGATATTCCTTTCATGAAAAAACCCTCTATGTTCAGGAGATATTCAATTGGGGAGGATGGTTGACAACCTATCATTTATAATTTTAGAAAGAATCCTATTGAAAACAATGCAAAAACTTATTCGCCTAAAATCTTTTCACTATTTAGGATGGTAGATCTTAGGAAACAAGGAGATAGTGGTTAAGAATATGCATCTGGGAAAAACATTGCATTAAAATAATTTTTAATGGCAGAGTTCAAATCTTTATTGATAATAGACTAACATGTTCTAAAAATGGTTATGTTAAAATCACCAGGCCCAACAATACTATTGGGCTTAAGGTTATTGGTAGCATTGAGGATTTCATCCATTGATGGGGGAGACACTAAATAATTATTATCACTTTCAGCAATAAAAGAAAGAATAATATCCATAGTATCTTCATAGTTTTTGACAATTTTATTACTAATTAAAAGATCCATAAAGAAAGCGACAACTAGATCACTCATATTATCAGGGTCTTCAACCCCAATGCATTCATTTTTAATACCATTGGGCTCAAGGCCACAGTTCACAATTATGTTGTTAAAGTCTTCAATACTTTTTAAACACAAATGAGAGCAATATAATTTCTTTGAAATGTTTATGATGTAGTTAAAGTCACCCATCACAATCCACTCCATAAAATCAGTGAAAAGATGCCTAAGAATATCTCAAAGGGGAAGTCTATTGGCTTCAGTGCATTTGGCATATACAGTAGTAGGAATGAATGATATGTTGGAATTAAGGTGAGTAACATTAAGATATAAAAGTTGATCAGTGTAATAGAGAACATCAATATTAAAAGAATCATTCAAATGATCCATATTTTGTTGTTCGTATTTGAAATTCCATAATTAAATCCAATTATTTTAATAATGTAATCAAGCTTAGAAGAAGGAATCATGGGGTCCTGGATTGCCAGGAAGTGAACTTTTTTCATCTTTTATAATTGAATTGAGTTTTCTAATTGTCTTTTTTATTGCCTAAGCCCCTAACATTCTAGTTAAGAATCTATATTGTCATTTAAACTAATGGGGGAAATATCATGAGACTCGTAATGGGTGTTGATATTCATTTTTAGAAGGTTCTGATTTAAGACAGGCGTAATGGTGACTTCATTTAACTCTTTGTTACTTAATTTTAGCTTTATTCTTAATGTTCTTATTGTTTTATGGATTGTGGATGATGGGAGACTTCTATGCAAGGAAAATTGTAGGGAGACAATTCAGGATCATCTTCAGATGAATCCTTAATGAAGCTAAATCTATTGCCAATGTCAATATATTTTAGGGCTTCTATAACTTCAGAGTTTGTTTCATTTTGAGGTTTTCTTTCATCTGAGATGGAGTGTTTTCATCAAACAACATATTATTAACCCAGGTTTGTTCAACATTATTAGTCTTTCCAATGGTTTTGTTAATTTCACCAGGGTTTGATAATTGATTTCATTGGAGTTTTCTTTGACGATAATTGATTTCATTAGGAATCTATTGACCATTTTGGTCACCAAATTGAGACTAGACTTTTTGTTTAAGGCTTGGATATATCAATTTCTATTCAAGCCCCGGAACAAATGAAATTTGATATGTTTTTTATCGGATCAAGACGTCTATTGGAGTTCCGATAGATTTGGCTAAGTTCATAACTATATCTTTATTATACATATAAATAGGAAGCTTAGGGAATGTTACCCAAACTAGGATAGCTTGGGACTCTTTTTGGTGGTATAACTGCTATTCCATTTCATGAGTCTCGTGGAATGTGGGCCAAAAGACCAAACCTTCATTCTCTAAAGGATTTTAAGGTCATCTAATTCTGTAAGTTTGATAAAGATATCCTATTTATCCCATATACTTAGATTGATGATTCTAGAGAGTTCTAATTTATTTAGTAAAAGATTTACTTCATATAATGCAAATCTACCTAATGAAAACTTAGCAACAAGAATATATATACTCGAGGAAAACAAGAGAGACTTATCTTTCGAAGGGAAAAAAGCTGAGTTGAAGTTATCCTTGATAGAATATTTAACCTCTTTGTGTTGAATCTTCAAGAAGACTTGATGTTTCTTAATTGTTTCTCTATGAGTCTTTGTATTGGTGCCTTTTTCTTGCTCGATGGTGTGCTTGAGAGGCGGAGGGGGTAATTTCAATTTATAATGGAATAAATCATCTTTCTCACTGGGTACCTTCGTTTCCATCTTCTTGTTTAATTCTTTCCTCTGTGTGGTTAATTTCTTGCTGAAATACATTGTCGTTTCTCCAAATATTGCTGAGAAATCGATGATCACTAGATGATAGAATAGCCTTGAAAGAGGAGAAATCTCTAATTTGGGGGATCCCTAAATTGAAATCCTATGAAGTCTTCAATTCAAGAGCGATTTAGCTTTACTATTTTTAATTTTTTCATCAGCTTCTTCCCATTTCTGCAAACCCTGAATACTGATCTCATTCAATACAAGACGATGGTGACCACGATTTTAAACATAGTAGTCTTCTAGTTAAAGAAAAATATCAGTCGCAGTGACCAAAGGATAGGATGAGCTACGACAATGGCTTCAGGTGAAGAGAATCAAAGGTTTCATATGTGAGGTACCCTTGACCCCGAATCTTGGGAGATGGGTCTCTTTCTTAAGAGAGAGTCCATCCTTCAAGAAATGATGAACAATGATAGCGCTACTCGTTTGAATAGATATTTTTGATAATAATATTAAATTTAATTATCAACAATTTAGATTCTAAAATTTATGATTGCTTAATATTTTTAACAATCACTAATTTGAATTCTAAATTTTATGATTGATTTTAAATTAATTATTTAAATTTATATTTTAAATTTCACAAAAAAACTAAACTTTTTTTTTCTTTTGACAAATCATTCAAAGTTATATATAGCTTTCTCATATTTATTGTTTGAGTTTAAAACATTAATGATAATATTAGTAAAACATGGATAAAATATCTATGTGAAACATAATCAAAACAACTAAAATTGATTGAAATAAAATTGAATTGACATAAAATTTCAAAAAATAAATTATGTTTAAAAAATTAATATTTTGAATTATTATATTTTGAATTATTTATTAGTGAATTTAGTAAATGTTAAATTATAATATAATGTTAGGAAGACTAAATGAGTTAGATATAGTGAGAAATAAAGAGATTGAGATGAATACTAAAAAGATAGTGAGATTATTTGAATTGAATTATTTATATTAAAATGTCAAAAATAGTAACTAACAGTTAAAACTCCCTGTCAGATCTGTAAATAAATAAAGGTCTACGAGTCTGGACCGGGTTTCTTAGGAGACATACTCTTAGAATAGGCTTTAGGGGGGAATCAAGAAGGGGCAAAGCCCTTGAGTGAAATAAATAATTGTTAGGAGAATTATAGGAGATTTACGTGAAGTGTTTATCTCGTAAGTAAAAAATCATAGTGTTAGATCAATTGATGATTATCTGGAAGGGCAATTAACGCACGGCGTTTGCATAATATCAAAGTTTGGACTGCTTAACAATTAGTAAAAGACGGATTATCATACCCATTTGATTTTATTGAAACTTAGACGTGCAAGATGGAAGACAACTCTACTTTTCCATATCCTAATCCTCATAAACAAAGATAAATTTGTTTCCACGTCTTGTCAGTGTTCGAAAATTTCTCTATCATTTTTATTGGTGCGATAAGGATAAGAAGAATACAAGAAACTTAGTTTCACAACTTGAGGTGGTCATTCTAATGTTGTTCCTCGAACTTATGGAAACACTGATAACCTTAAATATCCAATTTTTTATTTAAGAAATGTTAATATGCTTTTAGTAGCTTGTAGAAAAATAAAGTAAGAGGTAATTCTCTATTGGTAATAAATCTTAACATTACTTTGTTGCCTTGTGCGAACAATGTAATAAGAGCTTATTCTCTACTAACATTAATGCGTCCTCCAACTAATACACCTCAAATGCGATATAATGTATTTGGTAATACATAAAATACATAAAAATTGCATTTACATACTTTAATAATGGAATTAAATAAACTGCAACAATAAACAAAATAAGTACATTTTTAACAAATCCAAAGAGATAAGAAACGAAAAGGAAGAATGAAGATTTGTCTAAGGTGTTACATTTATTAACTGAGAAATAAATGACCAAAGATAAACGGAGTAAGTGAGTTTATTTGGGAGTGATATCATTAATCAATATGAGAAAATAAAGTAAATATATATATATATATATATATATGAAACTAATTACAAACATTATAGTTATGAAGTGATCTTTAAAGAAAAAATTAACAAAAAAAATGTTTGAAATACACCAAAGAAACTTTAAAATGTTAAAATTAACCTCATATATCATGGCACAATCATCATTATCAAAGCATTTTGTAAGGTGAATTGTCTATAAAGTTTTTTCCGTATATGATGGAAAAAAATAATCTGGAGTTGTTTTGTAATATGATTTTTAGGTTTAATTATGATGATACTCTTCTTTGTCCATATTTATTATGAAAATGAGAGGTAATGATCTGACGTGGTTTAATAATTTAACTCTTGTATCCATTTATAACTTTAAAGAGCATTGAGTAAACTTAGGAGTTAGTGTATTAGGAACAAAATACTAAACATAATGGTGATTAGATCATGACTTTTTTTAAAATAATAACTGAAGCTTTAAGAAATTAGTTCGATCATTTCTTCAGAAAATAAATAGCTTTGAAGAATGTCAAGAATGGCTTGTTTTTTGCTAATTTATAATTAGATATTCCCTTGAATAGTCAATTGGTAGAGGATATAATTAAACTTTTAGTGAATAATATGTTATATTTATTAAAGAGATCATTAATATTCATTAATGTAGATGAAACAAAACGTTGTGAAATTAAGTTCGATGATTTGTTTAGGGAATAAATAGTTTTAAGGATGCCAAGAAGAAGTTGTCAATGCATAATTTTATTGACTTTATGACTTTGAAAGTAAGGCCATATTTTCTCGATGCCACCACCAGTCTCAAAGCTAATTTTTCTACATTCAAATAGCGTGTCTCAACGTCGATTATGCTTTTACTAACATAATAGATTGGCCATTGTGTTCCCTTTAGCTCTGTGACCAAAAGGACGATGACGGCATGGTCGAAGACGTATAAGGCTTTGTAACATTTGCCATTCAAACTATTATTTTTTTGATTTTGTAAGGATCTTATAGAAAGGGTGGATTTTGTTAGATTCTCGGGGTATGAATTGCGATAAAGCTGTAAGATATCACGTGAGTCTCTAAACTTCCTTGATGTTACATAGTGGTTCCATAATTAGTAACACCCTTAGTTTCTCAGGTGCAACCTCTACTACATTCTTGTAGTCAGCCTACCTTAAATATTTTCTGCTACGAACACCAAATAAGCAATTCAGATGATTCAACTTGAGATTGAAATGGCGCATAGTGCTAAATATGTTAGATTGAACATTGATTTGTTGATGTTTGGTGTCGCTTTTAATGATCATGTTGTCGGTGTAGGCTTCCATGTATGTTCTCACCTACTTGTTGAATATCTGGTTTGATGAGCCTTTTATAGGTGGATCCTATATTGTTTAAACCGAATTACATAACTTTATAGCATTACAAACCTCGCTCTGTTTGGAGGTAGTTGCTCATTGTCATCTAGGTGCATCTGTATCTGATTATTCCATGAATACGCATCCATGAAGGATAATAACTTGTTACCTAAGGTCGTGTCAATAAGATAATTAATGCAAGGTAAATGAAAAGTATCTTTTGGACATGGTTTGTTGAGGTCACTAAAGTCGATACACACTCTACATTTCCAATTCTTCTTCTTGACCAGCATCTAGTTGGCTACCCAGATTGGGTGTTTTGTTTCTCTTATATACTCTAACTTGACCAATTTCTCCATTTTTTGGAAATGTCATTGAATTTATTAAAAGAAAAATCCCTCCACTCTTTACGAATTGGTCATAGTCTAGTATAGATTGATAAGTTGTAAAAAATTATAAAAAACTGACGCATGAAATAGTATCAGCGCACTCGGCAAAAACATCCAAGTTTTATCAAAATAATTCCATAAACTATTTTTAAAGCTCGGGTTGAGTTGGTTCCCAACTCGACTTACCTTTCATGTTGCAAAGTCTCTATCATCATGCATGCCCTTGTCTAGTGGGTTGTCGACCTCCATTCCCATGTGACTGCTTGATGATCCTCCCTCTGGTTTTTAATTGCTATTAAGATATTTTTATTGGAGCTAATTCTCATAGAAGCTCGAGGTGGTCATATGACTTCCTATAAGGTCCGGCCCAATTTTTAGCGGGGTACTTCAGGAATTTTCGAAGAAAATGCATATCCTTCAATATTGTGTAACTAAAGTCGTCTAATAATAGAATTCTACGAGCCTGGTATGTCAGCTATCATAAAGAGCATTCACAAAACTTTATATGTATCTCATCAGCCAATTATCATCAAAAGCTCTACTTTACCCAAACAAGTAGATGGCATGCCCTCGTAACTAACTAGTTGTTTATCAGCCAGCTTGTATGTTGGCACTCCCAAAATCTTGTCATAACTGGACTTAAAAATTACATTCACCGAATTGCCTTTATCTACCAGAACACAGTTTACCATGACCAATCCTATATGCAGATTGATGATCAGAGCATCCTTGTATATGGTAACAACGCCTCTTAAGTCGTTGTTATTAAAACTTAGATTGGTGGCTGACGTCTTCCAACGGTCAGGCGAAGACTCATCAACCATGTGAACCTCTAAAAATCTCTTATGGTTTTTTTGAGATTTTGCATTGACTCAATCATCGTGTCTCTGTCAGAGATGGTACTTAGGCACTATTTTTTTCCTTTATCGTCTTATTGTTGATCACACAACCAGTCTGATGGTTTGTTAGTATTCCTGTCTTAGCGGTGCTCGCCATTTATACATTTTTTGTATTGACGAGGTATCTGATATCAATCAACTATTTAATTGCTTCACGTAGCTTCTAACAGTCGACGGTGGAATGATAATGTTTATTATATTATGCATAAAATTATTTGCGAGATCCCTCGCTACCTGAGTCCATCATATGATGAGGCAATTTGTATCTTATCTTTTTTTGTCATATATGACAATGATATTTTGTATCAGAGGTATGAATTGTTGTGTGGGGTAATTGTAGTACGAGGGACCCGACCTGCTTGATGGAATACAAGTGGGATCATCACGCTTGGCATCGTTGTGTCTGGCCTCGTTTCCTATGTCTTTTTCCGTTGTTGATGCCTTTGATGCTTGAGGTGTTGAGTAGGTAGAGGCTCTCTTTCTAGAGTCCTTTATTTGAATTAACTGATTTGACCTTTCATGGAAGTCACCTGTAGCGTCGAGAAAGAATCAGAATAGGTCTTTGTACAAGAGTCCCTCGATATCTAACCCTCTTTTAAACGATGTCACCGCCACGTTTTCTTTGCATATAGAAAACATATTCATCTCCTGCAAAAACCTCTTCACGTAGATTTTAATTATCTCTCCCTGCCTTTGATACATATTTATGATGGTTGAACCATCCTTCTTTTGCTCATTGTTACCCACGAATCGGTTTTTGAAAGCGCTCTATAAACCCTCGAAAGCGCTCTATAAACCCTCGAAATCCCAGATCGTCCTTTTTAGCAGCCTGTTATACTAGTCGAGAGCATTTCCTTTGAATTTCATTGAGTATTCTCAACAAATCAAGAAGTCATTTGGGTTACATGCCAACATCATGTTCCTGAACTGCTCTAGATGATGTTGGGGCTCTCCAGAGCTATTATAGAAGTCCATTTGGTATGGATCAATTTTTTTTTTGGAATCATGGCCTCCAAAGTTTTCTTCACATACAAAGATCTAATTAGAACGTAAGCTGACATATTCATCTTTATCCATTGTATTCAACCTCGTTCTTTTCTCTCCTTTTGTTTTGGAGATAGCATTGCTCACCTGGTTTTTCGCGTTCGACGCCCCCTACTTCTTTTTTGGCTCATATTGTGTGCGACTAGCATAAAATTGAATTTGACCAAAACAAATGTCAACCATTCTCACATGAGAAAGTCGGAGATATTGTAGTTAAAGTAGGCTAAGTCAAAAATAATACATCAAATAAATGTTTTGTCATATATAGATTGTTAATTTGGTGTTGTTTGAAAAGAAAAGTGGCAAATAACACATATATATGGACTTCACCGACCTTAATAGAACATGCGCAAATGATATATTCTCATTCGCAGTCCACTACATCGACCAATTAGTAGATTCCACTTTAGGAACATAATGTTATCCTTTATAGATGCTTACTCATGTTAAAATAAAATATGATACTTCCAAGCGATAAAAAACAAATAGCCTTCATTAACGAATGAAGTCTACTTGTTATAAGTAATGTTTTTTTACCCAAAAACTACAGGAGAAACGAGAGAGTGATAAATAATGTGTTCGCTAGCCAATACACTTAAAGCTAAATATATAAAATCCATAGACAAAGTCCCTTCAGGAAAATTTCTGATGTATTTGGTCAATGGGAATAGAACAAGACAGATTGCATGCATATATCCAATGTAGTTGTTATGGAAACTTTATACAACATGTAAGAGTACTAGAGATTAGCAAGAAGATTGGCCACTATCAATAGATTTATCTTCCAATCGTTAGATAGATACGCCCCATTTTTCCAAATCTTAAAAGAGGTTGGACGATTGAACTGTCCCCTGAATATGACTTAGCCTTTATAAAAATCAAAGAGCATCTAGAGGCTCGCAAGGTCGTAAAACAAATCTTCAGATGATATACTATACTTGTACCTAACAATAAATGACCATGCCATCAGTGTAGTATTAAGAGAGATTATGTTCCACCTATAGGGCCATATACTATGTGAGAAAATAATTTATCGACCCTGAAACTCGATACTTAGAGCTGTAGAAACTTGCACTATCACTAATAGTGGCGTCAAGACAAATACAACTATAGTTAAGCCCATACATTCATATTTAGAATATTATTCTCCCTCGAAAACATTTTTTAAATGTCTAATTTGTCAAGACATCTAACACAATCTTCATTAGATTTATTTAGAATATTATTCTCCCTCGAGAACATTTTTTAAATGTCTAATTTGTCAAGACATCTAACACAATCTTCATTAGATTTTGGAGTGTTTGACATGAAATTCAAAACTTTGATTGTCATCGAAGTCCAGCTTTAGCAAAGTTCCTAACATAGTTTCAAGCGGAAAATCTAGTCATTCAAAGATAAATTCCTAACCATCTGAACTAACTGGTTCTTTAATAATCTTTGCTCGAGATTGGGTGTGCAACTAAGATCTTCTCGGGAGAAGGGGTGATTTTTGTACCAACAATCAATTTTGGATTTCTGTTTCAAACAACAAATTCATATAAGAATCAATAATAGTAGGTCTTTGATAGATGGGATAGTCGAAATAGAACCGACGACTGAAAAAAATTAAAAAAAAAAACGAAAAGCAACATATACAAACCCTAACCTAGGTTAGAATGAAAAGATACTTAGAGAAAAATAATCTCAAATATAATTCATAGAAATCTAACGGTAAGACATGGTATATGATGTGTATATAGCACTACCTAAAATCATATTTCCAAAATAAGAGAAATTACATTAATGTTTAAAGGCCAAAGCTATTTCCTCCATGATAATTTTTATTTCCTCCATAATTTGAAAATAACTCCATCCTTTATTTCCTCCATAAAGGAAATTACACATTTGTCCTTCTACCCTTTTGTCTTATCTCTTTCCTTTTCAAGAAAGTCATTATTCTACCAATTTATTCTATTATCCTACCCATTAACAAATTAAAAGAAAAAAAAAATCATACTTATCTCTCTCTTCAGTTTTCTACTTTCTTTTGTTTCCCAGTTTCTTTTCAAACCCCTAATCTCTTCAGTTTTCTACTGTCTTTTGTTTTCCAGTTTCTTTTGGCTATGGCTCTTCTTGTTAGGTTAGGATTCTTATTTGGTAGATTTAGGGTTCGATTAGGGTTCTTATTTGGTAGATTTATGATTCGATTAAGGTTTATGCTTTTGGTTGGATATGTTTTCGAGTTTTGTTCGATTTTGTGACCATATGGCTGTTCGATTAGGGTTTATGCTTTTGGTTGGATCTGTTTTCGGAATCAGTTGTTTTTCATTCAGAACTGCAGAAATTGGGTTTGGCAGAAAAAAAGAAGTTTCGAAATGGTAAAACATAAAAACAAAGATTACAAAACAAATATTAAATTACCTTGTTCGTTCGAGTTTAGTTTGGGTTTCTTCATTTTCCATGATTAATCTTCAATAAAATTGAAGTTCTTTGTTTTAGGGTTAATTTTAGAAGTAGAATCATATATGTTGGATTAAAGTTAGGTTATTGGTGTGTTTTTTCATATAAGACTATCTATTAGATCAATGGCATCTAGTGTTAAATTTGAAATAAAAATAAGGGTAATTTGGTAAAAGCAAATCACTAGTGTTTTTAAAAGTTTGAATGATGGAGGAAATAAAAAAGGGCGGAGCTATTTCCTCCATAAAATTTATTATTTCCTCCATTTTAAATTTTTAATAAAACACTAAACATTTATTTTTACTTTCTTACCCTTTTTTTACTTTCTAATTTATAATTTGATGCCACTATCCACTATTAAACCCTTATTACAAAAAACACACCATTAAAATAAATTACGGCCAACATATATGATTTAACTTCTAAAATTAAACCCTAAAAAACATAAAAAATCAATTTTTTTTAAGATTAGTCACAAAATTACATGTTTTTAAAAAAAAGAAAACATGTAGTTCCGAGACGACCTCTCAATCAACAGACACTAATCAAACCACAAAAAAGGTATATTTTGAACTCGATATACAGGAAAGAGACAATTAAACCAAAAATTGATATTAAAAAAACGATTAAACTAGTAACTCAATATGCATGAACTCGATTAAACGATGAACAAGTTTTTTAATTATGCATATAGAGTTCCTATAACTCATTATGGAAAAAAATTATAGATTTAAAAAGAGATTTTATTCGATATGTCAACCCATATATATAAAATAAAAATAAGATTAACGATAGATTATTATTTTTGGAACTCCAGAAACTGCTTCAAAATTGTTTTGTGACTATGGTTTTTTAGGGTTCGAAGAGAAGAGATTAAGGTGGATACTTGCTGGAGAAATTTGGGTTTTTAGTGTAAAATTAAAACAAGGATAAATTAGGATTTTCCTTTATGGAGGAAATAACAAGATGGAGTTTTTTACGAATGATGGAGGAAATAATAAATTTTATGGGGGAAATAGCTTCACCCAATAAAAAATAACATGGAGGAAATAGCTTTGGCCATGTTTAAAATAAAGCAAATAAATAAAAATAACATCTATATATAAAATATGGTTTTTGACGATTTTGTGGATCGAATTTGGATATCAAACTTCGTGACATGTCACCGTTTTTAAGTTTGACGGGCTCGTCAAAATATTTGATTTAGATACCAAGTTTCACCCAATTCCGATATCTGAACGAGAAACCGGTATGTCCACAGTCTTAGCTACATCATCATTCCTCGTTTGGAAAGAATACGACCTTGAATTTAAAACGTCGAACCATTGAAAGAACCGCAGGCTCGCTTGTCCTATTGGAGCATTTCGTAGACCTTGTTCATAAAGGTTCACTCTCCTGCACTCAATCGTTTGTCAATGGTCTATCTTGAACCAAAGCTCCAGAATTTTATTTTAATGGACTCTACAAAACTGGGAGTTTTCTATCCTCTTGGAGGTGTCCCAAGCAAGAGAATACGTTTTTGAATTGCCATTCTGGAACCAGCCCGAACCGATGGATCTGACAATGCTTCTGCTACAACTGTGAGACTCTCGTTTGGGTAGCCAATATAGCCCAAATCAATAGACAATCTGATACCATTTGATATGTGCATAACGTCTAGCTTCTAGATTTTTTTTGTCTTTTTTTCTTGAAGAACAATATGGTAACAAATACAACTGCAATTATTAGCCTTTTTGTGTTCAATGTGATAGACCGTGGGTACAAAGAGAAAGTGTATGTTGCCCTACAAATCTATTATCCCTTTTGAGAAAGCGAAACTGTGGTACTTCTTCATTAATCAAATGCAGCGTACAAAGGAAATAAATAAGCAATAAACGAGGTGGGAGTTACAAAATAAGATCCACTAATCCCACTTCTCTCTTCACTTAATGCCCGTTACGTAACTCCTACACCCACGTAAAACTCTAAGACTCAGTTTAATACTAACGGTTACTATAACTTAAATAAATAAATAAAACATGTTTAGATTAAATACATAAAATGCAACATGTCCCCCCTAATCTCAACATGTTTTTCAAACCTCGACTTCGTAACCCATTCCTTGACGACTGCCATAAAGTCCATGTGAATCCTGACTTGATGCAGAAGTTCTGCTGCTTCCATATCCTAGACTAGATCTTTCGAATCTATCACCATATGCATCTCCGTAGTGAGAAGTACTTCCCCCAAGCTCATAGTCGAAACGGGACCTTGAATGCCGGACACCAGGATCAGTATAACGTGGGGGAGGAACATCATCCATCTCAGAATATGGCCGTTTGGACCCAGAAACAGAGTCATAATCACGGCTTCGTAATTCACGATAACCTGCACTCCTTTCATATCTTTGACCATAACCGTCATCTATGTAAGCTCTCCTTGGTGCTGAATGAGAAGCAACTCTAGGTAAATCGGGATAATCAGACTCCCGGGATGAATACTCATCTCTATAAGATGGGCGCCTCTCAGAAACAATCCTTGGATCATAATGGACTACAGGTCTACTTCTTGGAGGAGGAAGATCCTCACGGCGGCTATATTCCCTCTTCAAGCTACTCCTCGGATACGAAGGAACAGGTGGTCTTCTGTCATATGACCTAGATGGAGGAGGCAAGGGCCTCCCTCTTGCTGGCACGGACACGATAGGGCGTCTATCTCTAGGTCTAACAGGCCTTCTCACGCTCGCTGGTGCAAAGCGAGCTGCACTTCCCCTTACACTACGTGATGCAAAGCCACGTGATGATGGACGATCCCATGAATTCCTAACAGCTCGCTCTACATCACGGGCATGATGGTAATCTGTTCGACCTACATTTCGTCCTTTACTTCTCTGAAGTGGTCTAGACAGCCTAGCCCTAACTTTAGCCTTGTGTTCCTTTTCACCTAGCTCGGTGTTGTTTATACTTTTGGCGCAAGTCACAGCAGCATGATGAGTATCGAAAGTGACAAATCCAAAATCTTTGCGCTTTGCAGATGGCATATTACTTGCAAGCTCGATTTTTTCAATCTCACCATATTTCTTCAAAAGTTCCTTGAGATAACTTTCATCCCATGAAGGTGCCAGTCCATCAATAAACACAGTTTTCACCTGAGACATAATTTCGTCACCCGGATCAATGAAGGAATCTGCGAAAGAGACTTTTGCTGGCCTATCCACTCCAAATAACACATCTCTTTTCTGTAGACGTTTGAAAGCATCCATGGCATCCGAGCGAGATTGAAATTCCAAAAAGGCAAACCCTCTATTAAGTCCTGCGTTGTTGCTATCTTCCACTAATGTAATCTCGTCAACATAATCAACTCCATAGTGTTTCAGTTTCTCTTTCAACGCTTCCTTTGTCCATGTCTTGCATATATTACCAAGGAAAAGAGTGTCACTGTCTTGACTTGGAGTTACACCACATTTTTTTCTGTTAATCACGGGGTTTTTGAGCTCTGCAACAGCTCTTTTAGATTGTTCAATAGTAGCAAAACGCAAAAATGCAAATCCCTTGTTCTTCTTTGTCTGAGGGTTTATCATTAACCTAACTTCAGTGACCTGACCCACCTTGCTAAAGACTTCCCTAAGGTCTTCCTCGGTTGCATCCTTGTCCAAACCCCCAACAAATATTTCAAACTCCTTGCGCTTGCGCCTCTCTTCAACAACTTCATGGTGGTCATCTTCTTCTGCTTCAACTATAGCTTCATGCCTCTGTTCCTCGCCTCCATGCTCATCATCTCCTTCGCTGTCCAGTTCCTCTGGTATATCAGCTGTCTCGTCCTGTGCTTGGTCATCTCCTTCTTCATCTACTTCCTCATAATCTTCATCTTCCCTTTGATGCAAATCATCTTTCTCCGTGTCCTTCTCATCATAATCATCTCCACCATATTCTTCGGGTTCATATTCAGGATCATTATCATCTAAATCGAGTCTCTCATCTTTTCCATATTCCTCCATGGAGGTATCATTTAAGCCATCCTCTTTTTTAGAGGATCCAATCCCTTTCACCTCGACATCATCAGGATCTTCTTCGACCTTGTTAAACAAACATGTTGCTCTACTTTCTTCAAGACTGATCTTATATAGTCGATTCTCTGTCCTTTTCACCTTCATCAGTAGTCTTCCACTCGCCTCGCGAATCCACAAATAATCCCCATCAAGTACGACTTTATTCCCTGCCTCAGAAATTTGTCCCAAGCTTATAATATTATTACAGAGATTTGGGATATAGTATACCTCTTCAAGCATCCTTTCTTCACCATTCTTGCACTGGAACGCCACTGTTCCCTTTCCCTTGATACACACGGTCGATCCATCGCCAAACTTCACTTTCCCGGAGACACGCTCATCCAAGCTTTTGAATTTTCCACGTTGCCCAGTCATGTGATTGCTGGCGCCGTTATCCAAGTACCACACCTGTGACTCCTTTTGTTCACCTGCGTTTGTTCGTAGCTTTGGAACCACTCCATCCTCCTTCAGAAGCATAGATTCGATATCCATTTGTCCGACCTCAACAACCAACAAGGCTGGCTCATCTTCTTGGATTTTCGAGAGATTTGCTTCTCTCGTCATGTCTTTCTCCTTCCTTGGTTTACGACAGTCCGCAGCAAAGTGTCCCAGTGCTTGACAGTTAAAGCACCTCACTCTACTTCTGTCTCGTACTCCACGAGTACTTCCTCCACCTCGAGTCCCTTCTCTATTGGTTTTCCTTAACCATTCTTCTCGAGTCAACAAAAGCTGCCCCTCGCCGCTTTCTTTCTTCCTCCACTCATCTTCTGTCAGCAGCAATTGTCCCTGGTGTTTCTCCGTTGTCCCTCGCAATCTTTCCTCGTGGGCTTTCAAAGAACCAACGACTTCTTCTACCGACATCTCTTCCAGATCTCCGAATTGCTCAATAGCAGATGCAATCTGTAAGAATTTTGTGGGAACCGCTCTGAGAAGTTTCTTAACCACATATGTCTCTTCCACTTTCTCTCCCAACACTCGAATATTGGTAACCAGGCTGTTCAGCTTCAGATAGAATTCGTCTAATGGCTCATCGTCTTTCATGCTTAGAGCTTCGAATTCGCTCTTGAGGGTCTGGGGTCTAGCTGCTTTTACCTTGTCTGCTCCCAGGTACATGGTTTTGACAGCCTTCCACGCATCCTTGGCCGTCTTCTTTTCTGCAAGTGACATCAGGACATCTTCTGGAACTCCCTGGTAAATAACAGCGAGTGCCTTTTTGTCGACCTTGTCTTCCACAGGAGAATTAGGGTCCTTGGGTTCGATTGCCTCCCACACTCCGTAGGCTTGCATGAATACCGTCATTTTGAGAGCCCATGCAGTGTAGTTGGTTTTGCTCAACATCGGGTAGCTGAGACCAAAGGAGCTTTTGCTTGTCGTCTCCATCTGAAGTTATGAACACCTCCTGAAGCTCTGATACCAAGTATTAGCCTTTTTGTGTTCAATGTGATAGACCATGGGTACAAAGAGAAAGTGTATGTTGCCCTACAAATCTATTATCCCTTTTGAGAAAGCGAAACTCTGGTACTTCTTCATTAATCAAATGCAGCATACAAAGGAAATAAATAGGCAATAAACGAGGTGGGAGTTACAAAATAAGATCCACTAATCCCACTTCTCTCTTCACTTAATGCCCGTTACGTAACTCCTACACCCACGTAAAACTCTAAGACTCAGTTTAATATTAACGGTTACTATAACTTAAATAAATAAATAAAACATGTTTAGATTAAATACATAAAATGCAACAGCAATAATTAATAATGAAGCAACAGATGCCAATACATAAATGATGAAGATCTTTGTTTTCTTGCATGATTCACACAGATCACGGTTTCCACAAGACTTAATGCTATATGCTATGGATCATTCTTTCTGACTTCCAACGAGCTCAATGGGGACTGAGCCAGGAAGTTTGTTGTTACTTAAGTTGAGGGAAGTCAACGATTTTATTCCAGCTAGGATCCGAGGGATACTACCGGTTAAATTGTTTTTGACAAGTCCAGGACGTTCAAACGGTTGAGATTGGATATATGTATTGTGATATCTCCCTAGTCAATCCACTTGAAAATAAATTCAACGAAATGATGTTTGGCAGATCGTAAAGATTGTGGGTGCAGTTAAGGGTGTTCCAAGTGTATGCTTGAGGAGCACACGGATCTACTTGCCAGAAACTTATGTTCAATCCATACAGCATTTTTATATTCGTCATAGCTTCAACTTCTGTTTGGTCTGTGTTTCAATGATGTAGTGCTATATATATAGAACAGAAACAATTAAGTAACTAAGACTAAAAAACGTCATCTCCACCATACCCTTGTCTTGCATGGTGATAACTCTTACTATTAAGTACAGATGCACCAAAGTCCTGAGATATATTATTGGTGGAATTCATAGCCAACTTTTGAAGACATGATATAATAGGGTTATTGACAGAAGAAAAGTCAAAGCAAGACAAGAATTTTCCATGCTCTCTGGTGGTCTCTTCAGATTTACTAATGCTGATTGCAGCTATCCGAAAGGTTCGTCACGCTTGCCACTGTGACAGGACTTACACGGATTCTTCTAGGAGTCCAATCAGCTTGAATGGCAGATCTTACAGAATCAAGATTGATAACTGGTTCATCAACCACAAGAACAATCGAAGAAGGAACCACACATATAACCAGCAGTGATATGTTAAAGGGTGAGAATAGTAGGATTTACATATATTCCTATTCGAATATAACCTTAATCGGAGAAAGGTCATAGAAGAAGAAAACGCCAGGTGCTGAACGATACTGGGCCGATTCCAAGTCCTGAAAATGCTCTATGACAGAATAGTGAGTGGACACAATAGTGCGGTCTTTAACATTCATGTATAGAGTAGGGATTACCTTGAGAAAATATTGGTACATGCCATTAGCTGGCTAATGCGTCCACTATGTCAAGAGTGAGTAAACTTGATCATTTATCCCACATCGCTTAGACTGAACAAGTACTTACAATATATAAGTGAATGAAATATCTCAACTAGACTGAGGCCTTTTGGTAGTGGACCAAATGCAAAGCCGTGAGGCCCATCGGGTGCCAAAGCGGACAATATCATACTAGTGTTGAGATCGGTTGTGTTCTTACTTATATACGGAGGCGAAATATGGGGACCGGACCCCCATATTCCCAACATGTGGTATCAGAGCAAGGTTGAAACTTGTGTTCTAAGCCATGCAATGGGTGTATTGAGTGAGGCGGAATGCATAAAGTGTATATGTCATTCCGCGGATCAAGTTTATGGGAGAGTGTTAAGAGTGAGTAAACTTGATCATTTATCTCACATCGCTTAGACTGAACAAGTACTTACAATATATAAGTGAATGAAATATCTCAACTAGACTGAGGCCTTTTGGTAGTGGACCAAATGCAAAGCCGTGAGGCCCTTCGGGTGCCAAAGCGGACAATATCATACTAGTGTTGAGATCGGTTGTGTTCTTACTTATATACGGAGGCGGAATATGGGGACCGGACACTCCGGAATAATAATCACAGAAAGTTAATTTGTTGATGTGAGGACTTATATTATGAATTTGTTGTTGAGGAGCTAGTAATTTTTCTAGAATGACATTTGACTTCTGAAAGTCTTCCACAGGCATAAAATGAAATTTTCCAGCCACTTTATTCACTTCAAAAGATCCATAGATATTGCATGCTTCACTCACTTTCTCTTGTACCTTCTCGAAAAATCCCTTCAGCTCACACTGGTCAATCAGGTGCTATATTTGTAGCAGAACGAACGACTTCGCATGAGTTACAACAGTCGTCATCTGACGTTTCTGCACCATAACATGAACCACAATATGTTTCATTGTGGATAAGCCTACCACCATACCTCTGCAAAGCATGGCCAATCTTTGGTTGTTCTTTTGCTAAATCAAAGACACGAAGAAAACCATCTCTTCCAACAGTGGCTAAGTATGTCCCGTCCATCGTTAAAGAAATGATATTTAGTGAACCCTGACAAATATGCCATATGGAAATAGGGTTGCTCTTACTATGACGTGTATGTGCTACCGCGAAATGATTTTGATCTTTTGATCTATGATAACATGGAATGTAGTTCTCCTGTGCCATTTTTCTTCTTCTCATATACATAAAAGCTTCCATCAGTATGAGCAACAATGAATGTACCATATCTCATTAACCTACGTGAGCGGTTCCACAATTGGAAGAGTGGACTTTCCATGAACGGTTCTCTTACGCGACACATCTCATTTACCCATGTCATAGAGTTCTGTCGCGCTCTGATACCTACTGATAGAAAGATAGTCAAAATAGATTCGATGACCGCAAGAAATTAAGAAAAGAAACGAAAAAAATGAAAATATAAACTCTAACACTAGGTTAGAGTGAAAATAGATTTAGAGAAAAATGATCTCAAATATGATTCATAAAATTTTGAAGGAAAAATAGGGTATATGATACTTTATATAGCACTGCCCAAAACCCTAATTTCAAGAGAAATTACATAAATATTTTAAAATAAAGCAAATAAATAAAAATAACGCTTAAATATAAAAACTGGTTTGTGAAGATTTTATGGATCGAATTTGATACCAAACTTTTTGAAAACTCGTAGTTTTGAAATTTGAGCTGCATCAGTCTTCTGCTTGCCCATATCTACGAAGCCAAATGTATAAGACTACTTACTAACTCATGACTAATGGTTAATCATGCACATGGTCAAACCAAAGCCTAGAAAGATAAACTTATACTTTACCTGAAGTAGTTGCACAATACGACCACTAAATTAAAAAAAATCAAGTATGAAACAGTATCTCATACAAAAAATATCGTAAATGAAGCACTTGCTTCATGAGGATGTCTTGAATCTACCTCTTCGGCATTCCTTCAAGAAAATCCAATCATTTCCACAACCCGATGAGCTAAGGTCATGGTTATTAACAAACCTCCAGACTGGTGAACCCCTATTAAAGTGTACTTTATAAAAAACATTACTCACTACTCAAAACCAAAACAAAGGTGATATGAATCAAAATAAAATGTGATCTATATTCATAGCCACTTGATACATTGTATCGACAAGTCCTAGCCAGTCCCCTCTCATATGTCTCAGTTTTGAAGAATTAACCTTTGTTATCTAAGAATTCCATGAAGAATGACGTGTCCATTTTAGATATAAAACTCTCCACATACATATCTTGTTAGTATGGCACTTAATATCTAACATTGTGACAATTTCAATTGATTTGCAAAAAACACACAAGTCATAATCGTACCATAATAACCTTTTGGTGACAGTGGACTATTTCTCCAAATACGTGCAAGCCTAGCTACTAAAGAATACAGGTCATTCACTCCTTAAAACCAATATATACTATAAATATAAGGTCTCATGGGTGATAACCAATACTAGCAGACTATAATTACATAATGTTGGATATTTTAGTGTAATTGGATTGACTAGTCAACTAATGTAGTCGTAATATATTATCGACCAAGTCGGAGAGTGTGGAGTACACGCTTGTTAGAATATATTATGATTACTGGGTCCAAGGGTCGGAGCATGGATGTGGTTAAATTTATTTGAATGATAAGACTATTATGAAAATTCATAGAAATTTGAATTTGGAAAATTAATTTGAATTTGGATTTGAATTATTGGTTGGTTTTATCATTTGAAATTTTAACCGTTTTTGGACATAAAACTGTTTTACAGTTGGAGTATTTTGGTTGAATAAATTAGTAAGGTTCTGTGAAAAAAAGTTGATCCAAACAAAAACATTGATTCTTATTGTTCAAAAGAAAATCTCTAATTTTATCGGTTGAAAATTTTGGAGAACCACCAAAATAATTTCAATCTGAAATTGTTAAAACAAGACTTCAGAGTTTATCCGGAAATCTCTAAACAATATTCTCAACAAAAGATTGAAATTATATGTTCTTGTCTTATGAAGAGATTTGTACGAAGACGTTCTTGTTTTATGATTTTGTATGAATATTAGAATGAAGAGATTTATTGTCATCTTAACAAAATCCATAATCATTAAAGTATCAATGGAACTATGGTATCATCGTCATGTAAGTTTTTCTTCTTTTTTATTGGATGATTTTTAATCATGGATGTATAGATTTTGAGATTATGAAAATGATGATAATCTCTGGATTATTTTAAATTCTCTAAATGATACACAAATTGGAATAATCATTGTTTTGATTGTTAGAAGTGTATATCAATAGTTCAAAATGTATGCAATCGAAGTGGTGGAGTTTAATTGTTCAAAATTTGCATGCACTTCATTGTTTGATAAGTATTATTTTAATTCCTGAAATTTTGCATACAATTGAGGCTATTTGTCTATATATTTTTTTAAAAGGCCTGCATTATTTGTGTTTACATTGAAAGGCTTTATAATTCTATCTGTGTGGCCATGGGTGGCCACTAATGTAATGTTTGTGTTCATTAATGATTAATGCATAGATTAATTATGATTACATACAGTCATTTAGTACTTGAGTATGCAAAGAACCTCCACATGCATATATAAGCATCAAATTAATATTAATGGAGTATAAACCGTCAATTAATTACAGGCAATTAAAGTATTTGGTGCATGTTAATAACTGCAGAAACCGTTGTTTCTCTAGTAGTTGGATAAAGTCTGTGGAAAAATATAAGTAGTGATTTATTAAATTGTTGATGAATGTATTGTTGAGTATAAGTTGTATTATATACTATATAATATAATTTATACTTATTATTTATGTTCTCCCCGTACAAAGGACTTTATAGATTTCTTGTGAGTGTTAAAGCTTAACTGGGATTTGGGTTAACCAGAATCCTGAGTTTGGTAACTCAGTATATGTATTGCTTGTTATTGTTTCTATTGTTGAATTCCAGATAATCCCACATGAGCGGTGTCCTTTAGGAATCTAGGAATGCGTTGTCTTCCGGGTATCGGTTTTTGAAGTTGTTGGCAATTTTGATGGCTCCATCTTGTTTTACTTTTATGGAAGAGAGGAAGGCAATGGTTGTCTTTATCCTATTTCGGTGAAATATGTTAACAGTAACTGTCATGTTCTGATGTTTGAGGTTGAAAAAAGACAAGAAAATACAAAATTGTTTCGTAGAATTTGAAATTCTATTTAGCTGCACCTAAACAGAAACAGGTTTGTTATTAAACTGTCTAGTGCAATTTTAATAAAATAATTAATACAGTGTTAAATGATTGTTAAATGCATGTAAAGTATTTGGCTGAATACATTTATTGTATTGTAAAGTCCCTGACATAACACATTTATTGAATCGTTTCCACATGCAGGAAGTGTAAAATCATATATACTTACCAAAGTTATATTATAAACAAATAAAAGAAAAATTTGTAAAATAATGGAGATATCATATGCAATTGAAAATGGTTATATATAATTAAGTTATTTAATTAGATATAATATAATTTATAAATTTGGTAAATTTTGATGTTATTCAGATATAATATAATTTACGATTTTGGTAAATTTTAATGTTATTCGTAAATGAGTTACGATTTGTTTATACGTGAGTGACATGTTGATTTCGATATTGGCCAAATCACGTTGATGAAACCAAGGCATTCTTATCATCTAATTTTGGGATGAAAGATTTGGAAGAAGCGGAGACTTCTTTGTATATATATGTATGTACTAGCACTAGGCTGGATATTGCCTTTGCTGTTAGAAAGCTTAGTAGGTATACTACCAATCCTAGTTCACATCATTGGAAATCCTTAAATCGATTATTCAAGTATTTGAAAGAAACCATGGATTATGGTTTGACTTTTATTTGATTTTCTTCCGTACTTGAAGGATATTCCGATGCAAGTTATATTTCGAATATGGAAGATCACTCTTCCACAAGTGGATGGGTATTTCTACTTAGGAGACGTGCTATCTGTTGGGCATCGAAGAAACACGCTGATTCAACAATGGAATCAGAAGTTTGTGGCATTAGCAGCAGCTAGTAAAGAAGCTTATTGGCTAAGAAATTTAATGTATGAAATTTTGTTGTGGCCCAAACAGATATCACCAATATCAATCAGATGTGATAATGAAGCTACCTTGGCCAATGTTGATAGACAAGTTTAAAAAGTTATGTCTAGACATTTAGGTGTTAGACACGGTATGATTCGTGAGTGCATCACGCGTGATTTTATTTCACTAGAGTTTGTGAGAAGTCGATATAATTTAGCCAATCATTTAACCAAAGGATTAAGTAGAGATTTTGTGCACAAATCGTCTATTAAGATTAGATTAAAGTCTATTTGAAATCTCTAGATGTTAAGCTTTACGCATTGAATTCAGCGCCTAATGTCATATTAGATGGGAATTTGGTATCTTAACATAAGAGAAATCCAAAAACATTTCTCGATACAATTCCATCCCCAAGATAATGGGTTTCCTGAAAGGATACATTATTTTCTTAAATTTGAATCAGAACCCTAAGTAAATAGATACACTCCAAGAAGTCATAAGGTAAGTCTCGTAAAGCCTAATACCAAAAAATCTATTTTCATTCGTAAGTAATATACAATGTGGTACAAGTATAAACATGTATGTTATCCTTGATTAAAGAGAAACCATTGAAAATCACATGTGCATGAAGTGCTTTTGAACATTAATTGTTTTATTGTATCGATCTCAAAATGTATGAGTTGATGTTCAGTCGGAAAATTATATCTTGGATTTTTTAGTTGATTGAGCCTTTATGATTCAGCTTGGGTGAGAATTTGATTCTTCTAAGTTTGAATTTTTAGTACTAAATCATCAGTGTAGAGAGTCTTTAATTTGAAAATATAAATGTGTGATGTTGTTCTCACCTTTAACGTGGTCCATTTACCACTAATCTAAATTTTGTAACTCTATCACTCTTAAAATGTTAAGGATTAAGTTGGGGGAGGTATAAGCATGTTTAGTATTGTATAGATCAATCCCCAATGTATAGATTAGGTGACCTGGATCAGAAGTCTAATGCACATTAGTGTTTGGCTTAGAAGCCCAGTGCACATTGGTGGTCAACTTAGAAGCCCAATGCACATTGGTGTTCGGCTTGGAATCCTAGTGCTTTTTTATTTTCTATTAGATAAATTAGAAGAATGAAAGTATAAAAAAAAATTAGTTGTGTTGGGTAAGTTCGTGTTGAGCCCGTGTTCAGGCTGTGATGAGGCCATGTTGAGGTTGTGCTAAGCGGAAATCGAGTTAAACTAAGTTGAGCTATGGCTGAATTGAGTTGAGGTCGTCTTGAATTAAGTTGAGACTGTGTTGAACTGATTCGAGGCTAGAGATAGGGTTTCAATTGAGGCAAACCTTTTAACTTTGGCTATATAAACAAACATTAAATGTCTGACTATATAGATAAGCCTTAAAGGTGAGACTATATGAACAAACCTTGACGACGCGTCTATATGAATAAAAGTTAAGAGTGTGGTTATATATACAAACCTTATAATAAAATTTCCTAAAGGAAAATATGTTTGAATCACAATTTTATGGCGTTGAAAGTATGGTCTCATTCTTATGCAATGCACTACGAGACCTTGTGCTAACTTCTCTAGTTTTAGATACCGAGTTTTAGAGCGAACATATTTTATGGATATAATAAATAGTTTTTTATATAGCTTATTATTATTTAACTAGTACGATACTTATTGAATTGTCAAAGACAGGTAGATGTATGTCAAGAAAGCCACATGGGTTGGTTCCTTTCAGGACTTTGGGGGAATTCATACGCTCATATTAAAATGAATCACAATTTCATATTCAGAAATCAAATTGTGTTGGTAAACACCGTTGAGTACTTGAAAAAATAGTATACAATTGTCCAAGGGCCATGAGATAAATTGCTTTAGTTTCGTTAACCTTCTTGTGAGGAGTTTTACTACTTTTATTGAGTGTGGTGGCATTATATTCGTTTTATTGGCTAGCTTAGTTGTATCTACTTTGATCCATTTCCACTGACAAAGTAGCCCAAAAATTTCTTATAGCGAAATTTAAATGTATATATCTCCAGATTGAGTTAGAGATTGATTGCTCGGAGGTTACCGAAGGTCTCTTCCAGGTTTTCAAGAGACTGTTATTATTATCAAACGATGAATAACATGTCATCAACGCATACTTTAATGTTCAACTTATATAGCCGAATATGGTTTTTTTTTACCAAACGTTGGTGTGTCACAAATTTATTCTTTAAACCAAATTGTATTACTTTATAGTAGTGAAGACCTTGTTCGGTTATGAAAGTCGTATGCTTTTGATCATTTCGATGCTCTAGAACTGGCATCCGCCTGCTAGTCGGTTCTCGAGACCGGGAATAGATCATTCAGACATGCTCGGCTGAGATTGGTGAAGTCCATACACATCCTATATTTTTTTTGTCTTCTAGACGATGGCTAAATTCATTGTCCATAGAGACTATAACACTTCCTGAATATGGCAAATTTGGCTTAGTCATTTGACCTCAACAAGGATCACATCCGTTTTTCATGAGAGAATGCCTTATGTCTTTGTATGATAGGCTGAAAACTTTGATTTGGTAGCTTATGGTAATCTTTTGAATCCAAAATCCTAACATTATGTGAATACTAAGGAAAATATTCAAATTGTTGGATACAAATTTTAATAATTGAGATCGTAGATTCGTTTGTAAACCTTGCCCAATAGGTATTGTATGTAAAAAAGTATAATTTCCTATACCACATCCGCAAACTCGATTATTCAGGAGGTGCCCCTTTGGATCGTTTATATCATCTAAGACAACGGGAGGCTCAGCTAATTGTTATTTCCGTACAACTAGGAAATTATCATAACATTCTCTAGTAGGAGTTGAATGTCACATATTATGCCGATTTGTTCGTTAAAATATAATAGATACACAAATTCATATTAGATATGATAGTGTGAATTTGATTGAGTCATGTTGGGCTGAGGATAACATTGTATGACGGAAAATGTTTATTATCCCATAGACATATTGGATTTTGTTTTATAAATCCCTCATCTGAGAGAGATATCGAGTCATAGTTTACCGAACAATAGAGTCTCGGCTCGATTGAAACCCGTTCAAACCCTTTGATAGAATGAGCGATGTGTTATGCCTCCTATTTTTTTTATAATGATATATGTAGAAAGTTTTATATAAAACATCATTTTCTAATTTTGACTCCTAAGATTTTGGCAACGATGATTACTGCATCTTTGAATGATCTTACTATTTCCTTCAATTTTTCATTTCCACGTGTAATAAGAGGGAAGAGTTTGTGTAGATATGGACAAAAGTCTGATTTATTTGTTGGATCTCAAGGTCAGCAATCTGACGCTTTTAGAAAGATAAAATTATTCTTGAGAGAATGGTCCATTCAATTATTATTCTGACGATTTGTATGTTTGGATTAAGATCAAAGAATTCATTTTATGCTTCATATCACGGCTTAACCCTAGTCATTTATCGTTCAGTATTTTAATTACACCTAAAGGAATTCAAGTTTTGGCCCATGAAAAACTTGTAGATCTTCCCTCCATCGATGAGGCCCTACATTCTCGGGTGTAATGGCCAAAATTGTTATAATCCTTGTATAATTTGTTAGGATTTTTGAACTTCTTGCAGGTCCATATCTGTTGTTTGGTTTATGGAACTAGACTAAGTCGTTTCCTCGGTAATAGATCATTGTTATAACTTCGGTGAACTGAGTGTATTGGCTAGTCTAACCGATGTGATTTTGAAAGTCTTAACCATTTGCAGGCCGTCTATTATGATTTTATAGTTATTATTTTGAATTAAAAAACTTCATTGATATATTTTTGTTATTAGTTTACCTTATTTAATTTAATCCACATAGAAGGGCTTGACTGAACATAAATCAGATGGCATGAAGTATGTTGTCCATTTTTATTTGATGCTCTGCCTGGGCCAAACTCTGACAAAATGTAACAACCTTACATTTTATTATATATTTGGCCAAGAGTTCGAGTAGGATAACTAGGCGTTACAAAAAGTACGACATCATACCGTGGCAGTCATCAAGGTTGATTTTAACATCGATAAACCTCTTGACATAGTCACATATGCTTTAGTTTACTTCCTACTTGCAATGGATGATATAATCCTTATCCCTCATAATTATTTTACTCCTAATATAATGATTTTGGAACATGTTCTAAAGATATTCAAATATGGAAAATGAGCTCGAAAAAGAGTTAAAGTAACATAGAGAGCTACGTGAGAAGGTCATGGATAATTCTCGGCATAAGAGCCTCACATATTCCCTCAATCCCAACATCTCATTTTGAAATTTCATTATATTATGGTCAGCTTTCCCGTTCTTATCGTATTTTTCATTTTGTATTGATTAAATATGCAAGATAGATCTCCTACGAATTGTGCCAGCAAAGATGGTGCCATAAAATTTTAAGTTTTGCTCACCTGAGACAAAATAATTGTAAATTAGCGTGACCGAGATTTGATTATTCATGGGAGGGGGTGTGCTTCATGATAAAGAGGAGAGTTCGACAGGATCGTAAGATAGATTGGCAAACTCGTTTCCATTCCGTTAGCAGACTCGACCTCGAGAAGGATGGTCATTTTGATGACGAGCATGAGATCGGATATGTGAGTGAGTTCAATGGTTACTTCAATCAAAATGTTTATGTTTTTCGATTGATCATTCTTCATATCGGCCGCAAGTGTGTATGTGTCAGAGATCTTTCTCGCACGAGCGATGTTCTTTGCATTCATGATTTGGTAAACGAGCGCTCAATGGATGGTAACTTTCGACATAAGTGGATGAAGGTCCATAATCTGTTTTATTTTCTACATACTTTACACTAACTTATTAGCTAATTTAAATTATGAAAAAAATAAAATACTCTTATTATGTTTAATTTTGGATTTAATAGGTAATTTAGTGTTTAATAAATAAATAGAGAAAAAATAAATTTAGTTAAAAAAATGAGCTTACAAAAAAAATCAAACGACTTGAAAGAAAAAAAAACAAAAAAAACATACAAATTTTGAAAAAAAACTGTGAAAATAAGAGAGAAAAAAAACTTGATTCATTTCGTTGTGGATCAATAACTAAAGGCTCGTTGTGGATCAATAACTAAAGGCTCATTATTTATACAAAGGAATAAAAGGATAATATTTTAGTTATAAATAATCAGTACTTGGATTAGAGATAAAAAGATATTATATCATACCACAACAAACAAAAGATCATGAAAACATATTCTTGATTTCAATGTCTAAAGTTTAATTTTTGTTCTTGTTCTTTATCTTTCTTCTTTTGTTTTATTTTTGTTTATGACGTGTTTAGCCTTCGTTAAACCCTTTTTTCTAGATTTATTGAACCTCTCTAATAATTTATGTATTCTTCTAAATTAGGTTTATATGTATTCGTTAGTATTGATATTAATCTTAATACTTTCAATTACCTACGATTTTAATAGTCCGATTCTAGACATGATCTATTAAGATATGAACTATATTCTTAGTGTATATGACTCAATTATATGAAAGATAGGACTAGAGATATGAACATTCATACAAGAATGTGAATATTATTAAGATCGAACGATGATAACAACAAACTGTAAGGGAATATAATTGTATGTAATAGTATAAACACTAATTTAGTATAAATGTTAAAGTTCTTAGTAAAATAAATTACAAGTTGAACGGAAAAATTAGTAAAACATATTAACTTTGGAAGTTCGTATTATAAGTATGAAAGTTTTTAGGTTTAGTTTAATCATAAAACCCTAAAATTTGATCTTCGGATAAAAACTTTGATCTTCAGATAAAAAATTAGATATATTAATTAATACTTAGATATAAAAATATTTACTTGTATTATATAAATATATAAAGTTTAGTCTATGATACTTGTATTACTTGACAATAATCGTACAATTGCGATTTATTCACATTAGATAGCGTCTAGAATAAATGGACAAAGTGTCCTCACCTTCATTAGTGTTCTTTCTAATTATCATGACGATGAATTTTGGAATGTGATCCTTTATTCCTTGCGATTCATGCAACATATTCACCCGACATTAGTTCTTTGATGGTAGCGATCAATTTCTTGATGACAATAAATCTCACATGTATAAGTTTGATATATTTTATCACCTTATCGGTTGGTCGCATTGATACGATCTAATTTTTCATCGATAATGTGATCCTGCATGGTGTCGGAGACCAAAATATGAGACTCGTGATATGTTTGATATAGTAAAAAGTGTGATTTTAATTTTATATCATGGCCATGAAAGAGTTTTCAATGGTCTTTATACAAAAAAAAATCTTGGCATCTTTTGGTACCCGCACACAGTGGAAATAATGTGTTCTTATTTTATTGAGCTGTATTGTACGAGTGTTGAACAATGTAACAAGTTTTTGAAGATAGCTACAAGGGGAGATATGAGAAGAATATAGAAATGAAGATTAAGGTAGGAAAGTACAAAAGTCGCGTTGAATGATGAGGGTGTGATTTGTCATATTATTGAGTATGGAATATCAAGTACCGAGGTAAGATCTTATATGTGATATTTTATATCTGATATAATCTGGTTTTCTCCACACACAGAGGATTATTTATAATAGTTAGTACATAAAAAAAATATGTAACTTATTATGAAATAATTCTAGCTTCATTTGTATAACACGCCAGCAATAAGATTAGTCTCTCAAGAAACTTAATTCTAAGGATTTCTTCTCTCTAAATAAATCAAATCTTGAATGGTTTCGCTGAATTTTATCCATGAAATCTGAGCCACAACATCATCTCAATGTTGGTCCTTCTAATCAATCTCAACAGCCTCAACCTGTTCTTCAACATGATTCATTTTGTGACATCCAAATACCCAAGAAGTCCAAGCTACCAGCTACTATCCTTCCTCGCAAGATTACTCCTCTCAGAACTTCTACTAATTCATTTCCATCTCTTAAATAAGTTTATCCATCGCTACAAGTCAACCACCTGACATCCAACCTCTCCTTGGATCTTCGAAATAACCCAGTGTATGAACACCAAACCTGCAACCAAATCAAGAATTATAACCATAATTAATTGAAAAACTATTGTGATATCACCAAACTAATTATCAAGAAAATGGTCTATGAAAATGTTGATATTCAAACACAAGCAGACTATATATCTATAGACTTCCAATAGAAAAACAAGTCTATTCTTGAATCTTGGACCAAGATAACTCTAATAAGAAAAACTTTCATCTGGCATACCCAAAATGCCTGATATTCAAAAACAAATTGACTCTCTAAAATTCAAAGGTCCAGTTAGCGTAGCTCTATGGGATCCAAGGAATCTTATAATTGAATATAATTTCAAGAATACATTAAATGAATATGGAGAATATCGATTCGGACTATTGGTAAACACACAATGAGGGTCCTCAAGTGGACTCATAACTTCCACCCTCGAAGAGAATCATCTATTGCTCCGGTCTGGATCATCTTGAACAATCTTCCTCCTTATCTTTATAATCCAGACACAATTAAACATCTAGCTAAAACTATTTGTTATCCAATTGAAACCTGGGTGTCTACCAAAAACTAGACTGTGTACAACCTAGGTGAAATTTTTGGACCTTTCTAAACCTCTACAAGAAGATATTTGGATAACTTTTTGCAATGAATATGGTTTTTGGATCAATTCCAATTATGGTGATAAACCTCAATATTATTTAAAATGCTATCATATGGGTCACAACACCAAACCTGTAGCAAGGACCCATCAAGACTTCTGAAGCATCCCAACCTTCTTTAACTAATATCCAACTCAAACCTACTCAAACCTGGATCCCCAAGTTTAACCCTATTCAAAAACACGAAGATCTCATACACTTTCAATGTAAACCTCTTCAAGACCAATATGATCAACCCTTTCAACCCAGCCTCTCAATCACCAATTTTCCTATTTCAAATCCTAAACCTTTCTTAAGTCCCTCCTTAGAACCTAACCATAGAGAAAGCCATATCATATCATCATCACACCACCTCATACATGATATCCATGAAGCATAGATCTAGGAAACTCTGCACTCTCTAGATCTTGGAGTTAAGTTATCTTCATCATCTTATCCTGATCTTGATCACATTCCTAGCCTCTCTCTTATACCTCATCTTATTGGTAGCCTCTCTTATTATCCCGTAGAATCTGCCACAGAAGACCAAATATTCAACAACATTTTAAAGAAAGATGAAAACTAATTCAAAAGTGTTTTGAAAATTCCAACAAATATCACAAATCAAACAGTTCATCAATAGAAGGTTTGCCAGACCTCAAATTGGCTCCCTCAAATGACTTTAACAATTCTCTGGTGGAATGCAAACAGAATTGACAATAAAGGTGCAAGGACAAGAATAAAATATATCACAAGATCTGAACATATTGAATTCTTAGTTATCCAATTACCAATGATAGATAAAGTTGATCTGAATCAAACTGCTCAATACTTAGGATATCAAAATGCAATGTATAACAACTCTAATAAAATTTGGATCTTTTGGAATAATAATTACACAATTCAGCATTTACTTGATCATGACCAAATTCCTCATATAAATATGAATAATTCTACATTTGATAAATACTTTATAGTCTCTATAATTTATGTTAAATGCACACGAGAACTTAGATCCTCTCATTGGGAAAAAATCAGAGATGTAGCCTACTCAAACAAAGAATTGTTACTTAAGGGTGATTTCCACTCAATTGTTGTACCATCTGAACAACTATCGTGTTCTACAACATGCTTGCGTAGCATTGATGACTTAAACAATCTATTCTCTGATTGTAATTTAATTGATCCATGGTATATAGGTTCCAAATTTACTTGGACTAACTTTCATAAATGGAAGTGTCTCGACAGAGTCCTTTTCAAGTCTCTTTGGTCAAACTACTTCACTTACAATATAGTCATTCACATGGCCAAGACAGGATTGGACCATTCTCCACTATGTATCAAACTATTTAACATCAACATTCAGGCCAAATATAGCTTTAAATTTCAGAGCGTGTGGCTTGATCATCCTGATTTCAACACTACAATCAAGAGCAGCTGGAAAGACGTTACATTTGGACATCCTATTCAAAGATTCTAGCAAAAGCTCAAGAGACTTAAAGCTACTCTCAAATCTTAGAACAAAAAAACTTTGGTAATATCTATAACTCTATAGCTCAGTCATAGGAAAATTTAAAATTTTAGGAATCCTGCTATAAGACTCTCTCACCTTAGAGAACAAAACAAATCTGGTTGTTTTAAACGTAAATCATCTGCAATTACTTGCTAGGGAAGAATTGTTCTGCAAAAAAAAACGCAACACTCATTGGACAAGGAATATAGAAAGAAATACAGCTAAAATTTATTTATATGTCAAGAATAAATAGAAGAAAAATCAAATTACTAAATACAAGTTAACAATTCTTAGAGTCAAGACCCTCAGGAAATAGTATTTTAAGCTATATCCTATTTTAATTTCTGCTAACTAAAAAATAGCTACTCTACTAATCTATATAGTTTTCAATCTATTATTGTTAATCTTCTAACAGATGAAGATAGCTACTTATTATTGAGCTTACCGGCTGATCAAGATATATACAACTTTATCAATTCCCTAAATCCTAACAACATAGCAGATCTTGATGGGTTTAACATCAAATTCTACCATAAATATTGGCATATTATATCTATTGACCTTTCTATGTTGTTAGAGCATTCTTTAATGGTGCTTATGTTCCAAGTGGGGTGTATGCTACTTCAATATGTTTAATTTCTAAAAAAAAATACCCTAGAACTTGAAATTATGATAGACCTATAAGTCTATACAATGTGTTTAACATGATTATATCTAAAATTATTAATGATAGACTTTTTATCATCTTACCAAAGCTCAATTTTATTGAGCAAAGTGGTTTTTTCAAGGGTATATGCATCCAAGAAAATATCCTCCTCATTAAAGAACTCGTATTTAATATAAATAAGAAAATTTGATGAGGAAATTTTATCTTTAAACTAGACTTATCTAAGGCCTTTGATATAGTATCTTCCCTACAAAGAATGAGGATTATACATCATAAAAATTGAAGACACTCAGATCACTTAATCCTACAAACTTTGAAATAAATTCAAAGAAAACTCAATCTTATGGTCTAAAGACATGCATAACATATACTGCTCTACTGCTCATCCTATGTAAGTGAAACTATCTTATAAGAAATCTTAAATTTGAAAGAGGCTTCATCACATAAGAAGCACTGTTGAAGGTTTCATTTTCTGGTCTCTTGGTTAAGGAAAATGTGAGTTTTGGCTTGATCGTTGGTGTAACACCAAGCCCCTAATTAACCTAACCAACACAGATGATACTTCTTCGTACATACAAACCAAGGTGAATACCTTCTTGATCAATAATGAAGGGAATCTAGACAGACTTCTATCCTTTGTTACCTCAGTAGACATCAATAAAATATTTAAAATATCAATCAATCATCACCTTACAGACAAGATACAATGGACTCCTAGTGACTCATGTGAATTTTGTTTTAAGGATACATGGAATGCTCTAAGATTCAAAGGAACTACATCATTCTTATAATTAAACATCTGGAACAGAGTCACCCCTATCAAGTTTTCTTTTTTCTAATTGAGACTTCTCCATAATTAGGTATTTGTTGACTCAGTTTTACAGTCCAAATACATCACCTTATTTTCCAAGTGTTACCACTGTGGTAACATTGAAACTACTCAACATACCTTTGTTCAATGGTCACGAGCTTAGGCTGTATCGCTTCACTTCATCAATATGTTCAAAGTCATAATTGGAAAACACATGTCTCTCACTCAAATTGTAAGGTTATGTCTATGGTCTGCTTCTAACAAAATTCACATCAGAAATACTCTGCCCTGAGTCATCTGCTAGACTCTTTGGCAATCAGAAACAAGAAAAAAACAAACCTTCAAGATATTTCTCCTAAAGCTGTCATCCCTCATATCAAGCATGTTATACTCAAGTTAGATATTGGTAATTTCCTCAAAAGACACTTATGGACAAATGATTGTAGCATGGCATATAAATTTGAATGTTTTCATCATCTAAATCAGGCAAGAAAGTTGAAGGCAATACATTAGACTCCTCATATTGCCCCTAGTGTAAAACTCAACGCAGATGCTCCCTGTTAGCAATCTTGGGAAGCTTAAGGAAGTGTTATCATCAGAAACTACAAGGGTGATATCAAAACTGCTATTGGAAGAACTTATGGAAAACTAAATCATATTATAGTTGAGACTCATCTGGATCAATGTTTTAATTGTTCGGCCGCAACGAAATTATTCAAGTTCAGCAAAAACATAAATTAACTGAATCAATATCAAATACTAAAAGTTTCAAAATCAGATTTTGAACAAAAAAAATAAAAATTATCAAACATAACATCCACTTCATTTATGATAACTAAAATACTAGCAACAAAACAAAAAAATAAATTATATAAATCACACAAAAAAAAGCATCAATGACAAACATTAACCTAACCTTAATTTATATAGCATAAAATATTTTTAAAAAAATTAAATTAAATAAAAAAATATTGTAGCATTCAACCTAAAAACTATGAAATTTAAATTTAAATTTTATCCCAGGTAATAAATACATCATCCTAATCATATAAATAAAACCGTTAGCAATAAAATAAAATGTACTATATTTTTCAATCCCTTTTAAAGCTTCGACGAATTTAAATTATTCACTTTTTTTCCAAACCCAATCATAAACAGCGATTATTATTTTGTATGAAAACAATTTATTTTCTGTTGTCTTACATTCTATTATTAAAAATATTTTCCTTCTCGATATAACGCATTTTGAAGCATTAGAATTAGAAGTGATTTTGGATTATTATTTTTTTTAAGAAACCGTGGTCGTTATTTAACAAATAAAGATCGTGTATAGAGTAAATTTCTAGTCTAACGCGGTCAAAAAATAACGAGCACAAGATTTCAGGTTCAGCGAAAAAACATTTTTGATTAGGGTTCGGTTCTCCAGAATCGAGAACCGGACCGGGACCGAACCGATAAAGATCGGATCGAGAACCGGACCGAATTTTAACGGTCCGGTTCGCGATTCCATTCAAAAAACCGAAAACCGAATCGAACCGGCTGATAACAGCCCCACTTTTGATCACGGACGTTTTCTACTTAACCATCTCGGCTGCCTTTTGGAACTGTAGAGCAATTTTAGTCTCAGTTTTGACCGATTTTTTTTAGAAACACTTTACATCCTAAAGTTTTTTCATGTTGCTTTTTCTCTTTAAATTTATAATATCATGATTCATGGTGGAAGTAGTAATCATAGATTTCTCATCTCACTTGTTGGAACTATATTTGTCAAAGATCATGAGGTCACTTATTTTCAGCTTGAAATGAATAATTAGTATTATCTTTCTGATTATAGATACCTAAGTTGTTCGTGATTGTATAATCTTTGACCCAAAAACTTTATTTTGACTATTATATGGTTTCGGATACTTTTAAAAGACTCGAATATTAACCACGATAACTTTGACTAGTCATAATCTATATGGGAAAAATAGGTAGTGTAAACTAGGTCCTAAATACTAATCCAATTATAGAAAAGTTCGGTAATAGTTTTTTATTTGAAGTTAATTTCCGTTTTTTTTATCGGTGTAAATATGACTCATGGAATCATATTCAATGGAAATTTGGATTACTAATAATCTTTTATTTTAATTTTGACTACGTTTGAGGTTCGATTTAGAATCAAGAGACTATTGGCGATAAAAGTTTAGGCTTAAATCAGGAAATCGTCTCTCGACTATCACGTTTTCTTTCATTTAGTCTTTCGACTAAAAAATCACCGGTGAGAGTCCATCGACTATCCCATTTTTTTTCATTTAGTCCTTCGACTTTAAAATCATCGGTGAGGGTCCCTGGACTTTGCAAAAATCTATAAATTTAGTCCCTGATTTGGGGGTTTTTTCTTAGATTCAAAGACTAAATTTATAGATTTTTCAAAGTCCAAGGACCATCACCTGTGATTTTAAAGTCGAAAGACTAAATGAAAGAAAATGGGATAGTCGAGGGACCCTCACCAGTGATTTCTTAGTCGAGGGACTAAATGACAGAAAACATGATAGTCGAGGGACTAGACAGTGATTTAAGCCTACAAGTTTATGTTGAATATGGTGTACGTGACAGCTTTATCAACAGATACCTGAGATTTTATCTAAACTGGATAATCCATGGACTACCGTAGGATTGTTAAAAATTCAAAAACTATCTGTCACTAAAATCGATTTTCCATAGACGAGTTACTGTTTAAAATCATGTAAACCACAATGTCGAAAAAAATGGTTAGAGATCATAATGGGTTGGGATGGATAGATATTGCCAAATTCGTAATCCACGTTGTGTTTATATTTTAAAATTCGTCGAGTTTTTATATTTATTAGATAAATGATTTTTTTCCACACATCATCCAAATTGGTCGGGTTCCGATATCCGTTCATTCATGGATATTTATTAATCAATAATTTATCTATAAAATAAAATTTGTAATTAATTATCTAGTTCAAAAAAATTAAAACAAAAAACTAATACAATAAAATTATACTAAATATAAATTTTTAAATTTAGTAACAAAGCTATAAACGCATATTTGTTATCATATTTATTTAAATTTTTAATAAATTATATTTGTTTTTTTTAATCCATAAATTTGTTTTGAATAAAATAATTCTTAATCAAAAAACATATATGAAATTATAAACATCCAATTCTCTATATCAGAAGGCCTTCGCTATTGAAGAATCCTATTGGCACCAGAAATTCTACTCTAACTAGATCAAAGATGGGGACAACGCCATACTGTAGATTCAATTATTAGGTGTATGGCCCCTTATTGGCATGTCTTGACAAATCACTCATCTCATCACTTAGGTAGAATTTGGATCATTTGTAACCCTAGTGTTATCTAAATCTCTAGGATCTCTCAATCCCCTCAGTTCATTCATTGTAATGCTAAATGTCATAATTATAAGGCTTCTTTCAAGTTAACTGCGGTCTATGCTTTTAACGAAGCACAAGACCGCATTTCTCTTTGGAAAGACCTGATTGGTTTATCAAAGATGGAAGCCCACCTCCCATGGGTCTCCATGGGAGATTTTAATGTTATTCGTCATCTGAGCGAGAGAATTGGATCCTCGGATTCCTGGTCCCAAGCCATTGATGACTTTAACAATTGTTGTTATCAATGCGAATTCAGCGACCTTAGATCTTCGGGATATCAATTCACTTGGATTAATAAACAACCCTCTCACCCATCTTATCCAAGTTATATTGTGTTCTAGTCAACCCGGACTGGGATGACCTCTTCCCTATGTCCCATGTCCATTTCGGATATTTTCGCACTTCGGACCATGCAACTGTTTTTCTCAACCTTGGGTTCCCTCGCCCCAAGCAGAAAAAACCCTTCTGATATTTCAACATGTGGAAATCTCATCCCCAATATATGGATATTGTTTTCACTAGTTGGAATAAGCCCACCTCTTCTTCTGGAATGAGTCTTGTATCCGATAAGCTAGCTCGCCTTCAACATGAGCTAGCTCTCCTCAATCGTAAGGAGTTTAGTAACATCTCTTCCAGAGTCATCAATGCCCAAAAAAGACTGTTCAACATTCAGGACGAACTAGCCTCCGATCCTCTCAATCCTCGACTTGTTAAATCTGAAAATTAGGCCTCTGATCTCTTCATTTTCCTTAGTCGTGCAGAAGAATCTTTCCTAAAACAAAAATCCAGAGAAAACTGGATCAAGTTGGGGGATACAAATTCTTCCTTTTTTCACAAAAGCATCAAAGCCCGTCTTTTTTGTAACAAAATTATCTTGATTTCAAATGAGCATGGCATCACCTCCTCCTCACCATCTACTGTCTCAAAAGTTTTTGTGAATTTTTTTGAATCTTCCCTGGGTTCTAAGCATCCTGCTAACTATCCTGGTTTGGAAAATGTCTCATCCGTGATCTCCTCTAAAGTATCCAATACTGATAGAGATCTAATGATTCGAGAAATCACTTGTGCTGAAATAAAATCTACTCTCTTCAGTATTGATAGTGATAAATCCCCAGGCCCTGACGGTTATAACTCCGATTTTTTTAAGTCTTCTTGGAGAATTGTTGGTCAGGATATCTGTAAGGGAGTTCAAGATTTCTTCCTCTCTGGTAATTTGACTTCTTCTTGGAATGCCACTTCAATTGCTCTCATTCCCAAAACTAAATCGCCTTTTGTGCCAGCTGACTATCGACCCATTGCTCTTTGCAATGTTGTCTATAAACTCATTTCAAAAATCCTGGCCAACATAATTAAATCTTCATTTTCTTATCTAATTGATTCCTCCCAATCGGCCTTTGTTCCTGGAAGGAATATTTCGGATAATATTATTTTATCCCAAGAGCTGCTTAGGGGATATCAATCGAAAGGTAGAGGCAAAAGAATTTCTCTTAAAATCGATATCATGAAAGCCTTTGATAATGTTTGATGGCATCTTATCCTCGACATTCTGGTGGCGATGAACTTCCCTGAGAAGATGATTACCTGGATTGTAAATTGTATTTCTTCCCCCTCTTACTCTATCCTTATTAATGGAGATATTCATGGAACCTTCAAAGGGGAAAAAAGGCCTTAGACAAGGAGACCCCATTTCCCCTCTCCTCTTTGTACTTTTTATGCAAGTGCTCTCCAGCATTCTGAGAAATAAAAGTCTTGATGGAAATTTTCAATTCCGTTGGAAATGTCACAAGCAAAAAATCATTAATCTCTGTTTTACTGATGATCTAATGATTTTTTGTCACGGCGATCCCCTTTCTCTTAATCTTATCAAAAATGCTCTTGATGAGTTCTTCTTCTACTCCGGCCTTAAAGTTAATCCGTTGAAAAGTCACATATTTTTCTCCGAAATTGACAAGATCCTCAAATCTTCCCTGCAACAAATTCTGAATTTCCTAGAGGTCTCTCTTCTCGTGAAGTACCTTGGAGTCCCCCTCATTACTGGTAGACTCTCTTATTCAGATTTTCGCCCCGTCCTTCACAAAATCACCTCCCGTATAGACTCTTGTACTTCTAAACATCTCTTTTATGCGGGACTACTCCAATTAATTAAATCGGTCCTTTTTGCGGGACAGGTTTACTAGTCTTCGATTTTTATTCTTCCTTCTAGGATTCTTAAAGAATTGAGTCAATATCTTAGGAGATTCCTTTGGTCTGGGTCTGCAATGAAAATCCACGGGGCCAAAGTGTCATGGTCCACTATTGTCACTCTTTATGATGAGGGCGGCCTTGGGATTCCAGATTTAAAAATCCGGAATCAGGCGGCCGTCCTAAAACATCTCTGGTCAATTGTGTGTAATAAGCATAAATATATCTGGTGTGATTAGATCAAAACTTAAAAACTCAAAAACAAAAGTATCTGGAATATTCCTATGGGATCCTATTCCTCCTGGATTTGGAGGAAAATCCTCCATCTTCGTCCTCTAGCGTATAATTTTTACAAGGTGGCTATTGGAGATGGTCAAAACACTTCGTTCTGGCATGATCTATGGCTTATCTCTCCGTCATTAGCTCACCACTTCGGCCCAGATATCATTTTGGATTATCGATTGGGAAATGATTTAATGGTCTCTGACATAATCAACAATGGAGAGTGGAACTGGTCGGCTAACCTAAGACCGGCTCGAGCTCGTAGTCGCGCTAATCTCGAAGATATCAACAGTCTGATCCTCTCTCTTCCCCAACCAAATATCCTCTCCAACAATATTCCTTTATGGATTACTAAAGGAGGACGCTCCAAATTCTCAATCAAAGACACCTATAATGCCATTCGGGTGCCCAATCCAAAGATGGGTTGGGCAGGGTTAGTATGGAACAAATACAATATTCCGCGTCACTCTTTTATTTCTTGGTTAGCTATAAAGTGTAAGCTTGCCACCAGAGACAAGCTCCTCAGTTGGGGTCTCAACACCCCGACTGAGTGCCCCTTTTGTAACTCTGCACCTGAAACTACAGCTCATGTTCTCTTTGAATTTAATTTCGCTCGGAGTATTTGGTCCCACACAAGCCGTAAGCTTGGATATTTGATCCATTCTTCTAACTGGAAATCTTGGATTAGTGAGGCTTCCAGTTGGTCTAACTCACCAGACCATTGTATTTGGCGATCTTGCTTCAACGCAATCATTTACCATGCTTGGAAAGAATGGAATTCAAGAATCTTTGGATCCATCCCAGCTATGGCCTCCTCTATATCCTATCATATCTTATCGGACCTTCGATATAGATTCAAGGATACCAAGTTTGCATGGCCCCCATAGAATTCCTTATTCTAAAAACTAACTATGCTAAAAAAATTTCTCAGGTACCTATCGTATGGACTGGAGCGGGACTTAGGACTCATAGGACGTGGAGTCAGTTCATAGGACGTGGAGCCAACTCTCAGTCATCTAGTCGCATAAATTTATTTTTGTGTTACTTTGTTCTGATTAGCAGGCTATATCTCTGTACTGTGGATTTTTTTTCTTATCATATGTTCCCCTACTTATGCAGTATTTCCTCGGGGTATGCCCCATGAACAATGTATGAACCCCTTCCAATTTTAAATTTAATGTTTTATTTACACAAAAAAAGGATGGGGACAAAAATATTAAAACTAACCACAATTTTTTCAAAAAGAAAAGAAGAAGAAATAAAATTTATAGCATTAAAAGTGAAAATAATTGGATCACATATAATTATCTCTTGCACATCTATTAAACTTACTTCAAATAAATTATAACTGAATTACCCTACAAAAACAATGAAGTGGAAACTTTTAGAATGAATGATGACATTATTAATTCTACTCCTAAGTTGATTACAAAAAATGATAACAACTAACTTATGGCTGCTCCCACAGAAGATGAAATTTATATAATTAAAAAGTGTCTTAACCACCACAAGTGATGCGGGTATGATTGGATTCAGTAGCTTCCTCTTCATCATTTGTTGCCAAATAATCAAAAAGGATTTCTGCGAAGCCATGGCATCATTCATGATGGGTTAGAATATCTCTCATGGCATCTTGGCCACATGAATATGCCTCATTCCTAGATTTTGTAACCCTACAACATAGAAAGAATAAATGACAATTAGCTTGTATACTCAGATGAAGTGAATAATGTACCAAATCTTCAATGACAAACTCGTAAAATTTCTCCTTGAAATTATTTATGATTCTCAAGGCTCCTATGTCCCTGACAGGTCTATTCAAGACACTATCCTAATTGCTAAAGAGCTTATACATTATTTAAATATAATGAATAAAGTTTGTAACATCCTTGTCAAGGTGAACATGTCTAAAGCCTTTGACATAATGTCTCACAACTTCATGGAAGTACATATAATAGCTGGTACATATCTGATAAAGTAAAGACATATCACGACAATAATTCTCGGAACCTAAACAGGCTCAGGGGTTTCCTTTCAGCTAATGAACTTCAGCGAATTCAGAAGCTTTCTATTAAAGAGCGAAATGACAACACTATCATAGGGATGTTATCTATTGATGGTTCTTTCAATACAAAAAGTAACATGGAATCACATCATATAGAAATCTAGCAAATCTAGCCTATTTAGATATATTTGGAACTCTATAACTCCTAAAAATGCTTATTTTTTACACTGGAGAATTCTTCATAGTTGGTTATATATTGATTCAATTGTTCAAAAAATATTACTGGCATGGCTTCTAAATTCAATTCCTGCAACAATGCTCAAACCCTTAATCATCTATTTGTGGCTTGCAACTATTCTCGAGCTATCTGGTCCTACTTTACTGTTATATTCAAGATCAACATTGGAAGATATATGACTATACCTCACATTATAAAAGCTGGTTGTGGTCTTCTAATCAAGATGTCCATATGTTCTATGTTCGGCCCCAAATTATATGTTGGGCTAGATGGCAGGGTAGAAACTAAGTTAAATTCAAAGGCATGATAAATTCATCTACTTCTACTATAAACTAAATCAAGAATATCTTAACTAGCATTGATCAAGTCAATCTTCTCAAGAAAAGACATTGTACTAGAGATGAATCTGCAACAATCGAATTAGGTTTCTACAACCATCTAAAGGACAAGCGGAAACTTACCCATCTCACGTGGTCTCCTCTTTTGCTAAACTGACTTATGCTTAATGCTGACAGGTCTTGTCTTGCCAACGGTGAAGCTAGTGGTGGTGTAATCATCCGAGATAAGAATAGATATATTGTTTATGGATGTGGCAACCTATACAACAAGCTCACTCCGATAATGGCTGAGGCAAGATCTCTCCTTGACGGAATTCAAATATGTAAAAGTAAAAATTTGGTTAACATTGATATTAAATTAGAGTCTCAAATCTTGGAAAAGTTTATTTCAACTAAAAACTATCATTTGACGATTGAGCCAACTTTAAATTGATGCAGATGCCTTATAAACCCTTTCACAAAAATTGCATATATATATATATATATATATCCTTAGTCTAAAACAATGTTGTCGAATGGCTAGCAAAATGGAATTCACAGTGCAAGATGAAGATAAAATTCAACAACACTCAAGTCTTATTTCAGTTGAGTGAAATCAGTCTGCTGAAAAGTATCAGACTAAGTTACATAAAAAGTGATTCTTATCTTCATTGATATTCTATCTTCAATCTATTAAATCTAATTAAACGTTATATCACTGACCTTTTTTTAATCTGCTAGCAGAGCACTTGACAAGTGTTTGCAGCTTATTGATTCTAATCAGTTTTGAGTAAAGCATATCATAGCACTAGATCGTTAAGGAATCTCGCTAATGAAGCACCGAATCCTTTTGGTTTTGGTCTTGTGAAATGTTGAATCATATCTCCTGGGAATCTTAGAAAGCTAATCTTAAATTTTTTCCCTAATTATCGAATCGCCTCTCAATTATGATTTATTAAAAAGTTAGATATGAAGTTTCCTCCTCAGGATTGAGACCCATTATTAGTTATTTCTCAATGGATTTTCGTTGATCTTTCTGGATTTTCTCAGCATCTCCTAAAATGGAAGTTAATAAGCCATCTTACTACTGATTTGTCATTTCATATACTAGGTGGCTCGTCATACCCTTGGGTTGATAATTTTTAACTTTGAGTTGAAAAAGCTCCCCTTCAGTTTGAATAATCTCCTCAAAATATATACTTTTATAGCACAATGTTGATAATCGTCAAAATCTAGAGGTTCTTGAATCAACAAATCTAAAATTTGATGAGTTGATAACCAGGTATTATCTCTCAGCTTCTCACATGTGATCACTTTCACTATTGAAGTTTTTATCCTTAGACATGCTCTCATCTTCTTTGGTAAAATCATTTCCTTGAGAACAGATGCCTTAATGTCCCTTCAACTACATTTGAAGTACTGAATGTCTTGGTTCTCTTCTCTGCTTGGAATATAAGTCTTCAATTATGTTCAAATTTGATTTAGTGCTCTAAATTTTGGTTTTCACCTTTATATATTTTAAGTATTTTTAGGTACTTTGAGCTGTACCAATCCTCTCTGATTCAATACGAAGGTTTCATTTGCTTAAAAAATATAATCACATTATAATATACATTAGAATTTATAAAATTATAATATATCATGTATTAAGTTTTTTAATAATAGAATAACTAACAAATATCTAATAAATTGGTTCAGATTTTTCTTTCGTAATTTTGTTTTTTAAATTCATCATCCATCTGAAATGTGATAAGTAATAAAATTTAAAACATACGATCTTTTTCACGCAAAATATAAATCAGCTCAAGTAGAATACTCGTGAATTTTGAAATAATTATCATCTCTATACAAACGGGTATGATTAATATTAGTGGATTGGGTCACATTTGAACCGTGAAATTTCATCTTTTAACTAAGTTTTTCTTGTTTATTTTTAATACGAAAATTCTTTCTATTTATTTTATTCTTTTTAATGTACAACTGTATGATTAGATGAGATCAAAAATATAAAAATAAAAAGTAGCGATAACAATCCAAATTTTTTTTAAGAATACCAAAAAAACTTAAATTTTAAATTTTATTAATAACGCATGTAATATAAATACACTTCCAACAATATTCTAAACTCACAAAATATGTACACCTTTCATAATTAGTTATTTCGAATTTTTAAAGCTCATATATTTCAAATTTTAATTCAAAAAAATATTCTTAAAAATAAAAATATTTTTATTTTATAAAGACAAATAAAATGAAAGCTATAACTGATAATTTTGGAGAACTTTCTTTCTATATTCTCCACCAAAATTTATGTATTTTCGTACCTCATAAGATTCCAATTTTTTTTTTATCCTTTAAAAAATTCTACAAATAAATGTACCTATTTTTGTAAATACAAAATTGTTATTTGTTTCATTCGTAATTAACACTTATTTTCACAAAAAATAGGTTCACACAATCAGACTTATATCGCAACCAAAAATCATATCTACACAATAATTTTCTTCTTATTTTTGGAACATATTTGTATGTAATTATACAAAATAGTTATTTTTTCACTCGTAATTAACACTTATTTTCACAAAAAATAGGTCCACACAATCAGACTTATTTCGCAACCAAAAATCTTATTTTTTGTGAAAATAAGTGTTAATTACGAGCGAAACAAATAAATATTTTTTGGGAACATATTTCTTCCCAACCGAATTATACGTATTTTCAACCCAGTCAAAATTTAATATTTTTATTTAATAAATAAAAAAATCAACATAAAAATGCACATATATTCGCAACTACGAAAAAGTTAGTTCTTTTACACTTAATTAGCACTTATTTTCACACAAAAATTATATTTTATTTTTTCACATATTCTGACTTATTTCGCAACTGAAAGTCATATATATGCAACAATTTGCAAGAAATTAAGCAACTAACACACTTGTTAAATTTCATGTAATTACGCAACCAAAAAAAATAAAAAATTTCCAAAATACATTTAATAGATCTAGTCTTGTTCATCTTAAAAAGATAAAACTAATTGTTTTTTCATATTTTTTTAGCCATGGTTTAAAAAAGATATCATTTAAAAAAAATCAGAAAGAGAAACGGTTCAGAGGTATATTGGTAATAACAGTTAGTTCAGGTGGTTATCTGTAGTTTAGTTCTAAGACCAAGTGTTTACATGCTTTGTTGTACATGCTTATAAGACAAAAATTGATCACATTGTTTAAACTTAGATAACTTAGATTTATCTATGCGAGTACACATAGTAAATTGTTCTCAAACCCAATATGTTTTATTCCTCAAATTCAAACTAGTTTTATGATTATTCAAAGCAAAATTTAGGTATATAGGTCCGGAAGATCTAGGTGTTAGAGATATAAGGCCTAGGCCCATTAGCCCATATAGTTTATCTATATAATAGCTTTATACTCTATGTAATACACTTACTTTCTAATAATGAGAAATCCTAGCTGTTTTCCTCTTTCTTTACCTTAGCCATTTTCCTCTTTCTTTATTTTGATCCTTTGTTAACATGGTATCAGAGCCAGAAGTAAACTTATCGCGTAAATGTAACAATCTTCTATTTCGTATATATATCAGGTATTTGTTTTCGTATTAGATCTGATTGATAAAATTATCAGGTATTTGATTTCATATTAGATCCGATTGATAAAATTATAAGTGGAATTTATCGTTGAAATTGGGGCTTAGAAGGAATCGAAATTACATAAAATTATTGTTCAGCAAAGAAAAGTTATGTCCGATAAATTTGGTTTGTTGAAATAGTGCTAAAATTGCATTGTTGAATTTTGTTGTTCGATTGGGATATATTCTTTATGGAGAGAATGACAGGAAAGGACGACTCTATGCAGTCGATTGGAACTCAGCTCAATGGAAAAAACTACTCTTACTAGAGCTATGTTATGAAAAACTTTCTTCGTGGCAAACACATGTGGGGATATGTTTCAGGTACAAAACTTCAACCTTCGAATACACATAGTAGTGAGAACTATGCTACATTCCTTGACACGTGGGAAACTGATAATGCGAAGATCATCACTTGGATCAACAATTCTGTAACCCAGTCAATCGGTACTCAGTTGGCCAAATACGGCACTGCAAAAGAGGTTTGGGATCATTTAGAAAGACTGTATACGCAGTCTAATTTCGCTAGACAGTATCAATTAGAATTTGACATCCGTTCCTTACAGCAAAATGATTTGCTTATTTCTGATTTTTATGCTGCTATGTCTGATTTATGGGATCAATTAGCTCTTACAGAGTCTGCAGAACTGAAAGCGTGCAAACCTTATATTGCTCGCAGAGAAGAGAAAAGATTGGTTCAATTTTTGATGGCCCTACGCTCCGATTTCGAAGGATTGCGAGGAACTATTCTTCATAGATCTCCTCTTCTGACGGTTGATTCAGTTGTCCATGAACTCATTGCTGAAGAAACACGACTAAAAACTCATATTGTAAAGGGGTCCAAAACCAATGTTCATAGTGTGTTTGCTGTTCCAAACCAACGATCTTCTGCTTCAAACCAGTCTAGATTTACATCCAATGGAGCAATAGTTGTATTTGATGAGTGCGCTTTTTGTAAAAGTAAGAACCATTGGAAATCACAATACCCACTACTGAGAGAAAAACAACAATTTCGTCCTCCATTTCGTCCCCCACAGTTTACTGCTGCTGCTGCATCTTTAGAAGATCCTGATAGCACCACACCACCCTCTGGAATGGACCCTCAGATTCTAGAATCTTTTAAACAGTTTCTTGCTTCTAATCCTGCTGCTATGTCTGCGTCAATATCTCACACAGGATCAACGTACTCAGAAAGTGATGAAAGTGATTGGGATAGGCCGTAGATTAGGAGAGCTATATTTCTTGAATTAGTTTTAAAAAAAAATTGATTGGAAATTAGATTTGAGATTGGATTTGTTTGGGTATTTGGCATTGAGATTTCGTCTGGATTTTGTTTTGCTGTTTAGATGTCGTTCTTCGTTTATAGATTTAGTTTAGCTTCTTTTGAAGTTGTTTGGATTCGTTTTGGCTTCGTGTGGATTTGTTTGGCTTGGTTTGGCTTGCTTTGGATTCGTTTGGATTTGTTTAGCTTTGTTTTGGATTTGTTTAGCTTTGTTTTGGATTTGTTTGGCTTTGTTTGGCTTTGTTTGGATTTGTTTGGCTTCGTTTGGTGTTTAGATTTAGATTGGAGTTTGAAGATTGGAGCTTGAAGATTGGAGTTTGGAGATTGGAGATTGGAGTTTGGAGAAATGATTTCCGATTCTGGCGTTTTGTTTTGATTTTATTTTTTATTTTGTGTAACAAACTCTTAATGCAAGAATAAGCATTGCGAGTTTGAGAGAGGGTGTTAGAGATATAAGGCCTAGGCCCATTAGCCCATATAGTTTATCTATATAATAGCTTTATACTCTATGTAATACACTTACTTTCTAATAATGAGAAACCCTAGCCATTTTCCTCTTTCTTTACCCTAGCCATTTTCCTCTTTCTTTATTTTGTTCCTTTGTTAACACTAGGTTGGTCACTAACATATGCATTATGCCGTTTTTTGGTGCCATTAAAATGAGTAGTGATATGAAACAACTCAAAAAAATAACATAATTAAAAGAATGTATAGCAAGCCTTTAATCACCAATAATCCACCATCTAACAAATTGTTCAGTAACTTATCAAGTACATTAATGCATTGATCAAATTTGAAACTTTGAGAAAATTTGAAAGTTTGCTCGAATTTAGAACTTTGATCAAATTATTGAATAAGAAGTTGGTTTGAGAGATGAAGGATGAGAAGGAGATAGTGTATTTATTGGGAAGATCAATAGAAAGAGTATATATATATATATATATATATATATATATAATTAGCGCCTTATCTCAAAATTCTATCATACTTTATCTCTTGATATACCTTTTAAATACACATTTAGTCTCTCATCCATTACTCATCCCTGATCTATCAGAGTTCTATAATCTCAAAAATTTCTCAACCAAACTACTTAATCTCCTCCACTAATTTCTAAAAGTTCATATATTTCATAAATACACCATTAGTCTCTATTCCCTTTCATACACTCCATCTCCTCCACTATCTCTCAACCAAACTACTCTCTCTCCTCCATTAATCTCTCTACTCCCTCTTTTCCACCAATTTCTCAACCAAACTACTTTGTTCCTCTTATAATCTCTCTATTACATCTCCTCCAATAATATATATATACTCTCTCTCATCCACTAATCTCTCTACCAAACTACTATTTCTTTAGTCAAACACTTTCTAAAATGGCTCCAAAAAAGGGTATAATGTTGTTTACACCCACGGTGCCACAACATAAAAAAGAAAGGGTACCATTAGAAGAAGAAAAATTTATGCTTGATGAGGTTGATGAAGACGTCGACTGGAGAACGAAGTGCCTATTGTTAAAACCATGTGTGGTTAAGTAATATTCCCTCGAATATTTTTCGCCATAAAAAAGTTAAAAGAACTCCAAGTATAAAATTTATTATTAAATGTCTAGAGAATTTAAGTTGGTTGAGATTTACTTAGTTGTCAAGCATTTGATATAAAGGTCTAGTTGAATAATTTTAAAGTAGCTCCCATTTTAAAGTTATTGAATAAAATTAATATATAAATAAAATTTAAATTTACGGAATGTCCGGTATAATTGATGAAGTGACATAGAAAAAAGGAATTTGGTATACCTATAATTTTTTGAATGATAAATATGTGACTGATAAATTTGTATTTTTAAAAAATACAAACAGTTCTACAATAAATTTCTCCACGAAAGATGGGCAGGACTCAACTCTTAACGATTTAGAAAAGTAATCTAACTGAGAAATATAATGAAGTGTTCTTTTTTCCTACCGATATAAATGTGCCGTATATGATATTATTAACGATCTATTAATTATAAACTTTTGCTCAGCCGCTCTAGGCTTTCTGAACCCTTGCCCTCCGAGTGAGAAACTGAGAAAACGTCAACACGTCAATATTGTCTTTGCGAAATGCCAAATTACACATGACCAGTGAAATGAATGTCAACTTTCAGGGATAATGGAAATAAATATGAATGGTGACCAATCGATCTTCTTTGATTGACTAGTATTCTTTTGGAAAGTCATACGTACTTGTGAAGAAAAATAGGTAATCGAGTTGGGTCCATTTAAATCTCTTTTTCGGTTAATCCAGCCAGTTATGTTCATTTGGATTTTAATATTTTAAAACTTTTTAACAAGTGATTCCAAAATTCGGCACCAGTAAACTAATTAGCCAACCCGAAATAAAATATATTTATATATAAGTATAAAAGAATTGATAAAACAAATGTTGGAGAAATTATGATTGTTTTTAAGAGGGATGATTGTGTTCTAAAAAAAAATTTAAATTTTTCAGTCCCACCCGTTTCTTGGTTGAAATGTAAGATTAATATTTCATTAGCACGGTAAAAGATGGTCATTAATGCAGTTTTTTGTCGCAAGAAACCGCACTCCAGGTTAAATATCACAAACATTCAAATAAAGATCAAGACAAATTTCTCACTTTTAAATATTTCCAATGGGCATGGCTACTAGACCTCTAATCTAGAAACCAACAACTATCTCCCAAACATTAGATATAGTTCTACTTTCGAGTTCCAATTAACCAACCCAACCAACCATCTATGAATTCCATCACAAGAACACTTTCTCCAACCATACCAATAGAAACTTAGGCTAAAACCACTAGAAACCTGCCAAAAAATCTCACACAAGTATATGTAAGAATTGAAGACAAAAGTGACCACAAATATGTGGCATTTGTGGTAGACGACCAAAATCAAACTCGAGACCACTGCAAAACTTGCACTGATTGGAAAGTGTTCCAACAGAAGGCCAACTATGACAGATACCCAAAAAAAAAAATCAGACCTTTAGGATTTATAGGTCAATAGATTCTTCCAGTTTGGGATCCCACCATATCATGATTGAAATGGATATGCAAGAAGACTTTAAAAATATTTGGAGATGTAATGTTTGGAAAATATGTTAATTTACCATGCGTTTGCTCAAATGGAATCAAGAATTTCACCCTGAAAAGAATAATTGATATCAACAGCCTGGATCTCCTTCCCAAATATTTCGTACTTCATGTACAATGAAGACTACATTAGAGTGATAGCAAAGTCTCTAGATAGTCCTTTAGCAGTTGACTTCTCAATGGAAACCTAAACTGTAATCAATTATTGTCAAGAAAACAATCAATGCAATACAAAAAGAATCTATTCTTGACAAATCAATGAAAGAATATCAGAATCAAACCTATCAGCAAAGTGAAAATCTTACCTCTTTAAATAGCATAATCATTCTTAATTTATCAACAACCATTAGTCACTAAGAGCCAATAGTTTAATATCATACTATCATCAATTCACATAAAATAGTTGAGATTCTAGAAGAAGGGATAGTTAAAGCTTTGCATTCAATCGACATAGGCTCTAAGCTAGCGGAAAATAAAGATTAGGCATCTCCCAAGACATCTCCACCATCCCCAACTCTAAAAACCACCTGAAGTATTCCATTATCTCATAAACTCACAACAAAAGATAGTCAAGAATTTGAGAAGTTCCTAAACAAGAAAATGAAAAACGTTCAATCAAAGCCAATGAGAAACATTAACACTTCCCAAGCTATTTAACTTGAAAGGTCTGCCAGACCTCACTTTGGCTCCGCTAAACGATACTAAAAATCCTATGTTTGAACGTCAGAGACATTGGCAACAAAGCTACCAGAAGCATGCTAAAATCCATCACCATATCAGAAAAAATGACTTTTTTGTAATACAGGAACCAGCGATAGATGTTAATCATCTTCCAATATCACAAGAATTCTTGGTTATCACAATACCATTGCTAACATCATAAATAATATTTGGATATTCTTAAATGATGACTTTGTGATCCAAACACTAGAAAACTATGATCAGACCCTACATGTAAAGATTACTCACACTTTCATAAACGGATAATTTGTTGTATCTATTGTATATACAAAATATACCATGGATCAGAGATTGGAGCTATCGAATAATCTTAGAAACATTTTTTATCAATCAATAGAATGGTTAGTGATAGAGGATTTCAATGCCATCACTAACCTTTTTCGAGCAATTATTCTGCTCTTCTCTATGTGTGAGGAGCATGGATGACTTTAACAACACATTAAGTGATTGTAACCTCTGTGAATATGGTTTTTCTAGCTCCAAATACACTTGGACCAACTCCCACAAATAGAAACGATTGGATAGAGTAGTTTACAACAATGTTTGGTCTTACTATTTCAACAATACTTTTATTAAACACATGGTCATAACAGGATTGACCATAGTCCTATGTATATATCAATTTCAAATTACTCAAATAAAACAAAATCATATTTCAAATTCCTAAACATGCAGATTTTTCAGTTAGAAATCTAAAATATGGTTGGGAAAAGTTAAAATAAAGCAATGCATGGTTCCCTTCTTCAAAATGTTTTGGCAGAAATCTAAAGGTTTTGAACAAAGATACGTTTGGAAAAATCTTTAACACAATAGCTCAATAAGAAGAATAAATCAAGTTTTTTAAAGATTGTCTCCAAGAAAATAGAACTCTCGAAGATAAAATTATTTTTCTAAGGTCAAGGCCAACCATCTTCAGCTCCTTTGCAAGGGAAGAATCTTTCTGGGAACAAATTTTGTCGTTAATTGGATCAAAATGAAGATAGAAACACATAAAATTACAAATTTTGTCGTTAATTGGATCAAAATGAAGATAGAAACACATAAAATTTTCAAAATTATGTTAAGAAGAGAATAAAAATAATAGAATCACTAGAATTATGGATGACAACAACTGGCTTGAAGATCAACAAGAGATAGGTCTCTCTGTTGTGTCCCATTTTTAAACCTCCTGAATGAGCACCCTTTAAATATATATATTCCTAACTTTTTCTATATTATTCTAAAAATCATCACAAATAAATAAAACACAATACTAATGAGCTCTCGTACTGATGATGAGATACATACCTCTATTAAAGTCTTAAACTCCTCGAGTGTCTCAATAGTGGATGGGTTTAACACAAACTTTTTTCAGCAATGCTGGGATATAATTGGCAATGACCTATGTGCAGCTTTCAGAGCAATCTTCAATGGTGACAATTTATCCCAAGGAGTTTATGTTACAGTTATCTACATAATTCCAAACAACTATTATCCAAAAACATGGAATAACTATCGACGCGATAAGTTTGTGTACTATATTCAATAGAATACTCTTAATACTTCTAAATAACATGCTATCTAATTTTCTACCTAAGCTTATCTCTGAAGAGCAAAATGGTTTTGTACATGAGAGAAAAATTCACGAAAACATATTAATGACTCATAAGATGGTGAAGGACCTAAACAAAAATACTAGAGGAGGAAATATGCTTATGAAAATCGACATGGTTGAAACTTATGACAAACTTTATTTCTTTTTCATTCTAAAGATTCTAAATGCTTTTGATTTTTCTCAAAAATTTATTAACATAACCAGGTCCTCAATAACTATAAATTGGCTCTCTATCATAATCAATGGCGACACTGTAGGCTAATTTAAATCAATAAACAAAGTCAAGCAAGGTGAACCAATTTCACCTAGCATATTCATCATAGTAGAAGAATTTATTAGTAGAGGACTTAAACATGTCAGCTAAGACAATAGTGAGACAAGATACAAATAAATTAGTTCAGTTACAGTACTTTGTCTAACCTTTGCTGATGATATTTTCATCTTCTCTAATGCCTCGTCCTCAAGATTCAACAAAATACTCAACTTTCTGCATATATACCAAGATATATCATGATAGGTCATTAACAAGAACAAAACATTTTTTATCCCTTCTAAAAGAATTCCTTTACCATGAATTAATTCAGTGAGCTCTTAACAAGAAATGTTGTTTCCATATAAAATATCTAGGCATAAACATTTATTAGCCATTTATTTTGAATATTTAGTGACTAAAATCAGATAAAAAAACTTAAGAATGAGATACAAAATTAGTATAATTTTTTGGCAAACTCAATCTAATTTAATATGTCCTACATGCAATTTTTTCCTACCATCTATAAAACACTACCCTTCCTAGAATTGTAGTTAATATAATTGAAATAATATTTAGCAGATTTCGCTGAGGCACGAATAACCAACACAAAGCTATAACATAGACCAGTTTGAGATCTATCTGCAAGCCTTACGAAGAAGAGAGTCTTAATATCATAAGCCTAAAAACACTCATGAAAGTTTCTCATACACACTATAGTATAAATTCAAAGAAAAGAAGAATATATGGTCCAAGTTCATGCAGTCAGTGTATTGCTCAATCTATCATTATATGCAAGTCCAAATCATAACTAAAAGATAAAAAAAATATGTAAGATACTCATGGAGGTGATGAGAACTGCTAAAGAATTTTGCTAATGAAAACTAAGTAAATGCGACCTAGAATTTTGGTTAGATAAATGGTGCCACACCCATCCTCTAGTCTTTCTTAATCCTGATGATTCAAACAACTGGTATGTTCAAGAGAAAGTAAAAGACTATTGGGTTAAGGTAATTGGAATATCTCCAAACTACTCAATAATGTTTTACCATCATACATAGATAAAATTCTTCTCTCTATTCATGGAACTGAAGAAGACTCAATTCAGTAAGCTCTAATTCAATAAGGAGACTAAAATATTAATTCCACTTGGGAGAATATTAAGATCAAAGAAACTAAATCTATGATACTTAAAAACATCTGGAAAATAACTCCAAAGAAGTGTTCTTTTCTTCTTTAGAGGTTGTTGAATAACTCGATCTATGTTAATATAGTTCTTCAACATAAAAATCTGACCTTTCTCGACAATATGGAAGTTGGTTCTTTACGATAACTATCTTGACTTCTCTAGAAATCATCCTCTAAATATCTTTTCCATACTAAAATTACTAGAAACAAAATAATATTCGTACCTTTGTTGTTATAGTCTTTCTTGAAAGTAGTATTACCCAACAAAAATAGTTTACAAATTAAAATCAATTCTCCTCTTCGATGACTTGTAGCAGTCCCAGTTTCGTCAAGACCCTCATGTACATCACTCTATTAAATAAGCATAAAAATAATAGATAAGTCCCATAATTATTGGGTCACATTGTAAGCCAACTTTTTTTTATCAATACAAGTTGTTATTTATTTAAAAAAAACACATAACAAAGAAAACAAATATAAGTGTAGAAATATAAAAACAAAATATAATTAATAAATATGATAACTTATTGGTAACCATCGAAAAGATTAAAATATCAATAATCACCGAGATTTTCAAATTTACGGATAACCATATGCAATATAAAATCTACTAATAATACATTTTGGATAAAAAAACAAAAATAATCAAGAATTTTCTACTTATTCAACTCGTGAACCAGGGTTTTTTTAAGTCGTAAGTCATAAATCTTTCAAAATTAAAAAACATTTGGAACAAATTTCAGTGAAATCTCAAACATTTCAACATTAAATCAACTACAAAATCAGGTTTTCACAAAGAAAGTAATAAATCTATTTCTTCAAAACTCAATATCTTTCGAACCCGAACTCAAAAAGAAATCTAAAAATACATATATTTTTATTTTTAAAGACGAAAAAATGAAATCCATGAGTGATATTTTTATAGATGTTTTGTTTTTTTCTTAATTTCGTAACCACTCTATATATTTTATGATTTTTTATCAAACAATTTATTGCTCTATCTTATATACCATTAGTAGGCCAAGTAGGAGGTTGTGGCGTAAACTTGTGTAAAAAAGTGGGTCGCGGTGTTTTTTTTCTTAAATGCATTAGGTTTTCATAATTAAATTATTTTCCAATTCAAACAAATACAACAAGGTAAGAATTTTGAACATAGTACTTAATGTCCATGGTTTATAGATTTTTTCTCGTTCATGTTTTCCAACCCATAGGTCTCATTTCAGTTGCATTCGATCACCTAATATGGTCCCTCTTAAGTGGGTGCTATTTTTTCTGCTCCTCCTTATTAGGTGTGTTTAAGGATACAACCAATCATGAGTTTTTAAACTTTAATGGATTTGGATTTCAAATTCGAGTTATATCATCGACCAATCTTTTGTTTCATAACGAATTCCCTTATGTGTGCTTTGTCATGACGCCCTTCCGACAACTCTAAGTTAGCTTGTTGTTCTTGTTCACTATTGTTCTCGTTATACTATAGGATACAGACGATTGGAAAGGAGTTTCGTTAGTCAAGCCTCATAATATCGTTCGGTATGTCCACACTATTTGCGATAGCATCTCCGACCAATTCTCTTTAGTGTTTCTCATATTTTTCTTTAGGTTGTCCATGATCGTGCGGTTGGTCACTTATACTTTCCCGTTTTTGTGAGGGTGATAGATTGAGGAGAAATAGTGGCGAATCTTGTACTCTAGGAAAAATTATTTCATGATCTCATTGTGGAATTACAACCGGTTATGAAATATGACGATTGTAGGTATACTGAAATGATATACTATATGCTTCTATATAAATTACTAGATTTCTTCCCTCTTATCTTGGTTTTGAGCTTTTGCCTCAATCCATTTGGTGAAATGATGATTACAAACCTAACGTTTCCTGGTTCGAGTAGGAAGGGTCCGACCAGGGTCTAATCCCTATTGATCAAACGGCAATGGCTCGATCTTTGGTTAGTGCCGAAACTTGGACCATCGTTGGCAGTTGTGATACTTTTTGACATCACTGTGCATATCGGACTAGTAGTACCCTAGCGTCAAGGATTTTTGGTTCAAAACTCGAGCCCCAAGATAGCCACTGCATGACCACATGTGGATTTCCTTGAGGCACCCTTCAATATCCATTGGTCCTAAAGATTATAAACAAAGGTTGTAGGTATCCCATACAAAACAATTTTCTATTCATGATTACAAACCACGCGACTCACAACCTCAACCTTTATCATTTACTTTGTTGGAAAGTTGAACTTCGTTGACTGAGTATTCCATTACTTCAGTCATCCATATTGGTGACTCTATCGTAATCGAGTTGATAACTTCCATCTCCTATTTCACAAGACACGACTATCCTTGTCTTTGAAACACTTCCCTTTTCTAGTGCATCTCTTGTACTTCTCTTTGGGGTAATGTAATTTTCCATTATATTGTACTTTCGACTGATCTTCTCAAAGTTCACTCATTCGAATGGCTGATTGAGCTTCTTTATTTTCTCAAAATATCATTTCATCCGTCCTTATCTAGTCTTGTAATCCCCAATTATTTTCTTCACAACTAGTTGGGAGTCATTGTTTACTCGGATGTTACCAGATATGAATTCTTTAGTCACTTTCAGCTCTGCTCTCATTGCCTCATATTATGCCTTATTGTTCGAGTCTTTAAAAATGAAGCCAATTACCAACATTAATTATTCTCTTTCTGGTTGCACCATTTATACTCCTCATTAACATCCTCTCACGTTGGAGGCTCCATCCACATACATTAGTCGTTCTGGGTCAGTGCTGCTCACCTGTGGATATTTCTCCATCTCCCTCGGATATAAATTCGGCCAATATTTTCATATTTATCGCACTCTGAGGTATAAATCCATTGTTGAACTCTATTAACTCGATGGCCCACTTGGCTAAATATCCTGACGTATCTGGGGTTCTTAGGATCGATATGATAGGTTTGATCATCGATGATTGTTCCACTTTTTCTATTTCTACTACCAAAGGGGTGCTCACGACACATGGAGAAACTCCTACATATTCAACCAAAATTTTGACCTTCATAGGAACGACCAACAACTAGGCTAAGGTGATGTAGGTTTTAGTTATCTGAAGGTTGCATCACTCGTTCCACTCAAATTTCTGAATCCTCCTTAATATCTTGAAATATGGAGCCATCTATCTGGATTTGATTGAGTAACTCTTTGTTATAAAAGATAACATGATTCACAGAACCCTTTGTTCAGTGTTTATCTCTCACCTCACTTATCTCCAAAAAGTATTAGTTATATTTCACTCACTCACAAAATATACTATTCACAAAACTATCACATCACACAACATATTGCATAACAATATCCTCATCTATTTATAGGTTTTAGAAAAACTTAATTCTTCATCAAACGCTCCTGATTAAAGCCAATTAATCAACAACTAAATTAATTCCAAACTTATTATTATATAAAACCTCATAAAGAAGCCTAATTAATATTAAAGAACCAATTAATATGAAATTTAATAATATAGGAAGACCAAAATATGCGAGCCAATTATATAGGAAACCTAACAAAATAAAAGGCTCCACTTTTGTCCAACTGTGGTGCTATAGTCCATCTCGCTTCAAATCAGATTGATTTGGATCAACTCTCTTTAGACCATCATACTTCAGAGCAGTATGTTGCGGCTTAACACATATATTCTTCAATATAATGGTTGTTAGTCTTGTCAGCTTGTCCCAACCCTGAGAATCCAACAGATATCTCTACCATTAATATACAACCTAAGCTTAACCGAGAGTGTTTCAATAATTCTTTCCTATACATATCTTCGACCGATCCAACCCTGCCCATGTACTCTTACATCATTATTTATGTTGATGAGTTAATTCTAGTCTACACCTAATAATTCTTACTTAGGATTATAGTAACTTTATTATCCGTTTTACCCAATATTCTACTCTTTAAAGATTAGCTCACTTGCATCCCTAACTTACACTAGTCTCATTCAGTTTATGCGTCATAAATGGATTTTTAGCTATGTGGTAAAATCTTGAAGTCAAGACGATAAAACGAGATATGCTAATATATTCTTATGAGTCATGACCTTTTCTATAAGGTTTTTGATAGAATTAAAAAACATAAACAAAATTTCACTATTCATACTATCTGTAAAAGCAGTTATTATTTACATCATCTTATTAATGGGTAAAAGTTGATTCTCACGTTCTCTTAGTGGCGCACATCATGGAATTACGTGCTTTTTTAAGGTAACCGTTTTTTATCATCCCTCCTCAGTCGGCTATTACTTTCTCACGAGTTACCATTCCCTTGAATCGTTTCGTTTTGTTGATCGCGTTCTTACTGAGGGCTTACGCCTTGGTCGTCACTTGTTTTCTCGGTCGTCATTCTTGTTATTGACCGAGTGTACTTTTTTCCACTCGTTCGTCATCTTGCTACTTATTGAGCTTGCCTAGTCGTTATGAGGAATATAATTTATCTGATGGGTATAGCCTATTTTTTCACTCGATCGTCATCTTGTTGCTTACCAAGCTTATCTCGTCGTTATGATGAATATACCCTGCCCGTATGGTATAACCTTATCAGGACTCCTTCATAATCCTTTAAGTTAAATTGTGTTGGCACCTGTTACTTAAAATAATACCAATAACTGTAGACAAGGTTAGCTATATATCTGACCGTCATTATATTACCCTGTTTGGGAAATTCGTTCTTCTCAGACAATAACTATTACCGTGTTTGATGGAACAAAAAATAAAATAAATTATAATTAATACCAAACACAAAAGACAATATTTAACATGGTTTGTATAGTGAAAATAATCACACGTCTACATGCAACATATGTTTTGTTTATATTCGCAAGAAGGTTGCAGAAATACTCTTCAAACACAAAGCATCCAATCACTCTCTATTACAAAGCTGTCATAGTTTACAAAGATAACGTGATTCACATAATACTCTATTCACTGTTTATCTTTCACCTCACTTCACTCTTTATAAGACCATCATCTAATCTTAGAGAATCAATAATCTACAATTGAATTGAATTTTGTTTTCACTCTATTTGTATCGCCGCTTTGTTACACGTGAAACCTTGTCTTGCATTTTCCGTTTATAAACTTCTCATACAAAACCCTAGTTTCACTTCAGATCGGACGATGCAGATAAAACTCTAATATTCTAGACACTCAAATTAAATTACTTTAAAAAACGACTATAACAAAGCCTTAATCCAATAGACGTTCCAAATTATATCACTTTAATTAACGACTATAATAAAACCATAATTCAATAGATGTTTTAGATTAAATTTTTGAATCACCATCTAAGATTAAATCATACTTAAAAGCCCAGATGAAGAAGCCTAGTTCCAACCAAGAACAAATCACATCACTACTGAAGCTTTTCCTGAGGCAGCTTCGAGAGACTTCTTTGATCCAACTCTTATGCTTCGGTTCAACTACGGCCATTTGCTTGGATCTTGTCAACTTGTCTCACCATTTAGATTCAAACATACATTTTTGGATTTAAGTCAAGGTTTAACCCTCATCCTGAGAGTTTCAACCGGTCCTGCATATCCATGTCTTCGGTTTATCCATATTTGACCATAAAACTCTTCAATAGTATTTTTGTTGACGAGTTACTTCTAACCTACCCCTAACAACTATTTTATAAAATTACTTACGTTTAACGAAAACATATAACGTTTTTACGTGTATTCCAACCGCTCTCATCTAGATGAGATCATATCATACTATTCTCTGAATTTATACCGATTTTTACCCTCCAATGTGGTTTTTAAGTTTACTATATATGTTTAAAAATATTTTTAGAAATTTAAAACTATCGAAGAATACAAAATATATATATATATATATATATATATGTAAATATATATTTGAAAAAATTGCTATTAGCCTTAACAACGAAATTAACAGGGGATTTATAAGGTTAAAAAATACAATATACGGTTGGAAATTAAAACTTCGTATGCTTGCCAGCCGAATTCGAAGACAAAGCTAGAGTCTCCAAACCTTTATTATGGTAGATACGCTATCAACATTTTGTTTGGGAACTGAATTTGCCTGTTCTAACCACACAATGAATAAACATGGCCTACACACAATTAAATAGCTGAGTACCACATATTTTTTATCCAAAATACGGCATTGAACCAGTGGTTTTGAAATATGGACATGATAAAGAATCAAACTATATGCGTGAGCTAATAATGCCGTACGGTTGTATGAGATGAAATCATTGTAGATCATTGACTATGGAATATAGAATGACATACTAACATGCATACATGTGTACAAATATAAAATAAAACAATATATTTTGTTCGGTGTCTTTTGACTCTCAACCGCAATTTCTCTCTTTATAACTTCACAACAATTCTCTCCCTCCACACAACTCTCTCTTTCCCTCTCTTCGCCATGGCCTCAACTTGCTCCGCCACGGAGTTGGCCACTCTTCTCTCCTCTTCCGCATCAAACGCCACAGGAGCTGCAGCCTATCTATGTTCTCAATTCTCCACCATCTCCACTAAACTCTCAGACACCACCTATGCCGTAGACAGCACTTACCTCCTCTTTTCTGCTTACCTTGTCTTCGCCATGCAGCTTGGCTTTGCCATGCTTTGTGCTGGCTCAGTCCGAGCCAAAAATACTATGAATATCATGCTCACTAATGTTCTTGACGCTGCTGCTGGAGGCCTCTCGTACTACCTTTTCGGGTTTGCCTTTGCCTTTGGTGGCCCTTCTAATGGATTCATTGGCCGTCATTTCTTTGGACTGAGCGACATCCCCTCTCCAGCTCCTGGGTTCGACTACAGTTTTTTCCTCTATCAATGGGCTTTTGCAATTGCAGCTGCTGGCATAACAAGTGGGTCAATAGCAGAACGGACTCAGTTCGTGGCTTATTTAGTTTACTCGTTGTTTCTAACAGGGTTTGTTTATCCTATTGTATCTCACTGGTTTTGGTCAGCTGATGGTTGGGCCAGCGCAACTCGAGCAGATAACCTTTTGTTTGGTTCTGGTGCGATTGATTTTGCGGGTTCTGGAGTTGTTCACATGGTTGGCGGAATTGCAGGCTTATGGGGTGCTTTAATTGAAGGCCCACGAATTGGCCGGTTCGACAGGGCTGGTCGATCTGTAGCTCTGCGCGGTCACAGTGCGTCGTTAGTTGTGCTCGGTACATTTTTGTTATGGTTTGGATGGTACGGATTCAACCCAGGCTCATTTGTAACCATCTTGAAAAGTTATGGCGAGGGAGGCTCTTACTATGGTCAATGGAGTGCGGTTGGGAGGACTGCTGTCACGACAACATTGGCTGGATGCACGGCCGCACTTACTACTTTGTTTAGCAAACGTCTATTAGTCGGCCACTGGAATGTCACCGATGTTTGCAATGGTCTATTAGGAGGTTTGGCTGCTATCACATCCGGGTGCGCGGTGGTCGAACCATGGGCCGCGGTCATATGTGGTTTTGTGGCATCATGGGTTTTAATCGGGTTTAATAAACTCGCAGTTAAACTAAAGTACGACGACCCACTCGAAGCGGCACAGCTACACGGTGGATGCGGCATGTGGGGTCTGTTATTCACCGGATTATTCGCTACAAAAAAATACGTCAACGAAGTGTATTCAGGCCATCCTGATAGACCCTACGGTCTTTTCATGGGCGGAAGTGGTAAACTTTTGGCAGCCCAAATCATACAAATTATAGTTATATTTGGTTGGGTAAGCGCGACAATGGGGCCGTTGTTTTATTTTCTTCATAAAATAAATTTACTTCGGATCTCATCAAAAGATGAAATGGCTGGCATGGATATGACACGGCATGGAGGATTCGCATACTTGTACCACGATGATGACGAAGGAACAAACTTACCTTGGCCTGCGATGGGTAAGGTTGAACCCACAAGTAGAAATGCTACACCTGATAACACTTCAGCTACACCACAACCACAACCACAACAATCAAATGTGTGAACAAGTCTATTGGTTTTTAATGTGAAAATTATTGGTTTCTTTTTCTTGTCTTGTTTGGTGTGCGCACTGGTGTGGAAATTTGATTGGACCCAACTCGATTACCTATTTTTCTTCCCATGTATAACTATTCAAGATAATAATATATAGTCAATCCAAGAAGATCGATTGGTCACCGTTCATATTTCTTTCCATTATTCTTGGATGCTGACATATCTATTCCACTGGTTAGGGATAATTTGGCATTTTGCGAAGACAAATTGATCGCTCTACTTTTTCTCAATTTCTCACCTGTTTGCCAAGGGGTTTAGAAGATTTATATTAGAAAATGGTACCCAACGCCGAACAATTCAGAAAAATGTTAGAAATGTCGAGATTAGATAGGCGTGTGAATACAATTGTTTTCTAAATAACTATTTTGATATTTTTATAGCTTGAATTTTTTTATTAAAAGAATTTTAGGACCTATGAAATTTTTTAAATTTTTATATAAATAATTAAAGATCGGAAATCAATGAAGATTTAGTAAACGATTAGAGAAGACTTATGTCACGGTCCGACTTTCCCAGTGGACAAGCTAGCATCTACCTCTACGTGTCGGTCTTCATATGCTCCTACGACCTGCCAATACTAACAGACGTCTTCATATGCAGGTACTTATACTCGATCCCTCTCATCCAACCATCATACATGCTTGTATGCCACATGGGAAAGGCTGCCCTGTGTCGTAAGGTGCGCTCGGCATAGGCGCCGCACGGGCGGACCGCTGAGCCTGTGACACTTAGCTTACTTAGATATAGGAGAAATTAAATTTTGTGTAGTTGTATTTTTTAGTCAAATAAACTATTTTTTGGATCTATTTAAATTTTGAAAATATATGTTTATTTTGGGTTGCGTCAGTTTAAGAGTGTAACTACCTCAAAAGTTATTTGTTCACTTCTATTGTGACAATAAGTATAACTTGTGATGGGAATCAATAATTATTAATCATTGTTTAATTATAAATATAAAATATATGCTAATGAAGCTACCAGATGATATTGAAAGCTATGATATCATTAAAAATCTTAGCCCTAATGTTGTTGTGGGTCAGATGGTTTTAATGGCAAATTCTTCAAACACTATTGGGCAATTACCATGGAGAACTTATGTGATGCTATCAGGGATTTAGGATGACTCATTTTCTATGGGCCTATATGCTACTGTCTTGTGCTTGATTCCTAAAGGGGAGGCTCTTAAGAGTTGGAAAGACTATAGGCCAATCAGTCTAACTATCTTCCTAAGCATGATCATTTCTAAACCAATAAACACCAGGTTGTTTGCTCTTCTACCTAATTTGATTTCTGCTTAATAAGGGGCTTTTATTAAAGGAGAGAGCATTCATGATAACATCATGATTGCTCATGAACTCTTCTATGATCTATCTGGCAAGACTAAAGGGGGTAACATTCTAATGAAAGTGGATATTGACAAGGCTTTTGACAGGTTGGATCACACTTTTTTGTTAAGCGTGCTGGTGGCTTATGCGTTTAGGGCTGATTTTGTCACAATTATTGAGAAGAACTTGTCAAACTGTCAGTTCTTTGTGATGGTCAATGGTGTTTCTTAGGGTTTTTTTAAAATCTAACAAGGGCCTTAGATAGGGTAACCCGCTATCACCCAGTCTCTTCATTTTGGCCCAAGAATATCTGCTTAGAGGTCTAAAGAACCCAATTTCTAATGATGTTTCAATCAAATATACAAGCAGAGGGGAAATGAGCTCACCTTGTCTTTGTTTTGCTGATGATATTCTTGTTTTCTGCAACGACTCTTCAGTTTCTGTCAAAAAGATCATGAAGATTGTTAGTTAGTATGAAGAAATTTCAGGGCAGTTCGTGAATAAGGAGAAATCTAGAATTATTACCTTTAAAATATTCTCACCCCATCAGGCAAAAAACCTAGAATGGCTTCTGGGCTTTAAACACTGTCATTTGCCTTTTAAATACCTAGGGTCTGTAATTAACACAAGTAAGAGGGTGAGTGATTTTGAAGAGCTTCTTGCAAAGACAACAAGTAAGTTATCAGATTGGGACCATAAAATTCTATTTGATGGTGGCAGATTGATTTTGGCAAGGACTGTCATTTCTACCTATCTTCTTTTCACTTGCCAAAACTCTGAAATCCTTAAAACTATTATAAAAAGGCTGGAAACTCTATATAACAAGTTTCTTTGGGGAACTAATTCTATCAAACCTCTATAAACTAGTGTAAATGGTCTATGCTTTGCAAAAGTTATGAGGACGGTTGTCTTAATCTAAGGAGATTGGAGGATATGGTGGATGTCTTCTCTCATAAGTTATGGTTTAACTTGAGAAAGCAAGATTCTTTGTGGTCTGCCTTTCTTAAATCAATATATTTCAAAAATTAGCACCCTGTGTTGGTTTCATTACATTCTAAAAGCTCTCACATGTGGAGAAGACTTTGGAGAGTGAGAGATAAAGCCGAAAATTTCATAGTTTGGCATGTTAATGAAGGCATAGTGGACATAAACATAGACAGATAGTGCTCTTCTAATGCCTTCATCTGTTTTAATAATTATGAAGACGGATCCATATATACAACTTCTATGGTTCAAGAGTACTGGGAAGAGGACGGATGGAACATCTCTGAACTTGAGATTGTCTTGAACCATGACCAAATTCAAAACACTCTCAAGGTCTTCCTCAATACCTCTACTAAAGACTCGATTAGTTGGACTCTAAGTGATGATGGGCAGTTCAACACTAAAGCTACTTGGAATGAATCTAGTAAAAGGGAACAAGTCTAACATATATGCTAGAACCTGCATAAGGTGACTCCTCTCAAGTTCTTTTTTATGCTCTGGAGAACTCTGAAAAGCTGGGTTGCTACTGATTATGTCCTGCAAAAGAGAAATTTGCAGTTAGCTTCAAAATGTCAGAGCTGCAATAATAAGAAAGTTTAAAGCATGTGTTTGTAGAATTCCATCAGGCTTGGGAAGTTTGGGTTTACTTTGCTGCTCAATTTAAAATCTACATTACTAAATCTATGATTCTTCCTCACTTGGTGAGGACCTGAACTGGTCTACAAACAAGGAGATTCATCTATGTACTATTCTCCCTTCGATTATAGTGTGGGTAATTTGGAAGTCTAGAAATAAAAGGAAGATAGAGGGTAAGTCTACTAGCTCTGATGCCATGATTAGCCAAATCATGTTCATTATTTCAAACCTAGACAGTGCTTGTCTACTGAAGAATAAATACTTGGTTAAGGATGGCAGAGTTGGGATTTCTATAGGATGCGTAAGCCATCTCAATAAACTTAATGTTCCTGTCTCCCTAAACTGGTATAGCCCTAAGTTGGGTCGCTACAAACTAATTTCTGATGGTGCTTGTACTAAGTCAGGGGATTGCTACGGTGGCGGTTTGGTCAGAGATAATGTCGGTGAGATCATATTTGGCTACGGGAGAGTTTATGGCAAGGGGAATCCCATCATTGTTGAGACTAGAACTATGCTTGCTGGTTTCAGTTATGTTTTGAAAAGGGTATTAATCTTCTGGACATGAAAATCGAATCTCGTATAATTTCTCAAATGCTGCTCATAGAGAGAACTACATGGTATCTTAAAGCTTCTCTAACCTGTTGCTACAAACTGATCTCCTCCAACATGAAAGTGATTCACGTTTTCAGAGAACAGAACGAAGCAGCAGATTACCTAGCTAAGTATTCTCTCGAATCTAACAGAAACTCCTACTTTGAAGGAAATAGAGTCTTGGATATATTAAGAGCAATTACGTTTCTAGAGGGTCTAGGTTTGTGCTACCTAAGGAACAACACTGAGACTTAGAGTTTGAATTCTTACCTGGCAGATGCTTTCATGGTGGCGCTTCCCTCATCTATGACTTTCTATCACGATTTTCTTCACCGGATGCATGCAAGGTTTTTGGTTTCTGTTCAAAAGGGCTTTCGATTTTCTTCACCGGATGATTTTAAATTCAGGTTTTTGGGAATGGTTCATGTGCTTGGATATTGTCTCTGCGTTGTCTTCATGGTTGGGGTTCATGCTTTTTTACCTGAAGAAGCTGAATGTGAGAGAAGAAGAGGGAAGAAGTGAGGCTAGGGTTTCGAATTGGAAATTTTGTTTTGATGTTAATCTCATCTAGCTGTTTTAATAGTGTGTATATTTGGTTTTAATAGTTAATAAAAGGCCCAAAAGTTAGATGGAAAAAAAATTCGTTTTTCGTAGGTTGTCACGGCAACATCTATACATTACCGCAGCAAGTTCAGATTTTTTTGGGGCAAACAATTTTAAATTAATTTCATTAGGTTTGTCAATCTCGTGCTGTTGCGTCTAGTTCTACCCTTCAACATTAGAAATCTATAATTTTTAAGTTTCAACGAGAAGTAAATATTTATCGAGACAAAAATATGTAATTTTACTTTCTGGATCTCTCGACCGAAATTATCACGGTAAGCTTGTTCTTTCTTGTAGTGACTTAAGATGTGTTTGGTTATTATCTTGGATAATACATATTCTTCTTTCTCGCGGTGATTAAAGATATTTAAAATTTATTTGGTCATTATCTTGGATAGTCACCTCCTCTTGTTTTTAGTCTATTATTTTGATTGTAGGTTTATTCTAACAATATAAATTTATTTTTGTTATCATCTTTTTTTACCCACATTGTCAACCGGCTAATGTTACAAGGGATGCATCACTAGTAATATAATATAATTACTGTATAAATATTTTTATACATTAAAATTTAAATTACATGAAATATATGATTATTTTGTAGTATTATACTAAATTAAAATCCTATATTCATCTGTATTCAGAGTTTCAAAATTGTTATAAATATAGTCTTATCGATAAAGAATAATCATTGTTAAATATTAAATAAGTATATATATATATATAATCATAATGTTATAATGAAATTGATTGTGTATATAATAATTGGATTAATATGCACAATAAGATAGACTTATAACTCAATATTTAAGTTATTAGACTCTATGAGCCAAATAAAGGTTATGGTTTATGAGGGACACGAACACATTGAGTAATCATAGCGTGACCCTCAATCAATAGGGAGTTAGAAGACACATAAAAAGTTCATTAAGTGTTTTATCCACAGTCGTCGTTATAGAGAACAAGATTTCATCATTTGTATCTTCTCTTTTAAGCTTTCTTTTATGTCCATATTAATTCTTTAGGGTTTATCACTTTTTATTCTGTTAAGAGTCTGAATTCTTCCATTCATGTAAGGAGAGCTTCATCGCATTTGTTAGGTGTAGGGTAGAAGTAACTCGTTAATAAACATATTTTCAAAGGACTACATTAGCATAATTATATCTACTGAAAACATGTATTAGGAAAGAACAATTGAAATTCTCTAAAGCTTGAGTTGTGACTTCGTTATAGAGATGTTCGTTGATCCCAATGGCTAAGACAAGTTGTTGAAGACTAGTGACTATTGTGTTAAATGAAGTATATGTTAAGCCGAAGCAGAATGGTCTGAAGTGAGTTGATTGAAAGCTTTATAATATGAAGCTAGATGGACCATGGCACCGCAGCTGGGCTGAAGCAAAGTCTTTTATTTTTTTGGTGTATATTAATTAAATTTTCCATAGTTGAGTATTCTATATTAATTAGGTTTCTTTATGAGGATTCTTAATTAAGGATTATGAGTTATCATAATCGCTCTATAAATTTAAGAATATATTATTATGCAATGTGTGGTGTGACTCGTGAGTTACATATTTCTTAAAATATATAAAATAGGTCTACTTCTTTTAAGACATAAGTAACGTGAAAGATAAACACTAAAGAGAGGTTTCTATGAATCACGCCATCTTCAATAACAAAGAATGAATGAGTCATTTATGTTTTGAGAGTCTTCATGTAACCTACTTATCAGTAAAATAAGTGTTCGTGGTATTATCTTATGTGTTTGGTATTATTACGCTTTCTTTCATTTATTTCTCGTCTTGTAAAGGAAAATTTGATCGTTCTTCTGTAGGTTAATTTAATCATATGTCGTTTATTGCGTCAGCCGAATATTGGTGGTTCTCCCAACAAGTGGTGTAGTGAGAATAGAGTAATAGTATAAGGAGTAGATCAATCGTGGTATGTAGAATAAATAAGTAAATCTTCCTTGGAAACATTAAAAGGCATGAAAAATGAGTTATATGAAGCTTATCCCATAAAAATTCAACGAATCTAATGATTTTAATATCTAGATAATTAAGGTTAAAGCTTACCTAGTATATAAGGTATTGGTGGTTGCTATCGATGATAAATTTATACAAGGTGATGTTGTGGTACTATTCAAAGCTCATAATACCCTCATATTAACCTTGGTAGGTGAAGTGTTACGAGAGGTATCTGAAGAGCCTAAAACGTTGGGAATATGGAATTGGCTGGAGACTGATGAGTCCGGATTCTGTCACCACCTCGGACAGGGTCAGTTCGGACAATGTCCACTTAACCGGACAGGGCAAGTTCGGACACCATCATCCATTGAATTGTTCGAACAGAGCTAAAGTACTTAAAACCTAATCACTTTTTGACTAAGCTGCCTGTTCCTCTACTTAGAATTAATGGGTCCTTAAACTCGACCCGAGTCCATTAAACACGACCCGAAAGCCCATGTGGCCCAAATATAAGGGTATAAATACTTGGCCACCAACATTAAATGAGGGTAATGAAAATTAAATACAACTAGGCAGCTTAATTCTCCCTTTACATTCTACCCAAAACATTAAATACTCACAAAACTCCACAAAATTCTAAACATAAATTACAAACTTACCCTCCGACGAAAATAAACCTCACCAAATTGGCGACCACAGCGGGAGAACGACGGTGCCTGAATATAATATTCAAAACCATAAGAAAATTCAGTCCGAATGAATCTGGACGTACCGGAAGTACCACCAGCTTTGCTCGAAGTAGTGGGGGAAAATGATGAATATACCATCAAGGAGCGTGATAGATTGAATGGCGAAATAGAAGCTCTGAGGGCAGAAAAAGCAAAAATGGGCATAAAAGAGAAATCAAGAGCATCAGGTGCTCATCATACTGACAACCCTAGAGAGCATGAGCCTTCGAAGATCTATGTGAGTACGAAGAAGACTCATGCTAGCTCCAAAAAGTCTCACCGGTCCAGGACAATGGAGAGCTCTGATTCAGACTCAGAATCTTCCAGTAGCTCCTCGGACGAAGATGGAATAGAAGAATCTTTGTCCTCCAGCAGCGATGAGGGCCGATCTAAAACGAAACAAAAGTTGGTTAAGAAGTTTTCAAGAAAAAGGGATAGGCATGGAAAGTTAAAGAGGCATATAGGCAAAAGATCATCTCATAACCGGAGACACATAGACCGGATGCTGGTGGATCCCTTTGCCTTCCATGATGAGCCAGGTATCTTTGCAACTCTTAACGAGGATACCGTTTTCAGTCGTGGCCGGAATTGGAGACAATCTCCATTGTCTTCCAAGATCCCGTCCGGAAACCTCCCCAAGAGGTTTGATAGCACGAAGATGGAAAAATACGATGGCAGTAAAGACCCGGACAATCACTTGGAACAATTCAAAAATTTCATGATGAACTTCGATGACGACGATAATTTGCTTTGTAGAGCATTCTCCCAGTCTTTTACGGGGAGTGCCTTGAAGTGGTATAACAGCCTACCACAGGGGTGCATTAGAAATTTCGATACCTTTTGGGTGGCCTTCCGGAGGCAATTTGTTGGAAGTAAGGAGGTGAATGGCAATAGAGATACAATTATCCATTGTGCCCAAGAACCGAATGAATCACTGAAGGAATATATAAGTCGCTTTGTAAATACCAAAAATGGGTTGGCTGATTGCTTCGAGCAAGTAGCAATAGCTTCTCTGAGGCAGGGCTTAAACCCTGGAAATTTGGTTGATTCAGTGACCAGAAAAAAGGCCATGACATGGGGAGGTTTACTGAATCAGGTCGGAAAGCAAATTAACGTGGATGAAACAAAGAAAACTAGGGTGCACATGCAGGTGAGATCTGCCTCGGTTGCACCAAACCCCAACCAAAATCTGTCCGGGAACAAGGCAAGGGAGGCCGGGCAGGGTCATAACAGAGCTAAAGCTCAGCCTCAGCCAGCTGCGCTTGCCCAGAGTTAACAATCTAGAAATAAGAGAGAGCCTTAGGTTCAACCGGAGTGGTTTTCTGAGCTAAAAGAAAGTGTGGCCACCATTTATGACAAAACAAAGGAAGAAGTACACTATAGAAGGTCGGCTGCACTGGAATCTCCTAGGGAGTATCGTAACAATTCCTTTTGTCAGTACCACAATAATACCGGCCATACCACTGACGATTGTATTTCTTTAAAGTAAGAAGTCTAAAATTTGATTGAAAGAGGAAATTTGGGAGAATATGTTAAAAGAAGAGGAGGGAATGGGCCTGATAATGCTCATCGGCCTGGCCCGAACAATGTAAGCACATCCGCTCCGGAGGGAGCTATGGTGATAATTGAGAGATTCGATGTAGATTCAGAGTAGTTGGACCCTAATCCAACTCGAAACAGAGTGGGTGCTATTGAGGAATGTTGTAAAACAGTGTCCGGGCTTATTAAATTTTTTGAGTCACTCACAATTTTCGGAGGGGATACCATGACGGCACCCACTGATTCTTCAAGGAAGAGGCACGTTCATACATTAGCTACCCAACTGGAGGGAGGCATGACTTCCCATCAATCACAGATTCCATTTCCCTTCATTGTGTTCGATGAGGATTGGTGAGGATTAAAACAGCCTAGGGGTAGGGTAGGCTAGTAATTTCAAGTAGAGTTTCAAGATGGTGTAAGGGTGTTTCAAGGTGGTGTGAGGGTGTTTCAAGGTGGTGTGAGGGTGTTTCAAGGTGGTGTGAGGGTGTTTCAAGGTGGAGAGAGAATTAAGCAGCTTGGCAGCAGTTAATTTTCATTACCAGAAGTTAATGCTGGTGGTTGAGTATTTATAGCATGTTATTTGGGCCCTTATGGGCTTTCGGGTCAAGTTTAATGGACCCGGGTCATGTTTAAAGACCCATGAGTTCTAAGCAGGAGGACAGCCAGCTTAGTCAAGAAGTGTTTAAGTTTTTTAGTACTTTAGTCATAGTTCGAACAGCCTTAGGCTCACATTGGTTCGAAGAGATCTGTCCGGTCCACAAGTTCTGTCAGGGGTTCGGAGAGAATTACACTGATCTGCCCTTCCGGGGAGCACTCCGCATTCGGACTCATCAAGGATGACTTTAGGGATATAGCAGGTCCTCATGAAGATGTTGTTGTCATAGGGGAATCTATTGGGGGCAATGACATAAGACGAATGTTGGTGGATACTGGGAGTTCAGCCAATATCCTATTTTTAACTTCCTACAAAAAGATGAAAAATCATGCAGTAATTCAGCGTTCGAACGGGTCAATTGTGGGTTTCACTGGAAGCTCAGCAGATGTGATCGGGGAGTTCGAAGAGGAAGTTTTGTTGGGTAAGGGCCCTTTTAAGAAGATGGTTAGAATACTGTTTATCGTGGTGGATTGTCCCACTTGTTACAATGTTATTCTAGGGAGGTCTTGGCTCTCTAGGATGCATGCAGTGGCCTCAACAGTCCACCAATGTTTGAAATATGATGTGCAAGGACAAGTGGGAGTTGTTCGGAGCAGCCAAAAGATTGCAAGAGAGTGTTATACAACAACACTGGCCCCTCGGATGTTGGGGGCAGTTCGTATCAATGAAGAATAGCAGTTTGAGGGGGTTTCTGGGGGTGAGGGTGAAATTGATGACCCCGGAGAGACCCCTGGAGTTTTAATACCGGTTGAAGAGGTTGAAACTCATTCTTTGGGAGAGGGAAAAAATGTTAAGATAGGGTCCAAAATGGCCTCCGAACTGAAGGGTAAAATGTTGAAGTTCTTAAAAGACCATCAGCATGTTTTTGCTTGGTGCAATGCTGATGTTACCGGGGTACCGGCAGATATCATATCACACCACTTGTCCATCCTGAGAGACATAGCACCTGTAATACAAAAAAGAAGAGCTTTTTCTAAGGAAAAAGCTGATGTCATTGTTCAAGAAGTCGACATGCTTACTAAAATGGGGCATATAAAGGAGTCTCAGTATTCTTTATGGAAGCCAATCCGGTCTTGGTGAAAAAGAAAAATGGCAAGTGGCGTATGTGTATTGATTTTACAGATCTCAACAGGGCTTGCCCAAAGGATTTGTATCCTGTCCCCCGGATTGATCAGCTGGTGGATTCTACATCTGGAAATAAGCTACTATCTTTCATGGATGCCTTCTCCGGGTACAACCAGATTCAAGTAGATCCGAACGATCAGAAGCACACAACGTTTGTCATTGATAGGGGCATTCATTGTTACAAGGTGATGTCTTTTGGGTTAAAAAATTCTGGGGCTACCTATCAGAGGTTGGTAAACAAAGCCTTTGCTGATCAAATTGGAAGAAATATGGAAGTGTATATTGACGACATGATGGTAAAAAGTGTGGACGACGAGTTACACTTGGCAGATCTACAAGAAACTTTTGCTTAACTTAGTAAAAGTGAATTTGAAACTAAATCCAAAGAAGTGTGTGTTCGGAGTGCAGTCCGGAAAATTCCTAGGGTACATAATAAGTGAGCAAGGGATACAGCCCGATCCGAACCAGCTTAATGCTTTATTTCAAATGGAGCATCCTCGGAATATTAAAGAGGTACAACTTGACTGGGAGGTTGGCTGCGTTAAATCGGTTCATCTCAAGGTCTTCGGACAGATGTGACCTGTTTTTTCAAACTTTAAAAGGTGCAAAGGTATTTGACTGGACTTCACAATGTGATGAGGCCTTCAATGAGATTAAAAAACATTTGTCCTCCCCCAAGACTTTATTTAAACCTGTTGATGAAGAGACACTCTTCGTATATTTGGCAGTTTCCAGTTGTGCCATCAGTGCTGTATTGGTAAGGGAGGTGGATAATTACCCCCGTCTAGTGTATTACATCAGCAAGAGCTTGATAGATGCAGAAAAACGCTATCTAAAGCTTGAAAAGTTAGCACTAGCCCTGGTAATTGCTGCTAGGAAGATGAGGCCTTATTTTCAGGCTCATCCTATTATTTTCCGGACGTCCTATCCCCTGAAAAACGTTTTACAAAAGGCGGATATTTCGAGTAGAATGACTAAGTGGTCAGTGGAACTGGGGGACTTCGATATTGATTTTTCTCCTTGAACAGCAATCAAAGCCCAAGTTGTGGCTGATTTCTTAGTTGAATTCCACTCGGATAGGGATACAGAGCAAACGACTGAAATGAAAGACAAAAAGGTATGGGTCGTCCAGACGGATGGTGGATCGAGTACTATGGGATGTGGTGCAGGAATATGCTTGACCTCTCCGTATGGTGACAAAATGTTCCAAGCTATATGTTTTGCTTTTAGGGCTTCTAACAATGAGTCCGAATATGAAGCTGCTATAGCTGGTTTAAAGTTAGCTCATATTTGTGGGGCCAAAAGGGTCAAGTTCATGAGTGATTCCCAGCTTCTTATCCACCATGCGCAAGGTCAATCTGAAGCCAAAAAGGAGCAGCTAATAAAATACTTACTTCTTCTAAAAAATGTGGCACTTAAGTTCAAGAGTGTTGTTTATGAGCATATACCCCGAACAGAAAATGAGCTAGCAGACTCCTTGGCAACCATAGCCTATATTGAATCATACCCTTGGATCCATGTGTTGGAGTGCCCTTCTATTCAGCTCAATATGGGTAAGGAGGAAGAAAGCTTCGATATACAGATAGGACAGCCCCAAGATTGGAGGTTTCCTCTCCTTCAATATCTCTCTGATGGCATTTTGCCTCCGGATAAGTCAATAGCAAGAAAAGTGAAGTACAAAGCTCGTGGTTTTATCATACTAAGAGATGTTTTGTATAAAAAGTCTTACAGTAAACCCCTCTTACGATGTTTGGGGGTTGATGAATCTCAAATGGTCCTCTCTGAATTACATGATGGTGAGGGATCAGCTCACTGTGGGTTCAGGACTCTAACAATGAGAGTTTTGTTGGCTGGTTATTATTGGCCCACTATAATGCAAGATGGTAAGGAGCTGGTGAGAAGGTGTGACCCATGCCAGAGATATAGCAGCAAAATTAGAAGGGTCTGCTGGAAAATGGCCTAGCTATTTACAAGAGGTTTTGTGGGCCTACTGGACTACACCTGGGGCTGCAACACAGGAGGCACCTTTTGCCTTGGTCTATGGGATGGATGCCATAGCTCCCATAGAAGTAACTCTCCCTTCATTTCGAGTTCACAATTTCTCCGAACACGCTAACGAAGTGGCAATCAGAGGCCAGCTTGACTTAATAGGAAGAAAGAAGAGTTAAGGCTCACCTTAGAGCTGCGCACTATCAGGGTTTGATGAGAAGCAGGTTTGCTTCCAAAGTTAAAAGAAGAGATTTTCAGTCGGGGGACAAGGTGTTAAGGAAAGTCTTCTTACACACTAAAGAGAAGTTGCTCGGCAAACTAGCCCCAACTTGGGAAGGACCCTATATGGTCATTGAAAAGCTTAAACCTGGGACATACTGGCTAGAAGACAAGGATGGAAAGGTTTTGAATCACCCTTGGAATATTGAGCACCTCCGGATGTACTTGGAGTAGAAACTATGTAAATATTTACTTGTTTAAAAATCCATGTTAATATTTTGGGGCATACTCTTTCCTACCCGGGTGGCGCGGGGAGGTTTTAATGAGGTGTCCGGGCTCTTTTATAAAATTTGATGCCTTCTTAAAAATTTGGAGTGTTCTTATTTTGTTTCTTGTCAAATTTTTGTTTAAACACCGGCCGAATTGAATTAAAGGAGTGATGACTACTTAAACATTTATCATCAGAGAAATTAAATACTCTCACTTTAGAATATTTATGAAATAATTAGGGGCTGTTTAAACATTAGCCACCAAAATTAAAGGAATGCAAGAGCTGTGCAAAATAAAGACATCCATTAAAATAATCGAAGTGCCTTGGCCATCGAAGGACTTTAAGTTGTCAAAACAAACAGACTTGTCCAGTCAAATACCGGACACAGTTACAAAAATGCCTTGGCCTTCCAAGGACTTTAGCTCAATCGAAACAAAAGGTAAAAGATAATTGATATTCTAAGACTGAGCCTTTGAAGACGACTCAGCCTCACTTGTTTTCTTCTTCTTGGGATCATTATTATCCTCACATGGACTCTCCCCGGTGTTCTCTTCTTCATCAGATGAGGATGCACTGGAGAAATCAAACGTGTCACCCTCAGCCATTGTATGAAAGGGAAGGTCTGGATACTCTACAAAAGTCCATAAGTCTCCCAGATTCCTCTTCGGAAACTTCTGGTGAAAAAGCAAGACCATGTCCGACTTCACCTTGGCATACATCTCTTCTTGACTGTCTATCACACTGTTGGCATAAGCATCAATCTTGGCCTGGATTTTTGCCTCTTGTTCCCTTAGCAGATCAGATTTTTCCTCTATGGCCTTGGACACCGAATCCTCGAGTGCGATCTTGTCATTGGTCAAAGTAAGAATGACTTGATCCTTGGTCTCCATCTCCTCTTTTGAAGAGGTGAAGTCTTTCTCTAACCCGGAAAGCTTTTCTCGGAGGCCTTTGATGGTATCTTCTAAGGTAGCAACCTTTGTGGTTCAACCCTCCTGGCTCTTCCTTAACTCCTCGTTTTCTCTCCTCAAAACATCAGCATTTTAGGTGGCAGTGAGGAGGTCATTGGAGAGTGTCTCCTTGTTAGAATTAAGGGCAGTGATGATTGTTGACTGACCTCGCACTTGTTTCTCCAGAACCAGCACCGGCTGAATATTACTCAATATAGAATGAGTTATAACATCTTTTTCACTTGAAACGGTGAAGGTTTTACCATTGAAGGTAACAGTGTTCGAAGTGCTTGGAGGGAGGTAGGGCCCAGCAAAGTCGTCTCTGGGAAGGTTTGCAAAATAGTCACCAAGCCCGTCAAGCCCTGTAATGTCGACACCATCGATGCTAAGGTCTCCTCCTCCAATCTCATCGGTTTGAAAGTCAACGGGGATCTCTTCTGCTCTTATTGGATCAGTAGGGTCAACAGGAGGAAAGGGCTCTGTAGGCCGGAGAGAAAGTTCATCACCCTTGGAGGTCTTTTTCTTCTTGGCCTTCCTGTCTTTGCTTTCTCCTCCCCGTTTCCTGTCTCTCTTAGGAATCCTTGGAGGTTTTGGAGATCCTGCCTCTTCCCTAGTTCTCTCTTGCTCTACAACTTCTAGAAGAGCAGCATCAATCTGACTTGGAGCTGGCCCCTCTTGGTTGGTTGGAGCAGTTTCCTCCGCCTCAGTAGGATCGGCTTCGACCACACTCTTCTTGCCCTTCCCATTTTTTCCTTTCATCTTACTTGGGGCCTTGGCTCGACCTGGAAAATACAGTGACCCGTCTGGTGCGTGTGTTCTTTTAAGGACTACTTCCAGAGGGGGTGGAGTGGTAAGTTCCTCCCAGGTCAAGTCCCTCCGGCCAGTAGTTTTCCAGAGATGAGACCTTGCGAGATTTCCTCCGGTAAAGGCGTCATGAAAACGGTTTCCCCACTTTTCAGCAGCCCAAGTGTTGATCTTGGTACAAGTGGTCTGCCCGACTTTTAAATAATCATTGAAATCTTTAGGCAACTCTGTCAAGAAAAAAGACAAGACCAGTCAGTTAAACAAATTTGATAAAAATAAAAACGAGAATGTAAGGTGGGATTCTTACGATCACTTCGCCATCTGCTGGTAAGGAGACTCGGGTTGACTCCGGCTTTGATCTTCCTCCCATTCTCCCAAACAGCACTCACAAACAAGAAGTGAGTCCTCCAATTTCTCTCCGACTCGAGCAGTTCATCCACCGCCTTATAGTTATCACCCATGTTGAAGTGATAAAAGGGGATATGAGGGTTTCTGCAGAGGTTGGCCACAGTAGCGAATTCCTCCATCGGAAGAGGAATTCCGGAAAGTCTGGAAGTCATGATACAGGCCATAAGGGTGTACCAGGCATTAGGGCTCAGTTGACTTGGGCAGAGCTTTATGAGGTGCAGATATCTGACTATCTCTGGATCTAAAGGAAACCTTAATCCCCAGTTAAAAAGTTTAGTAAAGATGACCACTTCACTAAGCTTGCAGTCCATTGGTGTTTCAAGGTCTATTGGGATCCTTATTTTTACATTCTCCGAAATCCCCCACGTCGTTCGCATCCAACCCAGTTCGGCTGTGTGGATGAAGGCATAATTGATTTTTTGTAAAGCAAGTAAATACTTAACATTGACCTTGTGGAAACAAGGTCCCACTTTTCCCACAAGACACTCCGGCAGATCCGGATGCCTAAGACATAGTTTTTCTTTGCCTTTATCCTTCTTGGCAGCACCAGCATCACTTGTCTGTCCGGAGACTTCGGACTCGAACGAAGCCTCTTCAATGGAATCCTCCATTGCTTCCTCCATTACCGAGGAGGGATTTTCGGTTGTTTTTTAGGGAGAGGAGTTAGTAGTTGGTTCAGTCTGGCCTCCGGACTGTTGGGCTTCAATACTTTTTTGAACTCTGGCCTCCGGCTGGGGCTCAGATGTGGTAATTTCTCTTCGGAGGCTTGGGCTAGAGGCCTCCGGACCGGACAGATTGTCCTTAGGAACTTTTATGGGTGCCTCTGACCCCGTGTTGCTGTCTTTGGCCCCAGATTTTGAAGATGTGCCTTTTGAAGCCTGCCCTTTTACCATGCGACCTCTTCTCCGATCAACTAGTTTATTGGGAGAGACTTCTGCATCTGACCCCATGGCTATAAATGGGGAAGGCTTTTTGAAACTGGTAACTGCTTGCCCTGGTTCAACAGTGGGCTCTGATTATTGAACCGACGAGCCTGAAACAATAGGAGAAAGGTTGGTTTGAAACAATCTCCTCGGTTTTACACTTCTGGTTGAGGAGGAACCCTGGTCAGGTTCTGTGTTTGGGATTACTGGTTTGTCGATAGGGGAAGTAGGTAGGCCTGCAGCAATGCGCCTTTCCCGTTCAACTTTTTGTGCTTTTTCTAGCTCTGATAGATTAAGCCACCCGCCTTTGATTAAAGCGTTCCTAGCTGTGTACATAAAATCACAACCAAAAATAAGTATTTGTGTTTGAGAGAGAAAGCTCTGAAATTTGGCAAAGCAAGTATGAAGATGATGATAAAACAGTGAAGAAGTGATTAATTTATAGTAAACACACAAAAAGAGGCTTTGATACCTAGGAGAATTCGAAAGGATTGTAATGATTAGGGAACGGCGCTGACGTCATCTTCATTAAATGAAGAGGTTGCTTTTCAGAGAAGGTGGGAGCAAAATTCTAGGTGAAAAAACGGCTGAAATAACGAACCAGAGAGAGACACGTGTCCCACGAACTCTGAAAAGAAACCGTTTAAATTCAAGAACCCTTTTCAGTCCGGATAAAGCTATAACACAATTCGAAGGACCTGTCCGGATGTAACTGTCACTAGCAACAGACTGTTTTTTAGGTCTTGCCAAAGGTTTTTGAACACCACCTAAAAAAGGGGCTACTGATGAGTCCGGATTCTGTCACCATCTCGGACATGGTCAGTTCGGATAATGTCTACTTAACCGGACAGGGGAAGTTCGGACACCATCATCCATTGAACTGTTCGAACATAACTAAAGTACTTAAAACCTAATCACTTTTTGACTAAGCTGTCTGTTCCCCTACTTAGAACTAATGGGTCCTTAAACTCGACCCAAGTCCATTAAACATGACCCGAAAGCCCATGTGGTCCAAATATAAGGGTATAAATACCCAACCACCAACATTAAATAAGGGTAATGAAAATTAAATACAACCAGGCAGCTTAATTCTCCCTCTACATTCTACCCAAAACATTAAATACTCACAAAACTCCACAAAATTCTAAACAAAAATTACAAACTTACCCTCCGACGAAAATAAACCTCACCAGAGACGATTTATGTAAAGAAATCCTTAACAAATCGATTGTTCTAAAGAAACAACTTTACATACTATTTGTGGATTATAGCACTGAGATCTGAAGACACATAGATAATTACCAAATAATCATCTCTTTAAGTTCTTTGTCAGAAGAATATGAACACTACATGGATAGCATGTTCTATAAGGAAGACTCGTTTACGATTATTGAAGTTAAGAGCGCCTTAAAAGCCAAAGATCTTCAAAATAAAAGTGTTCTGAATGGTGACTCTGAAGGGTAAAAACTGAGTGTGAGGGTTCGTTTGGGAAAGAGAAATTCAAGTAAAAAAAAAGAATTTTTTTTATCAAAGTCCAAATGGGTTGCGACGGGTTCAAAAGTCATATGTTGGTATGTAAGAAGAAATGACATATTAGGTAAAACTACCCAAATAAAGAAAAGGGAAACAACTATAAAAAGACCAAAGTTGGAGATACTGCATTGGTATTTAATGATTATGAGTACACTTATTAGTTAATGACTTTTTATTCTTTCAAGTACAACGATAAATAGGTTTTTAATTCAAGTATGTCTTTCCACATGGCTTCCAATAAGAATTGGTTTGAAGGCCTGTGAATGTTTAATGGTGAAAGGGTCATCCTCGAAAATGATGGATCCTGCAATGTCAAAGGGGTTTGAACGGTACAACTCAAATTTTCTATAAGACTTGAGAGAGTGGTTAACAACATAAGGTACATACGCGGAGTTAAAAGTAACATTATTTCTATTGGGAAGTTACATGAGGAATGGTTTATCTATAGGGGTGTAGACGATATACTTAAGATCTTGCAAGACTCTGTTGTTAGGAAAGCCTATATGACTAATGATATGTTAGTTTTTGAGGTTATTATACTAGTAAGGGCGTATATAGTATGCTGAAAGATCTTACAAGGTTGTGGCATCGTCGACTGGGGTATTTAAGTGAGAATGGACTTAGTGAACTAAATAAATAGGGGTTGTTAGATGGTACGGAGGTTCAGACTCTCAGCTTTTGCAAACGTTGTGTGTTGGGTAAGACCAATAGGCTGAATTTTTTTCCAACAATTAAAAATCCAATAGAGTACTTGATTATATTCATTCAGACCTTTGGGGTCCAGCACGGGAACCTACTATAGATGATGCAAGGTACTTTATATCGTGGAATGATAACTATTCGAGGAAAGTATAAGTTTTAATGATAAAGACAAAATATTAAGTGTTTGTTGCCTTTGTGAACTGGAAGAATTTGGTAGAAAATCAAATCGGGAGAATGCTAAAGAAGTTGCAGACATATAATTTCTTATAATATGTGAACTAATACTTCACTAGCTATTGTACAAATCTTGGCATTTGTAAACATCGAAGTATAAGTGGGACTTCCCAACATAATGGGCTTGTTAAGAGAATAAATTGAACCTTGCTGGAGCGGGTTAGATATGTTCTCCATACAACTGGTATGGGTTGAATGTTCTCGAGAGAAATCTTGACAACGGTTGAGTATATCATCAACAAGATTTTATATAAGATGCTTAAGTTTCTTTGTTATTAAAATGACTGGATTAAAAAAGAAACCTAAGTTAGATTATCTAATAGTGTGCATATGTGCTACCTACGCACATGTGAAGCAATATAAGCTTAGGCCAATAGCACTTAAAAACTTTTCATTTGTAATCCAAAAGAGGGAAGCGGGATTTTTAAGATAAGCTTAGGCCTACGGTAGTTTGTTTATTTTTTTTTATGTAATTGGTTATCCTTTTTTGATTGAAATGCAATGAGATATTCTTGAACATAAGACCTATCACGATTTTGTTAGCATTAGTGATAAATAAAGTGGCTTACACTCATGAAAGAAGAATTATTATTTCTCAAAAAATGAATAATTAGATTTTTGTGAAGCAACCAAAGGATCAGAAGCTACTTGGGAGTAAATAGATATTCAAGAGTAGTTCAGGTATTCCTGGTATTGAGCTACCCATATACAAAGATAGGCTTGTGGCTAAAGGTTTGACGCCAAATAAGAGTATAGATTTCAATGAAATATTCTCTTTGGCTGTGAAACAAACCTCCATCAGGGTTGTCATGCCAATTATTGCTAGGATTTAATATTAAATTAGATAAAATAGATGTTACTAATTCATTTCTCCATAATTAATTCAAATAGAAAATTTACATATATCAACCAAAGGTATTTGAAGAATGAAATAAGGTTATGTGTGTTGAAAGGACCCTTTTATAGACTGAAACGATCGTTGAGGCATTGAAATATAAAATTTAATTCTTTTGTAATATCCATTAAGTATATTTATAAGTGTTACGAAAATTGTGTCTACTAGAATATGGAAACACACATGGAGAGACAAGTTCTATCATTGTTGTATGTTTATGAGATACTAATAACTAGAGAGATATGAGGAAGATTGAAGCGGTAAAGACTAAATTGAAATGAGAGTTTAAGATGAAGGATGTGGGAGGCTAATAAAATACTTGGTGTTTATATCAAGAGAAATAGTCAAATAGGTATTTATTCTTATCTCAATAAGAATATATACATAAGGTCCTAATGAAGTTCTCGATATCTGAAGTAAAAGTGGTTGGAACTCCCATGATTCTCAATTCAAACTCAGTGACGCTCAAACACCAACTAAAGCATCAGATAAGTAGTATATGCAAGATATACCTTATGCCAATGCTATTGGTAGTATTATGTGTGCTATGATTTTCTTGAGATCTAATATTTCCTACATCATAAGTGTTTTGAGTAAATTCATGTTATCACCGGCATAGTTATCACCGGCATGCACTCAAGTGGCTTATGAGATTCTTGAAGGGATCGGATTTTGTAGGGTTGTGTTACAATCATAATAATATGAGCTATGTAATGCTGAGAGGGTATATGGACCCTGATTATGCAGTTTTTCTCGGCTTATAAAAGTCTACTTTGGGTTAACAACTTACTGTGTTTGGAGGAATGGTTAACTAAAATTCTTATATATAAAAGTTCATTGCGTTATCTTCTACACAAGCCGAGCATATATCTGCTACGAAAGTTATGCAAGAAGCTAGTTGGGTGAAGGGATTATTGAGTGAACTCACTAGCGTGGAGCAACAAGTGGTTATGTTTTGTGACAACATTAATGTTATTCATTTAATAAAAACTTCAAAGCTTCATGAGCGAACTAAACATGTAGACATTAAGGTGCACTTCATCTGAGACATGGTGGAGAAAAAGCAAGTGAATATGGTATAACTTTTATTTGACTAGTTAATTTTCTAACAATGCTTTCAATTGTGGTAAATAAAGAGGACTAAGAAGCGACGGGGTGTTACCACTATCGTTTTACTCGATTATATATTTGAAATGTGATTTTTCCCATTTGGTTGATTTAGGAACAGTATATTTTTTATCCTCACTTTTTTCTTTATCTTTTTAATATGAAAGTTTTGCTTGAGTTTTTTTTTCCGATTTAAGTATTTCGCAAACCTTCATTATGATTGTAGTCATGTTGAAAGAACTGGTCTGCGATATTTCATCAATGATAAAATCATTTTTTTATTGGTTGTGAGTAATAAATTTCAACGTCTTCCACCTCTTATCGAATACTTAAAGTGAACTTACGGTAATCACGTATCATGATATTAATCCTGAGTCGAATAAATTAAAGTGAACTTACGGTAGTCACGTATCATGATACTAATCCTAAATGTGCAAAATGAATCATGAAACGTTCAGCCTTAAATGTGCACCTTCAGAAAAGTTAATCCAAATAAAAAAATATTATAATATATGAAAATTTTAACTTATGAATTCGTTGTAATGTTACCAAAATACATGAACTAGTTATTGTTAAAATAATAATAATAAATATAGAGTAAGATTTGAGTCAAGATGTTTGAGCTTCATTAAGGGTTTTGGGTTAAAAAAGTGTGAAATACAAATTATATATAAGTTTTTTAAAATATGAATTGCAAATATGGATACATGTAAATTTGTAATACAAATATTAAAAATATATACAATTTGAAACAATGTTTAAAAAAAGGGTAAGTACGAACATGGATAAATATGAATTGTCAAACAAAATTAAAACAAATGTGAATTACAAATAAAAAATTAATTTGTATGACGGAATAAAGTCTTAAATCTAATTTGAAAATTAAAAAATGGAAAAATCTCTCTCAAGAAGCTCTGTTCTTGCGAAAGAATAGAGTTTGAATTTTTAACTACATTTCTTTGATTCTTCTTGAATTTCTTCCCTTCTTCGATCATGAGTAATGCTTTGGAGTTTGATTCGACAGTGGAGTTTCCTATACTTAGGAAAAAGTCGAAGGATGGAGATATTAGAGGTGAGGGTGAGGGGTTGAATAACTCTGATGTCAATGAGAAAGATTGTAACATATTTCAAAATCCTGTGTTTGAAGAATTGCACAAGGATAAAGATGATAAGGTTCAGAAGGTTTTGTATGCTAATCTGTTAAAGTCTGAAAAATCAGAGGTTCATCATTCAAACGTTTCTGTTTCGATGGTTGATGACGTTCCGATTATTAATTTCGATGTTAGGGATAAAGAAAAGCTGTTACAGGTTTCTAAACATACGTTGGTAGCAAAGTTTGCTTCTGGCAGGCCTTCCTTAGATGTTATCAGAAAGTTTTTGGCCAAGTTCAACTTCGGTGGTTCTTTCAATCTTTCTGCTTGGGACTTCAGACATGTTTTTATCGAATTTTCTGTGCTTGATGATCTGAAGAAATTATGGTCTAGGAACGTTTGGGCTTTGGGGAATAAAACAATGCGTCTGTTGAAATGGACGCCTGGTTTTGATCCGAATCTGGAATGCCCCTTCACTCCGTTATGGGTTTCTTTGCCTGATATTCCAGAATTTCTTTTTAATTATTCTACAATCACTGAGGTGGCGAAGGTTTTGGGTACACCATTAAAGATTTGGGTTCCATCTGTAAACAGGGCCAGGCAGAATTGTTGTAGAGTTTGGGTCGAGGTGGATATTTCTAAGCCATTGATTCAGAAAGTGAAGTTAAACTTTGGTAAAGAGGATTGTTATGAGATTGATTTGAAGTATGATAAAGTTCCGCCATATTGTTGTAACTGTGCTCATATTGGTCACTCGAAAGATAGCTGTAAGAAGTTGATGGTTGATGATGAGGCAACTATGAATGCTAATCTGAATATGGAGGTTCTTGTTAGTTCAGGTCTGCCTGATCAGTCATCTTCTTCTCAACTTCTTGGAAAGAATAAAGAAAACAGGCTTAGTGAAGATGGTAAATGTGTTGAGGATAAAGATCAGATGAATCAAGATAAGTTAGTTGAGAACGTTTTCAAAGATGGTTCTGATAATAGTAGAGGTAATAGTTGTTGGTTGAAATCTGTTGTGGTGGATAAAGGTTTGATGAATGGGAAGTTTTTTCAAAAGGGATTGGAAGAGGATAGTAGTTCTTTCCAGGCTAATAATTCTGTTGGAAATAATGAAGTCTGTTCTGTGCAAGCTAATGAAGAAGAGATGATAGATGCCTTGAAAATGTTGGACAAAAGAAATATGTTTGAGGTTCTTAGTGAGGAGGTTCATGATTCTCCAAGGCATGAGGGGAGTCTGCCTTCTTCTCCTGCTAAGAACAAAGGTGAGAAAGATAGAATTGAGTCAAAAAAGATTAAGAAAGTTCCTAAGCTATGGGCTACAAAGGGTCCTGTATCTTCAAAAATAATGAAGCTGAAAAGGCCTCATTAACCTGTCTCATGACTATAGTTATGTTGAATTGGAATGCAAGAGGTCTTGCAAGCAAAGAGTCTGTTCAAAAGTTAAAGTCGATGGTCAAAACTTATAAGGTCAGTTTTGTGGCTATTCAAGAGCCATTGGTTAAGTCTGATAGAATGTGTTCTATTGCTGCTAAGTTAAAGCTTAAAGGTTTTGTGTCTAATATGAATAACAAGATTTGTCTTTTTTGGCACCATGATTACTGTGTGGACATGGTTTTGGATTCTGAACAGATGGTTCATCTCAAAGTAACTCATCCTTCCTTGAATAAGGTGTTTGATGTTTCTGTGATTTATGCTAAATGCAAGAATGAGCATCGTGTTGTTCTTTGGGATTCCATTAGAAGCCTTGATGTTCAGCATGAATGGATCTTGTTAGGTGATTTTAATGTTATTTCTAGTCTTAATGAGCAGTTGTCTTGTGTTACTGTAAATCAAAAATGAATGGATGCTTTTAATGATCTTATTCTAGATTGTGAGCTTTTGGATGCTGGTTTCAGTGGATGTCCTTTCACCTGGTCTAATGGTCAGAAGTGGAGGAGGCTTGATCGTATTCTCTATAATAATGCTTGGTTAGATTTTTTTGACTTTACTTCTGTCACTCATCTTGCTCGTAGCTGCTCTGATCACTGTCCAATGGTGGTGAAGATCTCGTCTAAGTTGGAAAGGTCTAAGGCTCCTTTTAAATTCTTAAACATGTGGACTACTCATGATGGCTTGCTGGATGTGATTAAGGAGAGTTGGTCTGAGTTTATTAGTGATGAGGTGAGAAATCCTATCATGGTTTTTTGGCTTAAGCAACAAAGGTTAAAGTCTGTATTAAGGTCTTGGAACAGGAATGTTTTTGGGAATGTTTTTGAAGCCATTAAGAAATCTGAAGATACTATTAATAATTGTGAAGCTGCTCTTCAGAATGCTTTCAATGAGGTTAACAAAGCTATGCTTAATGATGCTAAGAGGAATCATCTGCTCTTGTTGGATAGGGAAGAGATTTATTGGAAGCAGAAGGCTCATGCTTCATGGTTGAAAGATTCTGACAGGAATACGGCTGCTTATCATGGTTTTGTGAAGAAAAGGTTGAAGAGAAATAGGATTGACAGAATAAAGGTGGGGGATAGTTGGTTTGAAGATAAGGATAGTCTGAAGACTTCTGCTGTGGATTACTTTAAGGGTTTGTTGGCAAAGGATATGAGGGCTAATATTGACTTCACTTTGAATGAGGTAATTCCTTCCTTAGTCACTGTGAATGAGAATAGTTGCATTGTTAAGGTCCCTGATAATGAGGAGATTTATGGGGTGGTGAAAGGATTGAAATCTGATTCTACTGCTGGTCCAGATGGATTCAATGGTGAGTTCTATAAGCAGTGCTGGGACATTGTGGGAATGGACCTTTGTAATGCTGTTAAAGCTTTCTTTGAGGGGTATCATTTACCTAAAGGTGTGAAAGCTACCTTAATTTGTTTAATTCCTAAAGTGGACAATCCTAATAGTTGGAAAGAATTTCGACCTATTAGCCTTACTACTGTGTTTTCAAGAATTATTGGTAAGGTTATTAATAACAGGCTCTCTGGTATTCTGCCTAAACTCATTTCTGCTGAACAAGGAGGGTTTGTCAAGGGTAGATCTATTCAGCATTCGATTCTGCTTGTTCAAGAGCTTTGTTTTGATATTGACAGTAATAAGAATGATGGTAATGTTATTATCAAGACAGATATGACCAAGGCATTTGACAATCTCAGACATGGATTTTTGTTTGATGTTCTTAAGAGTTTTGGCTTCAGTAATGATGTTATTCATCTGGTTGAAGGCTGCATTGGTAATGTTTCATCTTCTGTACTTGTTAATGGTGAGATGGCTGGCTACTTTTCTAATACTCAAGGATTAAGACAAGGGGATCCATTATCCCCGAGTCTTTTTATCATGGCTGAGGAGTATTTGATTAGAAGCTTTAAATTGTTAAATAGTGAGGGTCACAGATTTAGATTCAAATCAAGGAGTAAGTTGAATGTTGTTTGTTCTGCCTTTGCTGATGATTTTATGGTGTTTACCAATGGAAATAAGCATGCTATGGAGACTTCTAAAGCTATCATGGATCACTACCAATGTGTCTCTGGACAGGAGATCAATACAGCTAAGTCTAAGCTTATTGTTTCACATAAAATGTCTGTCCATCATGTCAATATTATTGAAGATATTTGGAAATTTAATCATTCTTACATGCCATTTAAGTATCTGGGTACTGTCATTGCTAATAATACAAGAGTGGCTAATTATGAAAATATTATTGACAAGGTTAGAAGTAGGCTTATGGATTGGGACAAACTTCAGTTATCCTTTGCTAATCGTCTGCAGTTGATTCAGTCTGTTCTTCTAGCCTTCCCTAATTACTTCCTTCAGCATACAGCTCTCCCTGTTGGCATCGTTCAGAGGTTGGAGATTCTTTTTAATAAATACCTGTGGGGGACAAAAGAAGACAAGAAGGTTATTATATGGGCTCGTTGGGACCGTTTGTGCAAACCATATAGAGAAGGGGGTCTCAATCTCAGGAGACTTAAAGATTTGCAGCAAGTTTATGCAATGAAGTTATAGTTTGATTTTAGATCTCAGCATTCCCTTTGGGCCAAATACATGCTGTCTATTTATTGCACTGATAACATTCATCCTCTTCTAGCCATTCCTCCTCAAAGGAAATCTAAAGTATGGTCTAGAATTCTGAATGTTAGATCAGTTACTGAGGATTTCATGTTTTGGCATCCGGGGAAAGGTAACATTGCATTCTGGTATGAGAAGTGGTGTTCTAAGAGGTCTTTTATAACTATTGCTAATGATAGTGATAGAAGGAATCTGTGGGACAGCAATAATGTTTTGGTGAAGGACTTTTGGATTGAGAACTCTTGGGATATTGACAAGCTTAATTCTTTGGTTACATCTACTGAGATTCGCATGATAAGGGAGGTCAGACTTAATAATAGTGAAGACACTCTACTTTGGTCCCTTTCTAAGAGTGGAACTTTCAGTGTTAAGGATACCCTTAATCAGGTCAGATCTAAGGGTAGTATTTCCAGTCTATATGACAGGGCTTGGAACGCTGTAACCCCCAGGAAGTGTTCCTTTTTCTTATGGAGGGTTCTACATGACTGGCTTCCTACAGACAGTGCTATGCAAAGGAAAGGATTCAATCTGGCTTCTAAATGTGTCTTTTGCAATAATAGTGAGTCTACTAATCATGTTCTTGTGCAGTGTCATAATGCTTGGACTGTTTGGCAGTATTTCAGCGATATTTTTAGAATTCAAATTGATACTTACTTGTCTGTGCCTCATATGGTGATGAGATGGTATTGGGCTGCTAACAAAAAATGTGACATCTTCAGTATTCTTCCTGCTATCATCTTGTGGTCAATCTGGGCTGCTCGAAACAAGAAAAAGATTAGCAATGCAAATGTTAATTCTAGCTATATCATCAAGCACGTTCTTATGATTCTTTCTAGCCTTGATCATGCTAATCTCTTACAGAGGAAGCACTGGGGCAAGTTTATTGAAGAAGGCTCTGTTGTGGGCTGTGTGAATCAGTTCAAGCTCAGAAACAGACCTCTGTTTCTGAAATGGAAATGCCCCAAGTCTGGTAGATACAAACTAAATGTAGATGGAAGTTGTACCTCTTATGGTGAAGCCGGTGGTGGTGCTTTGCTGAGGGACTGTAATGGCGACATTGTTGCTGGTGTTGGTAAGATTTATGGTAAAGCATCGCCATTAATTGCTGAAAGCCGTGCTCTCTTAGACGGTGTGGTTTTGTGTGACAAAATGGGGATCAGTACAGTTGACGTTGATACTGATTCCATGGCTTTGGTGAGCTTGATTCAGTATGGAAACTCTCATTGGTTCCTTGAAGCTTTATTAAAATGCTGTAGATCTTTCATCAAGTCATCAATGGTGTTGAAGCATGTTTTTCGTGAAGAAAATTTAGGGGCTCATTGGGTAGCAAAGGAGGTTTTGAAGAATCAGTGTGAGATGGAGTTTGATAGGGTTAATGCTAGCAAAGTTAAAAGCAATTGTTCTTTTGGAAAAAACGAATTGTGGCTACCTAAGGCTTTCTGCTTAAGAAATTAGGGTTAGATGGAATTGGGGAAGAAGATGGTTCAGAGTGAAATTAGGGTTTAGGTTCTATCTCAATTTTTGTAATAATTACAATCAAGGGCTTGCTCTTGTTATTTTTTTCAATTGAAATCCCTTCATTAAAAAAAAGTCTTAAATCTAATTTTATTCATTTATATAAAAAAATAAATTAATAATACTTTTATATTATTTTTTATACACTACTTTTAAAAAAAATCATATAAAATAAAAAAGTAAATCAAGTTTTTATTGGTATTTTTATAAAAGCATAGTTTTTTTTTTTTTTTTTTGTCAACCTTGTTCCCTTTGATAAACGAAAAGGCTAAGGCACCAATAAGCCTTAGTTTCAATACAGACTTTACATCATTCTGTGTATGTCCCTCAATAGGAAAACATATTAGACTTTACATTCTGCATTCGAAAAAAATCTGAATACAGGTATTTGGTACTTTTTCGTATAAAAATGTTCATATTATTTTCAAACAAGAACAATGATGGAGTGTTGATTTCGATAAACCACTATACCTTGAACCGAAGCAAGTAATTAGGGTCTTCGACCAACTCATCAGACTGCAGCGACTCGATCATCTCAAAACCCATTTTTTGGTACAGATCCTGTGCAGGCACATTTTTTCTATCTACATGAACATACACTTCTTCAACTCCATTGGACTTTGCTGATTCAATAGCGAAAGCTAACATATTTCTCGCAATGCCCTGGCGACGAGCTGACTTGGCTACGCATACATTTGCTATATATCCGTATCTACTTGCATCTTTTCTATTGATGCTGCAGAACACATGGGACTTTATCCTTTCCCCTGGAAATGTCTCTCCATGCATCAAATAACGAATGCTTAGATCAAGGGTTCCAACCACACTTTTTATTACCGTACGTTTTAAATTTTTCTCTTCCTTCTTAACCGCAACAATGCACATACATTTGTGCCCCTGTTGCTGTGAGCATCGCCTTTTTATGGCATTGAACTCCTGCTCTGTATATTTCCTTTTGTAGTTATCTACGTATCTTTCACCCGTCCGATTCTCCCAGTGACTTTCGGCTCGCAACCATGCTGCTGTCCAGTATTCTTCATCAAGGACGGCATCTCGAGCCACAAACTCTCCGAATTCTAATCTTTTTCCATTTTGTTCCGGTGGCTGTAACCGATCAAGTCTAAGAGCTGATGTCTTTAGCGTTTCGACTTCAGGAGTAGACGATACAGAGAGCTGTATAGATATCTCTTCACTCTTTTTGGAATTTAACGATTTCGAATCCATTGTCATTGTCCGGGAAGAAGCGAGTCTGCGAATTTTCTGTCGATTTCTTTGCGATCCACCACCAAATACAGTCGATAACTCGGTTCTGTAAATCGAAATCGTCGACATGTAGCTGTATGGATCCCTCCTTCCTCCTTCCTCCTTCCTCCTTCTAGACTAAGCAAATTGAATGCACTAGAAATAAAAGGTCGAGTAAAACAAAATCGAGCGGCGATCAAAGAAATGAACTCAAGAAATCAACAATAAGTATAGTTAAGATATTACTTAATAACGTCTTCATTTTTTATGGTGATTGATTCACCCAATAAGTAATAACATAATAAACTTCAAAACTCTACACCAAATAATTAAAAATGATATGAAGGAAAAATCTCTTTCCATATTTAAAACACTTCTAAGATTGCATTAATACTTATATGATTTTACCAACGATAATTAATAAAAATAATATTTTGAGAAAAGATAAATAAACTAATCTCTCTCTTTGAGTTATTTTAAGAAGAAAATATTTCTCCTTCTCGTTGAGGAAATGGAAACTCACATCCAGCGGTTCATTAAAAAAGTATCGGTGGCATCGATCACTCTCTCCACCATCATCCTCCTCCTTCTCATCGCCAAAACCCCAGACACATGCGTCCCCTCAGATGCCCCCGCTAAACCCCACCTCCGATTTCCCAGATCCACCTGCGACTCCTCCCCTCGTCAGCACCTCCCTCTCCACAAGAAAAACTCCCGCCTCTGGACCTCAAGCGCCTGGAAAAACCACCTTTCCTCTTACACCGCATTCTTCCTCCACCTCCACCACAACGGTCTCCTCCACAACCACTCCAAAGCTCTCTGCGTCTCCGCAGGAGCCGGTCACGAGGTCATGGCTCTAACTTCATCCCCAATCGATCTATCCGACGTCACAGGCGTTGAATTAGTCGAGTCGCTTCCGCTTGTCACGAGAGCCGATCCGCATAACCTTCCGTTTTTCGACGGAGTTTTCGATTTCGTGTTCAGTAGTCATTTTGCGCAGGCTTTGTTCCCGGAGCGGTTGGTGGAGGAGATGGAGCGGACTGTGAGGCACGGTGGCGTTGAAGTGGTTGCTGTTGATGAATGCGGCGAGAAAGAGGTTAGAGAGGTAATCAAATTGTTTAGAAACTCGGAATTCGTTTCTTCTGATAATGTCACATTGATTGGTAACAAAATGAGTAGCATCGTTATGCGTAAGAACTAGGTTTTAAGAGTACATACTAGTACTACATACAATGTCTTGTATAGCAGTGATCAGCTTGTAAAAATTAATTGATTGCGTTGTGAAACGAAACTACTTTGATCGTTCTTCTTTGTTGGAATCGAAATTTGAAACTAGATCTCCCTTTTGCCTCGAACTTGCAATGAGTAAAGGTTAGGGATTGCAAGTAGAGAAGCAATTGATTTTGTTTTGTTTCCATCTATATTCAAATGCTATAAACATTACTTCTTTAGTTATCCAATCAAGAAGGCGAGCTTAATCGTATTGACCCAATCAATAACACAAGCACAATGTGGTGTGTTCTTGATTGATGCCCCACAGCAGACAATCATTTTTTTAGCTTCCAGTGTTCAACAGAACCATAGCTTTTGCAGATAATATGTCGTTTCCGTTGGCTTGACCTGCTGAGCCTCATGTGTGCGACAAACCATAGTTTTTGCAGACAATAAGTCGTTTGGGTTGGTCTTACCTTTTGATCCTCGTGTCTTCGACCAAACCATAGTTTTTGCCGACAAGAAGTCGCTTGTGTTGGCGTGACCTGTTGAGTTTCCTGTGTTGGAGTTGGACCGAGCCATAGTTTTTGCAGACAATAAGTCCTTTGCGTTGGCCTGACCTGTTGAGCTTCCTGTGTTGGACCAAATAATTTTTGCACCATCTAGAGCGTAACAGTTTTTAGCTCTCATTATAGCATTATCCAAACAAAGGAGGGATAAAACTAACTAGAGTTCTAGACAGGCCAATCTCCTTGGTAGCTCAGCCAACAAAAAAGGTATTCAAGCTCCAATATTTTTTTGGCCCGATTCGGAAGAAGATAAATTGTTCGACCCCACCCGAATAGACCAGACTCTCCATAAAATAAAGCGTCTCTGTCTATGTTCTTTGCATAATGGTCGTGTATCTGATTGAACAATTACTTTATTTATTTTTTCATTTGATGGAGTAATAACTTCATTTTTTTTTCCAGTATATTTGAACATGGTAGCATTTTTTGGGATTCTTGGAAGGTATAGTTTTTTTGAAGTATATTTGAACATAGTAGTATTTTGGGGATTCTTGGAAGGACGGCCGAATGAGAAAGTATTGACCCTGTGTGTCAGCATGCAGATTTTGAAACCTATTTACTAATTTACTCTATGAATTTTCTAACATCCAATTTTTTTTCTATAACTCTTTGCTGACTTGCTGGAAAAGAAAATCGCACAAGTAAATACTTGCATTTATTAATTTGTAAACCATTTACTTCGGTGGACTTCCCTACTAAGTACTAATCTTGAAAAAGAGTACCGATTTACTCCAACCGGAAAAAAATTTATAAAAAAGAAAACATCAATTCTTTTACTTCCAAAACATATTATTCACCAAAAACTCATACAGGCATAGTATACTTATTGGATACTAAAATCCATATAATCAAATGAAGTTATTATTAAGATCCATATAGCCCAATGGAGTTTTAGGTGGGTCTACATGTTTAAATCATTTTTCCGTGGGTTTTTTATTGAAGTTTGTATAATTAAATTTGGGTTTTATCGATAACTTTCAAATTTTAGTGTACAATTTGAAAAAGAGAAAAACAAACGAACTTAAATGAAAACAATCATACGAGCCCTTTTGAGCAAAAGCTAACATTCATCACTGATCCTCCCACTACCATCCTCAACAGATAACCCAAACCAAACAACCTTCGCCGGAAAATCGAAACACCACCGGAAATTCAACCAAATCTAGTCATCTCTCTAATGTAACCCAAACTGATATTTTCCAGAAAAACTATCGCCTTCAAATCAATTGGGACAGATTCGTGGTCAAAAGTAAAATCTCTTCTACAATCCAAAACTTCGGTATACATGCTTGATCCCTATTGTAGAGTCTATCAGTTTCGTACAATAGTTAATTATAGGTTCAAGATCCCTTTCCAATCCAAAACTTCGGTATACATGCTTGATCCCTATTGTAGAGTCTATCAGTTTCGTACAATAGTTAATTATAGGTTCAAGATCCCTTTCCAATCCAAAACTTCGGTATACATGCTTGATCCCTATTGTAGAGTCTATCAGTTTCGTACAATAGTTAATTATAGGTTCAAGATCCCTTTCCAATCCAAAACTTCGGTATACATGCTTGATCCCTATTGTAGAGTCTATCAGTTTCGTACAATAGTTAATTATAGGTTCAAGATCCCTTTCCAATCGGTTCCACACAATAGTTAATTATAGGTTCAAGATCCCTTTCCAATCGGTTCCACCAGAAAGCTCGAATCCATCTCTAATCCACTTCAATATCGAGATTAAATGTAACCAAGTTTGTATATTTTAAATTAGAACAAAGTGTTAAAGTTTCCTTTGCTCTAAATTACAGAAATAATTTATCAATTATTCTTTTTCTGTTTTGTCCAATTTTTTCAGTATTAAAATCTCAATCTGGTATAAGATCGAATCGATCCATTCTTGTTTCAAGTTTCAATCATCGAATGAGAAAATTTTGATGAGTTCTACTTATAAAATTTTGAGCGTTCAGTGGGGATAACTATGACTAGCCTTGAAATTTATTGAAAGTATAATTGAAGCAGTATATATAAATAATCAAGTCTTTTGACTTATCTAATATGTATGCACACTCCGGATATTATAAAGTTCGTGTATCAAATTAAAGTTGTAATGTCGAGGAAGAGGTTAATAGTTGAACAATCTACACAATCTTTGTCAAAGGCACCTCAAATTGTCCCTAAAATCACTGGAGTACAAGCGTAAAACATATATGAGAAATCCTGTGAAATGAAACTAAAGGCCGAATCATAAAATTGTAAAGTCTAGTACTCTCGGACTAGTTAAGTAAATCGATCGTGTAAGTAATATGATGATATAGTAAGAAAACACGGTGACCTGATTACAGATTAAATAAATTGCCTACCCAGTATATTTGATTCTTATGCTGCCAGATACTTAAAGAGAAACTCCTTCATGGATGGGATAAAAAGTGGTTTCTTCCTGCTCAAGAAATCTCCAAACAAAAGCGCAGGGATTACAACAAAATCAAGAAAAGTGATTGAAAAAGAAGCATAAAAAGAAAACAAGACAGAGTCATGTCTTTATAGTTAAAAATCTCACTACCAGTGACATGAAAGGAACATATAAAGCTGGTCAGACAAAAGCCAATAAACAAAAGTGATGTAAAAGCTGGTCGGATATCCGTGCCAAAAGGGTAAGGGGATACTAGTTTTCTTATCGGTGAAGACTTCGGAGTATAGAAGTATAGAAGCCAATGCAGAAAGACTTCGAAGTACAGAAGATAGGCAAATAGACACAGTGAATTCGTATGCATATATACTATTGCGTGTTAGATTTAATAGTGTTAGTGAGTAGAGTATTTTTTATCTAATTAGGAGCTTCACAGCACAATATGCTTGTCTTCTAATATAATGTAATCAAAAGTAAAACGTATTAAATATGAAGAATTTACAAAATTGTCTTCTACACCTACACCGCTCACACTTTTTAGCTAAATATAGAATAGTTAAAAGAGCCAGACTCTAATTGAATATACAGGATAAAACTAACCTTCAAAACTCGACATGAGTAGTAATATAGGATCTGATCTTCTGTAAAGCTTGGTCTCCCTTTATGATTAGAAAGTTCAAATTCCTCAATCACGGATAATAAATCAAAGTAGCAACTTACTCCAAGAACCCAAGAACGGAAATACAGCAATCAACAGCCTCAGCAACAACGGCCGGTCTCTAATTCTCCCTATTCGACTCAGTTTTCGCTTCTTCTCTCCCTTCATAGATAGGTTTATCTTTTCATCTGACGAGTCACTTGTAACTTTTTGCGTCTCCTTTCGCTTATCTAACTCGTCCCATCCTCCAAAGCGACTTCTATCGCCGGTGTCATAAGAACCAACACTAGCTGACCTCGAAGACTGCTGCCTCGCGTTTTCTTTTTGTTTCACCTCACCCGTTTTTATGTTACTGGCCGCAGCAGCGCCTGAATATGGTCTCCTTCTGGTTCTGGTCCTGGTCCTCGGTCTAGATCTCATGTTGCTGCTGGTTCTGTTCCAAACTTTATCAACCACAAGGGATACTAATGACTGTCCTAAAGGAACAGCTAATGCCATTAGAAAAGCATTGGAGCCTGTTCCTACGAGAAACGATAAGCCAATGGCAGGAACCATCCAACCAAAAGCTCCAAGTAGCTGCCATAATATATATGTTACACCACTACGTTTATTAAAGCCGAATATCGTGGCAACCGGAAAACTACATAAGCAAAATTTATTATGCCATACTAGTTATACTCTCCGTTAACCAGCAAATCTTTTTCTTTAACAATTTGGTATCATCGGAAGTTCATAATATAATACGAATTACAGGATTTAACGAACTATATCTGATCTGCTAGCCCTTGCTAAAGAAGTTATCACTCTCCTTCAATATCCTAAATGATTACATTCTTAACAGCTATGGAAATAAAGAACTTTGCGATCCGACAATTCAGCTGCTAATAAACACAGAATCTCCAGTTCAAGCACTAACATTGCAGATTAACTCCTAAACGTGCCTCCGCATTAGCCTAATTAGAACGGAGTACCAAAGCCGTTCTTTTGGTTTCTATATTTGTTCTTTTACTCAATCATGAAGCAATTAGAGCTTCAAATTTTGAAAGGAGTCTTTTGCAATGGCAGACTCAATAGAAGCAAACTTGACTCGACTATAGCACACTGCAAGGACATTTCATTTACTAATATACCGTCGTCTGCCATCTCCCAAGTACTAAGCTGAATGAGATTTCATTTGATTCTCTATATAATTATCAATTAACGAAACTACTAAAGTTCCTAACTATCAATCTCATTTCAAACAGATGAACTGAAAATCAGTAACACTTGATTCTACAATTTAACAATGCTACCTTCTGAATCCAAAACTCCTCGTCTTCGTCGGTTTCAGTATCATCATCTTCCTCTTCATCAGTCCACCAAACTCTCGGTTTTCTTCCGCCGCGAAACTCTGATTCGTCGTCGAAACCATCGCCGCCGCTGCGGAGATCGTTTTCTCGATCAAATCTGTAGCGTCCGCCGCCGGTGGCCCGTGACCTAGTGAGCCGAGACGGTGAGGTTTTGGCGGAGAGGAGGTTGTTGTTGGTGTGAAAAGTGTGGTTAGTGATTATTAGTGATGAAGATGACGGTATAGGAAGAAGAAGAGTAGTAGCCATTTACAAATTACAATTGTATCGTCCTAGTAAGGCAGTCTTCTCTTAACGAAAGAATCATATCTTTTAGAATGCAATTTTGATCTAAAAGTAACGATATTAATGATACGGACCATACAATCATAAGGAGGTGCGCGAAAAAAAGTTCTGGTTAGAATTTGCACGACTTGCAAGGTCATTTCCGACCATTCTATTTCCGCTGACGGAGCATTTTTATTATTAATTTTTCTTCGATCAAAATCGTAACTTTGTGGTGATTAAAACCACGTCCAAAAACCATTACAAGAAAATTGCAGCTAAGGTGATAACAAAACTTTAAATTCTTAAAAATAAGTCGAACTTTTTTAACCGGTTTCTTTTCACACTTCTCAATCTTCAACTCGAAATCGAAATTAAAATCATGAATCTTTTGCCGTCTACAAAATAAAATTCGAAAAAAGTTTCGGACAGCAACCACATTTCGAACAAAAATAAAACTGATCGAGACCAGTTCAACATGCATGACTGATACTCGAGAATTGAAGAAAACCGAGGTAAAATTTGCACAACTTAATTAATTATTAACCCTTCTTATGTATTTAGTTTCCAAACTTTCCAGAAACCCTTCTTATGTACCCAGTTTCCAAACTCTCAAACGTGATAGTTCCAAATAATTTTGGGCTTGATTTATGTTGAAATCCATTTCAGAACTAGATTTTCGTGATAGTATTTTTATTATTTTAATATATATTTTTTCAATTTTTTTTTAATTTACTCATGTTTAATGTTATGATATTATTTTTTATTTATTTATTCGGTTGTTTGATTGAAATTACCAATAACTCGTTTTTAAAGTTTAAACGTTTTTAAAAAATTCAACACACAAACACGTGGAAGTTATTTTTAACTTTTAAAATTTTATTCTTCCAAACTCTAATCCAAAAACAATTTCAAACACATATATATTTGTGTTTTTTCAAAGACTAACTAAATGATATCCATGAGTGATATTTTTGGAGATTTTTTTATAACACACAACCAAATTACACATAATTTCACAACAATTGTCTTTTAACAATCAAATTACAAGTAATTTCATAACTTGAACAAAGTTTCTTTTACGAGAGTTATTTCGCAACCAAAATCCTATTTTCTGCAACTATTTTCTTATTATTTGCATAACTCATTTGCACGTGTTTTGTAACTAGCATAAAATTGTTTTTCCGCAACCAAATCACACGTAATTTCATAACTTAAACACTATTGATTTTTTGCAACCCAATTATACGCAATTGTGCAACTCGAACATGGTTTTTTCTGACTTAATCAAATTAGTTTGATTTATGCACGAATGTTGTAGGATTGGTAACACTCTCCTCTTGACACAACTGGGAGATATTTGTAGGACAAATGCATTTTATCTCTCTCTTTGAATAAAAAAACTAATTATAAACCCTCTTCAATCAAGAAAAATATAATATCCACGTGATACCCAAAGCGAATTCATTGCATCAAAAATTCAAGCTTGTATTCGAATTAAAACATATTGATGTTCCATATCATTTGATTCTCGCATATTGAGAGGCAAAGCAGTCGAGTATTGAGAGGATCCATATTGATGACAATGGATCAGACATAATAACTAAATTATTACCGGATAAAAAGTTTGATATATGCACAAACGATGTAGGACTAGTAACACTCTTCTCTTGAACAAGTGGGGGAGATTTGTAAGGCATGCTCGTTGTATCTCTCTTTTTTAATAAAGCACTAATTGTGGACCCTTTTATGGTTGTTTGCAAGAAACCTGAAGTTAACCACCTCACATTCAATAAAAGGTAACTTGGAAGCTATCATTAGCCATTAAGTAAAAGGTCAAGCTATTTTCACTTAATTATGGTCTAACTTCACTCAATTATAACTTCACCCAAAAATGGGATAAGCCCACCCATTTTTGGACCAATATACCTTTTAACTAGTAGATAATGTTTTTTTTCTACACATTACACACTAACAATTTGGTTTTAAGAACCAAAAACCATCTTCACTCTTCGTTCTCTCCACATTTTATCTACACTCTTCTCTCTTACTCTAAAACCCGCCAAGCTAAATTCCGGCAAGCTTTCAAGATTTTGATCCTCTACCGGAATCCTCCTCTCCTCCTTCAAAATGGTGAAAAAAAACGATGCTCTTCCTCCACTAAGGTGATTTTTTTTTTGTTTTTTTTAGATTTTATTTAGGTTGATTTTTTCAGTTAGATTTTAGGTTATTTTTAGGTTTGTTATTGTTGTTTTGTATTGCTCGATATGTAAATTTGATGGGTTTGATTTAGGGTTTGAAATTTAGGTTTAGGGTAGAGATGATGTTTTTTTTATTTTTCAAAATATTAACCTAATTTATTTATATGTTTATTTAGGCTAAAAGTCACCATTAGTCATTTATGTTTCGCGTTTGTATTAAATTAATCTCTTATGTTCACTTTGTCTCCAATTGGTCATCTATGTTTTAAAAATTTGCATTATTAGTCCTCCCGCACATGTGAGTATTAAGAAGCTCGAAAGTACAACCCAAACATCAAGATTTTGTCTCACATTAGTCCCTTAAAAATCTAAAACCCAAATTCGAGAAACACATAGTCTTCCTCTAAAATCTCTAATTTCATAATCACATCCTTCATATTTTTGGAACCAATAGTGAGATAAATATTGATATTTGGATGTCATATATCAGCTTCTCAATACTCACATGTGCGCGGGTACTAACAATACAAATTTCTAAAACATATAGGATTAGTGGAAGAAAAAAGTCAATATAGATGACAAGTTTGATAAAAACGCAAAACGTAGGGGACTCGTGGTGATTTTTAGCAATTTATTTATTTAATAGTATTTTTATATATTATAGTTACTAACCTAGTTTATTTATTTAGTTAATAGTATTTTTGTGTTTATTTCTGTATACAGACTGGCGGCCTCCAGAAGGACGACCACGGTCTAGAGTTATACATAATGGAAAAAATATTTTCCTTATAACATCTGTAAAAGCTAAAAAGATCCAAAAAATATAGGCAAATAAATAATTGAAGGATTTGGAAGAGTACACTGAAAGGTCTTTGCACCGTATACACAAAGGTACCAATAATGTTAAACACGTGGACAAAATAGTTAATCCTGGTGGTGGTAGGTCATCTAGCCGTGCTGCACCACCATCATAACTTTCGGGTTATTGTTTACTATAACCACCGCATCAATAACCACCACCACCACCATCTACAGGTCTTCGTTCACTACCACACACAAATATGGCTAGTGTTGGGGTGAATGTAACATGTGACCCTGATTATGGTATATTGGATGAGAAGGTGGTTGTTATGGTTCATAAAGACAAGAAAATAAAGTTATTTTTATTTTTAGAGTGCAATAAAATTACGTTGTTTCCATATTATAAGAAACATAAGTCGTTCAACACCTTCATTGGCTATGTAAGTGTTCATTATTTTAGTTAATAAACTTAAGGTTTAACTAATATATGTTTTGTTTATTTAGATTTTTTTTGTTACTTAATGTTTTTTATAGCCACACAGTTCTCTCGGCATGCAGACACATCATAATATGATACATATGTGGGACTTGACAGCACAAACAGAAGTAGTTAGTCATCTAGCTCGTACTCATTCCGTACCTCACATAGCTCACCTACCTCATTTTTCACCTATTTGGTATTGAACGAGGTTTTTTTAAGCATTGGCACCAGGAGACCAACTTATCTCAGTTTAGCTTTAGGGAGATGATCATCATTTTGGATGATGTCAATGTCATTACAGGCCTCACCATAGTTGATAGGACACTTGATTTGGTTACGGCCCCGAGAGAGGAGACATACGTGTTTTATGTTGGTTTGTTGGGACTCAATGTTGATAAGGTTCGTAGGGAGCTTGAGTCCATACAAGGAGTGGGGTTTAAACTCAAATGGTTGTGGGAGATATTTACTAAGTACCAATACCTCCACTTCACCCACCACGAGACTATCCGCCAGGTATCATGAGTGTATCCTATGTTTTTATTTGGGTACTATATTTGTGGATGCTAGTCAGAAAATCATGAAAGATGACTGTCTCTATTGTTTGGATAACATGGAATCCAGGTTGTGGATATAACATAGAGGAATATTATACTGGCTTTCGTTTTTTCATGCTTTGGGGGATGCTTCAAAATCTTCAAAGCACGACCTATACAGGTTTGTACCCATGTTAGATTGTCGGGTATACGATCACTTTCCAGCTTTGAAAGCTCCACAAAACCCAAATTATGTCATGAGAAACCTAAAGATTGTTAGTTAGTTACCTAAGAAAATTATGGGAAGAAACGTGCACCAAATACATAATACGTTTACTTCTTGCAAATCAAAAGGAGAAAGATGTAAGAAAGAAATTTAATACTTAATATATTTTTTACTTCACTTTTTTTATATAATTACATGTTTTACTTTTCATTATACATGTAGTTTTCGAGGCGTTCAAGCACACGAGAGCTCAGTTTTTCCTGTCCAGGATATCCGTTTACTTGCTTTTCCAATCCGGATAATGAGCACAATAAATGGATATATGCATGATAAAGTCATGCGCCAGTTCAGACGAATTCAGGATGTACCAGCACCTCCTTTTTTACCGAAAGTTTCCTATCGAAAGGGTGATTTGTCTCATTACACTTGGTGTGAGAGTTCTTGGTTAGATTGGCGTTAACACTTACTTCCCGAGGATCACTCGACAGTTACCATTGCTACATATGGGATATCTATGACGACTATGTATCATGATTACATTGCTCGTTATGGTTGGTACATCATCACCCCACCAACGCATCCCGACGATGATAGACTGCTTGAGCTAGTTCGATCGCTCAATATCATGCATACCAGAGATGATTTGGGTGGTTTGCGGATTTTCAAGTGACAAGTGTTGCATATTTTTCTCCTTGGTTTGTTGTTTTACTTATTGGACTTTTTATGGTTATGTCAGGTTGACTTATGTTTATGATTGTGTTTTGTATTTTATTAAACGATGGATGTTGTGAAAGATAAAATTGTTAAAAAGAGGAAGCATTTCAGAGTGTCACTTATAACAAAATATATAACTTCAAATAATTTTAAATCTTATGTGTCTTTAAGTTATCCTTGTCTTGGTAACGAATGAGGAAATCTTATGTAACTTTAAGTTATCCTTGGTTTATTTTAGTGTATTTGCAAATTGTTAATGCCTTAACATAATGGCAATACATTAAAAATAATTTTGCATTATATATTTAATACGATAATTAAAGATAGTACATAAATCAAGTGCAAAATATGATTACCCTATTATAAAAATTCATCTAAAACTGTTAAGCGTATCAATGTATTGTTAAGCTTTGGTAGCTCTTCAAAAAATTCTAAGTGTGCTATTAAGCGTTCACTTCGAAATAAAAATGCAATGTGATTAATAAACACGGTTGTTTTTTCGAAAAGTGCCATAAACGCTTCGGAATAAAAATGTAATGTAATGAATAAACATAATTGTTTCTTCAAAAAGTGTCATAAACACTTCGGAATAAAAATGTTATGTAATTAATAAACATGGTTGTTTCTTCAAAAAGTGTCATAAACACTTCGGAACATTCTACTCTTAACCAATCTCAAAGGTGATCAGTCTTTGACGATTTGTTAAAATAGTAATCAAACATATGTAAACAATCATTGGCCAAGAAACGAACTTTATTAATAATATTAAATATGTACACGACGCCTCGTTAAAACCTTCATGAGCCAACAGGATAGGAAAGAGTGCGTCATTCAAAACAAAAATTCTAAATTACAAAAACATATATACTCCCAATGAAGCTTCAAGTGTTGGATATTCCATGGATGTTGAAGCATCCTCCCATCGAAATCACAAAGACGATAAGACCCCAGCTTGATTCTTTCAACAACTGTATAAGGTTCTTCCCAATTTGGAGCCATTTTTTCGAGGTTTTTCTCCTTTGTGTGCAAGAAAACTTTCCGCAACACCTTATCACCTTCTTTAAATTCTCTTTTCTTCATCTTCGAATCATATCTATTTCTCATAAGAGTTTGATAATGGATTACATTCAGATGAGCTCGAACTTTTTTTCCTCAATCAAATCCAAATTAGCCCTTCAAATTTCATCATTAAACCTTTCAGAATATTGATATATTCTAAAAGATGACATCGTAGATTCAATAGGGATGACTACATCCATACCATATGCCAAAGCAAAATGAGTCTCTTTTGTAGCCTCTCTTGGAGTTGTTCGGTAAGCCCAAAGCACCTCTTGCAAATAGGTTGGCTATTTCTCTGCTTTCCCTGATAAATTCTTCTTCAAGCCATCTAAAATTGTTATGTTTGTCACTTCCACTTGTCCATTAGCTTGATAATGAAAAGGCGTCGAAAAACATTGTTGAATTCTTTTATTCGTATGAAATGCAGCCATTTCTCTATTATTAAATTAAGGGTCATTATCTGTTATGATCCTCCGAGGAATCCCAAAACGACAACAAATACTATTCACAATAAATTTGATGACATCCTTTGCCTTTGTTCCTGACAGCGGTTCTGCCTCTGCCCACTTCGTAAAATAATCCACCGCCACAATTATCATTTGTCTTCCCCCAGAAGCCATCGGCAAAGGTCCCACCAGATCAATTTCCCATTTATCGAATGGTACCGCTTCAAATATAGAAATGAATGGTACTGCTGGTCTGTGAATATCATTGGAAAATCTCTGACAAGTATCACAACCTCGTACTAAATTCTTAGCATCGTTCATGATCGTAGGCCAATAAAAACCTGCAAGTAAAACTCGACGCGATAGAGCTTTGAACCCACAATGAGCTGACCCTTCACCAGCATGCAACTCTGACAATACTTCTTGTGATTCTTGCTTTCTTAAACATCATAGCTCAATGCCTTTTTATATAAAATCACATCCAGAACTATATATCCGAAGGCTTTACCTCTTAATTTTTTGGCCAATTGGGAATCATCTGGCAGTAGTCCTTGAGTAAAAAAAATTAAGAATATCCGATAGCCAATCGCGTCGGCTTTCATCACTGATAAATAATTCTTCTATGCGTTCACATTGGCTAGATTTAGTAACAATTAAAAGATTTTCTTGTAGCAAAATCCAAGGATATTCTTCCTTTTAAGCAACATTTGCTAAAGAATCAGCCACCATGTTACTTCCTCGCCCAATATATTCCACAACCACGTTGTCAAACAGAAGCATTAAATTCTGAAGCTCCCGAAGATACAAAATCAAGTGATCCTTCTTTGCTTCAAAAAATCAAGATATCTGATTTGCTAATAACTGAGAATCCGTTTCCAAACGTACTAAAGTCGCCCCACAAATGTTTTCCAATCTCAGACCTGCCAAAGCAGCTTCATATTCAGCTTCATTATTCGAAGCATGAAAACCAAATTTAATTGATTAAATCATTGTCTCTCCCGTTAGAGATATTAACTAAACCCCATCACTGCACCATGAAATATTGGATCCTCCATCTGTTCGAACAACCCACGTCGAATCGATATGTATATCTTTTTTAGTTTCTTCCTCATCTGATCGGCTTGAGTGGAACTCAACAAAAAAAATATGTCAGTGCTTGTGCTTTTATCGTTGTTCGAGGCGTAAATAAGATATCGTAATCCCCCAACTCCACTAACCATTTAGTCATCCTCCCAAAAATATCAGGTCCTTGTAAAACATTTTTTAAGAGGAATGAAGTTCGGACTTCGATAGTATGAGCTTGATAATATGGATGCATCTTCCTAGTAGCAATCACCAATGCTAATGCCAGCTTTTCTAATTTCATATATCTTTTTTCTGATGCCACCAAACTTTTACTAACGTAATGCACCGGCTTCAGAATTTTTGAATCTCCACCGATTAATATCGCACTTAGTACAAAATCCGATACCGCGATGTACAAAAATAATTTCTTCCCATTTCGAGGCTTTGCTAGAATCTCTAGTGATGAGAACAAATTTTTAATGTTCATGAAAGCTTCTTCACATTCCGACGTCCATTCGAACATGTTGGGTCCTCGTAAGACTTAAAAGAAAGGAAAGCACTCGTTAGAAAATCTTGAAATAAATCGATTAAGTGTTGATAACCTTCTTGTCAGAATTTGCACTTCTTTGATTGACCGAGGAGAATTCATTGTTATCAAAGCTTTTAATTGTTCTGGGTCAGCTTTTATTCCTTTTTAACTGATGATAAAACTTAAAAACTTCCCCGATCGAACTCCAAAAGTGCATTTATCAGGATTTAATTTCAACCTGATCGCCCTTAGATTCAAAAACGATTCCTCTAAATCATCAAAATGCATTTCGTCCATTGAGCTTTTCACTACCATATCGTCTATATACACCTCCATATTTCGTCCACTCTGCTTAGCAAAAGCTTTATTCATTAATCTCTGATAAGTGGCTCTAGCATTCTTCAATCTGAATGGCATCACTCTATAACAATGCAGGCCCCTATCAGTTATAAAATTTCTGCACTCTTGATCTTTTAGATCCATTTGGATCTGATTATACCCTGAAAAAACATCCATAAATAGTTAAAATTTTGTTGGCTGAAGTAGAGTCAATCAACTGATCTATCCGAGGAACAGGAAACGGATCTTTGGGGAAAACTCTATTCAGATCTGTAAAATCCACACGCATCCTCTATTTCCCATTCTTCTTTTTTACTACCACCGGATTCGTCGTCCATAAAGGATATTGTGATTCCCTTATGTGTCCGACTTTAGACAACCGATCCACTTCAGTAACAATTTCTTCTGCTTTTTCCAAGGAAAATGCTCTTTTTTTTAATTATAGGCTTGACCTTCAGATCTAAGGCCAAGCTATATCGAATTATCTCAATAGGTACTCCTGTTATATCTTCTGTCCTCCAAGCGAAGACATCTAAATTTTGAGATAAAAAATCAAACAATTGTTAACGTAGAAAAGGGTTCAATAAAGTTCCAATTCGAAGCATTTTTCTTTCCGAAAAAAGTAAACTCCTCTATTTATTCACTCACCGTTAAAACCCCCGGGGTTTCCCTCCGAAGGTGCCCCCTCTAATTTCTTTTTCACGCATCAAATCTTCACTTCTCGATCCTCGGACCCGAAGCACAGTAGCATAGCATTCCCTGGAAACCTTCTGATTGCCTCGAATAACCCCAACTCTATCTCCAACTACGTACTTAAAGAACTGATGAAATGTAGAAACCACCTTGTACATTCTTGAAAGCCATAATCTTCCAAAAATAGCATTATAACTTGTGGCACAGTCCACCACCACAAAGAGTACCTGGACTTTTTTCTTGAATGGTCATTTTTCCAAACTAACCTCACATTCGAATTCTCTAACAACACGAGCTGTTACACCCGTGAATCTGATAATCGTACGATCCGATTGAGTAATCTGGGGTGGATTTGTCATTCGATCATAGGTGGATTTAAAAAGGACATTAGCAGAACTGTAGTGGCAATCAGCCCACGTCGAATTTTGACGCCATCCACCTCAGCTCCTATCACCACAACATCCTCATGTAGTCCTGCAGTACCTCTCAGATCATCTTCATCAAACAAAATGAAGGGAATATATTTTTTTTCCATACAAGTGTGTTGACATCCTCCCTTTAAATTGAGTTGTCAAGTTGACAACATGCCTTTTCCTCGAACTGTCTTAATTTCCAGTCATTGAATCGCCTCAAAAAATAGCCAACGATTCAAAAAACTTACATAGTTCTCAAATACGGCCCTTTTTCATAGGATCTTCGACTCTCATCAGAAGCAACCTATTTGGATCCTTTTTAACATACTCAAAAGTAGAATCGAACAGTTCAGCCTGTGAATCCATAATCATCAAATTCTTAGCTGGCGGTGCAACTTTCGAAGTCGATGCACCATTATTTTTTTATGCACTCCCATGTGAATTCACATAAATCAGGAGCTTTCCATTCTTAATCAAATATTGGATTTCTTTCTTCAGAGCAATACAATCATTTGTATCATGTCCGATATCATTATTGATATGGAAATGGGTTTTTAGTTATTAATTTGTAAACAATGTAAATTTAGGGACTTGATTGTAATTAGTATAAGTTTTGTCTTTAATTTGTAAATGATGTAAGTTTTAAGGAGCTATTGTGACTTTACATAATCTGTAAGGGCTAAATAGAAATTAATCTGTTTTTGTAACAGATTCAATTATTTGACTAAGTCTTGGCTCCTCTATATAAAGGATCAGACTGTTCTAATAAAAAGGTTGAACTCCTTTCACTTAAAACTCATTTTGTACTTATGTTCTCTCTCTCTAAAAAAATTTAAGCACTTTCTCTCTCTAGAATTTCTATCTAGCAATTTACCTTAGCTGATCAAAACCTTATCGAATTGGCGACTCCACTAAGGACTGAGTAAGATAAATCAGTAGCTTATTATGTTCGTGGTACTATTCAGTAGTATTCTTTCACTAAAATTCATAAGATGAATCTTGAAAATAATAAGCCTACACTTCAATCAGCGATAGAAACGGTGAGAGATGATTTGCAAAAAAATGGGATTGATGGGAATAGAACTGATGGATCGTCTCCGGTCCTAGTTCGATCTGATGCTGAGAAGAGAATGAATAAAATTCTTGATAAAATCAATGCTTTGAATGAAAAATATGAGCGAAAGGAGCAATAAATACTCTCTGCTAGAATCAAATCTTAGATTAGGCAAGAATTTGAAAAGACCGATGTGGAAGGTCAGTTAGATCGATCTTTCAATGACAGACATGCTAATTCTGAGCATAAAAAAGCATGATTTGTGTCTCCTAAAGATATATATTCCTCTAGAAAGGATAAGAAAGATAAGAAAAAATTGATAACCTTTAGTGATGAGGAAGTAGAAAGTTCGGCTTCAGGATTTAAAAGGCATAGAGGTTCTTCGAAAGGAGAATCAGAAAGAGATTATTCGAGGAGGTATAAAAAAGAGAGCAAGTATAAGAATGATCCTCGATCAACTTGGCTTGAAGGAAATCCTTCGAATCAATATGATGAAACCGACAGGAATTTGTATGTTATAATGAGGACCGATGATCAATTTGTTCAAGGCGTTGATTGGAGGAACTCTCAATTAACAGATGAAATTCGCTCTATGACGCTTCCGAAGCGTTTCGATATTTCGAAGGTTGCAAAGTTTGATGGGATGCTAGATCCTGATGATCACATCGAACAGTTCAAAAATTATATGATGAATTTCGAGGATGACGACCGGTTTGTGTGTTGTGTTTTTTCTCAAACTTTTAAAGGAACAACTCTCAAATGGTACAACAGGATTCCGAGGGGATCCATTTCAAATTTCAGGGATTTTTACAATGCTTTCCGAAGGCAGTTTGTTGGAAGCAAGAATATGAGAGCTAATGGTGATACAATTGTCCAGTGTAAGCAGGCACCAGGAGAGAAATTGAATGACTATACTAAGAGGTTTGTGTTAACCAAAGCAAGTTTGGATAATTGTGAAGAAAATATGGTGATGGCCGCTTTTCGCTAGGGTTTGTTGCTAGGGGATGTGGCTAATGAGACAACAAAGAGAAGGACTTTGACTTTTGGAGCGTTGATGGCTCAAGTCGAGGATCAAATTAAGGTTGAAGAGTCTAGCAGACGACCAATAACCAGGGGCAGCCATCGAATGGAAATAACAATGCTAATGGGAATAATCAGCAGTCGTGGCAGAAGAACAGAAATTTTCCTCCTTGGAGTGGTGGATATTCGAAACACACTCCATCCAACAATTACAACAAGCCTAGGACAAATACATGGGTTAGGCCAGAGTACTATGTTGATTTGACAGAGAGTGTTTCTGTTATTTGGGATAAAACTAAGAATTCTGTGAATTTTAGGAAACCGGCTCCTATCAACAGACCGAGAAAAGAAAGGAATAATAAATTTTGTAGGTATCATGATGATATTGGACATGATACAAATGATTGTATTGCTTTGAAAAAATAAATCCAGTATCTGATTGAGAATGGGAAGCTTTTGACTTATGTAAAGTCATATGGAAGTGCATCAAAGAATAATGGTGCATCAACTTCGAAGGCTGCACAGCCAGCTGATAATTTGATGATTATGGATTCACAGTTTGAGTCATTCGATGCTTCTAATGAATATGTCGAAAAGGATCCGAACAGGCTGCTTCTGATGGCAGTCGAGGAGCCTGTTGAGGTTGTTTCTATAGAAAATGGATGTGTTCGGGAATTGTGCAAGTTTTTTGAATCTTTAGCAATTTTTGGGGGCGATTCAATGACTGTAAATTCAGATAGCTCAAGGAAAAGGCATGTTGTCAATTTGACAACTCAAATTGAAGGGAGGATGTCAACGCATTTGTATGGAAAGAAATACATTCCCTTCATTTTGTTTAATGAAGATGATTTGAGAGTGACTACAGGACCGCATGAGGATGCGGTGGTAATTGGAGTTGAGGTGGCTGACGTCAAAATTCGACGTGTGTTGATTGACACTGGTAGTTCTACCAATGTTCTTTTTAAGTCCACCTATGATAGGATGACAAACCCTCATCGGATTACTCAATCGGATCGTACAATTATCGGATTTACGGGTGTAACAGCTCGTGTAGTTGGGGAATTCGAGAGAGAATTTAGTTTGGGAAAATGACCATTCAAGAAGAAGGTTCAAGTACTTTTTGTGGTGGTGGACTGTCCCACAAGTTATAATGCTTTTTTTGGAAGATCATGGCTTTCAAGAATGTATGGGGTGGTGCCAACAGTCCATCAATATTTTAAGTATGTGGTAGGAGATAGAGTTGGAGTGGTTCGGGGCGATCAAATGGTTGCCAGAGAATATTATGCCACTGCGCTTCGGGTCCGAGGATCCAATAGTGGAGATTTGATACGAGAATAGCAGTTAGAAGGGGTTCCCTCGGAGTTGGAAGAAAGGGTTGACGATCCGAGGGAAACTCCGGGGTCTTTAATAGTGAGTGAAGAAATAGAGGAGTTCACTTTTTCAGAAGGAAAATTGTTTCAAATTGGAACTTTATTGACCCCTAATCTACGTCAACAACTGCTTGACTTTTTGTCTCAAAATTTAGATGTCTTCGCTTGGAAGACTGAAGATGTAACAGGAGTACCTATCGAAGTAATCCGGCATAGCTTGGCCATAGATCTGAAGGTTAAGCCAGTGATTCAAAAAAGAAGAGCATTTTCATCGGAAAAATCGGAAGCAATTGTTGCAGAAGTGGATCGGTTGTCTAAGGTCGGACACATAAAGGAATCTCAATATCCTTTGTGGACTGCGAATCCGGTAGTGGTTAAATTGAAGAATGAGAAATGGAGGATGTGTGTGGATTTTACATATTTAAATAGAGCTTGCCCCAAATATCCGTTTCCAGTTCCTCTGATTGACCAGTTGATTGATTCCACTTCAGGCAATAAAATTTTGACTTTTATGGATGCTTTCACACGGTATAATCAGATACAGATGGATCAGAAGGATCAAGAGTGCACAACTTTTATAACTGATAGAGGCTTCCACTATTATAGAGTGATGCCCTTTGGATTGAAGAATGTTGGGGCAACTTATCTGAGATTAATGAACAAAGCTTTTGCTACACAGATCGGAACGAATATGGAGGTATATATAGACGATATGGTAGTGAAAAGTTCAAGGCCTGTTATAAGTATTAGATGGAGCGTTATTTGAATAACCACCACTTCGATGAGGCAAATTATTATTCTTCTGCCTCGACTGCTGATTGCCATTGCCATTGTTGTTACCATTCAAGGGCTGCCCCTGATTATTGGTTGTTTGTCCTGAATTTTTTGGAGTGATAATGGGTCCGCTTCGGACTCTACTCGACTCCTCCACTTTGATCTGATCCTCAACTTGAGCCATCAAAGCTCCTAAAATCAAAGCCCTTCTCTTTGTTGTCTCATTAGCTAAATCCCCTCGCAACAACCCTCGGTGAAAAGCTGCCATTGATACATTTTCCTCACAGTTGTCCAAACTAGCCTTGGTCAACACAAATCTCTTTGTATAGTCTTTCAACTTTTCTCCTAGTGTCTGTTTGCAATGAATAATAGTATCTCAATTTTCTTTCATCTCTTTGCTTCCGAAAAACTACCTTCGAAAAGCAGTATAGAAATCTCTGAAATTTTATATGGACCCCCTCAGAATCCTATTGTACAACTTAAGAGATGTTCCCTTAAAAGTCTGTGAAAATGCACGACACACAAACCTGTCGTCATCTTTGAAATTCATCATATAACTCTTGAATTTTTCGATGTGGTCATCGGGATCCTGTATCCCATGGAACGTTTCCACCTTTGAAATGTCAAAACGCTTCAAAAGCGCCATGGATCGAATTTCATCTGTCAACGGAGAATTTCTCTACTCAACACCTTGAACGAACTGATCATCAGTTACCATTGTGACATGCAAGTTCTTATAAGTTTCAGCATACTGATTCGAATGATTTCCTTCATGCCAAGTTGAACGAGGAGCATTCTTAGATTTGCTTTCCTTATTATACTTCCTCGAATAATCTCTATCGAATTCTCCTTTTGAAGAGCCTTTTGCCTCTTAAAACCTGAGGCTGAGCTTTCGACCTCCTCGTCACTAGAATTGATTAATTTTTGTTTATCATTTCTCTCATTTCGAGACAAATATCGCTATTTAGGAGCCACAAAACGTGCTTTTTTATGTTCAAACTTAGCGCGTCGATCATCGAAAGATCGATCTGACTGACCTTATACCTCAGTCTTTTCTACTTCATGTCTAAACTCGGATCTGAGCCTAGCTGAGAGTATCTCTTGCTCCCTCCGTTCATATTTCTCATTCAAAGTATTAATTTATCTAAAAGTTTATTCATTTGGGCCTCGATATCAGATTGAGCTCGGATCGGAGATGATCCATCAGTTCTATTTCTATTAGTTCTATTTCCATCGATTTTCTCAGCATTCATCGCTGACGGAAGCATAGGATTGTTTTCAGGATTCATTATATGAATTTTAATCAGATAATACAACTAGACTGTATCAATATTTCGAACAAAATAAAAGCACTAATTTTACGTCCCCAGTGGAGTCACCAATTTGATGAGTTATTATTTTTCCTTAGTTCATTATCAAGAGTGTATTCTAGAGAGAAAAAGAGCTAAAGAGTTTTTAGAGAGAGAAAAAACACGATTACAAATGAGTTTCAAAGTAAAAAGTGTCCAACCCCTTTATTAGAATAGTCTGGTCCTTTATATAGAGGAACCAAGACTTAGTCTCAAAACTGATTTCAGTTACAAAAAGTGGACTAATTGTTGTTTAGTCCTTACTAGCTATACATATTTATAAATTTCCTCTAAAACTTACACCAGTCACGAATTAAGGACAAAACTTACATCATTTACATTTAAATCCTTAAATTTACATTATTTATAATTTAGTCCTTAAAACTCTATTTCCTTATGACATTAGGTTGTTTGGAAAATATATTTGAAAGTACCAATTTCTAAAAGTGCAACACTTGTATTATACTGTGTGCGAAATATTTGAGAAATAACACTTTAACATAAAAAAAAAATATGTATAGTGTTTGAATGAAAGTTGTAAATTTTATGGAAAAGAATTTGTTAGGGTAATTTTGATATTATTTTTTAGTATAATATTTTAAAATAAAAAAAATAACCATATAAGTGGGTGAGATGAAATTTCTATTTATATAATATTCATTGTTATAGCTATATTTATTTTTTATCCATAAATAAAAGGGAAATGACACACTAAGTACTTTTTAACCAAACCTATTACAACCTAGTACCCAAAAATGGGTTAATGCTCACTTAATACCCATCTCATTAAACATATCCACTTCTAATACCTTTTTTTTAATACCAAGATTACCCTCAACCTAGTATATAAGGTTGATTTGTGAAAAAAGGGCCCCTTTTAGCTTCAGCACCTTCTTAATTACTTTTGAATTTTGAATTTTGAATTTATTAGCCCCCTTTCTCTCTCCTCTCTCCTAACCTAACAAACAACTCATTTTCCAAGAACGTCTCTTCATTTCAAAAAACCACGGCTGATCACACCACCTCCGGCGACACTGTTGAACCACCATTTACCTTACGTAACCATCGGCGACCCATATAATCGCGTTATCGGAGTGTTCCGATCACCGGCGAGTTTCAGAATTGAAGTTTAACGTCGTCAGTTTCATACAGAGTTTCGTAGCTCCGATTTTGAACCGTCTCAGCCTCCTAGCTCCGATTTCTAACCGTATCTCAGCCTCCTAGACCACCGTATCTCAGCCTCATAACAACTGATTTAAGTTTCGAAATCGTAGCCAAGAACGGTACATCTTTCAGGTCAGTAACAGAGCTGAGTTTTATGTTTCAAAATCGTTTTCCATTTTCGAAATCGATTCTAGACTCTCATATAATGTACGTTAATTGCAGGAAACTTATTACCATCTGCTTCTGCTCAATTCAAAGCATCCAAACCAGCTCTGATCACATTCCGGTGAGTAATTTCATTTTTACACCTCTGTGTTGAACCCTGATATTTATATGGTTACAGTTTGCGATTTGTCGCCTGCAATTGTATGCTTGATGTTGCTAGATCACTGCATAGACCCTGATAGGTTAGATTATATGAGAGTAGATTAAACCTGACAGCATACACCCTGATATCTTAGTTATGACATGTTGCTATATGTGTTGATAAATAGACCATGACTCCATATACCCTTATAGTTTAGGTGCGTGATATTGCTATATGTTTCAAACCATTTCCTCTTGCTGCATACACCCTTATATGTTAGCTATAATAGGTTGATATATGTGTTGGAAACCAGACCAATAGTCCATATACCCTGATAGTTTAGGTATGACAGATTGCTATTTGTGTTGAAAATATACCACGATGCATATACGCTGATATGTTAGTTACAGGATATTGCTATATATGTTATAATATCAGTAACACATTCAGTTGTTCTACACCAACGTTAAACAAGCTAACCAAAACTCCTATAATTCAGGGTACACAATGTCTAAACCAAGAGTGTGCATTTTCAAATTTGGTACGGAAACAGGTATTGTTCCGCTGACCGAATTTGAAAACTTCGAGTCATTCCAACAGTACGTTGAGCAAACATGGCAAGGGCTTGTTAGAGGAAACTACAGCATTACGTACTCTTGCGGTGCTCAGAATAATTGTATTTTTAATAAGGAGACCGATTTCATTGGGTTGGAATGTTACCTTGATGTTGAGCGTTTGAAGAGTGTGTCATTTCTTATCGAAGAACATGTTGCTGATAAAGGCTCCGCCATTAAACGTAAACAACCCGTTCAACTGTTCGAAGAATCCTCTTACATGCAACGAACCAGCGGTGAAAGCAGTACCTGTTTGGCCATTACAACCCCCCCAAAAAGACATCTAGCTACAGCGGGATGGACAGAAGCTATCATCGGTGTTGGACAGTCATTTCAAGACGGTGCTCAAGGTCTGCGGTTATCCTTATCCCGTTATGCATTAGAGAACGGTTTTGCGTTTAGGTACATGCACAATACCTTTAACAAGATCACCGTTTATTGTGTAAACAAAGATTCGGATGGCTGCAAATGGAGGCTTTACGCTTCCGTCGATTCTAAGACCGGTTTGATGACAATTAAAAGATTTTTCAGTACCCACACGTGCAGTCCCGTATTCACAAAGAAGAAAAGCAGGCATCTGTCGTCCGATTTGATTGCTGATGAAATTCACGATTCTCTACGGAACAGCCATTCTTTAACAGCTAAGACTATACAGAGCACCATCAAGCAAGACTACGGTTTAGACGTTTCATATCGTCTATCTTGGAATGCGTTGGAGAAGGCCCGTCGCGTTGTATTTGGAGATAGCAATACCTCTTTCGGATTGCTAAAACCATACTTCAAGAGGCTAAAGAGTCGTGATATCACTACGGACTGTCATTTGGATTTGGCTCCCGGCAATGTTTTCCGTCGCTATTTTATAGCGTTTGGGGCGTGTCTTCAGGGTTTCCATTCGTGCCGCCCTCTACTGTACGTTGACGGAACCCACCTATCAGGGAAGCACGGTGGCGTGTTGCTATCAGCAGTGGCAAAAGATGGAAACAACGGTCAGTACAAATACGTTTCAATATACATTTGATCTGATAAATATGCCTACATAGTTTGCGATTTAATAAGATTGTCTGATAGTTTGTATTACATACTCTGGTATTTTAGGTATTACTGATTGCTAGCTTAGGATGCTTTGTCTGCTAGATTAGGTTACACAGACTGTTGTTTGTTTACTATTACACAGTCGAAAAAAAACATCGTTTTGTTAATGTAGTTCTGTTTTTAAGCTATATCTTTTCCATCGCAGGTCTTTTCCCCGTAGCTTTTGGTATATTTGGTAGTGAAGACTCGGACAACTGGTTCTGGTTTTTGGAAAATTTAAAACCTCATCTGTTAGGGCGCCAAATAACTTTCATTTCAGACCGCCATGCTGGTATTATTAGCGCTGTCGCAACTCTTTATCCTACTGACTACCACGCTTATTGCATCTTCCATCTTATCCAGAACTTGAATAAAGCTCTTGAACACACTAACAGAGTCTACAAACAAGATATGCTAGTGATGTTTAAGAGCTGTGCTTATGCCCCTACGGTGGATCTTTTTAATGAACGTTATGGTCAGTTTTTGCGCCAAGGCGGTAAGCGTATTGAAAACTTCGTAAGGAATCTGGCCCCAGAAAAATGGGCTCAGGCATATGTCAAATGCAGCTATTCATTTAACATACCGGCCATAACAGAGTTTGGTGAATCCAGTAGCGCAGATTGTGATGGAGAGCCCTTGGTGCTGCCCCCTAACGTTAAAAGACGACCCGGTCGTCTGAGGAAGAAGCGTATTCCATCAAGAGGCAAAGTTTCCAGCAGCCAGTCCCGTTGTGGTCGATGTTTCAAATCGGGCCATAATAGGAGGTCATGTGATGCTCCGTTCTAAACATTATTAACCTACTTTTTTGTAACATTTCACATATCAAAGATAAGCACCCTTATCTTTCGACTTATGTTTTGTGCACTTTTAACATTTACATGTTCCATTTCTGTTTCTTATCCCCTATGATATCCATTCACGTATACATTGCTATCTTTGATGTTATACTATGATAGCGACTCTGTTAAACATTGATAGATTCTAGATATTGCATCTGACGGATACATCAAAAGTATGTTTTTTGTTTCGGTTTACATCCATCTGATGCTTTACTTACATTTGTTATACATGTACTTTAAATCTTGCATGCCATATTCATCTCAAACATAAGCACTTCTTGTATCTCCACTTATGTTTAGTCCCCTAAAAGAATTGACACGTACCATATCTGCTCGTTTCAGACACTGATATCTGTCCATGTATACATTGCTATTTATGCTGCTTCCCTATGATATCCACTATATTAAACATTGATAGTTTCTGGATTTTGCATCTAACATATACATCAACATATGTTTTCTATTTTGGTTTAGATCCATCTGATATTTTACTTACATTGCTATATATGCTGTTATACTCTGATGAACACTCCATTCAACCTTGCTATCCATGTTTACATCTTATTCATTAGGGCTACATTGTTTGTTCTTTTCATGTTACGATAACTCTAATATCTTAGTTTTCATAGATTGCGATTCTGTGAAATAACTGCATGTAAAACTGCTACTTTCAACTGCACCATGTCATACCAAATCTTACCAGTTTAAGCTACAGAAGGTAAAATGCAACGGAACTTTAACATTAAAAGCATGCAATGCTACAGAGATTCGCAAAGGGCCATAAACCATAAATCATCCAACCCTGTCAAAAAAACAGTCTACTGCACAGGTTTGGTCACACTAATAGTCCCAAAATACCATAAACAAACAGCCAAAAACAACAAAAGATAAACCTAAAGTGCCATGAAACTACATCTCCATGTTCTAACCTAATCGGAGTCGTCTCCATCAGATCCCTCGTCCTCTTCTTCTTCTTCTTCTTCTTCTTCTTCTTCTTCTTCTTCATCTTCATCATCTTCTTCCTCGTCAGAGGCCTCGTCGTCTGCCTCTTCATCTTCATCGTCGTCTTCTTCTTCCCACTTGCTGCTGCTCTTACATCTTTTCCTTTTTGGCAGCTTTTCATCGTCAGAAAGATAACAGTCGTCCATGGACCAAGAATCCCATGATCCATAAGGGTCTTCTTGGTCCTCAGACCAGACCGACCAATCATATTCTTCGTCAGGGGAGTACTCCGACGTTGTCGTACGCTTGTATGCCTTGTTACATGCGTAGTGGTCAGAGGACCACGCGTCGTCGCCGGACTGGTGTGGGGAGAAGGGTGATGAATGAGCCATGGTAGGAGGAGCAGTGGTTTGAACTTAGGGTAGAGGTTCTGGATTTTTTTGTCTTTGCAGGTGAGTTTGTGAGGAATAGGTTGACATATGACCCTCTATTTATAGCAAAACCCAGCACCCAATGCTGAGTCCCATTAAGCAACCATATTTTCTTTCACAACTTTAATGGCACACGTACATTAAATGAATGTAATCATTCTACTTCATCTACCCATTGTCTTATCAAGTTCAATCTAACCAATGGTTTTAACACATTAACTTCTAATGAGTAATGTGTGTGGTTAAAAGTCCTTTCAACAAATTAATTGCATTTATCTACCAATAACCATGTTGTGCAGTCCATATATATTTATTTTGTGCATCACTAACCTGTTATATGATATTTACGAGTAATTTTCAATGGTAGATAAATTATATTAAAAATTTAAAACATATTTGGTCTATCTATTTTATCTGAACGATATCTAAAACTATACTATATGGTTCGTAACCAAAATTTTTATAAATTACGATATGTTTCGCACTACGATATTTGCTTGCTTAACCCGAGATAGATCCTTCCTTAACCCCAGATAGACAATTTGGTAAACACTGATAGTTCATCTTATATATGCATTATTGGTAGTTTTTTTATTACATCTCTTATATGTACAAATAGTAGATATATAATGCCCATAGATGAAATTGTTTCATGCAAATAATGGTGTATATGCCAAGGTAGTTAATAAATATATTTGCCCTAAATATTTAATTTAGTATACACCTGCTTAAAAAACCATTTCTTATACATCTACATACACCAACTGATTATTTTTCTGATAGTTAACAAATTATACATTGATAGATGGTTGCTTCAAGCCTGATAGTTAATATGGAAACTTTGCTAACGTCTTGAAAACTACTATGAAAGGTAACAACATATCTAAATTAGTAGGATACAACACTGAATGCTGTAACAGTGATGTGAACTAGTGCGTTTACATGTAATTTTTCGAACAGCGGATCATTATTAAGGTTGATTTTGTGAAAAGATGGTGGCGTGTTGCTTTCAGCAGTGGCTAGAGATGGAAACAACGGTCAGTACAAATACGTTTCAATATACATTTGGTCTGACAAATATGTTTACATAGTTTGCGATTTAATAAGACTGTCTGATAGTTTGTATTACATACTCTGGTATTTTAGGTATTACTGATTGCTAGCTTTGGAGGCTCTGTCAGATAGATTAAGTTACACAGACTGTCCTTTGATAACTATTACACAGTCGACCGCAACAAGTAAAAAGTGCGTTTACATGTAAATTTTCGTCTGCAAACATAAATCATAGAGGTATTGCTTAATTCACCCATTGCTAATCTATGCGAAATATACAAATGGGTACCAAAATATAAATTACATACTACCAACGTTTGTTTGTGTTACGATCATTCAAAAAATGTTTGAATATTTTAGCTCTTGTTTCTGCCGGCATTTCATCACCATATTCCCGTCCAACAAACCCTTTTGTAATGATGTCTTCTACGTATTTGCAAACGAAAACACCGCAGTCGTAGCTGCCCCTCTTTTGCTGTGGGATGTTTAACATGGTCTTAATTTTGTACCCACCTTTAACATGCGGTATATATTTCTTCTTCATGCAATAGGCCAGCTGCATTGATAGATACAGTAGCAGTCATTGATATGCATTACTATACTGTTTGCTAGATATAATATTCGAAATAGCTAGATATGCAATCAAAATAGTTTACTTGGAATTTAGATTCCTTACCAGAGCATCGGCTGTGTTTCTTGTCTTATCGGGAATGAATTTGCTCCAAGGCAGCATTGGGTTGTAGCTTCTGGAAGCCCCATTCTCCATGTCTATGACCAGGAGCGTCCAGTGGTTCACGCCGTCCGTGTTTACAGTACATAGGGGGACGAATGCAACATATGTGTATGGTCTCATTGTCTCAAAAACATTGTCCACAATGACAGACATATCTCCCTTTTTAGCCAGTGTCCCCTGTAAATTTAAGACATTAATACAGGAAGTAGATGTACCTAATATAAAACCAATAATCCCCTGGGAACTTACAGTTGCAATCCCAGTTATTTGAATGGCTGGGACATGAAATGAATACTTATTATCAAACCCTTTCACAGGGACTTTGAAATCTAAATCCTTTAACAGCTTATATATCCAAGCATCTATTACCTATCAGAACACAATTACAATCCCAAGTCAGTTGAGTAACCAACAGTTTATTGGCTGACACAATGATAGATGCTTCATTTAATATTGATAGACGTATATAGACACGTTGCTAGACTAACAAGTAAAATACGATAGATACATCCTAATAGATTTTTACCTTGAAGTCCACTTGAGTTTCGTTGGGCAGTTCCATTATCTCATTCACACTTACGGAAAGCCTGTACGAGAACTCTGTTGTTGGCAAGTACCACACTTCTGGATCTTCTTGTTGTTCTACCTGTTTCAGTTTCAGCACTTTCTCGTACTCACTTACATCGATCAGTTCCGTTGTCTCTGTCGGGAACGGCCAAGCTACAACTTCAGTTTGCTGTTGTTGAACCTGCGTCGGAGTAAGTAAGTTGAACCCAGGCATGTCATCAATGGGTACCTAAAAAAAACAGCATAGTAAACTGTTAACATTACTTTTTAAATGTTTATTGAGAATACCAAATATCTACTTACCTCAACGTCCGTTTGTTCTTCCTCGATGGATTCGAGTGTACGTCTCTTCTCGTTTGAAGTTTCAACAGCCTTGTCAACTTCAGCATAAAATGATTGGGTGCAGTCTACAAAGCTATCGTCAGCCAATGGTGTAACCGACTGGACAATAAGACCCTTCGATGCTGCTTTCTGTTGTTCTGGTGTTGCGTACGAAGATGGCTCAACCTGTGACACTTTTTCAATCTTCTCTGCGGATTGATCTCCTCTGTTGAAAATTTGTATCACCTTTAATGGAGACACAGCTTGCGATAGTTGTTCGCACTTTGCTGCTGTTCCAGTGCCAGTGAATACAACTAAGCTAGAGTGTCGTGTGTCTTCAGGCTCCGCTGTTTCGACTTCCTAAAAACATACGATTTGCAACCATTAATTTTGAGATTAACTATTAATCATGTATGATATTCAAATAAAACTAAGCTATTTAAAATGCACTTACATCTTCAGCAAATGTCTCTACCACATTGTGAGAGACAGGTTCTGGAACCTGTAGTTCGGTTGCTGCTATCTCCAACAATGTAGTTGCTACTACTATGTCATCTTGTCCTTTGTCCTCACCTATCTCTGCATTCTTTCCTTCATCGACGGTTTTTGGCGACTCCTCCAACTGTCGTTCCATTGTTTTCGTTCCTTCGTTGGATACTCCGTCCAACAAATCATTTCTGTCCACCGTCAGCTGCTGTTGTTCAACGTCGTTGTTTCCAACTCCGGGTCCCTGTGCAGGTACCAAAACTACATTCTGCGCACCGGCAGCATGAGTTAGGGGTGGTAATTCTTCTTCCACATCCCGTTTCTCATTACCAGCGTCACAACCACTTGTTGTAGTCCCTTTCGCCTTCCTAGACACATCAACAGCAACAGCATCCTGTGTAGTACTCTCTTCCATTGGTTCAACACGTGTTTCGGATTGAACACCCCCTCCGTCAACTTCTTCTTTGTCCTCCTCCGATTCGTCCCTTTATTTTTGCTTAGCTTTGTCAAGCTCCTGTTGTTCTTCTGTTTTATCCTCCCCATCAAAGCCCTCTTCTTCCGTTGATTTTTCTGTTTCAGCTACTACATGCCTCCGAGATCTTTTGTAAACCAGTGTTTCCTTAACCACCTTCTGACCAACGCGTGCATCTACTGTTTCAGTAGCATCCTCATCAACGCGGCAAAATGGCATGGACAAGGTCAACATCAGTTGTTGATCCTCACCATCCATTCTTTCACCTCCCAGCTCCAGCTTTTGTTTAAGGTCCTCCAAATCTTTTTTCAACTTTTCAACCTGATTCAAACGAGCATACGAAATTGTTACATTATTTTTAACAATGATAGTTACAGAATACTTTGTTGATAGACAACTTCATTTTAACAATTTTACAGATGTTAGTAGTACTTAGAAAGCTTGCTAGCACTAACCTCTTCATTTCTTTCATCAAGGCATGTTTTAAGCCTCTTGTTCTCAACTTTCAACCGGCGCAACCGGTTTTTTTTTTCAGTTTTTTGCTGTCACGCAGTACCGACTGCGACAGCACTCCAAAACTAGGAATCATACTCGACCTACGTTTTTTCCGGTTCTTCAACCTCTCCCCTTTGTTTTTACCAACTGTTGCCTTCCTCTCCACAATGAACTCCCCCAACGTAACATCATCTTCAACCTCAATCATCGAACGTCTTCTATTCTTACTACCAGCTCCGTCATCTACCTTCCTTATTGAACTTCTGTTCGCAACAGATTTCTTTCTTTTCCTACTCCTCTCTTCGCTTGGTTCACCAGCCCCTTCCTACTGTCTCCGCGAATCATTTACTCCATAAACAAGACATTCCGATGTTGTAAACACCAACTCCCCGCCGACAACCTAGGAGATACAGTATATAATTCATTTTAGCAGCAAAATATAATAATCATCACTGATATATTTATTATACTACTACGATATATCTACTATACCACAACATACCTCGTCGTCCCTGAGCTCACCGACTATCTGGATTATTTCGAATGTCGACTCCTTACCCTCTAGCCCCCACCACTTGTAACATCTAGGTATTATGTTTGGCCTTGGTATGTCGACATTTATAGAAATATGTTCCATAAGAAACGGCTGCACAGAACATAACTAACCATTAAAAAAAGAGAAATAAACATTTTCCTAACAGACATGCTGTTCATAACACACTATACTTACAAAAAGCAGAGCAACGCATCCGATAACTCTTGAAGGATGCCCGGCCTTAATACATTTGTCCAGCGATTTGTGAAGCTTATCCAAGATGGCTCCAGACCAGTCATAGTCGTTTATCTTGTCGAGATTCTCCACGTAGAAGATTGATGTCCACCCGATTACGTCGCCCGACACTGAAAAGAACAGTGTCGAGCATATGAAAAGTATCAGTAGCCGAGCCACATCCCTCGCTTCATCCTCCCCTCCTTCGCTGACTGCTTTCTCGATTGCTTCCTAAAAAAACATCCAAAATCATAACAACAATACAGAAAGAACTATTAAAGGCATCCACAACTAATAAGATATTAGATATATGATTGCATACATACCATAGTTGTTTGTAAACATACTCTGATATCTATCCATGTTTACATTGCTATCTATGCTGCTACCCTCTGATATCCAATCTATTCAACATTGATAGTTTCCAGATCTGCATACATCAGGCTTCGTTTTCTGTTTCGTATTTAACATCTTTACTTACATTTGTTACATACTCTGATATCTATCCCTGGCTACATTGCTATCTATGCTGGTACCCTCTGATATCTAGTCTATTAAACCTTTCTATCCATGTTTACATCTTATAAATTAGGTCTACATGTTCTGTTCTTTTAATGTTACAATATCTCTGATATCTTAGTGTCCATAGATTGCGATTTATAGCAATCTATTTATAGTGATGTGAAAATGTACCTGCATTTCATCAACCAGCACAGCCTGCACTATGAACTACAAAACAACTACATTCAAACATACTCTATTTACCTTTATTAACGCGTTGGAAACTGATTTGTCGTTCGTTGGCCCGCTTCTCCTCGTCCTTGGACTCAAAAAATATTTCTTCATCAAAATCGAATCTAACTCGGCTCCATCGGCGTACCAAGCGATAAATCCACCTGATTTTCTCATCGGCATCTCTTCGTTACCGTGTCTGAGGCCAAAGATCGCCTTTACATCTTTCTTGGTCAGCCTTACATGCTTTTGTCCAATCTTGAAAGCCTTCCATCTGACGTCGTATAAACCACAGATCTCCTCGATCAAGTGGTGGAACTTTTTAAGCTTCAGAACCTCGTTTCTCAAGTCGTACGAGGTTTTGAGGAAGGTGTAGAAAGGGGTTCCGCGAGCAGCCTCGATGTGTTCAGCTTTGATTATATCCCGTCTCAGTACATTTATTATGCCAACCAATCCCGAGAGGTAGAATACTCCTGTTTTCGTCATTTTAAACCTGTCAACATTCACATAATAAGGTAGTTAGTAATTTACATGGTAACTAAAACAATAATATTAAGCAGTCACTGCATTATATGGTTAAACTACTATCAGACCCTGATATATAATACAAGATACATTGCTAGATGTTTGATGATACCTAGATACACTCACAACATTTGGAATAGCATCCCTATATCTGTGATACACGATCTAACACGTTAACGATCAGCCTCATAATGCTGATAGTTGTACTGATAGATAATACAGCCCATATTGCTAGACATATACCAACCCTACGCAAACTCACAATGCTTAAAACAACAGCCTGACAATGCTTAAAACATCAGCCTCACAATGATTACAACAACACCATCCTCACTACCAATACGACTATCACGTAACGTCGTCCGATCGACCAACAGTAACAAATAACCTTACGTTTCTACCGGAGTATTAGACATCATACAGCATGGACTATCATTGGGTTGGAAAACCTACACATCAACGCATACGAATCGAACAGATACCTGATTTGGTTTGAAGGCGACTGTTCCGTTCGACGGAAACTTCGTTGCAGTTGGAGGCTCGCCGGTTGTGGTTCCAAATTTCGAACCAGAGACAGAGACAGTGGTGGTTCGCCGGTAGGTGTCCGAAATTTCGGAACGGAGACGAAAACACTGGTTAGTTGTCGCCGGTGGTTCGCCTGTGGATGTCAAAACTATCGGAGGAGTGACAAAGACGCTGCTTACTGGTCGACGGTGGATCGCCGGTGGGTGTCAAGAATAAAGGAACAGAGACAGAGACAGTGGTGGTTCGCCGGTACGTTTCCTTTCAAAAATGTCTTTTGGTTTCGCTCTCGTAAAACGTGTTTCTCTCTCCTCAAATTTGGAAATGTGAAAGTGGGGGGAATTGGAACCTAAAAGTCTGATTAGAAGGTGAAAAAAAGTGTGTTTCAACAAAAGAACCCCTTTTATACCCTAGAGGGTATAATTGTCCATATTATGGCTCTAGGTAGTTTTTGAAACTAGTCCAAAAACGGATACCATCTTGGTATTTGATAGTTGAGAAGGTATTTAAGAGTACTTTTCTCTAAATAAAATATAAAATTAACCGAACCAATATATTTATATTGGTATCCCAAATAAAGTAGATTAACTTTTTTATGGTACACAACGAAAACAATAATTTTAAAGTGAATGGTTGCACTATTACGTCCATCCTTATGTATGCACACACTAGTTTATTAATATCGTGACAAATATTACTATTTCTGATTGATGTCATAATCATGTGTGGTGCAATATGGGTCCTTGTTTTCGAAACAAAAGAATCTCAAGACTAAAAATACAGACTATATAGATTCTAAATTATTTTAAATACAATTCTAAAATTAAACATATTTAATAACAGAGATGACTTTAGACGTGATTCATACGCACGAGAGGCAATCGTGCCAAAAAAAGTTAAGACAGAATAAAAAAATCAAGACCCTGATATATTTATAATTATATTTTGGTTTCAGAATAAATAAATTTTCTAGTACTAGTATTTTATAGTTTTGATGGAATTGAAAATTGGACGAAATAGACGGTGGCTAGGAGTGGTTGGGTCACATCAGATTCCAACGTATGTAGAAAGATACTCGGTCAGATACCATATTATTCCAACCTTATCAAATACTAAAAGGTGGAACTCTAGAACCTCCAAAACAAATTTCAGGACTTTTAAATTTAGTGCTTTCGTCTTTCAAAATTTTCTGTTTTAGCTTTTTAAGTTTTATGTTTTCTTAGTAATCTCTTATTATTATTATTATTATTATTATTATTATTATTATTATTATTATTATTATTATTATTATTATTATTATTATTATTATTATTAATAATTTGGATAACTATTCAGAATCAAAGCTATATAGGTAATATATCGATAACTATTCAAAACCAAAATTATATATTTGTACCGATTTAGAATTTGAAAAAATATTGATAATCATTTTATTTTGAAATTAAATTATAAATAATTTTCTAATTTTGAAAATGTTTATCGTATTTTTGGGTGGGTTGGTACGTTTCTTTTATTCGATCACTTTTTTTTTATTTGAGATAAAATGAAAAAAAAATTCTTTTGATCAATATCCACTGCAATTGTCGATTTTTTTTTGTTTTTAGGTATTGATCGATTGTTTATTCATCTCGTGTTTGATTTTCGTTTATGTTTTTGGTATATATTTATTTCGAGTTATTTGTTGTTGTTTAATAATTATATGATTATTTTATTTGTTTTGATTGTCAGATTTCATACATTCAGTGAATGTTTTGACAAATATTTGAAAAAGAGTGATTTTTTGGGTCAATGGATTTGGGTGCGGAATTATGAATTAATTGGTTGCGAAATTACGCTATATGTGGTTGCTTAAAAGTGTTGCGGAATTACGTTATAGGTGGTTACGTAAAAGGATTGTTAAATTACATTGCATTAGGCATTCCATTGGGTTGCGAAATTAAGAACATTTATGGTTGCGTAATTAGAAAGTGCATTTTGTTGTGACATTAGGCGTACTTGGGTAGCGTAATAACTATTTTTCTTTTGGGTTCAAATTGTAGATATATGTGAAAGTTATGTGTTAAAATAGAAACAAATTTTTTTATAGTTAAAACAAAATAACAACAAAAATAACAACAACAGAAAAAACAAAAAAAAATTGAAGTCATTTTTTTTCCAGATATCATAAGAAGGGTCTTCTTTGTGAGACTATTCTTCTTTATCTTTTTCTTTTTCCTCCTTTTTTTTCTTCTTGACTAAATTTCCTTCTTTTTTTCCACGAGGATGACAAGGGTCTTAAAGAGTATTCAAAACATTTTGGAGAAAAAAAAATCATTAGCTAAAGACAAAATCTCATCATTAGAAGAGGGTGAAGAGTATTCTTTTGTGGTTGTCATTTTTCAAGTTTTTTTGTCGTTCTAGTGAGCTATCAACTGGTGATAAATCATCATAACTGTCGAAATTGAAGTAATCATGAGAGAAGACAAGACAGTAATTATAACCATTCATAAATAGCCAAAAAAACTGTATGAAAGCCTAATGAAAGTGTAAATTAACTAACTCTTGTAGTTATTTCCACATTGATGACAATTTATCTACGGGTGAAGTTATTTCCTCCATAAGATTTTTTATTTCTCCCATATTTAAAAAAAAAGGACTCCTTATTTCCTTTATAAAAGAAATTATTAATTTACCCTTTTTTTTATTTTATTCCAGAAACTCATATTTACCTTCTTCTCCAGCAACCATCCAAACACCATATCTACCTTAATTTTTTATTCCAGCAACCTTCTACCCACCATATTTACTTCCACCCATAAAATCTAATCCTATCAATATAAATAGACAGTCATCACCTTTCCATCAGCTTTTTTAACCAGGAAAAAAAACCTAGCCACCACTTTCGATTGCAGCAATCTATCAAAGGTTAAAATATCTCCTAAATCTTTCTTCTAATATATCGGTTGACAAGAGTCCCAGGAAGTCGGGTGTACTCTGCATATCGAGTTCGTGAGACTCGTTAGAAAAAATTTCAGTTCCCGGTAATTGTTTTTTTAAATCTTTTTCCAGTATATTGAGTTCCAGGAACAGATGTCTGGTTTTTTTAGTATCGAATTACTTTTATAAAACTTTGGAAATCTGTTTTCGATTTGTTTATTTTTTATAAAAAAAACTTTAACTTGTTTTTTATTCATTACTTTCTTATTTTTGTTTCTATTTTTACACGATTAAATTATCTTGTTGGTTGATTTGGTGATGTTGTGAGGTGTTAACCTTTGGTTTGGGTGTCTTCATTTTCTATGATTACTTTTTAAGAAATTTGATTTTTTTTTGTCTTTAAGGTTTAAATTTAAAAGTCAAATGATATATGTTGGATGTAATTTGACTTAATGATGTGTTTGTTCGAATAAGGGTTGGATAGTGCATACTGACATCAAAGTATAAATTAGAAATTAAATTAAGGGCAGAAAGGTAAAAACAAGTGTTGAGTATTTTATTAGAAATTTGAAATTGGGGAAATAAAAAATCTTATGGAAGAAATAGTTTCACCTTTTATCTACTTTTGTCAAATCAAATAATTAATTGCCCTATCAAAAATTACTAACAAGTTTAAATATTGGTATTATAAAATATGTGAGAATATGGTAATTTATATTTATATTAATAGTTTGGAATTATACATTTGTTAGTTATGGAAGTAAACATTTATGTAGTTGAATGCGAAATTATATTATAATAGGTTAAAAAATAGAGTTAAAAAATACTAGTATACTAGTAAACATTTATTTAGTATATTACTCGAAAAAGGTGTAGTTTATAAACATACGAATTTTACAAAAAAACTATGGTTAAGAATAAACTAGACATCGTATAGCCTTCTGTTTGATGCAATATCTTTTTTTGTTTCACACAAAATCGTTTTGAATTGTTTTTTTAATAACTTAATTTTCCTTTATCAGTTTTTAACATGATTTTTAAGACTAGTGTTAATTTGTTTATTGATTTTTGTTTTCGGTTCTTCAATTCGTTTAAAGACTTCTTCGTCTAGATCCATATCTTCTAACTTCAAAATAAAAAGAAATAAAGGTTTGTCAAACTGTGGTTGTGTAATTATGTACAGTCGTGTTGTGAAAATAAATTTTTAGATGTGTTAACATGGTTGCGTAATTGTGAGTAACTTGATTGCATAACTATGAGTAACTTGACCACGAATTTAGTTTTTGATTGCGAATAAAGGAAGGAAGTTACACGTTGTAATGGACTCTCCAGGTTATTTAATTCTTCCTCAGCATTCTTTATTTCTTCTACGATCTAAGATGTATTTGTAATTCTTGATGTGGAGGATACTGATTTTATTTCTATTTTGTTATCTACATTTCAAAGTTAAAATATATGTAAATTAGTAGTGAAACTAACTATTATTTTTTTGTCACGTAAATACGTACAATTCAGTTGTGAAAAAAGAAAAAAAATTATCCAAAATATTTGAACAGGTGCAGAAGTAGTTCTTAGATTACTAATTGTATTTTTGTTGTGTAAAAAGGTATACAAGTCATCAAAACCAAACACAAACACTTTTTAGATCAAATATATAATTACGAACACAACAATTAAAAAATTAAAAACGAAAAAGAGTAATGTTATCGTGAAAACTTGATTTGGTAGTTGCTTTGTGCTTAAATTCTTCGAAATTCACTTTAATTTGTTGCAAAAATATATAATTTGAGAGACTTAGGGGTTTAGATTTGTGTGTGAGAGAGAGATAAAATCCCGAGCTGAGGAAGAAGATGAGAGTTCTTGTTTTTTCTTTTACTTTTATACATAGTGGTTTTTTTTTATAGATTTTATGTAGCAAATGTTTTTGGTAAACTTGCAAATTCAACTTTCTATTGATAATTTTAATTTTTCCCAGATTTTTATTCATAATTTACCTTTTTTATTTAGTTTTATATTGAAATATCCTAAATAAAACCTTAAAAAATATCGGCAAACATAAATTTAATGTAATTTAGTTTGAGCTAAACAATTATTTTTTTAGAACTTAAAATTTAACCACCAAGTTTGGCGTTGGGCAGTGGTTGAACATATGAAACAATAAAAATTTATGATATAAAAATATTGTATTCAAACAAAAAATTTGTATGTTCAGATTCATACTCTAAATTGTTACTTATATTATTAAAAACAGAATAATGTATATGTAAAATATTTATAAAAAAAAATGTTATCAAAATTTGAACATATTAGATATTATATTTTAATACTTCAATTTGATTTTGTATAATTAATTTTCAAAAAATAAGATAAAATAGAAAAGGATGAAGAATGATTCATTCTCTCCCAAGAACTTCTGCGAGGTTATCATAGTAATTGTAGAGGTAAAATGATTTCCCTTAAAATCGATCTTATGAAAGGCTTTGAAATGTTTGTTGACACCTCATCCTTGACATTCTTGTTGCGATGAACTTCCTAGAAATGATGATCACTTGGATTATCAATTGCATTTTCTCTCCCTCTTTTACTCCATCAATATTAATGAAGATCCTTACGGTAACTTCAAAGGTAGAAAATGTCTCAGGCAAGGAGACCCACTTTCACCTTTCCTCTTTATCCTTGTCATGCAAGTCCTCTCTAGTACCCTCAAGGAGAAGAGTAATGACGGAAACTTCTGTTTTCACTAGAAGTGCCACAAACTCAAAATTACTAATTAATGCTTTGCAAATGATCTTATGATTTTCTTTCATGGTGACGTTAACTCCCTTCTTTTTATTAAAGAGGTTCTTGATGATTTCTACTCCCTTTCTGGTCTAAAATTCAACCCATATTAAATTCATATCTTTATGTCAGGTATCAATAATCCTCTTTGTATTGAGCTCCCGTCTCTTATGGGTTATTTGGAAGGTTCTCTCCCTGTTAAATAACTTGGAGTTCACCTTCTTACTGGTCGTCTAACTTACTCGGATTGTCGTCCTCTCCTTTATAAGATTACCTTCATGATCGATCCTTGGACCTCCAAGCATCTGTCATATGCTGGAAGACTCCAGCTCATCAAGTCTGTCTAATTCGTTGGTCAGGTTTATTGGTCCTCCATCTTTATCATCCCCTATATGATCATTAAAGAATTTTCCTAATATCTTCGTCCTTTCATCTGGCTGACATCTGCTATAAAAATCTATGAGGCCAAAGTGGCCTTGTCTAATATCATCTCTCCCATAAAGGAGGGAAATCTTAGGATCATAGATCTAAAAGTCTGGAATCAGGCGGCTGTCCTTAAGCATCTCTGGTCTATTATCAATAATAACAATCACTCTATTTGGTGTGAATGGATAAAAATTGAAAAAAAACAAAAATAATAATTTATGGGATCTTTCTATTGGTTCCTCACCGTCTTGAATTTAGAGGAAAATTCTTCATCTTTGCCTGTTGGCCACTAATCTGTACAAGGTGACAATTGGTAATGGCTCAAGTACTTCTTTCTGGTACAGCCTATGGCTCATCTCTACCTCTCTTGCTTCACACTATGACACCAATATCATCAAAGATTCACGATTTGAGAAATACCTCAAGGTTTTCTCGATAGACATTGGAACTGGTCTTCAAATATTAGATTGGCTAGAGCTAGAAATTGTACTAATCTCCTAGAGGCTAATAACCTCATCCTCACTCTACATCCTCCTAATATCAACTCCAATTATGTTCCTTTTTGGATTGCGAAGGTTGGATGCAATAACTTCTCGTCAAGGATACGTCTAACATAATTTTTACGCCTGCCCCTGATGTGGGGTGGACCGAGTTAGTATGGAATAAATTCAATATTTCCCGTCAGTCCTTTATTTTATGGCTCATTATCCTGGGCAAACGTTCTACCTGAGATAAGCTTCTCAGTTGGGGTATCAACACCCCACCTGATTGTTCATTATGCAACTCTGTCTCTGAAACTATTTTGCATTTTCTCTTTGACTGTAGGTTCACTCAGAGTCTTTGGACTAATGCTAGCTCCAAACTAGGGTTTCCTTTTACCGTCTTGTGTTGGCAGTCTTTGATTTGCGAGGCGTCAAATTGGTCTCGCTCTTGAAGCTGTCATATTTGGTGCTCTTGCTTTGGCGTAGTTATTTACCACGTTTTGAAGGATATGAAATCAAGAATTTTTTGTTCCCTCCGGCCATTCCCTCTTTGATTTCTCACCAAATCTTCTCTGATCTTCGGTTCAGATTCCATGACACCAAGATTTCCTAGCCTATGTAATTGTATTTTATTTACTTATCATTTTCTTTATGTGTAGGTCCATCTCTCCTCGGTCCCGCCCGTTGTCTTCCATTGTTGTGGACTTCTTTCGACTTTCTATCTTTTAACTCGGGATATGTTCTAGGTATTTGTATGAGAAAATTTTATTTTATATAATATTTTTAACATAAAAAAACAAGAAGAAGATAAAAGAAGAAGATAAATATATATTAAAAGAAAAAAGAAGATACATATATATTAAAAAAGAAAAAAAGAAAAGAAACAGATGGTGTTATGATGAAAGATGATTAAAAAAGACGTTTGAAAAAACATATTTGAAGAATGTTGATCGAAGATTTGTAAAAGAGCGATTCGTAAATGCAGTAAAAAGTTATAACTCTTTATTAATTAAAGATAGTTGGTGAAAAGCTGAAAATATAGATGTTAAGTTAGTCACTTATATATGTGTTATATTAGAGAATATATTTATATATATATATGAAGTTTTCACTTATATATGTGTTATATCTGTATATTAGTGTGGAGTTATCATCAACAACCACATATTATTTTTTTAGACAACATATAAAAATCGCCAATGTTTTGTATCATTCAACCTAAATAATGACATACAAAGATATCAGTACAAACTATATCGAATTCCGAGCTTGTTTCACCCAAATTAATGAAATGACTATAACATTAAACAATTTTATTATATTATTGAACTAAACCTAACTGGTGAGATTTTATTAATCTCATAAACCATGAAAAATACAATATTATTTTTATCAAGTTTCCTATTTTTTAGGCTTCATTTGAGATATCACTGGAGTTTCAAATATTGAAAAAGTTTAGGGTTAGACATTATTTAAATTATATCTTGAAAATTTATTAATGCTCGATATATGGAAAAAAAAATCATAGCATAATCTACCACGAAATCATATGTGCAATACATTTGTATATGATGTACATGTTTCGAGGGTTACTTTTTTGTCAACAAGAGTTACTACTACTTGAACATAAAATTATTTTTTAAGATTTTTTTGATATTATCCACTTATTCGTAGGGTATTTCAAGTGCATTTATACTATCAATTATGAGATATTTAATATAACATAACTAAGATGATGTCTTATTTTATCGTACTTCTTAATATGGGGGATATTTAAGCATTTTTGGTCTTCAATTCGATGTTGCGTAAAAATATTATCTGAATGTACCGCGCATTATAAAGTGGGACATGTGCTACATTGGTCCCAAAACAAAGTTAATTTGTTAGACATATAAGACAAGGCAACTAAAAATAAGAATATAAATTTGGTATTTTAATATATTTTCTAATATATTTAATTTATTTGTAACGGTTTTATAATGATCTATATCATAATTAATTTCTATTTTGTTTTAAAAGTCATTTTTGAATCAATATCCATATTCACTGTAATTTTATTTTTATAAAGTAGTTTTGTACAACTAAAATATAAAACAAAATCGGACATGTACAAACATTCTATATGAAAAGAGTTTTTTGTGTGAGTTTTATCACACACGAGATGTTGTACTTTGTATGTGAAAATTATTATAAAAAAGAACCATAAACCTAATAATATCATGTATGAGTAAAATAAAAAAAATTAAATATTTGTTGTGAGGTTTTGAAATATGATTTGAAATATTTTTATATCTGATGATAGATAATTTTATAAAGAATGGACAAGTGTACACTAGAATATTTATATTTGATATGATAAAAATTGATTTGAAATATCCAATCTCGTCATTTGTAACTCCAAAGAGTAGGTTCGGATGTTAGATCGCGTAACTTATGACCTTGAATAAATATATCCAGATGATATTTAGAATGCATAGTAAACACAATATATTATGGATTCCAAACGAATATCTTACTACAAATAATATTATGATATAAATCTGATATTACTCTAGAAAACCCTCATTGATGTTTATAATATTTTGGATATTTTTTGTATTATTATTTCAAACTTGCTTATTGGAAAACTATATTATATTATTTATTTATGGCTTATGTTTTATAAAAAAACAATATTATATTTACTTACGACGTTGTTGTTTTGTTGTTGTAAATATTTAAAGTATCAATTAAATTCATGTTCTAAAAAACAGTAGAGATAATAATTTTATATCAAATCATGGATATCGTAATTAAAATAACCTGACGGAATATTTTATACATAAAAAAAAGAGTAGAATGTAGGTTATGATTTTTAACTATCCACTCACGTTTGATTCATATTTTGGTTTTGTATATCATACTGTTAATATCTATCCTGAACTAACTCGAATATACATGACACAAATTACCTGTAAATCTAATCTACTTATATTTATAATCATATATAAAATAAAATATAAAAAACTTTAACTCTCGTTGGATGTTGAAACAATATCAATTTTGAGTAAAATAAAAATAAGAAAATGTCTGAAATCTAAATACTAATACAATCCTCGATTCTCTCTAACTTTATGTAGTATAAGGAATCCATTTATGAAAAATTCAAATAATCTTATCACAAATTTATTATATTTTCAAGTGATTAAAATTTTAAATTAAATTTTATGAATTAAATTAATACAAATAATATATTTCTTGTAGTATCATGTTGTTTTTACTTCTTTCGTACTCAATGTTTTATCTAGCTTGATCGTTCTTTAATACGAAGACTATAGTCTAGATTTATTAGGTCATTGATCTTTTTAATATAAAAAATACATTAAAAACATTAAAGAAAAACTAAGAAAACAATACTATTCACATGGATAATTAGGGCAATTTTCTTCAAAACCCCAAATTACATTAATATTTCAACGACTGAACATCAACTTATTAGGAAATATCATCATTTCAATTTAGATCAGAAAAAAATATTTATAGCTAGACATGATATTAATAAACCAAAACTACGATTAATTTTGGTAGATTTGATATTTAATTTATTGGTTTGATTTACGTGTTAGGTGAAAGCTAGAAAGTAACTTGAGAACAGATGTGAGGTTGGAGACTAAATATGGTCAAAGATGGACAACCAAAGATATGTAGAGGTAAATATTGTATGAATCTCTCAAGCATGAGCTGGATGCAAGACTTAGGTGCAAATGCGTTTGATGTAACCTAAGGGCAAGATCCAACGAATGAAAAAGGTATTCCAATTTTGAATTTAAAGGAGCAGAACGATCATCTTCGGTGTCAGATATGCAATGTATGGTTACCAAAGGGCTTGTGAAGATACATAGAAGATTTTAAATGAAGCTAAGTTAGTAAGGGTCTGAATCAATATTGAATCTTAGTATTTGACCATATAGTCGTTGATCTAGGCATGGTGCATGGGAAAACTAAATAAAGAGGTACCATTAATCATGTTGTCTTATGGATGTTAATGCTAGCCTTTTCTTTATGTGTTATCTTTCTTGGCCAAATGAGGAAGATGTATAAACCTTTGTATATACCATGATCTATGAAAAAAGTGCCTTACTATGGTCAAAGTGAAACGTGTATTGAACTTAAAATATCTTCAAAAAAAATATTTTTCTGAAAAGTGACTTTGAAGATCTCAGACGGAGTGTGAGGGGCGGGCTAGGAAGGAGAGATTCATGAAAAATGAGAGGAAACTCTCGTTTAAAATCCAAGGGTCTTGCAACGAGTTCTAAATTGATATGTTGGTTTTGCAAGAAGGAATATTATATTAATAGGAATTTTCTAGAGAGAAGAAAAATAAATAGTTATCCAAAGGCTGAACCGAAGATGTTGCAATGGTTTTGGATGACTATGAGTATGTTGATGGTTTAATGACTTCTTGTTGTTGCAAGTACAATGTCAAATAGGTGTTGGATTTGGGCACATATTTCACATGAATTTCAAAACATATTGGTTTGAAGACCTAAAATTGTTTGAATTTGGAAAGGGCGTCGTAAAGAATGATGAATCATATACCATCAAAATAGTGGGAATTGTTCGACTCAAATTGTCTACAAAACTTGAGAGAGTGATTTAAAACATGAGTTACGTGTCGAAAGGTAAATTTAACCTTCTTTATATTGGAATGTTAGATGAGAAATGGTTAACTTAGGGGTGGAGATAGAACACATACAATCTTACAGACCTCACTTTTTGTTTTGTAGGCCTCTAATAATAATAATAATGTGTTAGTTTTTGAGGTACCTATGTTTCTGATAAAGAAAGTGAAGTTGAAGATCCTTCTGCCGAACATTATTTATAAGTTGGTTTAGCTTTGGCTCGTACAAAGGAAGTTCCACCACTGCATGAGTCCGAAGATAGTCAAGGGTCTGGTGTTTCGGGGCTTTTGGATGATTATATTGGAGGGAAACATAGGCCTGATAGTTATCTACTAACGAGAGATAGAGCACATAGACAAAAAAAATTCTACAACCTATAATTTTACTCATATTATTAGTTAGTTTTATTAATTGAAATGCATATAGATGTTCTTGAACCCAAAAATTATCATGATGTTACGAAGAGGTAAGTGGCTAACGAACATGAGGGAAAAACTAAAATCTCTGAAGAAGATGGGAACCTGGATTCTTGTGAAGTTTCCTAATCAAAAAATCTTGTTGTGAGTAAATGGATATTCAAATAAAGCAAAGTATTCTTGAGTTTGATTTATCCAGATACAAAGCTAGTCTAGTGGCTAAGGGATTTACGCAAAATGATGATGTTGATTTCAATGAAATATTATCGTCGGTTATAAAACAAATCTCAATAATGGTTATGATTTCAATTGTTTCTAGATATGATCTAGAGTCAGATCAAATGGTTGTTACTACTACTTTCCTACATGAGGAATTGAAAAAGATAATTTACATATGTCAGTTGAAAGGTTTTGAAGAAGGGAATGAAAAAGATGTGTGTATATTATAGAGACCTCTTTATGGGGTGAAACAATCGTCTAGGTGGTGGAATTGAAATTTTTATCATTTATGATATTAATCAAGTATATCTGAGTTGCTATGATAATTGTGTCTATTGTAATATAGAAATACATATTTAAAGACAAATCATGTTGCTATTGTATGTGGACGATATTATAATAGCTGGAAGAGACATGGAGATAATTGAACTAATGAAGACTCACCTGAAGAAGGAGTTTGAAATGAAGAATACTTGGTATTAAGTTCAATACAAACAGGACGAAAGGGTATATATTTTGAGAAGATTCATGTCAAATCTAGGAAAGTCGTATTGGTATGTACTTAAGTGGATCATAAGATACTTGAAGTCTTTGGCTGAAGTTAGGCTGTGCTGCATTCAGAAGGATACAACTGATATTATATGGATCATCCATGAAAGCTATATATATGGTTGATACATATGTCATAGAGGAATCTATTTGGCTGAAGGGATTGTTGATTAAAATCACTCGTATGGAGCAAGATATTATTATGTTATGTGATAACACTAGTGCTCTTTATTTAATAAAGAATTCAAAGTTCCATGAGAAAATTAAGCACATACCGAGAATTGATGGAGGGAGAGCAAGTGAAGGTGGCTAAGATTTCTAGTGAGAAAAATCATTTGGGTGCTCTGACCAATGTATTATCGGTCTCAAAGTTCACGCATTGCATGTGACTTGTGCAAGTCTTAGATGCGGGTGAGTTAGTCTCTAAAGAGTGGAACATCAGGTGCAACAAATGTTGGAGCTAATATATGCATAGTTGAAGTATAGTTAGGTGTGGGTTATAAGTAACTTGAGAGCAGAAGTATTGTTAAAGACTACATATAGCCAAAGGTGGACGACATAATTCATGTAGAGGTATGAACAGTTTGAATATTTTAGGAATGAGCTAGGGTGGATACTTAGGTGCAAAGATTTTTACTAAAATATAAGGGAAATACTTTCCGAATGCAAAAAGTAGGCTACTACCAGAGCCAAATGAGCAGACCGATCATCTGCGATCCCGAAAATGCGGTGCATAGTTTCCAAAGGGCTTCTGAAGATGCATAGAAGTTTTTAGAGGAATCTAAGTCACTGAAGATTCAAAATTATGTTGAATCTCATCATTTGATCATAAATTCGTTGATCAAGACGTGTTGGTTTACCGAGCCAATATACAAAAATACACCATCAACCATTCTGTCATACGATATGAGCACCATCTTTGTCCTTATATGCTGTTTTTCTTGCCAAATGAGGAAATAAGTTATCAAAAGTTATTCTGAGCTATGGATTATTATACGTATTATTAATCCTTTATAAATAGTGATATCTTGGTATGAAGTCATTGTTGCGAGCAGAAACGCTTGAGAGATTTGAAAGACAAAGCTATAAGCTTTCGACTGTAGTTGAGATAAAAAGTAATACTTGAATGGACAATATCATGTCCACAATTCCTTTGTAAGTTGTGAGTGATTTATAACAAAGATCATTGTTAGTCCCACATCTTTACCCCTTGTATCAAACTAGTCCATCATCTTCATTTTTGTCTCCCACCCATCCCTTTCGTTTGAGAAATTTGCACAATCAGTCCTCCCACACATTCTGGTGGACCAAAAGTGACAAAAAACTTGGGATTTAGGGACCAAAAGTGATACAAAACTTGGAATTTAGGTGTCACGTGTCAGTTTTTAAATGGTTTACATGTGCTGGGGGACTAATCGTGCAAATTTTCTAAACGAAAGGGATGGATGAGAGACAAAAGTGAAGGTGAGGGACTAGTTTGATAAAAGGGTAAACATGGTTGACTAACAATCATTTTTAGCCAGTGGTCGAATGTCTAGTGTTTGAGAGAGTCTGTCTATATATAAAATCTGTGTTCGTTTCTCGTGGATGTAAGATTTATTCACAATCCAGACCACGTTAAATTTGGCTTGTGTATGTGATTAGATTTATATTCTTGTTTTTTGTTACTTTTTTGTTTTGGATACATAATTAAGCTTTTAGTGCAATTTGAAGTTGTGTAGCTTATTTCTTTCTTGTTGCATATTCAATAATATCACCAAACAAATTTTGGATGGAGCGGTTGAGTAAGCTAACATTGTCTAAACGCCGGTTGTTGCTAGATCTGGGTGATCTTGATTATTTTGAGCAAGGGTGATCTTCCAGGATGAGCTTACCTAAATGTATGTTATAACCTAAATTATGCTTTAATGAAAATTATTGAGTTTTAGGATTAAGACCCTAAAATTCAAACGTAAAATATAAATACAACTTATCGGTTAAGAAATTTAAAAACATAAAAGGATGATTAAAAATATACCATATGCGTTTTACAAACAATAAATTGGAACATAATATTTATTGGATAATAAAACGTATAATTTTTGTAGTTGTAATTTTTTTCGTAGATTACCATTCGTTATTATATCAGTCGTTCGACCGATCGATAGATTAAAGGAAATGTTATCTTAAATTCTTCATCTTTCCAAAATTTCCAGCAACTTTTGATAAATTCCTTTTACAAATTTATGTAAATTATTATTTGCGTTACATATATTCCTAAAAAAAATTATCTTAGTAAAAATAATCCGTAATACTTAATTCGGCCCATTTAGTTTAGAAGCCCCTTTAAACAAATTAGACAATCTCGGAAACAAAAGAAAAAAACACAATAAGTGGAGGGCATATATCACTATTATTTTCCAAGCGGTAGGAATCTATATCCTACCAATCATACATTGCCAGCAAACTCACTTCCTTTTTCTTGATTCTTTTCCTACATCTTCTTGTTCCTTCCCTTTTCTTTTCACTTTGTATTCCAAGTAAACAAAAAAATCAGCATCATGACAATCGTAAAGTGGCGAATACGAAGAATCCGTGAGAAGTTATGGGATCGCGATGGGAGGTTGTCTCCCTCAGGTTGATAGTTTCCGACGTCGGCCTCGAAACATCTAAAGCAGAAGAAGAAGATCAGGCGACTTCTTCTTTTTTCTAGAGATGTTTACTTCATAGGCAAGTCACAATGCTTGGCTTCGTAACTTTTTTGTTTCTCTTTACTTTTCTTTCTTTCTTTGTGGTTGAATTTGGAGGATTGTAGATTAATGTTTTGAAACTTGATTCCATGTAATGTGAGATGTTTATTGGGTAACCAAACAATACTTATGATGCTGTGTTACACTTGGTTTATTGATTAAGTTTGTGTAAAACATATTCAGGGTGATTAAAGGTTGTGTCTTTACATTAAGGATGGTAAAATTTATGGTTTAGTTTGATGATGTAAATTTGGGTTAGACTAGAGTATGTTAGCAGATTTTGGTTTAGTTGGTTGAAATTCGTATTTTAGAAGTATTTAGTTTCCAATTAATATGCCACTATTTAATTTATTTTTAATTGATTTTCATCCACTAATTAGATTGCATTTTCAACTGGATTATATTAATGATGTATGTTGATAGTTTATCGTTTTCAACATTCAAGAATTTCATCCATTTTCATGTCTGTCTAACCGATGTCAGATTTAGAAAGTTTCCAACAATTCTCGTCGTAAACAAAATACTATAATTTAACTTATTTCATCCATTTTCATGTCTGTCTAACCGATGTCAGATTTAGAAAGTTTCCAACAATTCTCGTCGTAAACAAAATACTATAATTTAACTTATATTTTTAATTTGCATTCACGCGGTTATTAGAACAGACCTTTATTTTCTCACTTTATCAAAGCACACTACATATATTCTTTAGGGTCGTTACAATCAAGTCACACCACTTTGATATGTAGAGCCATATACATTCCAAACTAATTATTCACCTTGGGCATAATTGTTAGTTTATCGTGTTCAACATCCAAGAATTTCATCCACATCGCGTCTCGGCCTTAAACTCTATATCATTTTATTGGGAATATTGCGATTTTATTTCTGGTCTACAATGTATAAATCTAAAATTTTCCAAAAAACGTTATGAAAAAAATATATTATCATTATTATATATATTATAAATTAAAATTTTCGAGTTGGTCAAAATTGGTAATCCAAAAAACAATTGATTTTGATTTAATAGACCCAAATCAAATATTTTTGGCTTTCAAAAGTCTCATTTTGAAATTTTAATATAAATCTCCAAGTTGTTTTCTAAAAACATATAAACCTAATATTTTTCATAAAAAAAATATGAAAAAATAGTTTTTCATTTTTTATATTATATATTGAGATTATCTAATTACATAGTGTAATTTCCACCACCACCCTTTATCTTAAGGAGGCAATTTTTTTCGCATGTAAGATTTCGATAAAACAAAAGGTCAAAAAATCAAATATCAACCCATAATATCAAAACTTAACATTATTTTGGAATTGATGAATCACTTATCAAAACGCGGAAATATATAAAACCGTCTTATAGATTCGCTTATTGAATAAATTAAAAGAGAACAAACACTACTGGTTCGTTTATTGTTATTCTCCATTATCCAACTTCCGTTTTCTACAACTTTCTTTTTCATCTTCAATATCTGCTACTAAAATAGCTGCCAAATGGGTTAGAGGATCTTCCAACCAACAAGAGGGTGACCATGGAGTCTTTCTGTTTAGATATATTGGTTTAGAATAATTAAGAATAAATTTTGTAAGTTTAGATTTATACCATTATCGTTTAAAATTAAACTTAGGTTATCTTTATACCTTAATGTAACTGTATTCCGCATTATTTTAAATATAATAAAACTATACTATGTTTGTCCATTAGAAATGTTATGATATTTATAAGACTCCATAATTGGCAATCATTTCTTTTTACTCTAAAATTTAAGAAAATAATATGAGGACTACAATAAGAAGGATAAGGTCCATGCTTATAACTCTGGTGATAACCTATATGCATAGTTGTCAAATCGTGTATCGTATCGTGTATCGATTTCGATTTTTTCCGTATCGTGTATCGCGTATCGTATTGTAAGATACGGTAATCTATTAATATATATATATATATAATATAAATATAATATAAAATAGTTCGTAGTCTAATAATATTAGATGACATTAGTCACATTAGTGATATAACATATTTCACCATGTTTAATATCCATTAATTAAATCATCTAACCAAAAAATAAACCTTAAACCTTAAAAATCGTCATAACTCATAAGACACAAAAAAATTCCCAAAAAAACTAATAATTATATTAGTCTTGATCTTCAAAATCGATGTCTTCTTCGTCATCTTCATTTTGATATATAACTTCATCGTCTAAATCTCCAACTTCTTCGTACTCTCCTTCATCTTCATCAATTAAATCCAACAAGTTTCCTTTGCTATTTCTTTTGAATTGACAACTCAAATCCCTTGGTCCTAAAATAGTTTGAATAAAAGTTTAGAAATTTAAATCACTTTGCGGTTATTAACAAAATTATGAATTTGTTTACCTCTTTTCCTCTTTTGACTAGAACCTTCGCCTTCACCATCATTGATTTGGACATCAATATTTTCGTTCATGTCCATTCATGTAATATCTCCGGAGAGAGTTGGATCTTCGGTCTCTGTAATCCATTCATCATCGGATTCTATATCGGAGAGACTAATAGGATCAAATACTAGTGAATTAAGCCTTTGTTATTCCAATCAATTTCTTTTTTTGAATGCACATGGTCAAACGTATTCCAATTTCTTTCATATCCCGTGACACTACATGTGAGACTCAAAATACAAATAACAACATTTTGGAGCTCTTTACATTCACCACCGTAACTTTCCCACCATAGAGCTATTCAAATAATTTAATAAAAATTATAAACAACTTAAAGTTTATAAAAATAGTAAAATAGTAAAATTAATTTAAAACTTACCGGGTTGTTTCTTATCGCGAGTAATTATCGCCATATCCATTCCAAAAATCCCTTCCGCATTGTGGAATTTTTCTAGTTGTTTATCAACTATAATCCGTGTCTCACGATCCGGACACATCTTCTCTATGATAGTAAAAAGCCCCATTGTCACCTCGACACCGGAATCAAAATTGGGAGCATAATGAAACCTAAACAAAATTATAACATTTTTTTAAAAACATAAATATAATATATTAATATGTAACAAAATATATTAGATGAGGTTTACCTAGGATTGAGATAATATGCGGCGGCATGAAGAGGTCTATAAAGTTTTAAATTCCAACGAATATCGATAATATTCCAAACATTTGAGTACCTTTTCTTCACAAAATTGATTTTTTTTTCAATTTGCGCTTTTGCTCGATCCATTGCCTCATAAATATATCCCATTGCTGGTATAACATCTCCATCGACAAGTCTTAAAACTTTCACTAAAGGAAGGGTACACTTCAAACAATATTGGATTGATTTCCAAAACATATTATCACCTAAAATAATTTTTTCGATCTCCATACCATCTTTTTTTTTCCGCTTAACTACTTCGAACCCATTCGTCGGAAGTGAACATAGCTCGCAACCCGTTTTTTTGACATAGTATACTTTTTAGAGTGAGATAAGCCGTAGCAAATCTAGTAACGACCGGTCTTACCAACTCTCGATTTTTTGTATACTTCCGCATCAAACTACGAATCCAAACATGACGATAAATGTAAACCGTTAGCATCCTTGTTTTCGCAACTGTTGTTTTATGTACTCCTAAATCGCCAATATCTTGTAAGCAATGCAATGGGCGGCGCATGGAGACCAAAAAATTGGTCTTTTGTTCATCAATTTGGCACCGGCTGATACATAAGTCGAAGCACTGTCCGTCACAACTTGCACAATGTTTTATTCCCCAATCTCATCGATAATTTCTTCAAACATTTTCAACAACTCATCCGCATTTTTAGAAATAGAAGATGTATCAAGAGATTTTAAAAACACGGTTCCACTAGGACTATTCACTAAAACGTTAGTGATAGATCTTCCTTTTGTATCGCTCCACCCATCGGACATCAAAGTACAACCTTTTCTTTTCCATTCAACTCTATATTTTTCTAAGGTTGTATTAATATTTTCACATTCTTTCTTTAAGAAAGTCACCCTAGTTTCATGATAAGAAGGAAGTTTAAGCCATTTTCCATAGTTAGCTACTGAAGATATCATCTTTTTTAACAAAGGACTTTTCACAATATTAAACGTTATTGCATGACCATAAAAGAATCTACAAATATCTATACATACCGGTTCTCGATCCTTCATCATTCCCGGCAAAGTCGATTGCTTCTTTCCTTTTGTTTTTCCTTTCATAAGAGCATCTATGGATCCATGAGTAATATTTACTTTCTCGACTTCAACATCATCTTCTTCAAAGCATTCAAAAACATCCGCATCTTTCATTTTCTTCTTTTGAAGGTCTTGATTTGTTAAAATGTTAGAAAAATAATCTCTAACTTCTTCCGGATTATTGGTACAAGCCGCAACATTTTGACGTGTCCTAGCTAGATGATGCTTCATCCGACTAATTCCTCCCCAAAATTGTTTTGGACAGTAGCTAGATTAACACTCTTACAGTTTTCCCATGTTTTATCTTTAGTATGTTCCATTTAGGTAGTGAAAAAAAACTTGAGAAGAGTTTAGAAGAAGAATAGGAGAAATTTGGAGTAAAAGACTTTCTGCAGTCGTATTAAACTTTCACTCTTTCGCTGTTCTTTTGTCAGTCTTAAACGTTTAGTATTCTTTACCGTTAGTAGATTTAAAAATATTTAGAATTTTAATATAACGTAACCAGTGTTTAGAGTTTTAATATTAATTCACGACTATGGTTTATATATTAATTCACGTATCTCGTCTAACTATTAAGTTATTAAAATTATTGAGTTTAGTATAGGTAGTTATATTGAAGTTTGTAGGTTCGTATATTAATTCACGTGAATTATGGGTACTGTCTGTTTCTCTTTTATTATATGGGTACTGTCTCTCTCTTTTCTTATATGGGTATTGTCTCTCTCTGGTTCTCTTATAATAATTATTAAGTTTTGGTAGTTATATAATTTATATTGAAGTGTCATGACTCATGCGTAACTGGTTAATAACACAGTGTTATTTTGTTATTATAATCAGTGACTTTAGGTAGTTATATTGCAGTTATATGACATTTTTTGAATTTGTGAATGGTTTCCGTAGCAGTTATATAATGTTATGACCAAAATCTCAATAAAAGATGGGGAATCTCCATTTTTAAATCTTTAAATTCTGCAAATCAATTATCGGACGATAATACGATACAACTGTTTTTTATCGTATGTGTATCGTCCGATATATAAATCCATCGATAAATAATACGATATGTATCGTTGGGTCAACCATGCCTATATGATACTCTGGTCAACATTGAAGTTGGACAATAATGGGTAAAAATAATTTAACCTTGATAACTAAAAAAGCTTACATAATAAAATTTTATAAACAAAATGTAACTAAGTAGAAATGATTATTTAATTGCACTAAGTTGTAGATCATAATAATGTTAACTCTAATTTAGCATCAAGGTTGAATTTCTTCTAAAATGATACGTAACAAATTCAGTTAGGAAGTGAGAGGTTTGATATTTGGAGCAACCACGAAACTTGCCTTCACATTTTTAATCTAGTCCTCATTTCAAAAATATTTCAATTCATGGAAACGCGTGATAGATTGATACAAATGTAACCATTAGTATTTATCTTTATTTATGATATAAATTAAATTACCAAAATTAAATGATTGTAAAACATCTACACATACAATATTGATTCATAAATAGAGAAGTTACAAAATAGTAAGTTATATACATATAATAACTATCTTTTGTAATGATATTATACATATTATGTATCGTACAATAAAAAAAACTGAAACCCTTAGACAATTAAATATACTTTTGGCACAAGCATTCATTTTACACATTTAAGGAGAATGTCGAAAAGCTACCATCTTGAGGTACTCGAGACCCTCTTGAATATTATGACTATTCATACATGTGTTAGATACATCTAAGAGGAACATACCAAGTAAAGGAAATTATGTACATACAAAGTAATATAAATTTTCAAATAAATTTAGAAATTTATCTGTAAATTGTTCATATATAAGAAGGACCGGGATAACATATACATTATCAATACATATCTTTTGAATCTATTATGCCCATATTTCATAATCATTACAAGTCATTAACAAGTTTAAATTTGTTTAACCTAGATTGTGGTATAACTTCGGTAAACATTTAATCATATATGACCTTGAAGGATATCACTTAGAGAGGTCTGGTAGTTCAATAAACAATTAGTTAAAATATATAATGTTTCTTCTGGCAAATATATTTGGAGATAGTTATTAAAAATGGAACAGCTTTCTCGAACCTACTGAAAGCTCTATTTAAGACACTTGTATGATTGAGGAGGTCCAGTGCAAGAAAAGTCTTACGATCCTAGAAATAGGGAATTGTGGTCTGATAGAGCAACATATATTTTAATTTTTTATACATTTCATTTTATAATAGTTTATTTTAAGAAGCCATACCAAAATTATATTTAAAATATTAGATTAGTTTTGAGGATATTAGGCTTAAGAGGAAGTAATCGGTGAACATTTTTAATGAGTTCGGAATATACAGGCACATCCCACTACTTAATCTGGATAGGGTTAATTCGGACAATGACATGCCACTAAATAATCCGGATAGGACAAAAGTGAAACACCTTTTTACTAAGCTATTTTCTAATCTACTTAAAAGATTAATGGGTCTTTAAACTTGACCCGGTTTTATAACTTGACCCGTAAGCCCATGGGTCCTTAATTAAGAGTATAAATACCCTAACTACTGTCATTAACGAGGGTAATGAATATTTAATACAACTAGGTTGCTCAATTATCTCACTACTTTACACACCAAACACTTAATACTCAAAAAACTTCACAAAACACTTTATAAAACTACCCTCAGCCCAAAATAAATAAAAGCAAATTGGCGACCATTGTGGGAGTGCGAGGGTGCCTGAATCTTGCATTCAAAACCAGTAGAAAACACCAGTTCGGATAGATCTGAACGAGCAGGGAGCTCCACCACCTGTGTAGTTGGGGAAAACAAAGAATACACCATTGAAGAGTGAGACAAGTTGAGAGCAGAAATAGAGGCGTTAAGGGTCATAAAACTAACAGAAATGGGTATAAGGGAGAAGCCAGGTGCGTGAGCTATTCATCATATTGACAACCCTAGGGAGAATGATCCATCAGTAAAGACTCATTTGAGTTCAAAAAAGACCCATGTTAGTTCTAAGAAAACTCACCGGTCTAAGCCGGTTGAAAGTTCATATTTTGAGTCCTCCAGTAGCTCTTCGAACGAGACTGAGCTTGAGGAGTATTTGTCATCAAGAAGTTATGAAGAGAGGTCCAGAAAGACACATAAAATAGTTAAAAAAATATTCAAGAAAGAGAGATAGACATGGTAGGCTTAAAAGGCATCTGGGCAAAGGGTCATCTCACAGCCACAGCTACAGGCATGTTGATCAGTTGTTGATCGATCATTTTACTTTTCAGACCGAACCAGGTATTTTCATAATTCCTAATGAAGACACAGTCTTCAGTCATAATACTAATTGGAGACAGTCACTTTTGTCTGCCAAAATACTGTCCGGAAACCTACCCAAAAGGTTTGACAACTCTAAAATGGAGAAGTATGATGGAAGTAAGGATCCGGACAACCATCTGGAGCAGTTCAAGAACTTCATGATGAATTTCAATGATGATGACAAACTTTTGTGTAGATCTTTCTCCCAATTTTTTACAAGAAGTGCTCTTAAGTGGTACAATAGTTTACCCCAAGGGTGTATCAGAATATTTGATACATTTTGGGTTGTCTTCCGAAGGCAGTTTGTGGGAAGTAAGGACGTGAAGGGCAATAATGATACTATTATCCATTGTGCCCAAGAGCCAAATGAGTTATTAAAGGACTACATAAGTCGGTTTGTGAAATGGGTTAGTAGATTGCTTCGAACAGGTGACAATTGATTCATTGAGACAAGAATCTGGCCGATTCGGTGACCAGGAAGAAAGCCATGACTTGGGGTGGCTTGTTAAATCAGGTGGGAAAGAAAATTAATGTGGATGAAACCAAGAAAACCAGGGTGCACCGTCAGGTGAGGTCCACCACAATAGCTCAAAACCAGTCCGGATGCAAGGTTAAGGAGACCGGACAAGGCTCCAACAGGGCTAAACAGACTCAGTCCAACTAGAATCAATCTCAAAGCCAGCAATCAAGGAGTAAAAGAGGTCCTTGTGTTCAAGCAGAGTGATTTTCAGAATTAAAAAAAATATAGCCACAATGTATGACAAGACCAAGGAGGAAGTTCATTTCCGGAAACCAGCGGCAGTCTCCTACAGAGAGTCGAAATACTTGCTTTTGTCAATGTCATAATAATATAGGTCATAATACTCAAGACTGCATAGCCTTGAAACAAAAAGTGCAGATTCATATTGAAAGAAGAAAAGTGGGAGCTTATGTCAAAAGAAGAAGTGGAAACGGACCTGACAATGTTCCTCGGACAGGTCCCACAAACAATGTGGGAACATCTGCTCAAGAAGGGGCAATGTTGATCCTTGAAAGATTTGATGTTGATTCTGAGTATTTGGATCCCGATCCAATTCGGAATAAAGTGGGGTTCCTAACAGAGCAGACCAAAACGGTGTCCGGATTGATCAATTTCTTCGAGTCACTCACCATCTTTGGAGAAGATACCATGACGGCGCCCACTTCTTCATCGAGAAAGAGGCATGTTCATAGTCTGGCTACTCAGTTGGAAGGGGGCATGTCTTCTTATTAGTGTCAAACCCTTTTTCTATTTATAGTTTTTGATGAGGATGATTTAAGAAATATTAATGGACCTCATGAGGATGTTATGGTGATAGGACAATCTATTGGGGGCAATGATATCCAACGAATTCTGATAGACACATGCAGTTCGGAAAACATCATCTTCTTGGGCTCCTATAAGCAGATGAAAAATCCGGCCGTTATTTAAAGGTCAAACAGTTACATTGTGGGCTTCATAGGGAGCTCTGCGGATGTAATAAGGGAGTTTTAGGAAGAGGTGTTGTTGGGCAATGGCCTTTTAAAAAGCTGGTCAGGGTGTTATTTGTTGTGGTAGATTTTCCCACATGCTACAATGCAATCTGTGGAAAGTCATGGCTCTCTATAATGTATGATGTGGCCTCAACAGTCCACCAGTGTTTGAAGTATGAAGTTCAAGGGCATATAGGTGTTGTTCGAAGTAGTCAGAAGATTGCAAGGGAGTGCTATGCAACTGCACTTGCTCCTAAAAATTTGGGAGCAGTTCGGATTAATGAAGATTAGTAGTTATTGGGGCCTTCTGAGAGTGAGATTGATGACCCTAGAGAGGCCCCTAGTATTATAGTACAGTAGAAGAGATTGAAACCCACTCTTTGGCAGAGGGTAGAAATATCAAGGCTGACTCCAAGATGGCGCCAGAGTTGAAAAAGAAATTGTTGTCCTTTTTATCAAATAATCAACATGTCTTTGCTTGGTGCAATGCTGATGTAACCGGAGTACCTGCAAGCGTTATCTTACACAAGCTGTCAATCCGGAGTGATATTGCACATGTTGTGCAGTAAAGGAGATCTTTCTCTAAGGAGAAATTTGATGTAATAGTCCAAGAAGTTGATCGGCTTACCAAGATGGGGCACATAAAGGAATCCTAATATCCTTTATGGACTGTCAATCCGGTGTTTGTCAGGAAAAAAATGGGAAATGACGTATGTGTGTATTGATTTTACTGACCTCAACAGGGCTTGCCCAAAAGATCTTTATCCAGTCCTCCAGATAGATCAGTTGGTAGACTCAACGTCTGGAAACAAGTTGTTGTCTTTCATGGATGCCTTCTCTGGGTACAACTAGATACAAGTGGATCTGAAGGACCAAGATCATACTACCTTTATAACAGATAGAGGTCTCTATTGTTACAAGGTGATGCCTTTTGGGTTGAAAAAGCTAGGGCTACTTATCAGAGGTTGGTGAACAAAACATTCGCTAGCCAGATTGGCAGAAATATGGAGGTATACATAGATGGTATGATGGTTAAAAGTTTGAAGGAGGATTTTCACATAGTTGACCTTCAAGAGACATTTGCTAATTTGGCAACTGTAAATTAGAAACTGAATCCAGAAAAATGTGTATTTGGGGTTTGATCCATAATTTTTTTTTGAGGTATGTAATAAGTGAGAAAGGGATACAGCCTGATCCGGATCAGCTTAATACTTTACTGGAAATGGATCCTCCTCGGAATATTAAAGAAGTACAGAGACTCACTGGAAGGTTGGCTGCCTTGAATCGTTTCATTTCAAGGTCCTCGGACAAGTGTGCTCTATTTTTCCAAACCTTGAAGAATGTTAAAGATTTTAATTGGTCTCCACAGTGCAGCCAAGATTTTATTGAAATAAAGAAACACTTATTATCACCAAATATTCTTTTTAAACCCATTCAAGGAGAAACACGCTACGTAAACTTGGTTGTGTCAGAATGTGCTATAAGCGCAGTATTGTTGGTGAGGGAAGTGGACAACTACCCTCGTCCGGTGTAGTACATCAGCAAAAGTTTGATAGATGCTGAGAAGAGGTGCTTGAAGCTTGAAAATTTGGCACTAGCCTTAGTAATTGCAGCAAGAAAAATGAGGCCGTATTTTCAGTCTCATTCCATCATTGTCCGGACATCTTTCCCATTGAAGAATGTTCTTTAGAAGGCAGACATATGAATCAGGATGACCAAGTGTTCAGCATAGTTGGGTGATTATGGCATTGATTTTTCCCCACGAACTGCTACCAAAGCTCAATCAGTTGTTGATTTCCCGGTAGAGTTCCACTCAGACAAAAGCTCTAATCAAAGTTCATAAGAAAAAACCAAGAAAGAATGGGTAGTCCGAACTGATAGAGGATAAAGTACAATGGGTTGTGGAGCTGGAATCTCCCTAACCTCTCTGTATGGTGATAAAATGTACCATGCCATATGCTTTGGATCCAGGGCCTTTAACAATGAGTTCGAATATGAAGCGACTATAGCTGGTCTTAAATTGGCTTTCCTATGTAGGGCTAAAAGGGTTAGGTTGATGAGTGACTCTGAGCTTCTCATCCATCATGTTTAAGGTCAGTCTGAGGCCAAGAAGGAACAACTGATCAAATATTTACTTCTCCTGAAAAAGGTGGCAGCCAACTTCAAAAGTGTTTGTTATGAGCATATTCTTAGGTCAGAGAATACACTGGTAGATTTTTTGGCAACCATAGCATATTCTGAGTCCTACCTTTGGATTCATATACAAGAATGTCCATCCATACAATCAAATCAGAACAAGGAAGAGGAGGAAAGCTTGAGTATACAAGTAGTTCAACCTAAATATTGGAGATTTTCCTTTCTTCAATACATTTCTAATCGGGTTTTGTCTCCGGATAAAGCTATGGCAAGAAACGTTAAACAAGGGGCTCGTGGTTTTTTTATCATAAGGGAAGTTCTCCATAAAAAATATTTCAGCAGACCTCTCTTGCATTGTTTGGGGGTTGAAGAATCTCAAGTCATTTTATCCGAACTACACAATGGAGAAGGATCAGCACATTGTGACTACAAGGCACTGGCCCGGAGGTTATTGTTGGTTAGGTACTATTGGTCATCCATAATGGCAGATGCTAAAGAAATGGTAAAGAAGTGTGATCCATGTCAAAGGTATGGAAATGAAATTCATGTGCCAGGAGTACTTATGGAGTCCATTTCTGAGGCAGTACCTTTTGCTCGTTGGGGATTGGATTTAGTTGGGCCTCTGCCAATGGCGTCCGGAGGGTGCAGAACTATTATAGTTGCTATTGATTACTTCTCGAAATGGATAGAGGCAGCTCCTTTGGCAGGAACCACTTCTAAGGATGTCATTAAATTTTTCTTATCCAATATATGTTGTAGATTTGGGATTCCTCAAAAGATTACCACAGACAATAGGCCACAATTTGATAACAAGGATATGGAGAATTTTTGTGCTTCTAGGGGCATTCGGTACTGTTTTTCTTCTCCTTTCCATCCACAAGCAAAAGGCCGTGTTAAAGTTGCCTACACGACCATTTTTCGGATTAAAAAGAAATCTAGAAGGAGCTGCAGGGAAGTGGCCAAGTTATCTACAAGAAGTGTTGTTGGCATACTGAACTACTCATCAGGCTGCTACTCAAGAATCTCCTTTTGCTTTGGTGTATGGGATGGATGACATTACCCCCATAGAAGCTACCCTACCATCCTACAGGGTCCATAACAATTCCAAACAAGCTAATAAGATAATAATTAGGAATCCGTTGGACATAATAGATAAAGAAGGGTTAAAGCTCACTTGAGAACAGCCCACTACCAAGGCTTGATGAGAAGCATGTTTGCTTCCAAGGTCAAGAGAATATTTTTACAACTGGGAGATAAAGTGTTGAGAAAAGTTTTCTTACACACCAAGGAGAAGCAGTTCGGTAAGTTGGCTCCAAACTGGGAAGGCCTAAGACATATAGGCTTCAGGACAAAGAAGGAAGGGTTTTGAAGCACCCATGGAATATTGAACATCTCAGGTTATATTTAGAATAAAAGTTGTGTGTAAATATATACTTGTTAGATATCAATGTAAATATTAGGGGGCATACTATTTCCTACCCTGGTGGCGCGAGGAGGTTTTAATGAGGTGTCCGGTTTTTTCATTCAATAAAATGTGATACCTTCTTAAAACATCCGGTGTGGTTTTACTACAATTCAATTCAAGTACAAATCACTGGATCTTTAGTAGATCGGATAAACCTGGTTGTGTGATGACCATTAAATACATGTCATCGGAGATATTAAACACTCTCACTATAATGCTTCTGAAATACTATGGGCTTTTTAAACATTAGTCATTAAAATTTAAAGGAATGAAAGTGTTAAATAAATGAAGATTTGATAAATAAACCTATTCGGACTTTAACCGAACATGAAAAACAAAACATGCCTTGGCCATCTAAGGACTTTAAGTATTTCAAAGACTTAATCGGACTCTAACCGAATAACATTACAAAATATGCATTGGCCATCCAAGGACTTTAACTGCTCACAAAAATAAAAGAAGAAAAAAAAGATATGATTAAACTTTAGGGCTCGTTCCCTTCGGATGTTCCTTCACCACCACCACCTTTCTTGGGACTTCTGAGTTCAGCACTCGAACTCTCACTAGTTCCCTCTTCATCGTCAGTAGTGGAATCGATTCCACTGGATTAGTTGTGCTTGTCACCATCTGTCATGGTGTGAATTGGAAGGTCGTCGAATTCCACATATTTCCATTAGGGACAACAAGGGTCCTCTTCGGAAGAGTCTCATGGAAGATCAGCACCATGTCAGACCTGACTTCATCATATATTTTCTCTAGGGAGTCTATCACTTCGTTGGTATATTTTTCAATACCTGACTTAATAGCTTGCTCCTGCTACTTCACCAAATCATCTTTCTTTTTGTCCATCTTCGACACAGTACCTTGTAACGAAATCTTCTCATTTGATAGGGTTTGAATGACACCATATTTGGTCTTCAGGTCCTCCTTTAATGTTGTGAGGTCCTTTTCCAAGCCGAAGTACTTAGCCTGGAGCTCAGTTCTGGCAGTTTCCGAAGTGGCCAACTTGGTTGATGAATCTTCCTTGTCCTTTCTCAATGCCTCTATCTCTTTCTTCAGTTCTTTTATACTCGGATTGGTATTGAGGAGGCTGGTTGATAGAGATTCATTGTCAGAGGTGAGGGAATTGGTGAGAGTAGTCGGACTTTTCACCTGCCTCTCCAAGTCAAGTACTGGATGAATGTGACCAAGGAGGGAATGGCAAGACATACCATTGAAAGTCACCATATTGGCAGAGCTGGAGAGGTGGTAGGGACCTGCGAAATCATCCTTCTCAGAATCATTGAAGTATAAGTCAATGTCCTGAAGGGCACTGATCTCCACTTCTTCATTCCCTCTCCCAGCAACCTCTCCGGACTGCAGACCTGTTGGTATCTTCTCTTGTAAAGTGGGATCAACAGAGGCTGGTGGAGGTAGAGTCTCCGAAGGGTAAAGAATTATTTCTTCTCCTAAGGTGACTTTCTTCTTTTTAGTAGCCTTCTCGTCACTGTTGACCCTTCTTTTCCAATTCTTCTTAGGAGGCTTTGGTAGATTTTGTGACTCTCTCGCCTCCCTTATTGTTTCAGCCTCTACCACTTTGAGCAGGACAACGTCGATTTGGTTCTCCGAACCAGTCCCCTCTGTGGTTGCTTAAACCAGCTCTGTTGTAGCTTTCTTCTTTTTCCCTTTCATCTTGCTGAGAGCTTTTGCTCTGGAAGATAAGACCAATTTACCATCCTTATCCTCTGTTCGCTTGAAAATTACACCAGGAGGAGGCGGTGTATTTAGCTCTTCCCATGAGAGGTCCCTCCGATCTGTGGTGTTCCACAGATGGGGCCTCACATAATTTCCCGAGGTGAAGCAATTATGGAATGCATTCCCCCAATGCTCTACAGCCCATGCATTAAGATTGATACATGTTTTTCCCCTCCTCTAGGTGTCTGGTGAACTACTTCGGGAGCACTGAAAAAAGAATAATAAATCAATCAGAATATGAGCACTTGTAATTCAAGAAGAAGAAAAACAGGAGAAATAAAGATAGAAAAGAAACCCACCCGTACTTTTTCACCTGCTAGTTAGTATGCTAGAGTTGGTGTTGGCCTTGATATTCCTGCCGTTCTCCCATGTCCCACTGACAAAAAGAAAATGTGTCCTTCAGTTCTTTTCGGACTCCAGCAAGTCATCTACCACTTTGAATTTGTTCCCTATATTGTGATGGTAGAATGAGATCTGATGATTCTTGCATAGACTTGCCACAATGGAAAACTGCTCAATTGAGAGTGGGATTTTTGATAATCTTGATGCCATTGTGCAAGCAATGAGGGAATACCAGGCATTTGGGCTTAGCTGGCTTGGGAAAAGTTTAACTAGGTGGAAATACCTAACAATTTTCTGGGTCAAATGGAAACCGAAGTCCTTAGTTTAGCACCTCGGTGAAAATCACCATCTCGTTGAGCTTAGAGTCCATAGGAGTCTTCGGAGTGACAGGTATCCTTACCTTCACTGACTCTAGAATCCCTCATTTCGTCCGGATCCGGCCCAACTCAGCAGTGTGGGTGTAGATGTAGTTTATATTTTGTAGAGCCAACAGGTATTTAACACTCATATTTTTAAAGCAAGGGCCTACCTTGCCCTCTAAGCAATCCGGAAGCTCCGGATGAGTCAAACAGACCTTGACTTTGCTTTTGCCCTTCTTGTCAGAAGCAGCATCCCCCGTTTGACTTGATGCCTCAGTTTCAAAGGGAGCCTCATCGATACTATCTTCCATTACTTCTTATATCACTGTGGAAGTTTTATCGGTTGCGTTGGATGGATGGGGGTCAGTTTTTGGTACCGGAAGCTGTTCGGATGGTTGAGCACCTATTGCCTCTAAACTCCTAATGTCCGATTGAGGTTGGATCTGGAGGACTTGGCCCTTGGGACTACTTTAGATGCCTCCGATCCGGAGGGCTTGTCTCTTGAAGTTGCTCTAGATGCCTCTGATTTGGAGGGATTTGGCAATGAAGCAGTAGATTGAGTTTTAGTTAGACGGGTCGTCCGGTGATGGGTTGTCTTCTCCGGAGACTTCTTAGCGTCTCAACCCATAGCTATGAAGGGGGGAGGGTTTCCCATACTCGAAACAATTTTTTCTTTAGCAATAGAAGGCTGAGACTCTTGAACAGAAGAGCCTGAGGGAAGGGGCGAAAGGTTTGGTTTGAATAACTGTCTGGGCCTAGGGTTTTTTGGAAGAGGATGATCCTTGATCAGCTTCTTAAGTTGGTTCACTAGATTTCTCACTTGGAGAAACTGAGAGGCCGGCAGCAATGCAATTCTCTCTTTCTACTTTTTTGCCCTTTCTAACTCTGATAAGTTTAACCAGTTGTCTTTAACAAGTACGTTTCTGGCTGTGAACAAAAAACCTCACAAGAACAAGTTGAAGGTAAGAATAAAAATATCTCTAGAAAAGCTTTGAGTGATTAAGACAATGAAATAGTGAAAGAGAATTTATATAACAGTAGAAGAAAGTAACTGTTACCTAGGATAAGTTGAAGAGGGTTTGACAATGATTAAAGGCGATGCAAACGTGTGAAGGATTAAATGCCTAGATAACTTTTTAGACTTAGTGGGTGCGTCGATCTAGGAAGAATAACGGCTGGTAGGTCGAACCAGATATTGACACGTGTCCCACAATCCAAGAAGAAAACCCTTGGAATTCTGGAAAGAGAAATAAGTTCTGACAGAATTCGAACTGAGTTAATGATGAAAATAAACTTCTTAAAACGGACCGCATAGACAGGTCAAACAAAGTCATTACTGCATAGTAGATTTTTTAGTCCTACCAAAGATTTTTGACAAGACCTAAAAAGGGGCTAGTGATGAGTTCGGAATATTCAGACACATCCCACTGTTTAATCCGGACAGGGGTAATTCGGACAATGACATGACACTAAATAATCCGGACAAGACAAAATTAAAACACCTTTTGACTAAGCTATTTGCTAATCTACTTAATAGATTAATGGGTCCTCAAACTTCACCCAGTTTCATAACTTGACTCGTAAGCCCATGGGTCCTTGATTAAGAGTATAAATACCCCAACTACTCTCATTAATGAGGGTAATGAACAATTAATACAACGAGGCTCCTCAATTATCTCACTACTTTACACACCAAACACTTAATACTCAAAAAAAACTTCACAAAACACTTTACAAAATTACCCCCAGTCCAAAATAAACCAAACCAATTTTAATTATGGAGAAGAGCCAGAAATAATTCATTCAAATTCAAACGATAAGAATTTGATCTTCTGACCATCTTCTAATTATGAGATAATATTTTATCTAGAAATCAATGTTCAAATACCTACTTAAAAATAAATAATTATAGTTGTTCATGAAGAACAAAGTTAACACTCTTGAAAAATTATACAAACTAAAGTTGGTATAATATTTTAGAAAGATCCACAAACAGAGTAAATTGAAATAATGTGTATTCAGTTTAGACTAGGTATTTTTATATAATACTCTAAAAGAACATTGAGATCTTTATGATGAAACAAAAGAATCCATTTTTAACTTATGTAATGTTATAAAGAGTTCTAATAAAAATAGTGAAATATTTATAATGCAACATAAAAAAAATGAGTTTAAGTTTATGTAACATTATAAAGAGTTTTACAATAATATCATGATTCTTTATGGTAAAACAGAAGAATCTAGTTTCAATTTTTATAATGTTATAAAAAATTCTATAATAAAATTGAAACTCTTGTGATGTGAATGGATAACTTATTGTAAGCCTCCATATCATCATATGTAATTTCAATTCTCAATAATAGATTACTGTAACAAAAGTGAATGTTGATTTAAGATAATTCAATTTAAATTCTTCTTTGTTATCTAAATAAAATCGGCTACTTTTTTGTTCTTTTTTTCGGAGGGAACCCGCATCCGCTACTCAGAGTGCAATGAGTGCGCACAGGGTAAAACCTTAGTATAATGCAATAGCCCGCAAACCAACACCATAAGGTACACCAAACAAGGTGACAGACTCAGCCGAGAAAGTGTATGTAGAGGGACTCGAACTCATGACATTTGGTCACAAGCATGCCTTACTCAACCAGCTCGGCTACCCCTTTGGGGGCTAAAATAGACTACTTGGTTACATTATATGTGGATCATGACTAACTCAAAAGTAAGATTATATAATATACATAAGGTCTTATACTAAACAAGTTTCACTCACTTTGGAAAGATTAATCTTTTAAAAGAACATTTATGCTACTCAAGCAAAAACTTCTTTCAAAAGTGTCATAATACAACTTGTATAGTTCATCATTAAACTCATTAAATGAATATTAAGATCATATTTTTCTAAATGATAATATTGATAAATCTTGGCATATATTATAATCCAATTACTCTATTAATTGGGTATGATAGGTTATAAAAAAAGTTTATAGTATTTAGAAATTCATTTATGATATTTTAGTGTAAGTGCCACATTAATGGTATCATGCTCTCTCAAAATTGTAATCTCTTTTAATTTTGAGTTCAACTAATTACAGTTTAATGGATTTCAAAAGTTCAGTGGATTCACATTTTGGAGTTATATATCAGTACCATATTCATTGTCATAGGTTATCAAACAATGTCACTAAGAAATTTCTAATGAATAAATTATGTGTAAATTTTTTGGGTGAGGCATGTTATGTGTTGGAAACCAAGATTTATCGTGATTACTCTTGATGAGTATGTGGATTTATCGCAAAAGACATATAATTAGCATGCTAAAATATAATAGTATGGCAACGAAAACCTATAATTAGCTTGAGGTAAATTGATATAAGTTTTCTAAGTCAATATCTCAAAATTAATTTAGAAATTGAGAAAATACCAGATCAAATTGATGTTTTCTTAAGTTGGTTTAGGATATGATGTAACATTCATAATAATACTCATATTTAAATACTAAAGTATACCGAGGATGGACCATTGTAAAGTAAGACATGGATCATCTTAGATTAAATTATGTGATTTATATCTACATGTTTTATAAGAATAAATTTTGTAGCACACTTAATAAAATCTAATAAAGAGAATATGTTTAGTTCTTTATAGTTAAGAAAATTAGAATATAGCAAATATAGACAAACTTTATTATTTAGTTATAATTACTCGAAAGTAGAAATATTCATTTTTCTCATTTTAATCTCTCTCTACAAAGATTTCAATGCCTCTAGTCTTTCACAAACACAACATTTATGTGAGCATGGTTATTTGACAACATGGTTATTCATGGAACAGTTACGTCCATAGAAATCGTGATACTATCTTAGTCTTTTTTGTCTAGCAATCTTTTTTAGTGATAAGGCGTGTTGGATTCTCTATAAAACAGTATGATTATATAGTGTACATTTTGGTTGACAAATTTTAGTACATGCGATGAACACTTTTAAGTTTTGAGCTTCATAATTTTTTGGATTCAGTAGATGTTAAATTTTACATGTCGACACAAAACTAACCCATGTTTTTAATATCGATTCTAATTTTATTTGTTTTAAATCTTATTGATTTTGAAGACACTGACCCTAATTTTTGTTTTTCATGTCGGTTTGTCAATCATAATAAATATTGATAACCTTATCTTAAAAGTTATGCATACATTTTGAATTCATAAACAAATTGATAAAAAAATCACATTTGAAAACTAATAAAATCATATGACCTCCAATAAATACAGCATAGTTAGTCTATAACTTTTTTAAAATCATATTTTTTACGAATTTTGATTAGAAAATATGGTGTTAGATTAATGATTAGTTAAAATCATAAACTAATATATTTATGATGATTTTTATAAAGCTCAGATTTCTATATATTACATATTATTACATGGATAATTTACAAAGATATTTTAGAAAAATAATTCGATTGTGTTTTGCTTTTAGACGAAAACAATTTCAGCTTCAACTTTTGATGTTGTTTTTCCATAGTTCAACAAAAAGTTCTTCAAATGGTATAATTTCTGCAGTGCACAACTAGAATTTCTGCTATTAGATTATTTAGGATATCTTTTGCATCCATTGCATTGTCTTCAAATTGCAATGGAATAATATGGTTGAAGTCTAAAGCTTAAATCATAGTGTATAGATAATTACATCACTAAAGTGCAAAATAATAAATAATATATAATAAAAAACAACATTTTGTCTCCTTATTAAAAATGTATTTTATTTCAAACAGATCTATTTTATCTTTTATGGTTTTTAATTTGTCCTCCCTACCTTCTATTTCAACTGTCCACTTTTTCTCTCAAATTTTTTAAGGCAACTTGGTTTCTGTCTAATAATATTAAAGCAAGAACATGACTTTTTGAATGCCCGGTATCTTAATCAAGAACTCGGAGCCTTAAAAGCAGTCCATTGTGATGGAAAAGATGTTACAACAAAACTTTCCGAATAAAAAAGTTGGAAATATTCTACAAAATTATCAAAGAATCGAACCACTTTGAAATAATCAAAAGAGGGTTTCAAGAAAGAAAAAAAAACTACATTGCGTCTAACTTACATATCGAGGTCTTGAAGCTTCTGAATCAACATATAGACCTAGTTTGTCGAGTATCACGATCTTCAAGACCTCTTAAGAATGACCGAACTGCGAGGTGCTCGGCCGCGTAGGTCATAAAAGATGCTAAAACTAGGCCTCCTACTACCATCAAACCTAACCTGTTAAAACGGAAATAAAAAGGCAATGTTAAAAGAACATTCACTTGCTAACAAGATAACCAGAACTTGTTAAAGATTTTTCTCTTTTACATGATACACCTTAAATCCTTATAGCATGTTCGAAACAAGAAACTTTTGATACTCACTGAGTCATGACCGCAAAAAAGGAATGAAGGAAATTTAAAGCTGCTGCATAAACTACAAACCGTTAACTATCTCTTACGCGTGTTTGGTTCGTAAACTGTTTTACTATTTTCTTCTTAGAAACTAATGTCAGAACATGTCTGATAGCTAAAAATGAAAACGAACAGTTCGTTTTTTCATGAACCAAAAATGAAAAAACAAATATTTTAATGTTACCAAACACAGCCTTCGAAATTTCAAAAATTTTGAAGAAAAATTATTTAATAATAGCGGATTCAAAGTTGATCACCTTAAGAATAAAGCAGTGATCCCAAAAAGACAAGGTAAAGAAGGGGCCACAACAGCCAGAATCGCCATCCCTAAACCGTAAAACCATGCAGTGATATCACAAGATGTGGCCTGTCGCTGATGACCTGAAACGACATAAAATACCTACTAACTATTTTCCTTATATTAAACTGATGCAAATAAATGGCTTTTACAGTAATACACAAATATTAGAATTGCCAATAATAGTATTTACCATCATGTTAACATACCTTTTCCAGAATCATAATCAAGTTCAGCATGTGAAGAAAATGACCCGGCTTGAGTGGCCATTTTCCTTCCACATTGACTTACTAAACGGAGGTATCCACCGAATAAAAGAAAGAAAATGGTGAAGGTCCACTCATACATCAAAAGCAAACCCGTCCATGGCATTATTTGTCGCGGCACGATTGCAAGAGAAACTCCAAGGGATACAAAAGCAGTCATCAAACAGATCACAATTGAAACACCCCCAAGATAGGTAGGGATCCTAGTTTGGGGAGTGGTGGATAACTGAAGAGAACACATGTAATATGTTATAGAGTGAAACTGAAAGTTAGACATCTAAAGCCCACTACAAAGTAAAACATAGGAATTTTTTGGGGCACAGCGTAAAATAAAGTTAGCCTATTACGAGAAGTCATAGGTTGGTTGGACGATAATATCAAAAATTGTTTTTCAAACTAAAAGGAGACTGCATAAAGTAAAAGCAAGAGCTTATTGTACTAATATAAGAGTGTCGAGTCTAGTGAAGAAGCAGAAAGGAAAGGAGGAAAATAATAAAAATAACACAGAAACAAGAAGATTTTTTGCGTTATTTTTAAGCATTAAAAGCTTAAAATGGTAGACCAACGACACCAAGCGACACGTTTTTTTTTTTGGTAATAAGATTAATAGCCGAAAATCCTACGAGTACGAAACAATCCTAAGTATCCTCGTGAAAGAGTGCTACACGTGAATTGTTTTTGAAAAGGATTGAACAAAAAACTAACTTGGTTATTGGAATTTACAGTAGACGGCGCAGAAACACTGGTATAGGGAAGTGATCCACCAGATCTGATTTTGTAATAGAAGTGTCTTATCTGGTTGCATAAAGAACTTCTGCAAAGTGAACCGAAAAACTCCCTTGCCTGGAACATGAAGACAATATCAACAAAGGTGTAAGTAACATCATCCACAAGGATAAAGTGCTAAAAGGTCAAAAGAAAAAGAAGAGGATAAAAGTATTAGGTTCAGAACAATACGCAAATAACTAACCTGAAGTAAAGAGCGGTAATTGCATAAGAGTAGGGCGCAAAATGGTAACAGGAATAGGAATTTGACCATGAGTTCATCGTTTGGGTTTCTGCCACCTCCGGTGCCAGGAAGAGTTTCTTCAAGCTTTTCCCTAACATTCTACAGCTAATCGTGTCATAAATTACAAAAGAAAAGAAATGCGATATATGTTGGTGTAGTGATAACTAGACAGAACACACTAAAATGGAAAGTACATCCCTCGAAGAGAAAATTACCTGCCAGACATCAACTGGTTTTAAGAGCCAAGAAGTCCACCAGTCCCAAGGTTTTAAGGGCCCAAGTGTATAGTGAATGACACGGAGTTCACTCTCATCTACCATCCACTGTGCAGAAGAAAATTGGAAAACACAGAAATCAAACCCAGTTCCTTTCTCTCACTAAAACAAGTGTGGGGCACTCAATCAGTTGAAAACACAGAAATCAAACCCAGTTCCTCAGGTTTAATACGATCACACCACACAACACATCAGAACTAGCATGGATACAACAATCCTCTTTGTACTTCAATTACCATAGTCCAAAATCACAGTCACAAATAAAATAAGCTTGACATACTTGACAAGGCACATATGCTTTACAAAATGATAACTATGAAGAAAAACCAAATAACGTATTTTATGATTTTGTTTGCATATTATTTTACACAGAGAGTGAAAGTAGAGAAATAGCATTAGACAAGGTCAGAGCATTCCGAAGAAATAGTGACTAATCATTTTTCTCTACATATAAATTGTTTGGTTAAAACTATTTTCCATCAGAATCAGATAAGCTAAAAGACTATTGTATATGCCTACACGTCTAGCTAAGAATACACTATCACTTTGGATTTCTAAACTATTTAAAGATAATAAACATGTCGGAGATACCATAATGTTATATGAATCTGCTAAAATAATAGAGTATCTATTAAAGATTCCTTAAATTGAATATACATAAATCCAGTACCTTGTTAGCAAGCATGTAAAGACCAACATCTGCATTATAGAGAGTAGAAAGTCGCTCCATTTTAGGAACAGGTCTCGAGTGCAACACCTCGGTAGGTAGATTTGGATCAAATATATGTGCATTTGGAAAATCAGAGTAGTACGAATTCAAGAATCCCTGATCGCCGCCGGTGTAAGACGGCAAAGTGCTTACTTTACTCACCATGTCACTGAAAAGATCTGCGGAAGGTTCGACAACCATAACTCCAGAATTCAGCCGTTCTGAATGCTTTAAATTAGCACAAAATTTCGAACATTTAAAAAGGTCTTCTATGCTTTTAACCACGATTGTATCAGCATCGAGATATACGACTGCACAGACACAAAAATACAAATAATTCAAAACTTGAATAATGAACTCCCATGAAACTTCCGTGAGACGGATTAATATACAAAAAAATCTTTACCTTTCGCGTAGTTAGTCATGTTAAAGATTTTTAGCTTTGTATAGACACCCCAAAATCTCGTCGGACGAATTTGATTAGGATTCTCAAGTAAACTAATCTTCTCTACTTTCCAACCATCGGCCTGCACAAGTAAGCCTCATCGATCAACATTGTTAGCCACTTAAATCCAGCATTCTTACCAAGTACCTCTAATATTTTCAAGCTAAAAGCTATTTCGTACTCTAAGCTCAACTCAACCTAACACAATCTGATTGGTAATCCAATTGGTCTCAGTAACGCAATGGCTATCAGTAACACAAAGGAATACAGTTAATCAATACAAAGCCAATGAGTTCACATGAACTAGCTGGGACCAATTCTCTAAGCAACCAAACACAAGATCAATCATGAATCTAACAAAATTAATTCAAGGTACTTAACTCGAAACTGAACTTCAAGCTAAACGAAAATTCAAAGTTTGCCAATCAAAGTAACCAGATAAACTCAAAAGGAATGACCTTTAAGTCAAATTTTGCGTACAAACCAAAAGGGTTTAACCCTTAACTAAAACTTTCGATTTCAAGAGACTAAGAAACGAAAACAGAAAGTGAAACAAAACCTGTATTAGCTTGTTGGCGTAATCAGATACACCGTCGGAGACCAAAACCACCATATCTTTCTTCGATCCAGTGTCACGTATCGATTTCCCAAGGACTCTAACACCCAAAAGAAACTCATCTCCGTACAGCAACGTCACGTAAGCTTCGTCACTGGATTTGGATCCAGAGGAACCTCTTGATTGAATCGATACCGATACAAAGAGGAACAGGAAAACCCACAAATTTGAAGTTAATTTCATAATTAAAACCCAGATTCAAGAGAGGGAAACAGGTGATCTAGAAATGGGGTTTTGATTTTAGAAAGTAGAAGTTGAGGTTTTTACTTTCTACCATATTCCTTTTCTAATCTGTCGTTTGAGTTGGGGTCTGTCTGGTTTCTTCATTGTTTAGTCGTTCACAGAGGTGGGAACGTGATCGCTTACGGTGAGGTTTGCTCGTTATGTTTTTTACAGTGATACGACGCCGCTTTCTTAGCAGCACGAACGAGGTAGCAAAAGTGGTGGAGTTATTTTACATCATGATTGTTGGACTCATGTAGGGGCTATTAATGGTTCCAGATAATCGAGAACCAGACCGAATTTTAACAGTTCGGTTTATGGTTTTATTTTAAAAACCGAAATGGGTTCGAAATCGAACCGATAAATTCGATAAAAATAATATAAAAATAATATTATTTATCCCACATCGATAAAATGAGAGAAACCGATAAATTCGATAAAAATAATATATAGGTAATATTACTTATCCTACGATAAAAAGAGAGAAATTTTTTACCACCATATCTATAAATACACATGATATCTTGACTTCAAATGGATTAAAATATTTATACGGCTAAGATAAATATATATTGTAATAACTTTCATTATTGGACTGTGAAAACTAGAAATCCTTCCTTCACGATAAATAGACACCTACAATATTAAGTCCACCCAATTATGTTGTGGGACGGGTCGGGTTAGTATGGAATAACTTTAATATTCATCGTCGTTCCTTTATTCTTTGACTGCAATTCTTGGTAATCTTTCTATCCGATATGAGCTTTTGAGTTGGGGTCTAAATACCTCACAAGATTGTGGCTTTGTACAACTTAAACTCTGAAATTATTGCTCATATCATCTAAGATTGTAGTTTCACTAAGAGTCTTTGGAACTATTTTAGTTCCAAGTTGATGTTCCCAACTAACGCTCGATGCTGGAAATCTTAGGTTCGCGAGGCGATAAACTGGTATTCTTATCAAAACAGTCATCTTTGGCGTTCTTGCTTTGGCGCAGTCATTACTACGTCTGTAGGGAGAGGAATGCAAAAAACATTTGTTCCCATCATGTTATTTCCTCCACGGTTTCTTACTGTGTTTTTTCGCATCTATGGTTCAGATTCCTTGGCACCAAGATCAGTTGGCCTGTGTAATTTCTCTATAAGTTATGAACTTGTGTTTTGCTTGTCTTTTGTATATCTTTATTCTCTCCTTGTTAGCCTCGTTCGCAGCTTGCTATTGTTGTTGGCTTCTTTGAATCTGGTGTCTACCCTATTTTGGGTAGATTATTCAATCTCTCATGCTTATTTGGTTTTTGTTATTCTATATCCTTTTTTCCCACGATATAACACGTAACTGTACTTTACGTTGATTCTTTTTTAAATTCTCATATATTATCTCCGAGTATGTCCTAGGTTTATGTATGAATTTTATTTACTTTAATTTAACAAGTTTTTGAACAAAAAGTATGTGCATACATAGTAAATAAAAGTGAGGTAGAAAATAAATTAGAATACTAGGAAATTTAAAAATATAGCGATATTAAAGTGACAGGTCCTCTATGTTTGTCACTTGTTTGACGTTAGTTTTCATCCTTTATATGTGTATTAAACTGGTTTTTCATGCTTTAAAAAAATTAATAAACATGTATTTTTTTTATCTCAACTCATATTTCAGTTTCATATTGCCTTTGGACTTTCCACATCAGCGTCCAAGTAGGACAGTAACGTGGACACTGTTAAAAAATCTTTTTTATATTTTACGTTTAACTAAATTTACTTATCCATATATAACTTAAATCCGACCCAAATTCATAAAAAAAGCGACCCAAACCCAATATTAATAATAAAATCTATGTCAAACTAATTAAACTTATAATTAAATAACCTAAAATCAAAATAACTCATCCCTAAAACCTAAATACCCTAATTGATTATTTCCTAAATTAATTATCGATTCTCTCTTTCTAACATAACATAAATACTTATGATTCTCGATTCTCCCTGATAAAATCTAACTATGTATTGCAGCTTTTGATAGAATTACATCTTCGGTTGCATTTGAATTTAGGGGTTAATTTATATAATCTTTGTAGACCTTTTCGGGGTCATTATCATTACTTTTGATGAACCTTATTCCTCGGCATATTTTGCTTTCATTTCATTACCTACAGGGTCTGAAGAAAATGTATCAAGTTTAAGAATATGGAAATCAACACCCAGCTTTACAACTTTATCATAATCTGTAAATACCTATTCGGTCCAGATTTAAATTTGAACAATATATCTTTGTCTTAGCCTAAAAATAGAACTAGATTTTAACTCGGACAACATTTATATATGCGAACCTTGAATTTGTACATAAACTCTATGTTCTATCTGATTTTATTTCTTCTTAGACGAAAATGGTCATAGTCAGAGATGATTTGGCACTTCTGGAAATCAGTTATTCGACACACAAAATGTATTCATGTCTCGTTTTATATATTTATATGAAAGTATGAAGCTTGAACTCAACATAAAAAATGAGACTTTTCACCGTTAAATTAAATAGAACTTTTGATATTGTCTGGATTTCCAACCTTCAAAAGATTAGAAAATATGTGTTTATTCCCACAAAAACTATAGTTTGCCCAATTAAGTTATTTTCATTGATCGAATAAATTCCATTAACCTGGCTAAATTTAACAATGTATGTCGTTCGAAATCCTTTAACCCTTTTTTTATTCCCCCTTCAATACTCTGTGTTCATTGATAAGGGAAGAAAAATATAGGCGCTTGGCATGTAATTTAGCCCACTAATAAGGTTAAAGCCAATGTATTTAGTGGTTAAGGCCCAAAGTAAAGCACACATAAGAAATGAGGGACTTGAATGATAGTCTCCTAGAACTTGTTTGTAGATAGTAAAATAGTGGGGGTAAGAAATCTATTCTCATAATGGTAACCATGTAATTTCACCCTCTACCTCTTTTCCTATAAAAAGGACATTCCCTTTTGGGAAAGGGGTCCAATGATTGAGTAATAATTACAACACATATTCCTTTTGTCTTTTCCATTTCTAGCAATTCATTATTCACAGTCACGTCATACGAAAATTCTCTAGTCCGACCCCTTCAGACGAACATCTTTATTTCTAATCCTCACTAAAGAATCTCTGAGCGCATCAGTGGCGCCGTCTGTGGGAACCGTTTGGTACCCAGAATTAATTTTCTAAAACCTTAAAACCTAAAAACAAAAAAAAAATTATTAATACAGAAATGCGTGGAGAGATTGAGGCTAACCCAACCAAATATTTAGTTGGTGTCGAGTCTGGAGATCATGTAATGGAGGAACAGGTTACGATCGAGGGCAATTCTCCGGATCGGCGTGCAGAAGAACTTTTAGAGGAATCAGTTTTGGTTGTCAGACGGAGAGAGTTGTTGGAAGACATTGAGAGACTAAATGCTGAAAGGGACGCTATGGTGGCGAGCACGAGAAGGGTCAGATCAGAAGTCCGACAAGAAAAGGTCGAGGCCAAACACATCCAAAATGCTGTTGTACCCAAAGAAAGCCGACGCCGGAAGGGCCATCGGCGTTCCGAAAGACGCGCTAGATCCGAGCAAAAATATCAGACGTCCGAGTCGAGCGAATATACTTCGTTGAGTTCTGATAATTCTTCGTCTTCAGAGACTGGCTCAAGGTATAAGATGGATCAAAAGCACAAAGATCCGAGGAAGCATAAGCACACTCATCGGGCCAGCAGGAAAAAGAGTGATTCGAGGAGGAAAGACGATGCTGGTAAAAGAAAAATACACCCCGAGGACCCTGCCACTACTCGGAGGCATACTCAGTCTGATAGCTATCAACAAGATTTTAGAGTTAGTAACCATTTTACTTCTCCAACCAAAGAGAGATTATACCCAGCCACAAATGACGGTCAGGGAGGAGCACATACAAGGTCGTACATAATTGGAGGTCGTCACCTCTCTCCCTATAAATTCTTTCTGGACACCTTCCTAAATGGTTCGATATTTCTAAGCTAGAGAAGTTCGATGGGACCCAGGATCCTGACAACCACATCGAACAGTTCAAGAACTTCATGATCAACTATGATGACGACGATAATTTGTTGTGCATAGCTTTCTCTCAGACGTTCAAGAACGATGCTTCTACTTGGTACAACCGACTACCTCAAGGGTGTATAAAGAATTTTGATATGTTTTGGAGCATGTTCCGACCACATTTTATCGGAAGCAAGAAGTTTCGTGCTAACGGAGACACCATCATTTACTGTCGAAAAAAGATTGGAGAGAGTTTGAAAGAGTACACCAAGCGATTCATCCAAGTCAAAATGGACATGGAGTACTGCGAGGACAAAGTAGCTCTGGCTGTCTTCCGGATGGGTCTTCTTATAGGGGTGATGAATAACAATGCGGTAGAAACACAAGCAATGACGTTTGGAGCTCTGTTAGATCAGATAGAAAAAAGAATTTTAGTCGAAGAAACCAGGGCCTTAGAGATAGAATCCATGTCTCAATTATATCAGGATCCGAATCTAGCTAGAGCAAGTATAACAACGGTGAATTCCCAACCCCAAGCTGCTCAACCAATTACGACTGTCCGACCGCGTGCTCAGACAGTTCAAACAACAAATCAAACCCCTCAGCGGGTGGCTCAGAACCAACAATACCATCAAGCGGGTCCGGCAGCTCAGTAGTATGTGCGACCAGCCTCGAACAGATGGTTCCGACCCGCTCACTCTGTTGAGTTAACCAAATGTGTCTCTAAAATCTTTGAGAAAGCACAGGCAAACGTACACTTCCACAAACCCTTCCCTCTTCAGACTCTGAGGGAACACAGAAAGAACAAGTATTGCCAGTTCCATGACGACATTGTGCATCATACTAAGGATTGTGTGGCTTTGAAGAAAAAGGTCCAATACTTGACTGAAAACGGAAAATTAGTTGACTTTGTCAAAAAGAATACCGCAGCGGTGCCTAAACAAGAAGTCTCTCCAAGACAAGATGGTACCATAATGATTTTTGATGCGATCGAAGAAGAATTTCTAGATGCTTTTGATGTGGCAATAGAGTATCTTGATCCGAAACCGGGCGGGAAGAGCGTAAACATGGTCGAGTAAATAATCCCTCGAGGAAAGGTCAGTGACTTATGTTCATTTTTTGAGTCACTAACCATTTTTGGGGAGATACAGTGGCAGGAATATCAAACTACTCAAGGAAGAGGCATATCGTTAGTCTAGCAACACAGTTGGAGGCGGGAGCCTCATCACACCTTTATCGGAGCCCATCACCAATCATTTGCTCCGAGGATGACGACATGAGGGAAGTTGCTGGTCTGCATGAAGACGTCATGGTAATCGGAGCAGAGATAGCCGGAAACGAGATAAGAAAAATTCTGATTGATACGGGAAATCCCGCCAATATCATGTTCATGACCACCTACAATAAGATTACCAATCCTCTAGCTATCCAACGATCCGATAAGACGATAGTGGGATTCACCAGTGCGACCGCGGACGTCTTCGGAGAATTCGAGGGAATGGTGGAGCTAGGCAGAGGACCATTCAAGAATATAGTGACAGTACTGTTTATTGTAGTGGATGCACCCACATCGTACAATACCATCTTTTGAAGATCTTGGTTGTCTAAGATGCATGCTATACCATCCATGATCCACCAATGCTTGAAATACGTAGTGGGAAGTAACATCGAAACTATAAGATCAAGTCAAAAAATGGCTAGAGAATGCTACAAGGCAACGTTGGCCCCTAAGCAGTTGAAGGGGGTCGGATGCAGAAAAGAATAGCAGTCAGAGGGGCCTCCTTTGGATTCTGATCCTGTTGATGATCCGATGGAGTCCTCTAGATTCATGGTCCCCGATGAAGGTTTTGAGTATCATGTGTTTGTCCCTCGGAAGAGTCTCAAGATAGGAACAAGGTTATCGCCTGAGGTAAAAAAAAAGCTTAATCAGATTTCTTTCGACCAAATTACATTTGTTTGCGTGGTGTACAGAGGACGTTAAAAGAGTACCAAAAGAGGTCATTTGTCACAAATTAGCTATTCGTAACAGCGTACGCCCAATCATTCAGAAGCGAAGATCTTTTTCCCAAGAAAAAACCGAAGCAATAATGGCAGAAGTAGATCGTCTAACGAAAGTAGGACACATCCGCGAATCACAATGTCCGTTATGGACCGCTAACCCGGTTTTGGTGAAAAAGAAAAATGGAAAATGGCGGATGTGTGTAGACTTCACTGATTTAAATAGAGCCTGTCCTAAGGATCATTTCCGGGTCCCACGAATAGATTAGCTTGTGGACTCGACGTCCGGAAATCGTTTACTGTTGTTTATGGATGCATATGCTTGATACAATCAAATCCGGATGGATCCAAGGGATCAGGAGAGCACGACTTTCATAATTAGAAGAGGTCTACATTGCTACCGAGTTATGCCATTCGGACTAAAAAATACGGGGACGACGTACCAACGGCTAGTGAACAAGGCATTCGAAAGTCAAATTGGCAGAAATGTGGAAGTTTATATTGACGATATGTTAGTCAAAAGCTTAAGAGATGAAGATCATTTGGCTGACCTAGAAGAAACTTTTGTTAATATGGCTAAAATAAATCTCAAGTTGAACCCGGAAAAGTGCACATTTGGAGTAAGATCTGGAAAGTTTTTAGGTTACATAGTCAGTGAGCAGGGCATCAAAGCAGACCCTCTGCAGCTAAACGCCTTATGTACTATGGATCCACCTAGAACCATCAAGAAAGTGCAAATTTTAACTCAAAGGTTGGCTGCTTTAAACAGATTCATATACAGGTCGTCGGACAAGTGTGCTCCTTTCTTCCAAGTGTTAAAAAAAGCAAACCGGTTCGATTGGACTCAAGAATGTTCTGAAGCCTTCAATCAAATCAAACAACATCTTTCGTCCCCGAAGATACTGACAAATCGAAATCCATGTGAAAAGTTATTCCTATATTTAGCAGTGTCCGACTGTGCAGTCAGCTCGGTTTTAGTCCGAGAAGAAGCAGGCCTTCCTAAACCAGTTTATTATGTAAGCAAAAGCCTTATAGATGCAGAAAAAAAGATACCTTAAGTTGGAAAAGCTAGCCCTCACCCTAGTAACATCGGCTCAAAAAATGAGGCCATACTTCCAAGCTCATACGATAGTGGTACGAACATCTTTTCCTTTGAAAAGTATGCTACAAAGACCTGACATATCTGGAAGGATGACTAAGTGGTCGGTAGAACTGGGGGATTTTGATATTGAGTTTGAGCCACAAACAACAATCAAAGCGCAAGCGCTAGCTGATTTTTTAGTGGAATTTCATTCGGGCAGAGACAATGTGAGCATGGAAGAAGAAAAATCCGACTCTGAATGGCAAGTCCGAACTGATGGGGGTTTTAGCTCATCTGGATGTGGAGCAGGTGTGCAATTAACATCACCGGATGTCATCGCAATGTATCAAGCAATTCAACTCGGTTTCCAAGCATCAAACAATGAGGCAGAGTATAAAGCAGCCCTGGCCGGATTGCGGCTTGCAAAGATTTGTGGAGCCAAACAAGTTAAATTGATCAGTGATTCTCAACTCTTAGTGAACCATGCCCTCGAACGTTCATGGGCAAGAAACGATCATCTAGTGAAGTATCCGGGAGTGTTGAAAGACCTGGCTTTGGAGTTCGAAGACGTCCGATTTGAGCATGTCCATAGGGCAGCAAACTCAGTGGCTGATTCATTGGCCAAGGTATCCTACTCCGAGGAGTATCCGTGGATAGTTACTTAAGAAAATCTGTCCATAACAAAAGGATCCGAAGCAAGGGAAGGTAGCACCGAAGCGTTTAGATATCCACGACTTTAACAAAAGACTGGAGAAGCGAAATACAAGATTTTTTAGTCCATGACGTGCTTCCCATTTACAAAGTCAGAGCCAAGATAATACGCTTCAAGTCCTACGGATACATCATCCTCGGAGATGTATTGTGTAAACGATATTTTAGTCGACCCTTACTTCGTTGTTTAGGGAAGGATGAATCACAGCTGGTACTCTCCGAGCTGCACGATGTGGAAGGCTCTGCCCATTGTGGATACAAGACACTGATACAAAGAGTTTTTCAGGCAGGATACTATTGGCCTATCCTCTCAGCAGACGCTAAAGAGCTAGTGCAAAAATGTGACACCTTTCAACGATTTGCGAATTCGATCCACCTACCTGGGTACCTCTAGAGTCAATATCAGAATCCCTCCCTTTCGACCGATGGGGAATAGATCTGGTCAGACCGCTTCCTATGGCTTCATGGGGACGTCAAACAATTATCGTTGTTGTGGACTACTTTTCCAAATAAGTGGAAGCAGAACCGTTAGCAGGAACAAGGGCAAAAGATGTAATCAAATTTATCATTTCTAATATCTGTTGCCGTTTTGGCATACCCAGGAAGATTACGATGATAATGGCCCCCCAATTTGATAACAATGAAATGAGAGCTTTTTGTGCTTCCAAAGGGATACACCAATGTTTTTCGACACCATTCCACCCCTAAGCGAACGGTCAGGTCGAAGTAACCAATTGAACGATCTTGGACGGCCTAAGAAAGAATTTAGAGGGTAAAGCAGGGAAGTGGCCAGACTACTTTCAAGAAGTGCTATGGGCTTACATGACCACTCCTCGGACAGCAACACAGGAGTCACCTTTCGCGCTTTTATACGGGATGGACGCAGTGGTGTCATCGGAAACCATGTTCCTATCTTTCCGATTGAGTGAATATTTCTAGGAGGGGAATGACAAAGGAAAACGTACAGAACTCGATCTGATAGAAGAAAAGAGAAGAAAAGTACAACTGAATACCATGCACTATCAAACGTTGATGAGAAGCCAGTATTCGTCGAAAGTCAGAAGAGAATTTGAGTTGGGGGACAGGGTACTAAGGAAAGTCTTCCTGCACACAAAAGACAAGAGACTCGGAAAACTCGCCCCAAACTGGGAAGGGCCATACACAATCACAAGGAAGTTGAAACCGGGGACATACAGATTGAAAGATAAAGAAGGAAGGGATATTCCCCATCCATGGAACATCGAGCATCTAAAGGCTTATTTAGTTTGATTAAAGTGATATGTAAATATTTGTTTTTAACAATCTATGTAAGTTCTGGTGGCATACTTTTTCCTACCCTGGTGGCGCCAGAAGGTTTTAATGAGGTGCCTAAATAGCCGACTTAATATCAAATCTTATTGCCTTCTTTAAAAACATGACCAAGTTCATCTCTTTGAACTCAAAACATACTCCAAAATAAGTTTGGACTAGAAATTTCATCATTTTGAACTCAAAACACATTCCAAAAGAAGTTTGGACTAAAAAGTTCATATTTTTGAACTCAAAACATACTCCAAAAAAGTTTTGGGGAGAAAGTTCACCTTCTTGAACTCAAAACACATTTCAATAATGTTTAACTTAACATCGAATCAAAGTAAGAAAAATATGATCAAAACACCATGCTAAGAAAGAATCACTAAAAGTTCCAATAATAAAAAGGAAATATTACACTAAAGGTTTCTGGTCACAGGAGTTATATGATAAAGAGTAAACAAAATAAAGACTACCAAACACAAGCTACTCGGAGGCAGAATTTATTTTACCAGCAGGAGAGTCTGAGTCCGACAAAGAGCTCTCCGAATCTTCACTGGATTCAAGATCTTCCAAGGATACTCCAGGGGAAGATGTTGTTCGATGACTCGAGTCCAGAGGCTACCAAGGTGCAAGTCTGGGAATTTTTCATGCATCTCCATCACCATGGCTTATCTCAGTTTGGTATCTCGCTCCTCGAGACGAACAACAACATTAGCAGCATACTCATCAAGACTTTCCTTTTTCTTAACCTCAAAGTTTGTCTTCAGACTCTCATGGGCTGCTGATAATTTCTCAAGGTCCTGAACAACATTTTCGAAGTATACCTTGATTTTGCAATAACCTTCGAGAAGACCATCAACCATAGTATCACGACCGGCATCCTTAAGGATAAACTTCTCTCTTTCATCGTCAAATTTGATCTTCTCCTCATAAAGTTCAGCTTTAAGGGAAGTGATGGTAGTCAAATTCTCTTCAGAGGTCTTTTCCTCCCTAGCCAACTCAACGGTCAGCTCTTTGACCTTCAACTTTAGTTCTTCGGACTCGGAAGAAAGGGATTGTACCTTGGCGGTAACTTCCGATGCTTTGGCCAACTCATCATTTAGTTCTTTCACCATATTTTTCAGGTCATCGGATTCAGCGACTAGGTCTTCTACTCTAGAAAATATCACAGTTTGTTCAGCTATCTGAGCGGTCAAATCCGTCACCTTATTTTTCAACTCAGAAACCTCTGATGTCAAAGTCTTTACATCTACCCTCCTCTCATTAACTTCTTCTATGTAGCGATCCTTCCGATTCGCTTTGCGTTCGAGTAGAGCAGCATCATACAATAGTTTGTTTAACTCATTCGCCACATAATCATTGCCAAAAACGTCGGAATAAGAAGAATCCGGTGAGAGATACCCCACTGCATCAGGACCACCTTCTTGACCCTCACCCAGAGTGGAAACAAATTCCCCACCAGAGTCGGAATCGACAATCACAAATTTGCGGGATAGTGGCAGACTCAGATTATTGGTGTTGTCACTCTCCCCTCCGCTCTCCAGAATCTTTTTTTTATAAAAGGTTTATAGATTTCACGTGCTTATAGATTTCAAAACGTTTATATTCGATAATAAGTGTTATATATAAATTATGTTTATTGTATCATGGGGGATCACTCATCTTTGTTTAATGAATTACATCATTTGCTTATTGGTGCGCAAAACATACTAAAGAATTTTATGAAAAGAAGACTTTAAATATCAAGTGTAGGAAATTCCACCATGGTTTTGACACCTAGTTGGACACTTTCAGCTCGACAACTGAAACAAATGAACCAAAATCCAGGACATTGTGTACATCGCAAATATGTTTAGAGAAAACATTGGCTGGGATTTAACTTTAATTATGGTATGGGAATCAAGTCCTGCAATAGTGGCTTAATACCTCCAAGCCATTTACGAAATTTATAAATTAATCGACAATGGTACAACTCGAAGCAAACAAAACTCTTAACCATTTTGAAGCTATCTTACAGAGGTAAATGATGAGGACTAGCGTGAGACAAGTAGTAAACATGTGAGACTTGCTATGTTTTTTAGCTGCTAAACATCCAATGAAAGAACCAAAACAAAGCGAGAGGTCATAAAATGGTAATTATTTTTTTATTTAACTTGGACGAATGATTTTTAAAGCCATAGAATATATAATGAAGGTTTGAGAGAATCATCGAAGTGAGAAATAATGTGTTAGTGAATATCCTAATATTTATTTCGAACTAGAGATTATAAACCATGAGACATAATTTGGAGAGAAAAAATGACCTTGGCCGGATGAGAGGGTCCAAAAATTGGCCGTGTTTAGCTAGTTAGGCCAATCTATGTTATGGGTAGGGAAGTGAAGCTTAGTGCTTACAGCCTCCTAGGTAAGACGTTAAAAAAAAGCACTTCACAAAGAGATGTGAAATTTACTCCACAATGACTGTATTAAAATCTTAATAGATTAGTTTGTCTATAGTGGATAGTTTTCCTTGGATGGTCAATCAGACGATAAACAGTATATATGAATGTTAATTTTTCTATAAGTTAGATTCACATAAAAAAACCAGATAAACCGGGAAGCGAATGACATGATAAGTATTATTAATTGTAAAAGTCTTACTTTTCTAGTTAAGCAGCTAAATTTTGACGTCTTTTTTATTCTTAGAAAACGAGATAAATGATAAAATTATCGATTTCTTAGAAGTAAGAATGGTGAGATCTTCTACTTGATGAAATTTGAGGGGGGAAATTCCAGGAGCCATTTGAAATGATATTTCTGACCTTACTATATTCGTGCATACGAGCATAAGAAATAATATTGTGACCGAAAGGATATAATTTTATTCTATTTTTTCTTTCTCTTTAACTTTACTCTCTTTTTTCAAAATTTATTCTCTCTCTAAGTTATCTAGTGACTCGGTATGAACTCAGTCGGGTCTCGTCACATATGAGATTGATTTTTTTTTAATTTTATGTTTATATGTTATTAAACTATCAAGGTAACTTTCAGTTCAAAAACTTAATCTATACGACTATATAATATTTTTTATACTACATTGATATGTATATGTATGATCAAGTTTTAAGATAATTCTGAATAATTTAGGATACACTTTAATCTACATTTAAAAACTACAGTGAGTAAAAAGAAGAACATGATCAAATTCAAATAGAAATAAAAGGGTTCAACTTTGACAAATTAGCTAGTTATTTACTATATAATGAGAAATTGACATGTTGGTTGGCCAATTATTGATGACAAGTTCTTACCAACAATATGCGAAACAATATAGACAGTACACGATCACAAAGAAAGTAAGATACCGACCACGATGAGTGGATAAAAATACTATTTAGGATATCCAACACATCTAAAATTTACTATCGAGGCTAAAATGTGAGGAAGTGATCTTGAAATATTTTGGATGGAGTTTTTAAGTTATCAAATTTATGTGGTTATTTATATTTATTAGTTTTTTAGCCACTAAACATCCAATGAAAGAACAAAAACAAAGTGAGAGGTCATAAAATGATAATTAGTTTTATTATTAACTTGGACGAATGATTTTTAAAGCCATAGAATATATAATGAAGGGTTGAGAGAATCGTCGAAGTGAGAAATGATGTGTTAGTGAATATCCTGATATTTATTTCGAACCAGAGATTATAAACCAGGAGACGTAATTTGGAGAGAAAAATGACCTTTGCTGGATGAGAGGGTCCAATAATTGGTTGTGTCTAGCTAGTTGGGCCAATCTACGTTATGGGCAGGGAAGTGAAGCTTAGTGTTTGAAACCTCCTAGGTAAGACGTTAAAAAAAAGGCACTCCACAAAAAGATGTGAAATTTATTCGAAGAAGTTATTACACATAATATAATTTGGGACTGTATTAAAATCTTAATAGATGAGTTTGTCTCTAGTGCATAGTTTCACTTAAATGGTCAATGAGACGATAAAATAGTGTATATAAATGTTAAATTTGTTATAAAGTAGATTCACCAAAAATCCTGATGAACCGGGGAGCGAATGACATGATAAGTATTATTAATTGTAAAAATCTTAGTTTCTTGTTAAGAAGCTAAATTTTGACGTCCTTTTTATTCTTAGAAAGCGAGATAAATGATAAAATTATTGATTTCTTAGAGGTAAGAATGGTGAGATTTTCTACGTGATTGAATTTGAGGGGGGAAATTCCAGGAGTCGTTTGAAATGATATTTGTGACTTTACTATATTCGTGCATATGAGCATAAGAAATAATATTATGACCGAAAGGAAATAAATATTATTCTATTTTTTCTTTCTGTTTAACTTAACTCTCTTTTTCCAAATTTATTCTCTCTTTAAGATATCTGGTGACTCGGTCTAAACTCATTCGGGTCTCGTCACATATGAGAAAAAAAATAAAAAAAATTATGTTTATATATTATTATGTATGTTAACTATCAGGGTATTATCAGTTCAAAAACTTAATCTATATGAATATATAATACGTTTTATACTACATTGATGTGTATAAGTCAGATAGAGTTTTAAGATAATTCTGAATAATTTAGGATATACTTTAATCTATATTTAAAACCTACAGTGAGAAAAAAGAAGAACATGATCAAACTCAAATAGAAATAAAAGGGTTCAACTTTGACAAATTAACTAGTTATTTACTATATATATTGAGAAATTGGAATGTTGGTTGGCCAATTATTGATAACAAGTTCTTACCAACAATACGCGAAACAATATAGACAGTACATGATCACAAAGAAAGTGAGATATTGACCACGATGAGTGGATAACAAATAATATTTAGGATATCCAACACATCTAAAATTTACTATCGAGGCTAAAATGTGAGGAAGTAATCTTGAAAGATTTTGCATTGAGTTTTTAACTTATCAAATTTATGTGGCACTTTATATTTATTAGTTTTTCTAGCCACTAAACATCCAATGAAAGAACTAAAACAAAGTGAGAGGTCATAAAATGATAATTAGTTTTTTTATTAACTTGGACGAATGATTTTTAGAGCCATAGAATATATAATGAAGGGTTCAGAGAATCTTCGAAGTGAGAAAGGATGTGTTAGTGAATATCCTGATATTTATTTCGAACCAGAGATTATAAACCACGAGACATAGTTTGGAGAGAAAAAATGACATTGGCCGGATGAGAGGGTCCAAAAATTGGTTGTGTCTAGCTAGTTGGGCCAATCTACGTTATAGGTAGGGAAGCAAAACTTAGTGCTTGCAGCCTCGTAGGCAAGACATTAAAAAAAGGCACTCCACAAAGAGATGTGAAATTTATTCGAAGAAGTTATTACATATGATATAATATGGGATTGTATTAAAATCTTAATAGACGAGTTTGTCTCTAGTGCATAGTTTTCCTTAAATGATCAATGAGACGATAAAATAATGTATATGAATGTTAAATTTGTTATAAAGTAGATTCACCAAAAACCGGATGAACCGGGGAGCGAATGACATGATAAGTATTATTAATTGTAAAAATCTTACTTTTCCGGTTAAAAAGCTAAATTTTGACGTCCTTTTTATTCTTAAAAAGCGAGATAAATAATAAAATTATCGATTTCTTAGAGGTAAGAATGGTGAGATTTCCTATGTGATGGAATTTGAGAGGGGAAATTCCAGGAGTCGTTTGAAATGATATATGTGACTTTACTATATTCATGCATATGAGCATAAGAAATAATATTATGACCGAAATGAAATAAATATTATTCTATTTTTTCTTTCTCTTTAACTTAACTCTCTTTTCCAAATTTATTCTCTCTCTAAGCTATCTGGTGACTCGGTCTAAACTCACTCGGGTCTCGTCACATATGATATTAATTTTTTTTAGTTTTATGTTTATACATTATTATGTATGTTAACTATCAGGGTAATTATCAGTTCAAAAACTTAATCTATACGACTATTTAATAATTTTTATACTATATTGATGTATATGTCGGATCGAGTTTTAAGAAAATTCCGAATAATTTAGGATATACTTTAATCTGTATTTAAAAGCTACATTGAGTAAAAAAAAGAACATGATCAAACTCAAATAGAAATAAAAAGGTTCAACTTTGACAAATTAGCTACTTACTTACTATATAATGAGCAATTGACATGTTGGTTGGCCCATTATTGATAACAAGTTCTTACCAACAATACGCGAAACAATATAAACAATACACGATCACAAATAAAGGGAGATACTGACCACGATGAATGGATAACAAATACTATTTAGGATATCCAACACATCTACAATTTACTAATCGAGGCTAAAATGTGAGGAAGTGATCTTGAAAGATTTTGCATGGAGTTTTTAACTGATCAAATTTATGTGGCTTTTTATATTTATTATTTTTCTTGTTCTATATTGTTTCTTTAGACTAATATTTTTTTCTTTGTTCAATTTAACTACCTTTTGGTTATTGTAGTTTAATTTATTTTGAACTTATGTGTTTGTTTATTTCATATAAGTTATAATATTCATTAATCTTTTTGTCACATTCAAAGTTATAGTATTCGTTAGTGTTTATAAAAATACATATGCAAAGTCCAAAATTTATAACTTGAAAGAAACAAAAACCAAATAAACATTTTGAAAATGAAAGTTTTAAAAAAAAATCATTTTAACATAAACAAAATTTATCAAACTGCTTCATTTTGAGGTAATTTGTTCTTTGGGAGACGAATAAAAAAAATTATTTTTCATTATATGAAAATTATGTTTCCATAACGAAAAAATGATAGTTCCTACCAAAGAACTAGCGTTTCCCTACCGTAACAGGTTTACTTTCTTCGTAGGGAAATAAAGTCTCATTGTGAGACTTATATGGCTAACTTTTTCTCTTATAAAAAAATTAGTTTTTCGCTATACAAAAATAATGTATTCTTTTATTTGTTGTTTGTTGGACGAGTAAGAATATATATTTTTCATGTATGTTTTCATAATGAGGAAATGATAGTCCATACTAAAGAAATGTTTCTCTATCATATCATAGTAAGGAAATAAAGCTGGCATACTTACATGACTACATTATTCTCTTATAAAAAGATTAGATGTTCCTTCATAAAAAAATAATGTATACTTTTACAAGGACGACAAAATGATATGATTCTGAATTTGTTTTAATATAACATGTGTTTTGATTTTATTGATCTTTATTAATTTTGTTATCTTTTATTTTGAATCCTATATAAAGACCATTTCTCGTAACATATAATTTTATCATAAATCATAATCCAAACCTAGTTTAAAATATAGATTGGAAAAGTTTCAAAGATAACTGCTTACTTCAGATCGTTGTATAAAAAATGTAATGATATATTTGATGGTTGCAACAATGCCAAAATTATTTAATATGATGGTGTAAAAAATACACCAGTTTACAATATACAAGAAGTCAACACACAAGCAACCTCATGTGAAAGAGAAATGTTTTTAGTTATATTGAAAATTTTAGATGAGCTAAAAACCTATAAAATATTTCACATTCCATATAATGCAAGAGAGACGGCTAGATAAATATTTGAGCTCCAAAATATCGTTATAATATGTGAGTGTCTATATGATAAGTTAATGAATTTTGTAATTGACAAAGCCAAACAATATTTTACAAAACAAAGGTAAATAATTATGAATGGAATTCTTTTTAATTTAGTATATTGTTTCGAGTTGTATTTGGTTGTCTTATTTGTATTTTATTTATTTATTTGTATTTTGTTATATATTATGTTATATTATGTATTATTTTCTAATTACGAAGCGTCATGATAATTTTTAATCTTTTTTTATGATTTGTACGGTTTTGAAATTACAAAGCATTTTAAATTAAAAAAAAGTTTTAAACTCAAATATTATATAATAATAGAAAAGCTAATTACAATTTCATAAATGGTTAAATGAAATCGCCTAGATTTATGATATGGTTACGAATGTATTTCAATTATTAAGATTGAAACTCGCAATATTAATCAAACCAATGTTTAATTAGAGGCTCTCAATCAACCATTTTGGGTTGACGTAAGACCAAACATTATAAAAATCAATTATTTGTTGAAAAATAGTATATAAGTAAGAACAATCAGATCTCCACACTAGTATGATATTGTCCGCTCTGGCACCCCGAAAGCCCGCACGGCTTTACTTTCCACTTCCAAAAGGTATCATACTAATGGAGATGTATTTTGAACTTATATACTAATCTTTCTTCCCATGGTTTTAACCGATGTGGGATGTGGGACTTTAGTCACACCTAGCAATCCTCCTCTCGAACAAAGTACCACTCTATCCTCCTCTCAATTGACTTCCATCTCTCTACTCTAGTCAGGTGGAGAGAAGCCTGAACTCTAGAACTTTAGGGCGGATCTATCTGCTCACTATCAGATGACATTGTGCCGCTCTTTGATCAAGCCAACCTGCTTGATGAGCCATCAGACACTCCTTTGATCCAGCAGATCATTCACTTGATGTATAACTTATATAATGATCTTTATTCCCATGTTTAACCGATGTGGGATGTGGGATTTTGGTGGAACCTAACAATAACTTTATAATTACAATATAAATTAATTGTTTCTTTCAATGATTTATGTTTGTCAATATATATAATATATATTTTTTAATTTTTTTTCAAATTGTAAGTTATTGTTATTCGTGTATTTTTTTATATTTAAATGCTTAATTTTTTATTTGTGTATTTTTTTAATTAAAACCATAAAAGTTATATATATGACCTTGTGATTACTTATATACTATATTTTACATGGATTTATCAAAACGGAAAGAGACAAGTTGGTCTTCAAAATTATAATCAATTTATAATGTTATGCCACTCGTATTAAATTTAACAAACTCCTAATATAACCTATAATAATCTTAATTATACTCCTACACATTAAAAAATATGAGCTAAAACGTGAAAAAACTTCAAAACTAAAAGAAACCACAAACATAAAATCTAATGGAATCAATCAAATCGAGTTCAAAATGTCATCAACCAAAAATAGAAGTTTATACTCAATCTCTTACCTAATTTATACTTCAAATGTAGGTAAAAAGAACTTAAGAAATTTGGATTTATTTGGTTTTTTAGAACGTTGATGCAACACGTCGATATCGGCAGCAAAATATGGCGATGACTTCAATGCAACACATTAACATCGGTTGCCAAATATAGTAATCATTGTCGATGCAATAGTCGACAAAAATAGTAAGATGGATGCGACATATTGATATTGGATGTCATATTTGGGAATTAATGTCAATGAGCCATGTCAACATACTCGTACATGTTATTGAATCGTGTTAAAACTAAATGGCACATTCGATTGCCAACGTGTTACATTGATATTGTCGTCGTCGTTGATGTACCACGTTCATAGTTATTCTCATATTCGGAAATCAATATCGACAGGTTACGTCGACGTAAAGAAAAACCAGAAACTCATATTCACAATATGTACATATTGTATTAGTGATGATATGAATCATTTCGTGAGCGTGCGTAAATTTATAATTTCATTTTTTATTAAGTTCATTACATTTTTTTATATAATATTATTTGTTATGAATTTACAAGTCAAGATTCACCTGAATGTTCCTCTTATTCATATTAGTTTGAAACATTTTTTTGTATAAACTATTTTTATCCTGAGTGAATCTATTATACACTCGGGTTTCCAAATATATGCAAATTCAGGGAGTACTTAACCGATACTAAAGAATAACAGACCTTACTTGATGAGAACCTAGTTATCCGAAGGAAAACTGAAAAATAGGTTATTGAACCAAAATTTATTTTATATTATGATGTAATAAAATGTAATAGTTATAGGTATTTTACATAATAATAGGATTTATGAGTATTTTTTCTTGGGTTACCGAAATGGGCCCACATACCATATAAGCCCATTGGGCTCATATTGTTATAAATAGTCTTAAATGACATTAAATAGAAGTTAGAGAAAACATTTACTACCTATCTACCTATGAGAGCATCTCTCTCTCAAATATTTCCAAACAACTCAATTATATCTCTACGGCTCATCCAAAATTTAATTATTTTTTCCATTATTATTTAAACACTCTTGAAAAATATTTGACTATATTATTACCAAAATTTTAAAACCTCTAGTTGTAAGTTTAGTTTGTTCTTCCTTTATTTTGTTCGTAACTTTAGTTAATTTGTTATTGTTATTTCTAAACTATGTTATTCGCTTAGTCTAATTTCTATTAGTGGTATTCTCTAAATTTCAAATCTTAAACTATAACAACAAAACAACAACCGCAAATAAACACGATAAATTCATAACATAATGAAAACTATAAGAGATTACATTAAAATACAATAATTTAATAACATAAAATGAAAAACAACAATACGAGATACGAATAACACAATAATTTATCGAAAATTATATTTATAAATTTTTTAACTTTTACGCAACTAGCTTTTGCACCGATTGGAACCGATTTCGAATACTTTAATCTCGTATAAACTTCTCCACATACTCGTCGGGCGACATCAGAAGTGCACAACATGTACGATTAATACCGTAAATATATTAAATCTGCATATAATGTTATATAGAAAACCTAACATTTTCATGTGTCATTGTTCTTTTCACAACGGTGATGTGTCATTGTTCTTTTCACAACGGTGACCCCTAACTTGTTCTCGCCGAGGAGCAAACGGATTCTGCTCGCGGCCTATCTCTCTCTAAGATCCCGACGGCTGGTTGCTCGAAGCTGGAGCTCGAAAGCCGTTGGTTTGGTTGTTCAACAGCCTGTGTAGTGCTTCTTGTACGTCTCTCAACTGATTTCCCAACGAGTGCATCTGTTCACCAACCTGGGATTGGAATTGACCGAATTCATCACGGTCGATCGATTCAGTGATCGGAATAGTGGACTTCCCCCGAAAAGATCGCTTTGGCGGCATACCGTCGTTACCCACGCCGTAGGAACTCTGAATCTGATACTAATATGGTGGCGACTGGTTTTGAAACACAGTCGTCGGCTGCAGAAATCAAGAAGAAGACAAAACAACCGATGGATAGTTCTAACCCTAGGTTAGATTAAAGGAGACTTTAAAGAAAAATCAAAATTCTATTAAAAAAAGTCTGTCGCAAAACTAGGGTTTGAGAGCCTTTTATAGAAGTGCTCGAAACCCTAGCCCAAAATTACAGCTTTTTTTCCTTATGCAATAAAATAAAGCCCAGCCCAATTTCAAAGCGATTGGAGCTGGTTAAGTATTTTAATAAAATCTAAATAAAATAGGAAAATGCAGAAATTTTACTAAAACAGCAAAACGAGGCTTTAAACGACTAAATTTAGGGCATGGACTTCATCACATTGTGATGCTTTCGAAAATCGTTGGGCTTCTCGACGCATTCGATTTGAGTGGTTGCATCGCCTAATTCTGATATCTGGGCCCCAAATAAAGCCTGTTTCCGTTTGTCCAAAATGGCCATATAGTCATGGGCTTGTGCAACTACATCAGTGGTTTAGAGAAATGTTTTAAGCATATGATAAAAGATACGCAAACTCGAGAAGAGTTTCACCTACTGCGACGAGTCATCAATGGTTAATCATTTTTGTTCAACGGTTGCTTTCTTTGCTGCGACTAACCCAATGTTTCCGCGACAAGCAAGTTTGAATCATTTCTAGCAGGATGTCACGACGAGCTGAGAACCTATAATCTTATAATCTAGGTTTTTCTACCTGATTGCCACGACGAGCTGAGCCTTTTTGGCCACTTTGCTTTGGATAGCTACCAACTCTCCTTCTAGTGCACTTTTCGAATTATAAGTTGATTTCGATGATCCAAATTGTTAGAAATATAGCCCTCGTGTCTTTGTATATAAATATGAACAATCCGATCTTAACACTCGTAAGTGTCCGTTGTGGACCTGAACGGCAGGCACGACTTTGCTTATGGTCCATTTTCAGAAAACTTAATTCTAGTTGAGTGATTTGAATCTTCCTCTCGAACAAAGTTCCACTTCAACCTTATCTACTTTCATTTCAGTTGCTCTAATCAGGTGGTTGACTGCATGAGCCATAACCACCCTAACACAAACTGATATGTCGATAAATTTCAATCACTTTCATTTAATCAAAATTTCTAATACTTATCACAATCCCAATTTCTTCTTAAAGTTTGATGAAAGCTTTAATACAAAGAAATTCTTTAGCTTTAAACACGTTGGTGAGAGACAAGCATATATATATATATATCCATTTTATATTAAATATCGTTTTGGGATTTTTTTTAAAGTTCCACATTAACATGGTTTTTGAGAAAAAAAAATGAAGTATTAAATGTTGTTTTATAGAATCAATGAAGCATTTAGCCTTATACCAATCACATTATTTATTATGTTTTTTTTTTGTTATCAAAGAGGTCTCATCATTACACTTATTAATATGTGTGTAATCACCTTAAACGACTAATATATTTATAGCTCCGAAATGAGTAGTCGAGTTGGTGGAGCAGATGAGCTCATTACCACAACGTTATGCGTTCGATCTTTCTACAAACGCTTTATTGGTTTGAGCATGTCACTTGGTGTGATTTATCTTTTGTCGTTGGTTTGCAGGTTATTGCGTTGGACTGGGGATTTACCCTGTGTGGACTCGTTGAGTAGCGGTTGCAGATTCCCTTCAAAAAAAGAAAAAGAAAAAAAGGAATGAGTGTTTATATACTTTATCAAAAAACAATGAGTCTTTTAACAAATAAATCTAAAAAATGATAGAATTATTGATTTAATGACGTGATAAACAAAATATATATTAAAAACAAGTTCCAATAAAACAAATATCTAGGATGAGAGAAGCGAGATTAAAAGTATGGAGATAGGTAAACATTATATGTTACAAATGCCTAGTTTTCCATGCCAATGAAATCAGCATAAGCCTATCATATGTAAAACTTTAGACAAACTCGACAAGCTAACCTACTAGAAATTACAAAGGCTTGATCATCACGACAACATTATTGCTTGCCACAACAATGTAAAAAATTTCCGCATCGAACATGCTTATCTCTGAGGCGAGACGTTGCTACGGGTGCAAAGTTTACAAACTGATGTTGACTCCAACAAACGCAAACATGCATACCTCCCTATTTTTTTACTTTTCAAATTCAAACTCTTCTTAAAAATTATATTTTTTTATAAAGGGTGTATACATTTTGAGGGTCTCTTATAAATATCTTAAAAGTATAAAATTAAAAACACCAACAAATATATTATTTCAATATTTTTAAGTCACTTACTAAAATTTATTGATTATACCATTTAATTCTTTTTGTTGATTGTATGAAAAGTAAAATAATTATTATATTGAGAAATAAATTCCTTAATAATTCTAAATAATTATGACATAAATATAATTCTTTTATAAATAGGTATATAATACGTGTTTTATGTCTATCATTCGATAAAAAATAAGAAAATGTTTTTTTCTTAAATTTTGGTAACCTAATTTTATGTAAGTTGTTTATTTAGTTATCATTGTATAACATCTAAATTAAATTATATACCATCATGTCTCATGGAACAATGATGACTATCATCAAAGTGATGAACCAAGATTTGGTTTGTTTGGAGCTGTTTGATGGAACAAATTGCACAAAATGGTAAGAGAAGTGATGTTCTTACTAATAATCTTAAAAGAATATTATGATCTTAACTCAAAGATAAAGAAACTTCTGAAGCCAACATACAAAATTTTAGAAAAAAAATTAAAGAGAGGTGGAGCAAAAGTGACTATTTAATATTTCAAAGATATACGATGAATGTATTTTTAGACTGCACATTCGACCTTTATACAAGTGAGAATTCAAAGACAAAATTTAGAATGCACTATAGGAAAAATATATGACCAAAAAAATAATAATAAATTTGTTATATTCATTAATTCAATTATAAGTTTTGAGATGTAAAATATTTTTTTCTCCAAATGTATAAATAACAAGTAATAGAAAGCAAACTCGTATCAACTAGAGTAATATTTATGGAGATATCTAACGTTAGAGAAATAATCATAAAATTGGTTTGGTTTTGGAAAATTTACAATAAGTTGATTCTTTATAAGTATGAGAAGTACAATATGGAGCAAGTCCACAAACACTTAATAATCTAAAAAGATTTGTATGCTCAAGATAAGGTTCATGGAGAAATTTATAAATTTTAATGTTGTGGAGTTAAAACGAGGAAATATAAGCTTATTTAAAATAAATTTGATGCAAATAACATGATTAATTTTTACAAAAAATAATTGAGAAAAATGTTTATGTTGTTGTAATACTAGTTATTTTGTAATAGACTAATTTTTTTAAACATGAGACTCGTTCACATTCTAAGAACCACCCTCAGATATAATAACACACACACACATACACATACACACACACACACACACACACACACACACACACACACACACACACACACACACACACACACACACACACACACACACACACACACACACACACACACACACACACACACACACACACACACACACACACACATATATATATATATAATAAGAATGTTACCAACAAAGTTATAGTCTCCTTCAAAAAGTAAATCTCCAACAATAACATATCTTATAAAATAAGGTTAAATAAATACTACACGTTATGTTAGATCATAAGAAGCATAAACGAAAAGCATAACAATAACAGTTTCTAAAATAATTATATGAAAAGAGAGTTTGTTGTCATGACATCATAAAAATGAATGTCAACTTCAGATCATTAGCCAAAATTTCAAAAAATTAAATATCATGCATCAAAAGTCTCATCACCCAAAGTCTGGACAACTTTAAGATAAAAATCATTGTTAAGTTGGCTTTCAAAATGGCCATAAGAGCTCATTTTAGATAGGGTACTCTGATCTACTACCAAATAAGTTGAAGCTTCTCCAATAATCCGTATTTTAGGCATAAAGGATCTCAGAACAGGTTTCATAGGAGTGAATGGATTAACATCAACATCCGCCCCCCATTTGAATTATCCACCTTTTAAGATTTGATAAGACTAACATCATTTAAAAATTCTGTAGAATGAAGACTTATTTCAGAAGTTCCATTCTCGGCGGGTACCCCCAAAACTAAAGTTATAACAACAATGGAAATTTAAGGACACAATCCACTAGTTAGATAATTCTCAAGACCAAAATGGCCTTCTAATCGTAGAAATTTGCAGCCGCATTCAAAAGATTTTTATACTCATTTTTGGCATGAGAGACCCAACCTTTTAAGCAAGTAATAATATATGGGCATAAAATAGACATGAAAGCTAAATATATTACGGATGAGGAAGACAGTATATAACAAATAAAATGTACAATAGAAAACGCTTACATTCATATGTCCAAACATAGGAACAAATACGTTCTTTCTCTTTTTGACCACTCTACCATTCATCCGAGCCGTATATAAATTCTTTATTCATCCTTTTATTAGAGTTAGGAATATTTTCATTTAGTTTAACACTTTATATCATGGTAAAATAAAAAAAGAGTACGTTTCATAATATAAATTTTGGATTATGCCAAAAAATTACAAATTTTAAACTCTCCGCATTAGGATAAAGTTTCCTGGGATATAACCTTAAAAAAATTGAGAAATTCCTTATTAACCTGAAGTCAAAGACCAATATCAAAGATAGAGGTAAAAATAATTGCATATCCACGCAAATCATCCAAAGAAGTTTCATTTTGTTTCGAGAACTAGATATGAACATCATAAGGAATTCCACATTCCTCTATATTTTATTGAATAATATTCCTCCATAATATAAATATATTTATGTCTAATCAAGATCTTATTTTGTACCATGCCTAAAATAATCCTCACAAACTGATTTCCCTTATGTGCAACATTATAAGATCTTTCGACATTTGCTAAAATAAGAGCAAATGAGTCACGATTGTAAAAGTATGCAAAGAGGTTTCAAACTGCACAAGGCCAGCAATGGGACCAACTATACCGAATTCATAGAAAATATGATCATTTGAGAAAAATGGTGGTATTACCTACAGAGGAACATCATCGACACCATGAGTTCCATAAAGAACCCAAGAGAACACCATGACCAGAACAAGCATATGGATTCTAAGAGGATGGCGGATATGTTATAACCTCATTGGTTAAATTGTTATCTTTAATTGAATCACTCGTATAAACATCCTCAAATGACTATTATCGCTCTGATTTTAACTATCGGACTGCGATATACGTTCATCTAGATTAGCATGTCCATTTTTTGTTCTGATTATTTTTTAAACAAAAAAAGATAAAAAACAATAAGCTTTATAAATTAAAAAGTAATAATAAATTTAAATTTAGAAAATTTAAATATAGGTGAAGAATAAATCAAGAATATAGAGAAAACTTTAGAGAGTAAAAATAAAGTATTTCATAAAAAATGAATATGAAAAATAAATATAGATGAACTTCTCATATTCTTTTTAACCATTTAATATCATAGTTTTTTAACACACTCTCACAAATCATTGCCTTTATTATTTGTGAATCTATCATAACTTGATTATTTTGTTGTTTTATATTTTATTTTTAAATAATGACCAACGTTTTATAATAAATGTGATTTTTTTTAAACGATTCATATTTTGAACAAAAACGGTAAAAGAGGTAACCATTTAGTTCCCCAATTCTCTAATAATTAGGTTTTAAAATATTATTAATTCCAAATTAAATTTTTCACTATTATTGATAAAGGAGGAGTTACGTAATTAGAGAAAATTGGTAAAATAATGGAGTAAATGTACATATAGAAAACCTCTTAGGTCTTGTTGATAATTATGTAATATACAAGGATCATTTTATAATAAATTATAAAATTAAGGGAAATGACCACAATTAATAATTCCACTAAACACGTGGGGTCCCATTGATGTACTATAAAACAGCCTTCATCTTCTTGAGAAATGGTAGAATAATGATTAGAGAATTATTACTTGTGACTTTCTGTCTCTAAATTACTTTTAACTTCTTTCTCTAAACCATTTTTAACTTCATATAACGAATTAAGTTCTCAAAATATTGTTTTTCTAGCTAATCTACTCTAAAAGATTTTTGGAACATTGGCGTCGTCTGTGGGAATCCTTTTAGTACACGGAACTGTCTTCCAAAATCATTGTGATTTTGAGAAAATCAAATATGGAAATTTGAGGACAGATGTATGTGGATAATAATGATGTAACTGAAAAAGGATCCGAAGGGCATCTTCTCAGAGAAAACGTAGAACAACAACAACACGGCGATCAGTATGTTGGAGAGATAATGACTCGAAGAAAAGAACTTTTAGATGAAATTGAAAATCTAAATTCTGAAAGAGATGCAACGGTTCCCATTAAGAATATTCGATCAAAGGTTCAAAAGAAATATGGTTCAAAAGACAACCATCGAACTAATGATAAGCAAGATAAATATCAAAGGCGTACTCATTATTCTTCGAGGAGGAAAGTGAAGCCTAGACATCGTTATGGGTCATATAAATCTAATGACTATTCACTCTATGATTCGAGTGAATAATCTTTCTTGGAAAGAGTTAGTCATTGGGAAAGAAGTGCCAAGAAGAAACATTCGAGAAAGCATAGAATTTTTTTTATAGAATGACTCATCGAACTAAGGATTCGAGAAAGAAAAAAGATGCAAGGGTTCGATAACCATGCTAAAACAAATGTGTTACAACTCAGGTCCAAATTCCTTCAGGGTCTCAAAAATTTGAGTATCGGGTGAACAACCAGTTCACAATTCTATCTGAAGAAGGTCTTTACACAATGGTAAACGAAGGTCATATGACCAATGTTCATAGGCTGGTCATAATTGAAGGTCTTCTCCTCTTTCATCAGAAATTCTATCAGGCTATTTACCAAAGAATTTTGATATCTCAAAGTTAGAGAAGTTCGATGGAACCCAAGACCCGGATATCCACATTGAACAATTAAAAAAAAATATAATTAATTTAGATGATGACAATAAATTATTTTGCATGGAATTCTCCCAAACATTCAAGGGTGCTGCTTCAAAATGGTATAATCGGCTTCCGCAGGGTTATATCAAACATTTTGATATGTTCAGGAATATTTTTAGACACTATTTTGTGGGAAGTAAAAAGTTTCGAGCTAATGGTGATACTAAAATATACTGCAGGCAGAAGGTTGGGGAAATTTTGAAAGATTACACTAATTGATTTATTAGTGTAAAAACTGATATGGAATATTGTGAGGACCCCGTATCTTTGGCATATTATCGTATGAGACTTCTCCGACGAATATTGAAGGATATTGTGGCAGAAAGGTAAACCATGATGTTTGGGGCTCTATTAGATCTAGTTGAAAAAATAATCTTAGTAGAAGATACACAAGCATCAGAGATATGCTATTTTGATTAGTTGGAACGGTACCAGTTCCAAAGATCTCTTAATGAAACTTGACCCCCTAGGATACATTTTCAACCAAAGGTATCAATTCAATTACCTCGAAGGTTTAGAGTAAATCAATAAATTACTAATACCCAACAAATTAATAGACCAATGTCAAACAAATGGATTCGTCCAACTCATTATGTAGAGTTAACTGAATGTGTAGCAACAATATTCGATTTGTTCTACCATCATAAGTAGAATTCCTCTTAAATTGCCATGGATGTGCTAAAACTAGATGACAAACGTCCATAGTAACTACGTCATACCGTGATATATCTTTGTAATTACCAACAAAAAATGCAATTTGACAGAATTTAAAAACTGTTACCTCAGTGTACTCTATCAGTCCTGAAAGTATGTACGGGTGTGGAAGAGCTTCAGTCTTCAACGCCAGTTCTGAACAACCTCCTTTGAGATCAGATTCTCATAGCTATCTGGATCGATTACAAACTTGCAAATTGATTGTGCATATAGAATGGAAGATGTCATTCTCTATTATGGCCCTCAAATCAAGAGGTACTCGAAATATGATTCATATAACCGCGTAGCAGGAATTTTTGCCTGATACCAACTGATGCCGTGTCTGAAAATTAGAAGAAAAAACAACGATAAAACCCTAAACCTAGGTTAGAGAAATAAGGAGATTCAGAGAAATAGTCTCCAAAATTCAATTAATCAAAGCCTGACGACAAAATAGGGTACAAACTACTTTATATAGCACTACTCAAAACCCTAATTCCAAAAAAATAAAATTACATAAATGTATAAAATAAAATAAATAAATAAAAATAACGTCTAAATATAAAAATAGTTTTTGACGGCTTTAGGAGTCGAATTTGGGTATCAAACTTTGTGATAAGTCACAGTTTGAAAATCTGACAGGCTCGTCGAAATCTTCGATTTAAGTACCTATTTGACCCAATTTTGATACCGGAGCGAAAAACCAGTTTGTCCGCAGTCTTGGCTACATCAGTCCCTCTTGAAAACATATGCGAAGCATTGCCATTTGACCGATGGGGTATCGACCTTGTCGAACCACTACCAATGGAATCTGGATGGAAACAAACAATAATTGTGGCAGTAGATTATTTCTCAAAGTGGGTAGAGGCAGAACCATTAGCTGGAATAAAGCCCAAGAATTTAATTGAGTTTATCACCTCGAATATCTGTTGTTGTTTTGGGGTTCAAATGCGGATTACTACTGATAATGGATCACGGTTTGATAATAAAGACATGAAAGATTTTTACATCTCTCAAGGAATACAACAATGTTTTTCACCTCATTTTCATCCACATGCAAATGGTCAAGTTGAAGTTATTGACTAGCTAAAGAAAAATTTGGAAGAGAAGTCAGGAAAATGACTAGAATATTTGTGAGAAATTCTTTGGGCATATCGAACTACTCCTCGAACAACAACTTTAGAATCTCCATTTATATTAGTATATGGATTGGATGCAGTGGTACCATACGAGGCAGTTTATCTATCTTATCGTGGTTCTACCTATTTTGAGGACTTTAATGATGAGTATAGGGCAATTGAATTGGATTTGGTTGAAGAAAAAAAGAGGCGGGCACAATTAATTCGCTACATTACCAAATGTTGATGGGTAACAAATACACCTCAAGAGTTAAACGAAGAGAATTCAAGGTTGGGGACCAAGTTATAAGGAAGATATTTCTCCACACAAAAGAAAAACACCTCAGAAACTTAGGTCCAAATTGGAAAGGCCCATATGAGATAACTGAAAAAAGAAAACCATAAACATATCGAATCAAAGATAAAGAAGGAAGAAATATCTAACACCCGTGGAACATTTAACATCTTAAGTTGTACTTATAATGAATGTAAAAAGTACTTGTTTTGTATAAATTTTCAGTGGCATACTCTTTTCTATCCTGGTGGCTCAGGAAGGTTTTAACGAGGTGCCATATTAGCCAATCTATATATATATATATATAAAGTTCTTTTGCCATTTTAAGAATTTATTATTAAATTTGGACCTAAAGAGTCTTCCAACAAAAGTTGGTCTTCAACTATTAATTTTGGACCTAAAGGGTCTTCCAACAAAAGTTGGTCTTCAACTACTAATTTTGGACCTAAAGGGTCTTCCAACAAAAGTTGGTCTTCAATTGTTAATTGTAGACCTAAAGGGTCTTCCAACAAAAGTCGGTCTTCAGCCATTTAAAACATTTATATAAAAAAAATAAAATTGAAAATCCGATGCATTTATAAGATAGCCTTGAATATGGAAATGATTGTATAAAATTTCCCGAGAACAGTATGAAGAATTTAACAAAATTGTCTCGAATAGTATGAGGACTTCAACAAAATTGCCTCCGACAGAATAAGGACTTCAACAAAGTTCCTCGTACACAATGAAGACTTTATAACATTTCTTAAGGAATTTATAAAACATGAACAAACATAAATAGTTGATTTATTCTGAGGAGGATCCGAGGAGATCATCTTTAGAAGAATCAGAAGTACTTTCGCTATCATCGAAAGAAATGTCAGCATGACGATGTTCGACGAGAAGAAGCTCCCACAAAATACCTAAATTCAATTCAGGATAATGCTCATGAATTTCTATAATTAGCCTGGATCTAACCTTCACATCCATCTCATCCAATTTGGAGACACATTTGGCTGCATAAGCCTCGATAGAAGTTTTTTGGTTTACCTTAGCATGGGCTTAAATAACCTTTTTCTCTAGAACAACCCTCTCGTAGTCTTTGAGGCATCGTTCAAAATACACCGAGGCTTTATCATTTTCCTCCTTATAAGCTTCGATAAGTTTAGATTTACGGGAGTTTGTTTAGCATAAAGATCTTTCTCATCTTGATAATATTTGTCAGAAATCATAATATAGTCCTCTGTAAGAATAAGCTTCTCATAAACAGCGTCGACTTGGTTTTGGAGCGTCGAAGACTCTTGTTCAAGCTCTACGGCTCTTCATTTCAGTTGTGAAGCCTCTAATTTATAGAATTTTTTTCGCTCTTTTAAAACCTACATCTTCTTCCCCAACATATACGAGGACCGTAGAAGCTTCTGTATACAAAGAGAGAAAATATCACTAGAAGAGGTATCAAAGGTGTTGGACGAAGATCCAACCTCAAAAGAAACAGCTATAAAAGAATCATCCCCTCGAACATTGTCATCACTATGATCTTGAATAACTAGCTCGTTGTGTGTGGGCTGTGAGAAATCTAATTCAATGTTGATCTTTTTTGGAGATGGTGGAATATTGTCAACTGCCTTATTTTCCAAGGAAGGAACATCCTCGGTAACTTGTTGAACGTCTTTCAATTTTTGTTGTCGTGTCTTTTTGGGAAGATCTCTTTGATGCAATTTCTTGGAACTTTTTTGTTCCATAATATTTGTCTTATCAACCTCAATACCAACATCTTGGGCCATTGTGCCAGTAGTCTCTAAAGAATCTTCCTCCTTTGAAGATTCACTAGTATATTTTTTACGGTGACTTTGAATTCTAACCTTCGAAGGATGGAAAATAAGTATGTCACGAGCATTCAATATTTTTAACACCTTCTATTGAGTAGGAAGAACCATGGGCTCTTGTAGAGATAAATGCTTGGAAGGGTCGTAACTCCAGAGGCGACTTTTGGTAAGATTAGTCGGAGTAAAGCATAGGTGAAATCTGTTGGACCAAGAAGCCTTAGCCCAAACACTGAACTTAGTAAAAATTGTTTTTACTTCAGGAGCATAATCTACGAACGGTTTGGACACTCCTATCATTGTTATTTTAATAAGACAAAACATTAGAGAAAACAAGAAAATAAGAAAGAAAATAAAATATTATACGAATATACCTTTGTTCGTCCGTTTGAGGGACAACATACGAGGATTGTCAGTTGTCGTCTCGGACCCAGTCTCCCAAATACCGGAGTTAAAAACAAATCGATGCTTCAATTTCTTATTTGCCTCAAGAAGATCTTTGGCAACCTTTTCCTTATGACTAAAAGTCAAAGAGTAAAAAGGAAAATATGAGTTTTGGGCTGATCTTGAGAGACCAATCAACTACTCCTAAGAAAACCATTTCCTCGAAATCCTAAAGGCTGTTATGCATTCCATTAAGGTAAACCACATATTCGGACTAACCTTGGTCGGACAAACATCAACCATCGCGAAATACTTAACAAAAAAGGGGATTTAAAAAAATCGGAGCCCCCAATTTAAGATCTGCGGATAAACGATTAATTCATAATTTTGAACTATCAGAGGTTCCTTCCCAATATTCAGAAATCTGATAGAGAATGTGTAAAGGATGCCCCACCGAACCCTTAACTTGGATTATTCAGAATTATCATAGTAATTAATACTTTACTTTGTGCAGAGCAAGAATGTGTTTATTCTCAACAACTCGAAGATATTTCCAATCAGGGCATCAATGTACGGAAGAAGTGGAGTGAGATCTTCTTTTGATTTAACCTTCTTTTTTGGAAGAAAGCTTTCCTCAACAGCTTTAACGGTCGTGGTCACCGACCCTTCTTCACCAAAAATTGATACTCTAACTTTCTCGTCATTGGCCTCATCAGATTTAATAACAAGATTCTCTGATGAAGCCCTTAACTCTACCTTTTGGATAGGTTTGAGGGACCTTTTTACCAGAGAAACCACAACTATTTTTGTTCATTTTCGGGGAGGGGCTTCAGGAGTATGCCACAGAGTTCCTTGAGGCGTCGAGGACGGAGTAGCTGGAATATCCGAGGATATTTGAGTTTGAGTCTTTTCTGTAGGCTTATGAGCTCCTTTTTGCTTCGAGGAATCGCCCTTGAAAGTCCCAGTTTCTTTTCTCATTAAAATTTTGTAACATGACTGAGGGACGTAGAGGAAATGTTCGAGGGGATGATCGTTTCGGAAGAACTATTGATTGGAGGCCAGGTACCGTAATAAGTAATAAAAGACGGTTGAGGTTCTGGTTCAACATATAATTCGGCGGCTCGTCTTTCCTCGATTTTTTGGCTAATGGTCAACCAATCTAAAATATGAAATTTAATGAGCATAAACTACTTTTTCTTTTTTAAAAAATAGGAAGTTTTATCTCTCTAAAAATTATTGTGAGAGATCAATGGGAAGCATTGAGTATTTAAAGAGGTCAGATGGGCCTCAACAAGCGTTAAAGCCCAAGGGTCTCAAGAGATGTTTTCTTATAGGAATTTTTTTAGGAAAGAGGCAATGAGTGCCTAGAGAATATGTGCGTCGTCCCTAGATATGTTTGTGTCAAATAAATGACACGCAACAACCATGCCAATCGACACATGATATGGGTAAAAACAGTTCATTGGTTGTGGCAGATTTCCATGATGCCATTGATGAGGAAACTTTTGGAAAAAACGGTTGGTCTTCGCACATATGACACAATATTTTTTTATTAAAGAATTTCAAGATCTCCGATGAATTTTTTTTGCACCTAGAAGCTAACGAAATCTAACAAAAAAAATTTGATTAAAGGTTTTCAAGATCCTTGATGAAGAATTCTTCACACCTGGAAGTTAACGAAATCCGATGATGTTTATTTGATTGAAGATTTTTTATGATCTCCGATTAAGAATTCTTTGCCCCTGCTGATCGACAGAATTCGACGCCTTTTCTTTGATTAATTTTTTAAAAAATTTAATTAAAGGTTGACGAAAGCATTATGAAGTTTGAGTAGAGAAATGTTTGCAAACGACAGTTTTTGTTTAAAAATCTTCACAAAGACGATAGGCTACTGATAAAAAAAGTTATGTAATTAGAGAATGATAAAAGAAAGGTTTAAATAAACATAAAAAACCTCTTATGAATGGTTGATAATTATGTAATATAAAAGGATCACGTTGTAATAAATTATAAAGTTAGAAAAAAAAAACCGCAACTCTTTTTTAAACACACTCTTAAAGTCTCTTTTTAAACCATTTCGAACTTCATGCAACGAAATAAAATCTCAAAATATCATTTTCTAGATAATCTACTCTAAAATATTTTTAGAAAGATCAATTACAACACAATATTAAATAATAATAAGTATATATAACCAATTAATTTTTTTTACCTTTCATAAATTAAATGAAGTTTTTGTTATTATATATTAATCAAAATTATTTCTCTTTATAGATTTAATGGAAAATGGAAACAATAATGGTTTTTTTTCTAATATTGGTGCAATCTCCTTAACCACTTATAGTAGTAATCACTATTTCTTATAAGTGTGCCATTTTTTCGAATTCCATTGTTATGGAAAAAGGAAATAATAGTATGGTAAGAATATGGGACGTGGATCAAGTTTATTTGTTAATACATTAATCAGTTTGAATGAAAATATCTATAAAATTATATTGCAATTTTGTGTTTAAATTTTTTAAATTCGTTTATTTTGAAAACTTAACTAGAATAGTTAAACGTGCAAGAATTTAGAAGCATGGCCATCAATGTTTTAACAAAACGAATCTTTGAGCTTTCCAAAATTTAGTCACGCTATTCAGAATTTTTTTATTGGTTTAGCATAATAAATAGTTTTTTTCCTTCCAATAAACTAAAAAAATTTGATCTGTGAACATAATAAATAATTTGATAACTGTATTCCATGCTTTCTTAATTAGAGAGAATAATTATTAAATTGAAATATTAACATTTTTCTAAAACACCAGTTACATAAAGGGAATAATATAATGTAGGTAATTGTTGGTGCAGAAGACAAAGGTTTAACAGTAAGAGTAAATGAAAATGAGAGAGGCAAAGGAGTTACAGGAATGTGAAAAGAGAAGACTTAATTCATTCAATAGAAATGCTTGTTTAAATACATATAAAGGTCACTAACACACGTTAAGTGACTGACACAAGTTACAAAAAAGATACAAGTAAAGTAAAGCCTGCTTCAGAGGACAACCAAAAGACACACACTGTTAACAGAAAATAAAAGCTTCTAAATAATTCTAACACTCCTCCTTGTTTAGAAGCTGCAAACTCCAAGTCTTTTTCTCAAATCTTCAAACTTGCTTAGTGGCAGAGGTTTAGTGAAAATATCTGCAATTTGATCTTCAGATTTGCAGTAACGCAGACTCACATCACCACTCTTTTGAACTTCTCGAACAAAGAATAGCTTGATATTGAAGTGCTTAGTCTTTCCATGAAAGACCGGATTGTTTGAGATCGCAATGGCAGCCTGATTATCAACTAGAATTTCAGTTCTTTGTTCTTGCTCCATGTTTAGATCAACTAGAAGTTTCTTTAACCAAATAGCTTGATTAACGGTAGCTGCAGCAGCTATAAATTCTGCTTCAGCAGTGGATTGAGCTACTGTTTCCTGCTTTCTTGAACTCCAAGAGAATATACCTGATCCGAAGGAAAAACAGTAACCTGATGTACTTTTCATATCATCAATCGAGCCACCCCAATCACTGTCAGAGAAACCAATTAGTTTCATCTCTTTCTGCTTCAAAAACTTAACTCCATAATTCTAAGTCCCATTTACGTATCTGATAACTCTTTTCGCTGCTGTCATATGAGTTTCATTGGGACAAAACATGAATCTGGAGAGAATACTTACAACATTTAATATGTCCGGTCTGGTTGCTGTCAAATACATCAAAAAACCTACCAAACTCCTGAACTCATCTTCAATAACCGTAACAGAACCATCATCTTTGACCAGCTTCTCCTTTTGATTCATAGGAGTATTCATTGCTTTGCAATCTTCCATTTGAAAATTTTTAAGTATCTGCTTTGCATACGTTCCTTGACATATGAACACTTCATCTTGGCTTTGTTTGATCTCAATGCCGAGGAAGTATGACATCAAACCAAGGTCTGTCATTTCGAAAAACTCTTCCATTTCGAGTTTAAACTGATTAATTTGGTCAAGGCTGTTTCCTGTAATTAACAAATCATCTACATAAAGAGAAATGATTAAGGTGTTTGTACCTTCATTCTTGACATACAATGTGAGTTCAGATTAACTTTTGCGAAAGCCAAGACCCACCAAATGATCATCAATCTTGCTGTACCATGCTCGCGGAGCCTGTTTTAGGCCGTATAAAGCCTTTTTTAACAAATAGACTTTATCTTCATTTAAGAACGCAGATTTAACATCAAGTTGGAACACTTTCCAACTATTTTGAGTAGCAAGAGCAAGCAGTAATCTTACTGTGTCAAACCTAGCAACAGGTGCAAATGTTTCTGAATAGTCCACTCCAAACACTTGTGCATATCCTTTTACAACAAGTCTTGCTTTGAATCTGTTAACTGAACCATCAGGATTTAGCTTTGTTCTGAAAACCCATTTTACACCAATTATTTTTCTGTTTAGAGGTCGATCAACCAACTCCCAAGTTTTATTTTTTACGATCGTCGACAGCTCCTCCTACATTGCAGCCATCCAATGCTGACTGTCTTTTGCATCATAGAATCATGTAGGTTCACTAACAGCTACATTACACCTTTGATAAATATTAGACAGAGACCTAGTACCTCTTATCGGAGCATCATCAACTGAAACATCTTGCCCCTCATCTGTAGGAACTTCTTCTTCTATCATGCTACCATTGATTGAACTGCTTTGTCAATGAAAAATCTGGTTCACATTGGTTGATTCTTCCCAATTCCATTGCTCATTTTCAATAAAATAAACATCTCGGCTCACTATAACTCGACCAGTAAGTGGCTGGAAAACTTTATAAGCTTTGGATATAGTGTTATACCCAATAAAAATTCAGGCTTCTGCCTTTTTATCAAGCTTATCTCGCTTGACCAGTGGAATATAAGTGAAACAAAGGCAACCAAATATTCTAAGAAACTTTAAAGAAGGTTTGTAACCATACCAAGCTTCAAATGGCGTCAAGTCTTTTACAGCTTTCGTCGAAATTCGATTTTGTAAGTACACAGCAGTGTTTGCTGCTTCTCCCCAAAAGCACTTTGGAAGATTTTTTTCATGAAGCATGAATCTCGTCATCTCCATTATGAATCTATTTCTTCTTTCACATACACCATTTTGTTGAGGAGAGTATGGTGCTGTCAGTTGATGTTCAATTCCAGCATCTTCACAAAACCTATTAAAAATTTTCGAGGTGTATTCTCCACCATTATCAGACCTTATAGTCTGAATCAAGCATCCACTTTCATTCTCAACTCTTGATTTAAATTTCCAAAACACACCAGCAACTTCTGATTTTTGTTTTAAAAAATAAATCCAACACATTCGTGTTAGATCATCAATAAAAATGATGTAATAGAGATTACCATTTAGTGATGGTGTTCGTTGAGGACCGCAGAGATCAGTATGAACCAGTTGTAGCTTTCTCGAGGCTCTCCAAGCTTGTTTAGGAAATGGTTTCCTGTGCTGCTTCCCAAAATTACAAGCGCGACAATGAGGCATGTCATCATTAATGTCTGTGAGTCCTTCAACCAGCTTCTTTGACTGCATATGAAGCAGCCCTCGATGATGAAAATGCCCAAGTCTTTTATGCCAAATCTCAGTAGCACAAGGTCTGGATTTAAAAGCCATCTGCTCCTTTTCCATTGGATTTAGAGCAAAACTTTTTGCTTTCATTTCAACATTGAACAAGTCTTTGCCGCTAACATCTTTGATCAGGCACTGTTTATTCTCAAACAATACTTTGTAGCCTTTATCAAGAAATTGACCAACACTTAACAGATTTTGATCAATTTTCGGTACAAATAAAACATCTGAAATAAACTTTGTACCTCTATAGCTCGTTATAGCTACCATACCTTTCCCCTTGACTTCTAGGTGTTCACCGTTTCCGATCCTCACTCTCTTGACTTCGGTATCTTTTAATTCTTCAAAGAGTTCTTTATCATATGTCATATGATTTGTACACCCACTGTCAATCAACCAGCTTTCACTGAATTCTCTGCCTAAAAAAAAGTGACCACAAACAGTTGATCTTCTTCTTCTTGATCAGCTACACGTGCATCTGCTTCCTGCATCTGCTTCTGACCCTTTATTTTACAAATTGCAGCTTCATGTCTAACTTGATTACATTTGGAGCATTTAGCATCAGGTCTCCTCCAACATTTGTGTGGTGGATGACCTTTAATTTTACAATGACGGCAAGGCAGGTAGGATTTTCTGACATCTGCTTCTTTTCTTTTCTGAAAATTGTTAGATGAATCTCCATTCTTCCAGTGATTTCTGAAGTTTGTTTTTTTATACCTGTTGCTGTCTTCATGCTTTACATGTAAGGCACCTTCAATTACTTCTTCTTGCCTCATAGACCTTCTCTGCTCTTGTGCTTGCAAGGATTTAAGAGCTCTGTAAGGGAGATATTTGACAGATCTTTGGTGTTCTCCAAAGTAGTAATGGTGGCTTCGAACCTCTCTGGAACAGTCACCAATATTTTTTCGACAATCCTGGAGTCTGTTAACTCAGACCCAAGCAATCTCACCTTGTTGACAATGTTGAGAAGTCTGTCAGAGTACTGCTTCACGCACTCAGACTCCTTCATCTTCTGCAACTCAAAATCCCTAATTAAATTAAGGACTTTCATTCCACGAATCCTTTCATCTCCTTCGTACTCAGCCTTGAGGTAATCCCAAATTTCTTTGGTTGTTTTGAGGGACATAATTCGTGTGAAAATCATTTGAGATACTGTTGCAAATAGACAAGCTTTTGCTTTTGATTTTCTCGTCTTCTTTTCCTTATGTGCTTTGATCTGTGCCATAGTAGGGTTTGCTGGAAGTTGAGGGATTTCGTAATCCTCTTCTACTGCTTCCCAAAGATCTAAAGCCTCTAAGTAAGTCTCCATACGAACTGCCCACATTTGATAATTGTCTCCATCGAAGACTGGTGGTGCAGCGATTGAAAAATCTCTTTCCATTTTAACCTCACAAATCCCTTAAGAAGAGGGCTCTGATACCACTTTGTTGGTGCAGAAGACAAAGGTTTAACAGTAAGAGTAAATGAAAATAAGAGAGGCAAAGGAGTTACAGGAATGTGAAAAGAGAAGACTTAATTCATTCAATAGAAATGCTTGTTTAAATACATATAAAGGTCACTAACACATGTTAAGTGACTGACACAAGTTACATAAAGGCCAAAGCTATTTCCTCCATGGAAATTTTTATTTCCTCCATCTTTTGAAAAATCCCTCATGTTGTTATTTCCTCCATAAAGGAAAATACATATTTGCCCTTTTACCTATTTATTTTACCTTCACCTATTATTCTACTTACTTTCACCCATTATCCCTATTCATTCACCAATTAAAAGAAAAAACCCTAACTAAACTATTCTACCCATTCTACAGCAACTTACATTCATTTTCCAGCAACTTATCCCTTCTTTCTACCTATTTTTTTTTCACCACCTACTTACGAAGCAACGTCCAAGAGAGAGAGAAGCCTTTGGAGAATGTAAACTTTCTCTAGTTTCTTTGTTAGATTCAGTTTAGATTCGGTTTAGATTCGATTTCTTTGTTAGATTTCTTTGTTAGAATTGATTATGGTTTTGTTTTTGTTTGATTTCTATGTTAGATTCGGTTAGGGTTTGGGTTGTTGTTAGATTTCTATGTTAGGGTTTCCATTGGGGTTTAATTTGTTTGTTAGAACCGCTTAGGGTTTCTAATTGGGATCTTTAACTGTGCTGGAATTTGTTTTTCAGCCCCGAGCAGCTGATTCCGAGAGGGCCACTCGGAATCAGCTGGTCCGGGCAGAATTTTTTTTCCTTGTGATGTGATTTTTCTTGTTTGAAATGTTTTACATTGTAGATATTCTTTTACGTGATGTCATATTGTTTTATGTTTTTAGTATAGGACCAAGTAACAGCCGCATGTGATGTGATGTTTTATGTGATATTGGTTTGATATGTTTTACATTGTAGATACTATTTTATGTGATGTGATATTGTTTTATGTTTGTAGTATGGGACCAAGAAAACTACTCAAGAGATTTATGGGCGGCTCTTCATCATCCGCTCTGAATGCCGGAAACGATTCGGATATGGTTGCGACGCCGCAACCTCTTCAAATTGTTGCCCCCGATCCTACGTCCCGTTCGGTGAGACATGATAGGCGCGATTCAAGGACGGAACCACCTCATGTACCTCAATCAGAATCGGAGGATGAAGAAACTGGTCAACGCAATGACGAATCAACGTTATCAGCCGAGAAAGAATCATTCTTAGCACACTTTCCGCACATACGCTTCTACAAAGGTTTTACAAACCATACGGCGTATCATGTTTACCATGGCCGAGTAAGTAATCTTGAATATAATGAGTTAATTTTGTTTTTCTATAATAACATTTCACTTTAATGTATTAGGAAAGAGGCGGACGTCCTTTGCGGTTTTTCGCCGCCGGAAATGCGGTCAATCGTTGGAAGCTGATCAACCAAACCAGTGTGCGTGAGGTTATCGAGTTAACCCCTTTTGGACCATTGCTGGTTGCCCTCCAGCATTGGAGTACCGAGGTACCTTTGGTAGCCGCTTTCGTAGAACGGTGGCATCATGAGACGACATCATTTGGTGCACTTGGTGTTTTTGCCTTCCGAGACTTGATTTGGGGTTTTTGCCTTCCGAGACTTGATATTTGTAGGAGTATTACGAGTCTTGGTACTCTTTGGTGCACTTGGTGTATCCTTTTTGAACATTTGGTGTACTCTTTGTTTCACTCATTAATGATCGAACGATGTCTTGGATTGAAGCCGGGGAAATATCACTTACGTACGATGTGTTCAAACCGCTGTCTAGCTTCGCATGTTCGAATCCCGATGATTCCCTCTTCGTTGAATTGTCTTTTGCACGTTTACTATTTCTACCTTTAGTCTTAGCTTTCTCTACGGGTGGAATGACGTCGGATCTTCTCGGTTCCAGAACTTCTCGGATTTTCCTTATGATATATAGTCGGCGATCGCGATCATACCCACGGATTAGGGAACCAATAGTTGTTATTTCTTCCTCCACGAAATCATCTTCTTTATACGCATTGTGCTTCATAATCCTTAACGTTGTCCACCTCTTGTCGACCATACTTGGATCAAACATACGGTGTTGCATTATTAATAAACCGACCTCGCATGCGCATGGCAAACCATGAGTGCTTCTAATAACACAACCGCATTCCGCTTTATCATTCCCTATTTGTTTCGCCCTATCGTATTGCTCTTTCATAATTTTAAGAGTAAATTCTGTTACGGAACGTCTAATAACCTCGAATATCCAAGCATCATACTCAAATTGGGAGAAAAACATACATTTTTCAAGCGATGCTTTTATGTTCGTGTGTTGCATCTCTAGTAAGGAATCGACTCTACCCCAAAATGCATCAAATGTTAGCAAACCCGTCCCGAGGTACCGTTTCAAGGTTGAATGCGAACTCTCCACCCTATTATTTATTACACAAACATATGTTTATTTTAAATGAGTAAATATTATCATAATTGTATTACATTAAAACTATTTTAGCTTACCGATTCGTTGTGTTGTTGCCGAAATGCTTCAACTTGTTAGTGTATGCATAGAGAAACTTTTCACCGTAAGGATGTTTGAGCCATGTTTGAGTGTAATCTAGGGCTTCGGGGTATGCCTTGTACTCTTCTTTCATACACTCGATGTTTGAGTTCAACTTGCTTACGGTGTCCGAGTAAACAATTGTATTCCAAGATGCTTGAAATTCGTTGAACACATTTTCGTCCGTAAAATATTTTTTAGTATTCGTTGCGATGTTTTTTTTCAATGTGCCATCTACATAGCATGTGTGACGTCGTCGGAAAAATAATGTCAATAACTTTCATTAATGCCAATTCCCTATCCGTCACCATAATATTAGGTAAAGCACAATGGTTTTCCGACATGAGCAACCGTAAACGATCCAACGCCCACATGTAATTTTCGACCTTTTCGTGACTAAAAAAAACAAAAGCAATCGCAAATGTGATGTTGGTTGATGTAACCCCAACTATTTCGAACAACGGCATCTTGTATCTCGTCGTCTTATACGTACTATCCATAATAAGGACCTCCGGAAATGTCCTAAGAAGATCGATAGACGTCGGGTGTGCAAAAAATAATTCGGTGATTATTTGAGACCCTTCATTTCCCGTTCTATGCCATTCAATGTAATTTTTCTCCTTCATCTTACCCAACAAATATTGAAGTTGTGATTGACCGCACTTTTCCAATGTACGATGTTTTTGTCTAGCGTTGTAAATGTTACGCATATTAGACACGTTATGAGGATTAATATCCTTTAAAGCGGGTAAAATGTTACGAGGAGTGGCACCGCGTATTGATAATTTCTTCACCAAATCTTTTTCGGCCGAAGTAAGTTTCCTTGCTTGAGGACAACCTTCTAAATATTCCGATGGAGGGTGGTTATGCCTACCACATGCAACTACCAAATACCATAGATCATTGTCAAGAAGATGAGCTCTTAGTATAAACGGACAATTTGTTTTCTTCGTACTTGACTTTCTTCTCTTCACATTAGGTGCCTTTGGTTTTAACCTTGGTTTCCCATATTTTTCACAAGAATAAAACAATCGAGGAGTATTTCCATAATTTCCAGAGTCGTACCTACTTACCATCATAGAATATTTCAACTCTCGACCCTTTGTTAATACCCATTCCGTAAGTTCAGATCTAGTGTAGCACGCTTGCGTAGTAAATGCGTCGGTGAGATCCGGATATATAGCATCATTGTCAGAATGATAAGGCGATGCAATTTCAGGTTCCGAAGACATACAAAATTCCTACATGATTTAAAAGTAATGTGTTAATTATTTTGCTTGTCTACTGTAACGCACATGATTCCGAGTGGGCCACTCAGAATCAGTTGTTTTATGAAAACGCAACTGATTCCGAGAGGGCCACTCGGAATCAGTTGTTTTTATGAAAACACAATTGATTCCGAGAGGGCCACTCGGAATCAGTTGCATTTTTTCAAAGTGAATTTTGCAACTGATTCCGAGTGGCCCTCTCGGAATCAGTTGCGTTTTCATACAACAACTGATTCCGAGATACTGACTCGGAATCAGTTGCAAAATGCCCAGATATGAGTAAAACGGGAATGCAGAAATCGGGAAATGTTTCTATATTCTAAAACGTAAAAAACGATATTAAAATACCTTATCTGGTGCTTCACTACTGTTCTCCTTCTCGAAATGAGATTCTTGATTTCCATCGTCGAACGGCGTTCAATCTTCAATAAAATTGATATTTTTTTGGTTTTAGGGTTAATTTTAGGGTTCAATCTTCCATATGTAGGATTAAAAATAGTTTAATCTTATGTTTTTACAGACTATGGTATTCTATTTCATTAATAGCACGAACATTAAATTCGAATACAAAACAAGGGTAAAATGGTAAAATCATGTTTCACTAGTTTTAGAGATTTTAAAAGATGGAGGAAATAAAAATTTCCATGGAGAAAATAGCTTTGGCGTTACATAAAAGATACAAGTAAAGTAAAGCCTGCTTCAGAGGACAACCAAAAGACACATATTGTTAACAGAAAATAAAAGCTTCTAAATAATTCTAATAGCTGTTCATAATTTTTTTTATTGGTTTAGCATAATAAATAGTTTTTTTCCTTCCGATAGACTAAAAAAAATTGATATGTGAACATAATAAATAATTTGATAACTGTATTCCATGCTTTCTTAATTAAAGAGAATAATTATTAAATTGAAATATTAACATTTTTCTAAAACAACAGTTACACAAAGGGAATAATATAATGTAGGTAATAATGTAGGAGTAAGAGCATCCCCAACAGCTAGTCTATAATTTAGCTAAATATAGATTAAATTATGACACTTTATAATTTTAGAGTATTAAATAATACAACAGCTAATCTATAATTAAGTTAGTTTTTAAGTTTTGTAAGTGGTGAGAAAAATAAGGAAAAAATATACAGATTGTGTAACCGCCTAGGTAAATATAGATTATCAAAATAAAATCTATAAATTTAGATTACGTTTTAGATTAACTGTTGGAAAGCATTTTTTTAAAGATAATAGGTATTTTTTAAAATAACTGTGAAATAGCGTATATGTTGGGGATGTTCTAATACTTGTTCTGCTTTGGGGCAATACTTATCCTACCTTCTATTAGTCCACTATACCTAATAATGCAGACTAATACTTATTCTATCTTGAGGTAAAGGGGGACGGTTCCCCTTGCCCTAATGTAGATCCGCCGTCACCGCCGTTCCTTTTGAGATTTCCACACCATTGTTATTCGAATAAAAAACTATTCCAGTTCAAATCAAAGGCCGTTCCATTATTTTCTCATAAACTAGTTAAGCATTGGTTGCATTACCTTTTTATCGAAATGATTATGCAGTTTTATTTAGATATAAATCCAAAATGTTTTGGTCATTGTTTTGTTGTATGCTAATCCAAACTGTTAAAACATTACAAGCACATACTATTAGCTTTTATACCTTGAGTTTCATGTTTCTAATTTTATCAAAGACTTAATGTTCTGTTTGTTTAGCTGGTTTGGTGAAACCGTTCATTGAACGGACGGTTCAAGATGAGGGTTCGTCCACATATTTATTATGGATCAGACGGTTTGATGAATTTTTATTCGGACTAAACTTCACTAGAGAAATTTTACTTCGTGCTAATAAATTATGCAAATAGTCGCTACTATGTATTCACAACCGGCTTGCGATTTGCAAACGATTTAGGACGAAATGTGTATCCCAACAATTTTGTAACCACTCTTTGTTGCTTTGTGGATAATTTGATCCAAATGAAAATGGATGAGAAAATCATTGGAGACATAAGTTTGATTCCATCCATTGATTGTTTGAATACGGTTGTTAAACATTTTTAATTTCGTTTCAAAACATCATAATTCCTACAATAATTTGGATATCTTCGTTTATTACATTAGCAGGTGTATTTTTTTTTCCATAATCTGAATTGCATTAGTAAGAAATTTTAAAAATACAAAGACCTAATTGCAAGGTTTTAATGAAAAATGGACTAAAATACAATTTGACCAAAATTTAAAATAAGAAAGAGAGAGCGCACCGCTTTTAATAGAATAGGAGAGGTGAATCAAAATTTGAACTTGGGAAAGAAATCGTCATTGATGAAGGAGAAAAGCTTCAATCGGCCCAAGAGCAACTGAAAGAGATCAATCTTTTAAAAGCTACATAGTATTTGATCTCAAATACCCGATTCCATTACTCTCGAGAAGAGTAATGGCTCTCAGAGGAGTGGGAGTGTCATCGTGATTGAAGTTCATCGGCTTACATTCTTTGAGAACTTGTTTAGCAATCTAGTCAGCAGCAGTATTCTGCTCCCTGTATATGTGACTCATAGTCATTGTTGAGGTAATAAGCTTTCTGCAACAGGTAAGAAAAGAGAGAAGGTACCAAGGCGACTTGCCGTAAAGCAGAAGATCAACAAGAATTTTAGAATCGGTTTCGATGTCCAGCTTGGTGATATTCATCATTCTGCAGATAAGAAGCCCATCAAGGAGGGCTCTGCATTCAGCAACGAGTGAAATGTTCTTCCCATAAAGCCTTCTAAAACCCAGAATCGTGTTGCCTTCATGATTCCTAACGAGGCCTCATGCACTGCTTTCTCCAGTATTGGCACAAACGCCATCCGTATTCAGTTTAAATCTGTTGGTTTTAGGATTTTTCCACTTAAGAAATAAGGGAAGACTTCTGTGTTTGAGGTGGTTTACACATCCAAGCTTGAAGAAACTTTTTGATCTTTGCCCCAATGAGCTCTTAAGGATTTTTGCGTTGTCAAGCCCATACAAAATATAGAGAACATAGTTAATCTGTGAGGTTGAGTTGGCATTCTGACTGTTGTGCTTCATTTTGTTTCGACCAGACCAGATAACGTACAAGATGATGGATGAAAGTATCGTACGAATATCAGTTTGGAGTAGACCAGTACCAAAAACGGATAAGATGGAGGGCAAAGTAATATTGGAGAAGATGTGGATCTTAAAAAAGGAACTGAAGTAAACCCAAACATCCCAAGAGTGAGCGCATTGAATGAGGATGTACTGCATAGTTTCTTCACTTTTGCAGAATTGGCATTTCGAAGCCATTTGAAAGTGTCTCATTTGAAGAACATAATCAACAGGGATCCAGTTGTGAAGTGATCTCCAAATAAAAAAGGAGCACTTTCTAGGAGTAACGTTATTCTAGGTTTTTTTTAAATAGATTCAAAATGTTGCCTTGATTCTTTATAGCTTTCCAAGTAACTTTGGTGCTGAAAGACCCATCTGAGGAGATGGACAAATTAATTGTATCTTTGTTGTCATTGAGCTTAATTTTCTTAATCTTTTTGATTTTAATAGAAGTAACACTATAACTAAGCCTTTCCATGTTCCAATCTCCATTTGTCCAATCGCTCTTTACCTTGTCTCTGTTAGCATCCCAAAGACACTTTCTATCATCAGTGTTATTAAATAGGATAAATGGATTGGTGGAGCACCACCGGCCAAGCCAAAAGTCTATATTCATAATGCCTGGTTTCCAGTATATGTATTTCTCAACAATGTCTTTGATCGTCCAGATTCTGATCCAAACTTTAGATGAATTTAAAGGTATTGGAGCAATAATTGGGTGAAATTTACTGCAGTATATAGAAGAGGTGAGCTTGGCCCATAATGAATTCTGAGCTCTGAATGTGAACCACAGTTTCACGGAAAAGACAAGCTGCATTTCTTTAAGCTTTTTAAGTTTCAAGACACCCTCCTCATGAGTTTTGTATAACCTATCCCATTTAGACCAGGTAATAAAATTATGATTTTCTTTATTCCCCCATAGGAATTTGTTGTAAATTCTTTCAATTTTCTTGATAATAGAGATAAGGATAAGCTTGTGCTAAATTGAGTAGATGGAGAAGGCTGAAAAAATGGAATGAATCAATACTAATCTGTCAGCAAAGGAGAGCGTAGCCTTATTCCAATTAGAGATTTTGTTCCTAATCTTGGTGATCAAGTCTTCAAAGTCACTGATCCTAGTTACAGACGTAATAGTGGATCCGTGATAGTTGAGAGGTAATTTTGTATGCTTAAATTCCAGAATCTTCTCCACAATATGTATTCTCTGTGTAGACATGTTTGATGAGACAATGATCTTCGATTTGCTATTGTTGATGAATTTCTCAGAGACCCTTTGATAGTGATTTAGAAACTGTTTTTTATTAATAGAATAGGATGATCCATTGCTAAAAACCATGAAGTCATCATCAAAGGCTAGGAAGTCCACTTTAAGCTTGCATCTGGACTTGTATCTAGTGCTAAGATTGTCCTCAGAAGTTTCTTGATCCCTCTAATTAAGTATTTCTCAACCAAAATAAATAGACTTGGAGAGAGGGATCTCCCTGTCTCAGGCCCCGAGTATTGTTGAAGTATCCTTTCATTTCCACGTTGATAATGATTGAAGAGTGGACATTTGATATGCATTTATTCAGAAAAGACAAAACATTAGAGCTAAACCCAAAAGAAGAGAGGGTTTCAAGAAGGAACCTGGGGTTAAGTCTGTCAAAATATTTTGTTATGTCAGTCTTGGGGATCATGTTATTTCTTTTAAGTTTAAAGTTTAGATCATGACTAAGCTCTTGGGAAATCTGAATAGTCTCATGGATACTTCTGCCCTTCACAAAAGTGCCTTGTTCTTTAGAAATTAGCTTAGGCAGGGGATTTGCAATCCTATTGTTTATAACTTTGGAAATTATTCTACTCACCATTTTAGTGAGACTGATAGGACGGTACTTTTTCCAAGTGTTAGGATGGTCACGTTTAGGGATTAGACAGATTACAGTTTCTTGAATGCCAGGAGGGTAGAGTATCTTTTGAAAAAACCCTGAATAACACCACATAAGTATTTGTTGACGATGGACCAACAGACTTTCTAGAATTCTCCATTGAATCCATTCGGGCCTGCTGCAGAGACAAAACTAAATGAATTAATTATACCATATATTTCATTCACATCAGGAATAGCAAGCAATTTAGTATTATCCGCGTCAGTAACAAGCTTAGGAATAATATTATTTAAAATGTTTATATCATTGTCATTTCTATTGTCAGTTAATAAAGCTTTGAAATAAGTCACAGCAGAGGTACTGATTTCCTCCTGGTTGTCTAGCCAAGTATCACCATACCTTATTTTGTTAATCCTGTTTTTCTTTGTCATTTTCCTGACAAAATTCTGAAAGACAACGGTCTCTCTATCATTGTCCTTCAGCCAAAGGGAATGCGATTTCTGTCTCCAGTAAGCTTCCTCTCTATCAAGTAAAGATAGATAGGTTTTCATGGCCTTATCAAGGAGAATCTTATCAGTAGGAGACTAAGATTCTTGATAATTATTTTCTCTGAAGTTGATATCTTCCTCAGCATTCTTGATGGCCTCAAAGACATTTCCAAAAACTTTCTTGTTCCAGTATTTCAAAGCATTTTTTAGCCTCTTTTTCTTGAACCAGCATCTTTGAATATGATTCCCTTCAATGTTTTCAGCCCAACGTTTTTCAACAAGCTCCATGAATATATGATGCATTACCCCCATATTCAAAAATTTAAAAGATGACTTGTTCTTCTCAAGATTAGAAGAGATGGTGATTGATAAAAGGGAATGATCAGAGCAATTTCTTGCTAAATGATTCATAGAAGTAATATCGAAATAGTTCATCCAAGAGGTGTTGAGAAAAACCCTGTGAAACCTCTTTCATTTGTTGCCATTAGACCAAGTAAATCTGGAGCCATTGAACCCAGCATCCTGAAAATTACAGTTCATGATTGCATTTTTAAAACCTTCAATGTTTTTAAGATTAATAGTGTTACAGGATAGCTTCTCATTAACATTGGTAGTAGAGTTTAATTCCCAAAAAATAATTCATTCTGTAATAGAATCATCGATCGACCTGAGAATATCCCAAAGAGCCCTTATGTGATCTCTTCTACACTTAACATAGATTTACTGAAACTATAAAGCTTTTGTCAAAGGCAGTATGATTAACATTTATGTGCAAAATATGTTCATCATTGAGAAGTGCATCCACCTTGAAATCCAGAATGCCACATAACCCAAATTTTGTTGTTGATATTACTAGTACATTCCATGAAATTCAGTTTCAGAGCAATCATTTGAAGGTTTGAAGAAGGAATCATTGGTTTTTGGATAGCCACAAAACTTTGTCTAAGAGATTTGGTTAAAGATCTCAATCTTTTCAACGTGCTTTTGTCCCTTATCCCTCTTACAGTCCGGTTGAGAATGGAAATAGTCATTTGATGGAAGAGGATGTTATTGTGGCTCTCTTGAGCTTAATCAGTTTAGATGATGTTGGACCAATTGAATTCCAGCTTCTCATTTTCTTGTTTTTCTTTGTTCCGTTCTTTCTTAACCCAGTTTCTTTATCTTTATCTTTGAATTCAGGAGCAGGAGAATCAGGGAGGCTACCCACATTGTCTTTGCAAGGAGATAATGTAGTTTCATTGAGAAAATGGATATCAAAGGAGGATTTTCTGTCAATCATACGTAAAGCTTCAATGATTTTTGATTCCTTGAGAGGGGAACTAGCACTAGAATTATTCTTTCTAGAAGATATTCCATGCCTGGTAAAAGAAGCTTTCTCATTCTCCAGATTCAACATGTTATTTTCTTCAACAGAGGTAATCTTACTACTCATATAGTCTTCTCTATTATCGGAAACTTCCTCGTTGTTGATTATAATAGACTTCAATTTTGGATTACACTCAATCATATCTTTAGGATTATGAGATGGAGGTATCACCATAATATTTTTTGGGTATAAGGAACGTTTTTACACTCAGAACTAAAGTGACCAATATGGGAACAAATATTGCAGTAGTTAGGCAAGTCTTCATAAAAAATACTCATCCAGAGGCTATCTTCTTGGCCAAAATTTATTAAGACTTTCTGAATCAAAGGCTTTGAGATATCAATTTCAACCTAGATTCTACAACAATTCAGCTTTTCTCTATTAGATGATGGAACTCAGATTCTTAAAGGAGAGCCAATGGCTTTAACAATAACGTTTATAATAGCCTCGTTGGACATGAACTCTGGTAAATTGGCAGAGTAACCCAGACTGGTGTGAAAGGACACTCTTGAATTGGATTAAATTGGGGAGTCCACTTCAACAATCCCATAGTTTTGTTACCAACTACCCAAATATTTCTGCACCAAAGTTTCTTGAAATCATCCTGGTCATCAAATTCGATGAAAATGTGTCTGAAGTCTCATATCGACAGATTGAAGAGCCCAGTGAATTTAAATTTCCCAAGAAAGTTTTTTATGGTTTCAAGGGAAGGTTTGCCAGTAGCAAACTTTCCTATAAGTGTGTGTTTGGACAGTTTCAACAGATTTTCCTTATCTTTAGCCTAATCATTGCTGTGAGAAACTACAACATTATTGTGCTAAAAAGTTCTTGTTTTTTGCTTCAGGGTATCAACATAAGTTGGAGAATTCATGGAGACTCTGTTATTTTTGTTGATTTATTCGAAAGTAGGATTAATCCTCATGTTATCATTGATACCAACCATTATTTAAGAGTTATTTTTGTTTCCAGAAGAAATAGAACGATCAGCTATTTGATTAGAGTTCTTAAGTAGGGGGAAATCCAGATCAAACGAAGCCATTTTTTCGGAACACGATCTTGTTGAATTACTCAATTTTGAAGTGAGAATGATTTCACCTTTCTCCATGAGGAATGTGGTTGAGAATCAGTCTGAATTCAAGCATCCATTGATGGAAAAATCAAAAGAAGAAGACTCTGTTCTCGGAGATAAAGTACTAAACAAGAACCTATTTTATGTGAAGTTAATTTATGTCTATTAACGGGTGTATATACTTCAACGATTGATAAAAAATAACGAAATAAAATAATTTTTAAACTAAATAATAATAAGAATTCTAGTGATAAAAACGTGAAGGATCATGCATATCACTAACTACGTTAAATATGGGATAATCTATCAATATTAAAACCAACATCAAACTTACTTACCAATAACAACCAAAGTTTGAAAAAATACGAATAACTACATAAATTAGTATTTATAGATATTCATATAGACTTATTTTTTAATACCAATATATCCCCAACCATTTTTTTTCTTTCCTATTTTTTGTATTTAAAAAAATATCATATCTTTGAAATCATAGTTTTTTAAAAGAAACTCAAAATATTACTGGTTTGTTTTATTTAAGACGAACAAAATCAGATCCGAGAATATTTTATTAGTTGCGAAATTACGTGTACATTAGTTGCAAAAATAGGAAAACAAATCTTCAAATATATCACTCATGGATTTCGTTTTGTCTATTTATATATATATATATATATATATATATATATATATATATATATATATATATATATATATATATATATATATATATATATATATATAATTTTTTTAAGTTAGGGTTTGAAAATATATGGAGTTCTGAATAACAAAAAAATAGAATTTCAAAAATACGTGCAAATGTGTTGCAAAAATATGGCTAAAAATCACCATCAGCCCTCCATGTTTTGCGTTTGTATCAAACTAGTCCATTGTGTTCACTTTTGTCTCACATTGATCCTTTATCTTTTAGAAATTGGCATTATTAGTCCTCCCGTACATATGAATATTGAGAAGCTAACATGTGGCAAACTAAATATCAAGATTTTGTCTCACTCTTGGTCTCAAAAAATCTGAAGAATGTGGTTATGGAATTAGAGATTTAGAAAGAAGGCTATTTGTTTCTCGAATTAGAGCTTTAGATTTTTTGGGGATCATTAGTGAGATAAAATATTGATGTTGGGACTGCCACATGTTAGTTTCTCAATAGTCACATGTGCAGGAAGACTAATAATATAAATTTATAAAACTTAAAAGATTGGTGTTAGTTAAAATGGAACATAAGGGACTAGTTTGATACAAATGCAAAATATGATGGATTAATGATGATTGTTTGCCCAAAAATAATTGCAAAAATAATTGCAAAAATAAGATTTTTGTTACGATATAAGTCTCATTACATGTAAATTTGTTGTAAAAATAAAAAAAGATCCAAATATATCACTCATGAATTTTGTATTGTTCGTTTTTATATAATAGAAATATATATATATATATATATATATACTTTGTTATTTTTAAATTTAGAGTTTGAAAGATATAAAGTTTTGAATGTTAAAAAATATAATTAGGGAAATGCGTGCAAATGTGTTGTACAAATAAGAAGAAAATAGTTACAGAAATAGGATTTTGGTTGTTGAATAAGTATGACTATGTGGGAGAGTTCTCCATGAGGTTACTTAAGTGAACTAGTGCATTTAATCCTAAATACAAATTCCCAACCACACATGTGTGGATCAGAATTGAAAAGGTCCCAAAATTTATTTACAATGAAATCATCATTCATTCAATAGAAGCAACAATATAACAACCCCTCAAGATCAATGTTCCCGAAATAAACAGGTTATATTACAATGTTTGTTATGCCTTAATAAAAGTCAACTTATAAAAGAAACTTTAGTACCATATATGGGTGGGCTTTGGAGAAAATGAAGGATGTTGGTTGGAGATCAATTATAAAGATATCTCTCAATATTGTCAGAAAATGCTTTCACCTTGGCCACAATCAGGATAACTGTAAGAAGACTCAAATAAAAACTCAACATGTTGAAAAAGAAAATAAGCCTATTCAAGTGAAAATTTCTTCAGCTACTCAAGGTAACAAAGAATATAAAATCAGAGATATAAATATTCAAAAAGTAAAATCTATTATAGTCAATCCTAATAAAGGAAATACTCAAGAAGCCTCAACTATCAGAACGAAGATCACCAGACTAAAGACAATGCTCTAACCAAGCATAAAACAACTTCTACCTCAAAGCTAGAAATTATTAGCAAACATCAAAGCAAGGATCATTATAGAATTAAAACTCATAATGCAAAAGATGTAATGGAAGCAATTCAGACACTTGAATATGGATACAACATATCTTCTTCTCTCTACTATGAAACCCTCATTTCTGGAAATATAACACCTAACCAAGAAAATATAGGAAGTTTACCTTCCTAACCTATGCTAAAGAGAAGAGAATTAGGTAAAGGTTTTCAAGATTTACTAAATAAAAAACTTAAATAAGCAAAAGGAAGAAGAAGATAAATACTATGGTTATCAAGTCTCTGCAATTCTCGGAGACCAGTAAATCTTCAACCTCTAAATGTAAAGATGATCAAGCTACTTAACTGGAATATTCATGGCATCAGAAACAAACCCTCTATTAGAAGGTTAAAATACAACATCTTTAGGGAAAGAATCAAGATAGTTGCAATCCAAAAAGTCTCTCATCGACACAGATAACTTGGGCAATAGTTATGCTAGGATTGATTTCAAGTATTTTAAAGCTAAGTTAACTAATAAAATCAGGTTTTTCTAGAACGATGATTTTACAGTCAACATATTTCATTATATCATCCCCAATGCTTACATGCTGAAATTACTTATTTATAGTCGGATACATGTTTTTTATTAACTACCATATGTGCAAAGTGTCAAATAAATAATAGGAATTGGCTATAGAACACTCTTATGAGCATATTAAATACTTCAAAAGAGTTCCTGATTATGAGAGACTTTAATGTGATTTTATCCACTGATGAACAAATTGGGTGCTCCACCATTTGGCTTAGTAGCTCTGAGGATTTTAATGATGTTATCAAATATTGTCAGCTAGAGGATGATGGATATGCAAGATCTAAATTTACATGGTTAAACAAATCCAATTGGAAGCGCTTGGATATAGTTCTCTACAATTCAGCATGGTCTGATTTTTTTTCAATGAAACTAAAGTTCTTTATATAGCCAGAACTTGTTATGACCATACTCCCTTATTTATTACTATAACTAAAGACATATTAAGTTTGAAAAAGAGTTTTAAATTCTTAAATATGTGAACTTTGGATAATCATTTTCTTGATTTTGTAGAGAATAATTTGACCAGAGTACTGAGGGTTATCCTCTTTATGTTTTTTTAAACAAGCTCAAAAAACTTAAAGAATCTCTTAAGGTATGGAATAGAACATGTTTTGGTAATATCTTTGATAAAGTGTAGGATATTGGGGAAGCTTTCAATAAATTAGATATCAGGCATCATGAATCAAACAACTTTGAGTCTAAAACGGAGCTATCTAAGGCTAATGTTCTGCTCCTTGAGGCTTTAAATATGTAAGAATTATATTGGCATAAAAAATGTTACTCTAACTGGATTAAATAAGGGGACATAAGCACAAAAACATATCACAACTATGTCACCAAAAGGAGAAGGAGGAATAAAATATCCAGTATTAAAGTGGGCTCTAAACGGATCATAGACAACAACTTAATTGGTGTATCTGATGAATCTTATTTCAAGGAAATGCTAACTGAAATACCTTACTTAAGTACAGAAGAAGAAGATCATAGAATGAATGAATCTATCTTTAATAACATCCCAAAGTTTACTACAAGTGAAGATAAAAACTTACTTTTTCTCTTTCATTCTGAAAAATGGATTATTGGTATTATTAACAACCTTAATTCTTCCGGTGCTACTGGCATGGATGGATTCAATTGTCGTTTCTTTCAATATTGCTGGAAAATCATCAAAAGAGACTCATATGTTGTCATGGCTTACTTCATATTTGGTCAAAACATTTCTCAAGGTTTAATGACCACAGGTTTGTGTCTTATCCTCAAGTCCATCAACCTTATAACTTGGAAATATTTTAGACTAATCAATCTGTACACCATATTGAATAGAATTATGTCTAAAATTAGTAATACTAAACTCATAAAGATCCTCCCTAAAATCATCTCTGAAGTTCATGGAGGTTATATTTTAGAGAAATCTATTCATGATAATATATTAATTTCGAAATAGCTTCATGGCCTAAATAGAAAAATTAAAGCTGGTAATATCATGATATAGGTGGACATGAAAATGTCTCATAGTTTTATCAATGAAGTGTTACACACTTTTGGCTTCTCCCCTAAATTTGTTAACCTTAAAAACAAGTTGATTATATTTTTATATGTATTTATTCTTATTAATGGTGATGTTGTTGGATATTTCAAAACCAAAATAGGTCTTAGACAATGGGATCCTCTTTCTCCTAGTCTTTATATCATTTTCGAAGAGGTTCTGATTAGAGGACTTTCTAAGTTTTCTTACACTAACAAGTCTATGAAGTATTCAACTAGGAGTTCTATTGTAATTCCCTACTTGGCCTTTGCTGACGATCTTCTTATTTTTACACATAGTTTTAGCTCTACTATTAACAAACTTGGCAAGTTTTTACAGAATTACTACAATGTCTCTGGTCAAGTCATCAACAAGGAAAAAACCAAGATAATTACTCATACCAGCTTTCTCAATACTAGAATTTATACTCTTATTAACCAAACTGGCTTCACTACTAACTATATGCTTACTGACTACTTAGAAATCACCTTAAACACCAACAATAAGGCACTAAACTATAACTCTTTGTAGAACAAGGTTAATAACAAGATAAACAATTGGGATAATAAACACTTGTATTAAGGTGGAAGAATAACTTTCATTAATTTAGTTCTGATGGTTATTCCAATGTACAGGGTTCAAAGTAGCTATTTGCCTAAAAGTATTATTACCAGGCTAGAAAGAACTTTCAATAAATTTCTCTGTGGTTCTACTAATGAGGTCCACAATATACATTAGAATAACTTGTCATATACTTGTAAACCCTTTTGTGATGGGTGTCTTAATATCGGAAAATATATGATATCCAAGATACAATTTCTTGCAAAATGTAGGTTAAATTCAGAGAAAACAAGACTTCATGGGCCAATTTAATGCACAAAACATACTCCAAGGATCTCCACTTTATGCAGGTTTTCTATACTAAGGATTGTTCCCAAACTTGGAAGATATTGGCCAAGATTTAGAAATTTACTCAACCTAATATTAGATGGAATTTTGGCAGAGGCGAAATTGATTTCTAGCTGGACAATTGGTATGGTCATTCTCCCCTCATCATATTGGATGCTAACTTGGATAATAGCTGGTTCAAGTCTGAAAAGGTTAATTTCTTATCTCAAGCTATAATTAACCTAATTGAGAGTACACCTATCAAAGGTAATAAATAGGACTCAATTATATGGAAGCTTTCTAAAGACAGGAAATTCAACACTAAATATACTTGGATGCAGATTAGATCGAATCACACCAAATGTAATTTTTTTATTAAAATATGAAACTTCATTACTCCTAGAAAATTTTCATTTCTCTTGTCAAAAAGTATTCATAATTATATTCTTATTGACTCTATAATACAGAAGAGACGTTCTGTAACTGTTTCAAAGTGTTAATTCTGTGACTCTTTGGAAATTCATAATCATTTGTTTATCCTATGTAGCTATAGTTGGGCTACCTAGTCCTATTTTTGCAGATATGTTCAAAATATATATAAGAAGATTCATGACAATAACCACATGACAAGGAATTGATTCTGGTCTACACAAAAAGAAGTTCATGCTAGAATTGTTCTTTCTATTATCATCTACTGGGTCATCTGGCAAACAAGAAATAAATCCAAGTTTAAAGGAAATTCTTACTCAATCAGGTCCTTTGTAAATTACATAAATTAAATTATGTCTTGCCTTGATAACTTTAACCTATTTAAGATAAGACATTGGTCTAATGATGCTAATGCAACCACAAATCTTGGTTGTTTCAATTATTTAAATTACAAAAGAAATCCAACTTACTTGAAATAGACTCTCTCAAATCCTGGTAGACGTAAGCTCAATTCTGATGGATTATGTCTCCTCAATGGGGACCCAAGTGGTGGAGTAATAATCAGAGGCAACTCAGTTAAAATTTTGATAGGCTTCAACAACTTATATGGAAAACTCTCTCCAATTATGGCTGAAACCATATCACTCTTTGATAGCCTTCAAATCTACAAAAATAAAGGTTGGTTTAACATTAATATATAAACTGATTTACAAATATTAGTCAAGATTAAATATTCTTGGCCTCTTGAATATATCCTTAAATATTGTAAAAGTCTTATCACTCCCGCAATGGTAGTTTCCCATATTTTCATAGACAAAAACAAAGTTGTCGATTGGCTAGCTAAGTAGACTCTGAAATGCAAAACGAAGATGAAATTCTCTAATATTCAAGCTCCATCTCAATTGAGTGCTATCACTTTTAGAAAGTCTTGGATTAGGCTACAAAAATAGTGATTCCTAATTCTATAAAATTGATTTTACTGCATTATTTATCTCCAACTAGAATCTTAAGTTGTTTAATATTGTTCTGGCTTATAAAGCTAATTGCATATTAAGACATGTATTTGGTCTTGTAAAAATCTCTTAGCAATAGTTTTTTTTTGAGGTATTTTGGCGCATGTTATATCCTGAGTAGCATTCAAAGTTTGCAGATCTGGATAACTTGATATCATCCAGTTCAGGTTTGCATCAATAAGCGTCATAGTATCCAATCTATGCTTATTGGAATTAGAAATCAGAGTCAACCTTACTTTCTTCACTTCTTCTCCTCTTATTGGTATAAACTTGCTTAGTTGCTTAGTTTTATCAGCTCAGCTTCCCATCAATGGCTTAATTAATGATTAGCTCAATAGCCCCCCCTGCTTAAAGTTCATTGAAGTTACACATGAGTTCTTTTCAAAATTAATCAACCTCTTAAAATTAGTTGGTTCTTCATATTACAAGAATTAAGAATCTAATTTTCTTTAGGAATTCTCCATTAAAGATAATTTATCGAGCATATGGTCTACCTTATATTGCTAAAGAATGTCCGTATAATTCGCATATTCATCCGTTAGCCTCCATAATTTATTCTCAAACTGATGTTTTAGTTTAAGATGATGATATCTTCCTCCTTGTAAGCTTGTTTTAAGCCGAAACATATCATCATTGATATTTCAATCATTATCCATAATGTTTCTAAGAATTTCCTCAAATCCTGCCTCTCTATTCCATCAGTTTGAGAAGTTCTATCTTCAACTCTATCCTAACTAGTTTTTCAAGTAGTATTAAGAAGTATTAAATAATTTTACCCGCGTGGAGGAAAACTAGTTATCATTCAGTGAATTGAGAGACCGGTTTTGGAATTTGTCGTGGAAATGGTGAAATACGTGGCAATTTAAGAAGAATAGTGAAACTTTAGTTTTAGCGCTTAAATTTTTGGTTTGTGCATCTTGTAATTCTAATGCTTTATGTACATCTATTATTTTACAATAATATTGCTTTAGAAAAAAATCCAATTGGTGGAAAACAATAAATAATATTAAATTTTGTATTGATATACTAAAACGACATGTAAAATATGATAAAATGGTTTTCTAAAACGACATGTATAACGGAGCGAATGGAGTAGGATAATTTAAATTGTGAGTCAAATTTGTGAATAGAATAAATTATTGGAAGTTGCTAAAAAAATGGCCAAAACTATTTTGTGGAGTTGTATTTCGATTTTTTTTAATATTTACAAAATTGGCACTCATAAAAAAGCTCTAAAATTCTTAGTATTATATGAATTATGTTTTATGGTATTATTTACTCCATGAAGTTGGATAATAGAAAATCTAGTAAAACCTAACATTTTACTTCATAAAACATAATAATAATAAAAAAAAAACTCAAAACTTACACTCACCAAAAATCTTGTTTTCAACTTTGTAAAATTTAAAAATTATGATCTAAATAGATGAAGAACCTCTTCCTCTTCAAACCAGCATGGACATGAAGAGGTATACCCTATTCTATATTTTTATCTTTCGAAAATATGATTAAAAAAACACATAGAACGCTTGATTTCTCTAGACGATAATGCATATTGGTGTTCTTCGTTATCGTCTTAGCGAAAACGATGACATTTTACGTCATGCCTATAGCGGACACAGTGACCCGAATGCTATTGGTCTAGCAGATATGGTTAACATTTCAACAAGACATGGCACCCATGTCACTTCGTCTGTTGCCATATGCATAGCAAAATGATATTATGTAATCCGGTTTTTATGTTCGTTTGATTCGTTGGCTTTATATATATTGTAAAAGGTCATTCAATGTAAGATATCAATTGTTATATACTATAGTCACCATTTTGTTACTCACGAGGAGTGTAACTTAGACCCGATGACCAATTAGGTCAAATAAACGAGCAAGCTGCTTGGGTTCTCACTTAAAATATCATCTTGAAACCGGTTAAAAGAGAAAAAAACACATAGAGTAGAGTATAAATGTGAGCGATCTGGTATCTTTAAGTCGAAGGTGAAATAGTGTGATGGTAAGCAGAAGGTGTGCGGTAGAAAAAAAAATCAATTATCCTTTTATTTCGGTTGATGATAAGTGGACATTAAGTGTCATTTTTGGCAAACACAACCATGATGCGATTAGATATGTACAATGCAATTTGAAATGGTCGAAGTAAAAAAACCAAGGGAAAAAGATATTATCTAATATTTTTATGGTGAACGAAATAACTCTAAATCAATTATTTTGTGTCGTAAAAAAGTCGATCTGAAGAATGCGTCTAACATCCATCACGTACACAATTACCGTCAAAGACAAGGTTGGGTGAAAATGGTGTTTGGTCGCAAATGCAATGCTTGTGAACAAAATTAGTTTTACACAAATACATATATTGGGATGAGAAGGCCAATGATGATCCAATGTCATAACCGATTTTTTTACACCCGATTAGCATCAATTTTACTACTAACCTTCTGCCCCAATATCATATGCATATCGTCGAGGGTGATAGTCATCTTACCAAAGCTGACATGAAAACTGTTTCATGATGCTAATGCTCTAAGAAAACCTCGATAATGGCTCTATGTAGATGCGTAAAGGATAATATATCGATTAGCATGCCGAAAAGTGTGACATTCAACACCTCTATAACCCTAGTCTGAGGTTAAGAGTTAGTAAAACATACCAATTATAGTGGGCATACAAGCACATCTCGTGCTTCTACAAATAATAACACGGTTTGGAATTAGTAAAACATATTGATTATTAATTCATATATAAACTAAACAATAAAAATAAATCGTAAAATTACCTCTTACTACCAAACCTACTAGGTAGTATGATGGTGCAAACGTGTCTGTAAACGAGAGAGGACTACAGTTCGAGTGGACCTCGACGACGAGTAGGCGACCGTCGACCAGAGGCTGCATAATGTAGAATCCGTAAGAGGTGTAGAACCGAATGAGAGTGATAAATAAAAGTCCGACTCTATAAAAACGAGGAACAAGACTTGTAATTTTTTTTTATGTCTATTCTTAATTCTTGCTCTTTACCGTTAATGGACACAACTTTTTTAGAAAATAAATTAAAATATGTTTTTTTTTCAATTGAATGGGACAAATATTTGTTTCATTTAGTTATATTTACTAGATAAACTTTTTTTTAAATACAAAAATAATTAAAAAATGATAGCTTCAACTATTTACATCAGAAGTGATTTCTGACCTTCATGTAAAATAATTTTTTTTATACATATTTATTTGTACAAAAGTAAAAGTAACAAAATTAATAAATTCATCAAATAATACCGATTTCCTTTTATTACAACTCCACCTAATAACTTTAATGTTTCTTTTATAGCCATTCCCTAAATTATTTTTTCTATTGTTGCTATGATTTGTTACATTCTTGGAAACATATAGGTAATATAATGTGCCATTCAATCTTTTTCGATATCATCCAAGGTGGTCCGTTCATACTCTCCTTCTTATCTTGGGAACCCAACACTTTCTATTTCCTCATCATTTTCTCTAATATCTTTATGATAATTATTTTTTATTACTTGACAATCATTGCAGACTAACTTTTCAATTCCCAAGCTTTTAAGCTTCTTCAAATTATCTTTAAAAATGGATCCTCATTTCTTTTCTTCTATTCATTACTCTAAAAATGAGTTTTACAAAAACTGCGACTCTAACGAAGCAAGTGGACATTAAGAGTATATGTTACAGGATTCGTTAGGCACGATAAATCTAAACTAGAAACCCAACAAAAGGTTTGAAGAATGGTAGAATAAGGACTAGGAGATAATGCTGTAAGTAAGAATATTACCTCTAAGAACACAAATTCTCTTCAATGAGTATATGAGTAGACAATAGAGAGAAAGATAAAATAACTTGAAATTAAGATTATGCCTTTTCGGAGTTCCTATCTCTCTTACATATAGATTTAGAGTCATAAATAAAGAGAACCAAACAGACAATTAGGGCTTAAATGAATGAAAAGTAACGGTAGTAAATGAATGAAAAGTAACGGTAGTCAATGAATGAAAAGTAACGGTAGGAGTAGGAGACCAATAGGATCTCTGTAACATTGCCCCCTTCTTCGGAACATCCTTGTCCTCAAGGATTGAAATTTGGATACTTGGCGGCGAAGTTTTGGTAAAACTCCCAAGTAGCAGCCGATGACGGATAACCCTTCTATTGAACGAGAACTTTGGTGACAGCGGCGTTGCGGTGCTTGACTGTTTTGCGTTCCAAGATTGCTTCGGGTTCTTTAGAATTTCCCAAGTCGACGAGGTATGGAGGCAGAGCAGAGATTGGTGACGGTGGGTTAGGGCAAAACTTCAGTTGGCTCACATGAAAAACGTCGTGAATGGCTGCGGTGGCCGGAAGCTCCAGCTTGTAGGCAACGCTCCCAATTTTATCTGTAACACGAAAAGGACCATAATATTTCGGAGCAAGCTTATTCGGTATCTTGTTTGTTTTCAACGAATTCTGCCGGTATGGTTAGAGCTTGAGGTACACATAATCGCCTAGGTTGAATGCGCGGTGGGAGCGGTGTGAATCTGCAGTTTGCTTCATTCGATGTTGGGCACGATTCAAATGAAACTTTAACATCCGGAGGATATCTTCCCTCTTTTGTAGAGTCTTATCGATAGTGGGTGACTTGCTTTCTCCGGGTAGGTAAGGCAGGTGGGTTGGAGGCGGGTATCCGTAGACGGTTTCGAACGGCGTCATGCGTGTAGCGGTGTGGTAGGTCGTATTATACCACCACTCGGCTAAGGAAAGCCATTTGGACCATGTGGTTGGAGCTTCACCTGTCATACAGCGTAAATAAGTCTCAAGTGTTCGATTGGTGACCTCTGTTTGGCCATCGGTTTGTGGATGATAGGCGGAAGAATGGCGAAGATCTACTCCATGTACTCGAAAAAGTTCTTGCCAAATTTCGCTTAGAAAAGTAGGGTCGCGATCGCTAATAAGCTTCTTCGGCATACCATGGTGTTTGAAGACATTATCGAGATAAATGTGAGCAATATCAAAAGCGGTATATGGATGCGAGATGGCGATGAAGTGCGCCTGTTTGCTTAACCGATCGATAACGACAAGTATACAATGCTTCCCGGCTGATTTTGGAAGTCCTTCGATAAAGTCAAGGCTAACTGATTCCCAAAGTCCGCCCGGTATAGGCAGTGGCTGTAACAAACCCTGTCGTTTTGTCCTGTCGTATTTGTTTCGTTGACATATCGCACAGTTCCGTACATAATTTTGTATTTCTGTACTCATTTTCGGCCAATAAAATAGAGTTTTAGCACGATGAAGAGTAGAGTCACTACCCGAGTGACCTCCAACCGCTGAATCATGTAACCACTGAAGAATTGATAATTTGGTGTCTTTGTGGTTTCCGATAACTAGCTTTCCTTTCCTGCGCAGTTCGTTATTGGTGTACGTATAGTGCTGATGAACATTCGTACCAGCAACAATATCGTCGATGATTTGTTTGAGGGAAGGATCAGATTGCCAAAGAAGCCGGATGGAATAAAAAAAACCCGAATGAACCGTAGACAACGTAAGACTAAGGAGTTGTGAACCGGAAACCCGTGATAGAGCATCGGCAGCATGGTTTTCTTTTCCGTGTTTGTACTCAATAACAAAATTGTAACCCATCAACTTAGAAAGCCACATGTGTTGAAAAAGAGTAGTAACTTTTTGCTCCATCATATATTTGATACTCTTTTGATCGGTTTTGATGATGAATAAGCCATGAGCAAGGTAAGCATGCCATTGTTGAACTGCATACACAACCGCAAGTAACTCCTTTTCATAAACCGAAAGTCGTTGGTGTCGAGGTCCCAAAGATCGACTAATATAGCATATCAGATGATTCTCTTGCATAAGAACTGCTCTGATCCCGACGTTAGAAGCATCAGTCTCGACGATAAAAGTTTTGGCAAAATCTGGTAAGGCTAAAACAGGAGTAGACGATAAAGCTCTTTTTAAAGCTGTAAAAGCCGCGTTTGCTTCATCATTCCATTTGAAACCATATTTTTTTAACAAGTTGGTCATGGGCCTAGCGATCACGCTATATCCTTTGATGAACCTCCGATAGTAATTAGCAAGTCCCAAAAAACTGCGTAACTGTTTTTGCGTGGTCGGTGTAGGCCATTGCGTAATACTGTCAACTTTACCCGGATCAGTTTCAACTCCCTTTGCCGAAATGAAGTGTCCCAAATACTCAATTAGGGTTGCTCCAAAAATGCATTTGCTTTCTTTGAGGTAAAGTTGTTGTTGGCGGAGGATCTCGAAAACGGTTTGTAGGTGGGTGAGATGTGCTTCCCAAGTAGAGCTATACACCAAGGTGAATTTGTGAGACCAAACGGCATAACAACATATTCATAGTGTCCGGAGTGAGTTTTGAATGCTGTTTTATAGATATCTTCGGGTGACATTCGTAGTTGGTGAAAACCCGTACGGAGGTCCAATTTTGAAAAGTATACAGCCCCACCCAATTCATCTAACAGGTCTTCTAACAGTGGAATAGGATATTTGTCTTTGATGGTTTGTTTGTTTAACCCGCGATAATCAACGCACAACCTCCAAGTACCATCTTTCTTCTTTACTAAAACAATTGGGGAAGCATACGGACTAGAACTATGTTCGATTATTCCTTGGTTCAACATATCTTTTATCATCTTGTCTATTTCATCTTTTTGAAGGGATGAGTAGCGATAGGGTCGGAGATTAACGGGATTAGAACCGCTTACCACAGGAATTTTGTGATTAAACCCTTCACGAAAATGCAGTAAAGCTGTGGGTTCGATGAAAATTCCAGAGTACGAACTGATCAACTCACGCAGCGTAGAGTCTGTAGAAAATTCTGTTTTGGTCGCCGAAATATGAGACAAAAGAGCGTTTGGGTTTAAGTCGTCTAAAACGCCATCTGTTATCTCATGGCCAAACAACAATGCGATCTGAGGTTCTTGAAGCATTAACTTGTTCAAACTTGCTCCGTTGATCGCCTTACAACCCTTTTTTACATTCCCACGCAGCACATGCTTCAAACCATTAAGGTTGAATTCCATTCGGAGGTTGAGAAAATCCCATAAAATTGGACCGAGGGTGTGCAACCATTGAATACCTAGCACAAAATCACAACAGTCAAGGTTTAAAGTTCTTACCTCGGTGGTGAGATCATAGCCTTGTACTTTCCAAGAAAAATTGCTACACTTGTATTTTGTAACAATTGTGCTTCCCAGGGCGGCGGAAACAACCATCGGTTTAGTCGCTTCGAGAGGGCAACCGATTTCATTAGCAACCTTTAGGTCCAAGAAGTTGTGTGTACTCCCGGGATCAATCAAAATGTGGATCTTTCGCTTACCACTTTGTCTTGTCAAACGCATACAATTGAAGGTTGTGTTGCCCGTTAGTGCGTGTAGCGATATCATAGGCGGTTGTGTTTGCTCTGAATCAACAGCCGTCGTGTTGACGACGTCATGAACCTCATCTACATCGGAAAGTTCAGATTCTACATCACCTTCCATGACATATATATGAGCCTTGCGATGGGTTTGTTGATTGCCGGGAGTGAAGATTTCATCGCAATACATGCACAGACCTTTTTGTTTGCGATCTTGCATCTCTTGCCAAGTAAATTTTTGGGGTGTTTGGTTGTTGTTTCTTGAGATAAAATTTTGCGTCTGAGGTGTTTGTGTGTTGCTAGGGGCAGTGGGTAAAAGCGGTGGCTTGGTGTTTTGATTCAGATATTTCGGTGTTTGATAGGCGTTTGGAGAAGAATAGGTGTTGGGTTTGAATGAGGGTCGTTGTGGTTTGTGAGGGAGTAGGCGTAAATATGATTCATGCATCATAGCTATTTTTGCTGCTTCGGCAACGGATTCCACATTCTGAAACTGTCTCACATGAAGCTGCAAATGTGGATTTAGATTAGTTAAGAAAATACTTAACGCATGGGCGCGTGGTAGGGATAACCGTGTGAGTTTACACTCAAATTTATCATGAAACACCTCGACCGAATCGGTCTCTTGTTGTAAGCTAACCAACTCCGATAATGGATCGACATACAAACCTCCAAAGCGAGTAGAAATTGCAAGAACATATTCTGTCCAGGGTGGGTATCGATTGAAACGTTCTGCGATATAGTTGTGGTGCCATTGCAATGCCTTTCCTGTCATATGGATAGTAGCGAGTCTTACCTTCGATTCATCTAGCGTTCCGTCAAGCGCAAAGAATTGTTCGCATTTAAAAACCCAATCGCGTAGGTCGGATCCATCAAAAATAGGAAACTCAACCTTAGTAAGGCGGGTGAGCAAACCGTTTGTTGGTGTCGTACGAGGCTCCTGATTAGTTCCACGATTCGAACCGGGGACAAGGTTCAGCGAATCAGGTGGTTCCGGAGAGAATGTTCGGGGAAGCGTCGTGAAAACGCCGGAATGTGAAGGATCGTCGTCAACCAGCGGACACTTTTCAGGGTTCTGTGTAATAGGGCGTAGCTCCGCAAACATGTTCTTAATATCGTTGAATCGAGCAGTCATCTCATTCCTCAATAGATCGTTTTGTTTGAGTTGAGCCACACGATTTTCTTCATTTTGCTTGCTTGATCGGCCTGAACTTGCTTCATCTCCTCAAGTTGTTTGTTAACCTCGATCAAAGTTTGTGCCCTAGTTTCCATGACTGCTTATTTTGAAATAGAAAAAAAAATCCGGGTCCGTAAGATCGATGGCTCTGATACCAATGTTACATGACTCGTTAGGCACGATAAATCCAAACTAGAAACCCAACGAAAGGTTCGAAGAATGGTAGAATAAGGACTAGGAGATAATGCTGTAAGTAAGAAGATTACCTCTAAGAACACAAATTCTCTTCAATGAGTATATGAGTAGACAATAGAGAGAAAGATAAAATAACTTGAAATTAAGATTATGCATTTTCGGAGTTCCTATCTCTCTTACATATAGATTTAGAGTCATAAATAAAGAGAACCAAACAGACAATTAGGGCTTAAATGAATGAAAAGTAACGGTAGTAAATGAATGAAAAGTAACGGTAGGAGTAGGAGACCAATAGGATCTCTGTAACAGTATACATACGGAATTCGAAGTTTCAATTATATTCAACAAGTACGACGACGACCGGTTCAGTGTTTCCGACCATCAACTGAATGATCTGTTGGGAAAAGCAGAAGATAACATAACTCTAGAGAATGAATGGAGCCTCTATCAACAAACAAGTCCATTTCGTACTAAAACTTCGCGCACCCGGTTGCTGTTACATGGCCACGTCTGACAGCGTTGGTGCGATTTTTTGGCATATCAAGAAAATAGTTAATAACAAGGAACTTAGCCATGTCACTATCAACGTCACTAGTTTTACCGCGGCAGGTGAATCGGATCTATTTTGTTCCTGTAATGTACCGCTAATCTTTTTATAGCTGAAGGATATGTACGAAAGAAGTTTCGGCCAGCGAGTAATTCTCCATCATTTTACTTTATCGACAGGGTCAAGAAAACATTCTCAAACGACGTGTATCTGAAATCTTGCGCGTCTGTTTTTTTCTGATTATTGTTAGTTTGTGTCTATTGTTTTGTACTTTTGTGTTTTTAAGGTTTTTCAATGGAACTACTACTTTGTTGTCTTAAATGAACTAGTAATATCTCAGAGTTTTGTTTGATTAGTTATTCAAGTTTGCTTTGTTAACTCGAAATAACCAGTGTTATAAAGTTACACACTTTTGTGTGAAATAGCCAGCATTAATCGAAGGTGAAGATATCCACAAACCGATGCTGCCCAGGCACACTGCTAGCTGGATATGTTGATTAAGCTTAGAAGAGAACATGTGTTGGTGATTAGGCATTTATTTGGCCTCTTCCTGGCTTAACCACTACATGAATTATTTCCACAAAACCCCTTTTTCTAATTTACTTTTTAGTATTTCATATAGAAAAAATACGGTAAAAAGACCAAAATTACTTAAACATAGTTAAGTAATTGTTATTTTGGACAAAATTAAATCTAAAAAATCTGAAAACGCAACTCGCAGTGAAACAAATCTTGGTTTCACCGAAACAAAGCTCTTGGTTTCTTGTGGTACGATTAATATCCAAACTACCATTAAGTAAAAAAAACTACTAAGTGTATCCTGAATATATCCAATTCACCAAATAACTTATTTCGCTATCTATACTCAAACAAACATTCTTCTTTAATGAATTTAGTATCCAAATAGTATAGTTTTCTTAAAAATTTTGAAACCAAATTCAAATTTCATAACAAAATCAAGAACATTCAACCTAAAACACAAAATCGATCATGACTCAAGCAGAACTAGGGATCAGTGTGGAGGAGTTGATGTTGCTAGAAAAAAAGGATGATAAAATTTTGCCGCAAAAAGAGTTAGAGTAGCAGGAGAAGCAGCCACCGTCGCCGGAGAAGCACACATCACCGGAAGAGAAGGTAAAAAAATCCCTGGTGGCCGTTCCATGGCCTCGAACCGATTGTGCAACGGCCACCTGTCGGTCGGTACCGAAGCCTAAGCACCACCGGTGGTGCAGGGTCCTCAGTCCGCTCGGTTCTGAGGCCCCAGCACCACCGGTTCATGGCCTCAACACCGGTGGTGCATCTGGTCGTGTCCGGCCGGTTCTGAGAACCACCGGTTTTAGGCCTCTTAACCTTGGGTTTCCGCTGTTTTTTCGAAAAAAATCAAGGTTTTTTTCCGTTTTTTAACTATACCTGAATGCTTATTGTGGTTTGTCATTGTGTAACAGGGGACGAATGTCGCCAGTGGGACTGAGGCACCTTCCGCTACTGACTACAGTCATTTGTTCTTCACTACCGAGTTATACACTGGCGACGCGTTGGTGAAATGGGTTACAAAGACATGAGAACTCTATGGTATGGTTATCAACATAAGTCATCGCGACAAAGTAAATAGTAGAAAAAGTCTGAGGATGTATTTCCAGTATGAGAGGGGGGGGGGATATACTCCAAGAGTTGCAAAAAAAGACCGTAAACGGAAGTCTACAGGAACGAAAAAGATTGACTGCCATTTCAGCTTCTTGGGTTAATGGTTGAACCAGATCAATGGAAGTTAGAAGTGAAATGTGGTATTCATAACCATGAGACTTCATTACATCTAGATGGTCATTCTTTTGTTGGCCGTTTGAATGATGAAGAGATGGAATATGTTGAACGAGCGACCTACATTGGTACCAACCCCAGAGATATAATGAATGGTGTTAAGAAGTTGAACGAAGATAATGTTTCTACCATGCGGACGATCTACAATGCACGACAGAAAAGTAGGGTTTTACAACAAGCGGGTAGGTCACAACTCTAGTTCTTGTTGGGGGAGCTTAAGTCACATAATTATTATGAATGACATAAATCTGGTAAAGACGATGGACAAATCATTACAGATTTGTCTTTTGCCCATCCAGTCAATGTTGACCTTTTGCGGACATTTCCAACGGTTTTGATTATGGATAGTACATATAAAGTTATATGATATGGTATGCCATTGTTCGAGATAGTGGGTGTGACGTGTACCTGATTGACTTTCTGTGCGGCATTTGCCTTCATGTCCGGTGAGAAGTTAAACAACTTCAAATACGCACTATTTCCTCCTTCATGGCAATTTGAGAATGAACGTATTCTGCCATTTCTAAAGACAAATAGTCTGTGATCATTAAACCGAAGGAGTCGAATGCTTCGTTCCTAACTTCTGGGGGCTCGTTAAACACCAAGAAAATTGGTCCACTAGTTATACACTTGTACCTCGTGGCTACCTCCTCACGAGTACGAGATCGAGGCATTTGTCTAGACGTAGACATTTTGCCGTACATGAAATACACCATACACAAAACTTCATCAAAGAACTCATCGGTATTATCGTCCGGCCGTTTGAACTTCACAGCTTTTGCATCCTTGAGTAAATGAGCATCATCAAATACACTCCAACCCATTAACAAAGACCTCAACTATGTTTGAAGGAAAGTTTTGTGTGTTTGGTGTTGTAAGATAGACTTCTTTAAATATAAAAATGAAAGGTTAATTTGACGGGAATTTAAGAGCGCGAAAATAAAAAACGCGGGAAAAAAACTGGGAAAAAATTCCAAGTTTCAATCGTGCACCATAGGTACTGTCTACTGTGTACCTATGGTGCACAGTGTAGTGTACCTATGGTGCACACTCGAGTGTACCAATGGTACACCACACTGTGTACCGATGGTGCCATGCACCGACCGGTGCATGATACCATCGTTAAAAGGGGGTGGTACCATCGGTACATGGCCCTTTTACCGATGGTACAATGCACCATGGGTACACCTTCTACAGTATCCATGGTGCACACACTGTTGTACCATTGGTACGCAGTAGTGTGCACCATAGGTAATACTGACTGCGTACCAATGGTGCACAATAACTTGTAATTTTTTGATTTTTTTTGTTTTGGTTTTAAAAAGTAAGCCTTATAGCGTGGATTGGAGTGGGTTTTATGGTGTTTTTTATAACGGTTGATGAATTTTATAAAATTATTGTTATGTTTTAAAGGTTTGATGGTAAGAATGGTGCGGTTTATGTTCATTTGCGGAATCTAAATTGTAATTAAGAATTCAAATTAAGTTTAACAAATCTGAAAGAAACAATAGAAATAACACATTAGATGTCATAATACTAAATATGATAGTTTAACAACTCCTACGAATGGATAAACAACTAACAAGTCCATGAAAAAGAAAGATCACAACAAAGCTAAAACAAGTCCAATAATGAGGACAAACAACCAAGGAGAGAAGAGCTGCAGGACTTGATCTCGCCACCTAAGCGCACCCGCTTCCCCACGCTCTACAAGCATAGTAACAATCGAGCGAACATCGTCTAGCAATCGGTCGTCCGTAGTACGTGGTGGTGGAGTAATAGTATGTCAACCATACTCAGCCAGGTACCTCCAGTAGGTGTTCGTCGCAGACTGTCTATATGTGGCAATGGTAAAGGTCAACCGATCCTCAGAAAGCAAGTGATAACACTAATCTAGCCATGCGCTCTCTCGCCACGTGTATCTCGCTAAATCTCCTTTCTTGTAACTTGGTCGGAGTACATGTGGGAGTTCGGGCTCATCCTGAACCCGTCCAAACTGGCGCATAACCCGATTAGGCATGTAGCCCTCGACCATGCTCATCATCCGCAAAGGATAAACAATGGTGCAGATCTCATGCACGGGGAACTGGACTCTAATGTCCTGGTATGGCTCAAATATGACCTGTTCCAAAACAGTAAAACACTTAGACTGTTTTAAAAAATAAAACTTAATATTAAAATGTTCATGACTGATAAAATTTAAACATTTACATCTGTCTCCTTGTGATCTGCAAGGAGAGTACGAACAACCGATTTAGAGCGGATTTTTTGTCCGACAATCCGCTTCGGTAGCCACTTCACAATCCGAGGCTGCCTCGCTACGTGTTCCGCATTCTCTGAGGCTCTAAACGTGGGGAAGTGGTCATAAATCCAACAATCAAGCATAGCTACAAATCCATAAAGGTTATGTTTCGATGCTTTCGAAGCATCACCCAAACCACGGAAAAGGAATGCCAATGCACTCGTACCCCATACGATGTCCCACAACCTAGAATCCATATTCGCCAACCCGTACAACTAGTCAGCCTTGACGCTTTTCTGACTAGTATCCGCAAAAATAGTGCAACCAAATAAGAACATAAGGTATGCCCGTGATACCTGGCGGATAGTCTCAGCATCAGTCTCCTCAACGTAGAGACCCCTGGTAAAAGTCTCCCGCAGCCACTTGATCTCGAAGCCAACGGCTCTGGTGGACTGTATCTCTGCGCGGACCTCATCCACTGTCAAACCTAACATACTAGCATAGTAGCTGTATGCCTCATCACATGGAGCCGTGACTACATCCAGGGTCCGACCAACTACAGGGAGACCTGTAATGCAGCTGACATCGTCGAGGGTAATCGTCATCTCCCCAAAAGAGAAATGGAACGTGTTGGTCTCCTGATGTCAACGCTCAACAAAAACCTCATCAAGCATGGAGTGCGTGAAGTACTGAGGTAAGTGGGCTATAAGAGGACCGAAAGGAGTCCGCATCAAATGTCGATACACCTCTGGCTGAGCACTGAGGTCCCACATACGAAGCACATTATAATGTGCATGTATGCCTAATGTAGTGCAACCCTGTAAATAAAAAACTAAGTCAGAAAATAATAATAGTAAAACCAATGACTAGACGTTTAATAGTTTGGTACTTACCTGTCCTATGAAGACGTGGTATGCCTCGTGCTCCTTGTAGTCAGGAAATAGAGGTATCTTGTTGCATTTGAGAAATGAAAACGTCTTCCGCTGCTCCTCAGTGTGGATCGCATCGATATGCTACTCATCGATGGTGTCTTGCTCAGGGTCCCTAATGGCATCCACCCTGTCACTAACACGTGGTGGATGTGTACTAGTATGCGCAAGGGACGGACCTCTGCGAGCGGGAGATGGAGGTGGTGGATCACTAGCAGTGGGAGGTGGTGATCGATGTGATGAAGACGTCTCTCGTCGTGAGCAGCCTCCGCCTCTGGTATCATCTACCGCAATCTCTGTGGCTTTTTCCTTCCTCTTCCCATGGTTGATTCGCCGCATTAAGGGTGTTAGTCGCATCATTCGCTAAGGTTACATATGAACATGTCCCAAGAACCGAAAATGTGGTAGCCGACTCTCTAGCGTCGGCCTCTTGCCCAAACAATTACCCCTGGATAACCGAACAAGAGAACCCGTCGATCATAAAGAGGAAAGAGCTGGATAATCGATCCGAAATCGCTTGTCAGGTGTCTTCGGTAACTATTTCGGATTGGCGACGGGATATCATAGCTTTCTTAGCCGAAGGGGTACTACCGGACGATGGCACGTCGGCCCGAAAGGTGCGCAGTAAGGCCCGAGGCTACGTTTTGTTGGGTGATGTGTTATGTAAAAAATCGTTCAGCTGACCCTTATTGAGGAGATTGGGGGTAAATGAGTTGCAGATCATTGTGTCCGAGTTGCACGACGGGGAGGGCGCGACCCACTGTGGTTACAAGGCCTTAATAAGAAGAATTTTTCTCGCCGGATTTTATTGGCCAACGATAATGACAGATGCTCAGCAGATAGTAAAAACCTGCGACACTTGTCAAAGATTTGCGAACGCGATAAACGTGCATGCGGTCCCTTTAGAATCTATATCTGAAGGATTACCCTTTGACCGATGGGGAATCGATCTTGTAGGACCGCTACCAATGGCATCTGGTGGGCGACAAACGATCGTGGTGGCTGTAGACTATTTTTCCAAATGGGTTGAAGCCGAACCACTATCTGCCACCAAGACTAAGGACATCATTAGGTTCATCTGGTCCAATATCTGTTGTCGGTTCGGGGTAACCCAGAAGCTCACAATGGATAATGGACCCCAATTCGATAGCGGAGAGATGAAACCTTTTTGCACAACTCACAAGATTAGGCAATATTTTTCTGCCCCATTCCACCCTCAAGCGAACGGGCAAGTCGAACTCACCAACCAGACAATTTTGGACGGCCTCAAAAAGAACCTCGAAGGAAAAGCTGGCAAATGGCCGGACTATTTGCAGGAAGTATTGTGGGCTTACCAAACTACGCCTCGAACGACGACTAAAGAATCACCTTATGCTCTGGTCTATGGCATGGACGCGGTCACTCCGGCAGAATCTATCTTTCCGTCCTTCAGGATCGGTACCTATGACGAAGAAGCAAATGGAGGCAACAGACAGTTAGCCCTCGACCTCATAGAGGAAAAACGGAACCGTGCTCAGCTAAATTCTCTACATAATCAGACCTTAATGAGGAGTCGGTATGCGACTAAAGTACGACGGCGGGAATTTCAAAGTTGGTGATAAGGTTCTGAGACGAGTTTTTCTGCATACCAAAGACAAACGCCTCGGTAAGCTCGCCCCAAACTGGGAAGGACCATACGAATTGATAGAGAAAGTCAAGAGCGGTACATATCGTTTACAAGATAAGCTCGGGCGTTCATTAAGGCTACCATGGAACATCGAACATCTGAAATTGTATTTGGAGTAATTTCATATTTTGTAAACTCTTGAGACTTATTTTGTAAATATTTTTTCTTTTTTTTGGGTCGGGGATGCACTCTTTCCTACCTCGGTGGCGCGAGGAGGTTTTAATGAGGCATCGATAGCACCCGACCCTTTTAATCAAAATTTTTTTGTCTTTCCATCTTTGAAGTGTTACAGACGATTCTGTCAGTTGACGAGCTGATCGACGAATCTTTTTAACAATCTTGACTACTTAACAGAACCTTCATCGGTTTTTCAGTGTTCAAACTGATCTACATCTTAAACTCCCGACCCTACGGGAAAATTTTCAATTTTACAGTGATCAACAAAACCTTCATCGGTTTTTCAGTGTTCGAACTGATCTACATCTTAAACTCCCAACCCTATGGGAAAATTTTCAATTTTATATTGATCAACAGAACCTTCATCGGTTTTTCAAGTATTCGAACTGATCTACATCTTAAATTCCCGACCCTACAGGAAAGTCCTTTATCGGCTTCTCAGTGATCAAACTAATCTACATCTTAAACTCCCGACCATTATATTTGGACCAACAAAACTTTCATAGGTTTTTTAGTAACCGAACTGATTACATCTCAAAATTCCGACCCTCACATGGATTTATAAAACTATTGTAGAATGCAACATTCACAAAAAATATAAGTACGAATAAAATATTGATTGTCTGGAACTTTTGTCTACAGAGAAGGTTCATAAGGGATTCCGCAGTCCCCACACTAACAGATCTTAAACAACAAAATACAAAAACACAAAAACCAAGGACGTCGGGAATCAAGCATCTTCGTCATCCGACTCGGTGTCGTCCAATTCGTCGTCTTCACAAACAACACCAGACGGGTGATCGTCTTCCGGAACGTCCAGCCACATCGACCCGAGGGGAAGTTCAGGGAAGCGATTATGAAAAGACAACACGTATGCGGTCTTAGCCTCGGCCGCCTCCTTCTCTATCCACTTCTTGCATTTTTCGGCAAAAAAAGTGTTAGCCGCCTTCAGTTCAGTAATCTCCCGCGCCAAACCCACAACACGATCCTCCCCGGCCTTCCTGGCCTGCTCCAAGGCTCCTTCGGTCTCCTTGAGTCGCTCCTCTGCCAGTTCTTGAGCAGCCTTAGCCTTCCGCACCTCCTCTTCCAGAACGGCAACTTTCGCCTCTGCGCCCGATAGCTTCTCGCTCAGTTCCCGTGCCCGACGCTCTTTCAGGGCCAAGGGCACAAGCATGTTGTACAAGGAGAGGGTCAGCCCGTCGGTTATCTGCAATGCGGACTCCCGGGCACAAACAGTACCGGAAGCTTCGTACCACTCGATGACGCCACCGCGTTTTTGGAATCCTTTGGGGGTCTAGCGTCGTCAGGGATCACCACTACGAGGTCGGCCATCGAACCACCCTTAGCACCCCCCCTCCCCCCGTATTGGTCGAACAGCTCCGGGACGGTAGCATTGTCGATAACCCCAACACCCGCGGCCGACCCGCTTTCTTTCCTTGACCGTCTAGGCCTTTTAGCATGAGCCCCCTCTGTGTTGGCCTTCCCCTTCTGCTTCTTCGCCAGATCTTGGGTCTGATCGGCCTCACCACCCTCAGCAGCAGCTTCATCCTGGTGAACCTGGGCACCCGCCTCTTCAGCCTCGGCATTGTCTTGCTCGACATCATCGTCTGATTTTGGGCGATTGTTAGGCGCCTTGTTGCGCTTCGGGAGATATAGGTGGGTATCGGGCGCCTCCGTCTTTACGATCAAGTCCTCTATACTCGGGGGCTGACGCAGATGCTTAATAGTAAGCACCTCTGATGAGCAACGCCAGAGGTTACTCATGATCAGGTTGGTGTTTTTAAAGGCCTGGTGCATTGCCAGACCCCAATGCTGCTTGGCATAGTCCTTCAATACTTGGAAGGTGGCTTTTCCCGATTTGAAGTAGTCCTTCTTCAGCCCCTGGACGAATTCCTTCGACACTACACAAAGGATCGGTTGAATAAAAAAAATCTGAAGCTTACCATCAGGAACCCATGTCCGCAGCAGTTGCCTCGGATTCTCCTTACTATAAGGGCGGCCATTTTCCCAGCAACCGCTAAGGAAGACGAAGCGGTGTTTCCAACCCTTATCGCCCTCAAGAAATTTGTTTACTATCTTCCATGTATTTTCCAGAGAAGAATAGAAGAAAGGGGACTTGGGAGATTTCGACATCCCGGACATGGCTATGTACTCCTCCATGGGCATGACCCGCCCTGAAAGGCGCGAGGCCATTATGCAAGACATCAACGTGTACCATGCATTCGGCATCAGCTGAGAGGGGCAGATTTTTAGAGTTCTGAAATACAGAGCAATCTCAGGGTCCAGGGGGAACCTGAGGCCCCAGTTGAACAGCTCGGTAAAAATCACAATTTCTCGTGACCGAACATGTACGGGAGTCTCCCTAGGAACGAGAAACCGAACGGTAACGCACTCCGGAATTCCCCACCGGATCAACAGCTCCTCTTGCTCGGCAGCAGAGAAGTAAAGATACTTGCCCTTAAAAAGAGAGATAACATTGCATGCAGGAAACCAGCGGTGATATGTGGTGGTTATGACCGCCTCTATCTCCTCGGGAAGTGGCTCCTCGGAGGGGCAGAGGCATTGCCAGCAGCAGCAATACCGTCTTCTGCAGGCAGAAAATCCACCTCCGATTCTTCGGTATTTACTACCGGAATTTTGTCAGAACAAAGGGCGGTGGCGGCGCATGGGTTGGATGGTCGAACAAGAGGGTCCGTAGGGCCAGAACTGCTACCAGTTTGGACCTGATGAGCTTCTTCTTGTTGTTGACGAGCGCGTTTGGGGTCCAGTTCCGCGGGAGTCAGTGGCCGCTGATTAAGACCTAAAAATGTCACAACAGTTTTAGTACCGGTTCGGTATCCTTGTATGGAGGGAGTAAGCTGAACCATCTCAGGAGAATTACCTCCCGCGGAAGAAGTTGTAGAGTTGGTTTCTCCCATAGAAAGAAATTAGGCTTTTCCGCGACATCGGGGCAGAAAAGGGGGCGGAGCAGCGTAAGAATTGACTAATGAAGACGTCAGACGGTTTAATTAAGCAATTCGGGAGTGTGGAGAACTATGCTAGAAGGAATGACAATGGGCTCTAGGCTTCGAGCACCAGATGGTTCGGGCAAGGTAAAGGACTCGGTAGGGATCAGATCAGCAAGAACACGGTCGTGGGGCTGCGGTACAGGCGTGAATGGCTTGGTGTCAGGGATCCAAATTAATCCCGCGCATCGGTATTCTTTAGCACGGTCACCAATGCTAGCCCAATCTACAAATCCGAACACCGGTTCTTTCTTCTTTTTGGGTTTTGGATTCTGCTTCGGGTACCTGTGTCTCAAAAAACAAGCTCTCTCTCTCTCTAGAAAAATTTGGACAACACTTTCTCTCTCTAGAACGCCTCTGAGAGCAATTTGTATTTGTGAGGTATTTATAGGCAACCCCACCTAGCCGTTGCCTGTACGGGAAGTCCAAGCGACGAAAAGCAGTGGGAAGTCGAAAGGACTCCTTAAGAGACTGTGCTGACAAGCACGCTTCGAGTTAACGGGCAACACGTGTCGCTTTTCTTCTGACGCATGCTGAGCCTATACTAGCCAACTCAGATGAAGACACTAGATGGGCCACTCTAACCTGATTCACTCCTCCAAGCCGGTTTTTCGGCCTGAGCCCATGGAAAAACCGCCTAGAGGGATCGGAAGCAGACCCAAGGTGACTCATAAACAGCTTCAGGACTGAATTTAGTTGGAAGAAAGTCTCCGCGCCCGATCTCTTAATAGAAACGTTGAGGGTCGGACATGCTGGAAAGAAAGGGTCTGCTCCGGGTAGACCAGTCATCAGTCCAGAGGGTAAGGGACAGCAGCGTTCCGAGTTGATTCTTTTACAAGTCTTCGTTCCCATTGCTCTCGAAGACTAGGGGGCTACTGATAAGGGAATAATTCGCCGGAATTAATAATAAGGAGTTAATTGTGAATAGAAGGAAATTAACATGACTATAATAGCGTTTGTCGTTTATTAGAGGATAATTTGTAAACAAAATATTTAATGAAGGACCAAAAGAGAAATAAAACAAGCCCACCAAGGACATTAATAGGTCCACCATTCCCTACTATAAAAGGAGACCCGTTATTCTTGGTAGGGGGGACATTCTGCAATATAATATTCTCTTTCCACTTTCTCTCTCTACATTCTCACTCTAGTCACATCAGGTCCAAGATCCAATATTCTTCTTAGTCATTTATTCTCTCATCACAGACGATACCCACGTACCTCCCACAACATGCTTTAAACATTGATGAACGGTAAAGGCCACAACATGCATCCTAGAGAGCCAAGATCTTCCAAATACAGCATTGTAAGATGGCACCTAGTTATCCTCTCTCAATTAGATTTTGAACTGGCTGCTTCGAAGTTATACAATTATGCGTGTCATGACCCACATCATTATGATACTTGCATAAACGAGTACTTCGAGTTTCTCTAAAGGATTGCAATGGGGTTGGCCTTCTAAAATGTACATTATTTTTAGTCTGTTATAAATTGTTGATACACTCTCACCCAGGTCATTCAAATATTCAGGTTGAACCAATAGGCCCCTTTTACTCCTGCCTTCTTGGCTTTGGTTGGACTGATTCTGCTTGGGCAGATGAGATCCTTGTCCGGATTCTTTTGATTTGTAACCGAATTGGGTTGTTATTTATGGAGTTAACACTGTAGCAACATATATGTTCTAACGAGGCCCCGTGGAATTTTTAGTTTCTTCAACTATGATTTGTTTTCCAACCTGATTTAAACCCCCTCAAAAGTCATTGCTTTTTTTTTCGAGTAACTGAATTGACTAAATTTCCTAGATATAAGCCTTGTCTTAAAGATGCATTGCACATGTTCACAACAATCAACCAGCGCATTCTTCGTGTTCACAAACCTACTTATATATTCCTTCAAAGATTTGTTTGGCTCCTGGGAACAATGAATAATGATATCACAATTCCCATTAACCTCTTTGCTTCCAACAAACTGTCTCCGGAACACTACCCAGAACATGTCAAAATTCTTTATAGACTCTTGGAGGATAGTATTGTACCACTTAATTGCATTTCCTTTAAAGGTTTGTGAGAAGGCCTGACAGAGTAGCTTGTCATCTTCGTCAAAGTTCATCATAAAGTTCTTGAATTTCTCGAGATGGTTGTTTGGATCTTTACTTCCATCGTACTTTTCCATCTTAGAGCTATCGAATCGTTTGGGAAAGTGTCCGGGAAGAATTTTTAAAAACGAAAGAGATTGTCTCCAATTATGAATATGGCTAAATATAGTATCTTCATTAGAAGTAGCAAATATACCTGGTTCGGATTTACAAGCAAACATTTCTGATGAGTCCGAATATTGCTACCTCTCCGGACGGGGACAATTCGGACTAAGATCACCAGACCGGACAGGGTAGTTCGAACACCTTACCCATTGGACTGTTCGGACAAGGACTAAAGCACTTAAACACCTAAACACTTCTTGACTAAGCTGTTTGCTCTCCTACTAAGAGCTCATGGGTCCTTGAACATGACCCGGGTCCATTAAACATGACCTGAAAGCCCATAAAGCCCAAATACAAAGGTATAAATACCCAACCACCCGCATTAAATATGGGTAATGAAAATAAAATATAACCAGACTGCTGAATTCTCCCTCTACTCTCTACTCAAACATTAAAATACCTCCACAAACTCTAAACAAATTACAAATTTACCCTCAGACGAAAATTAACCACACCAATATCGATAAGCAAATGGTCAATATGGTGATCAGCTGAACCCTTTTTTTACTTGATACCTCTTTATCCCTTTTTTCTTGAATTTTTCTTGGTCAGCCTTAATATCTTCTTTAAACGTCCTTCATCACTACTGGATGAAAGTGACTCTTCAAGGTCTGAGATGTTGCTTTGATGTTGTACTCACCGCCCGTTTAGACCGATGCGTTTTCTTGGAGCTAACATGATTATTTGTAAACTACTTATTTTTGCCAGGATCATCGGCAGGGGGAAGTCCAGACGCATCAGAATTTTATTTTATTTCCTTTCCCATCCTGTTTCTGAGCCCTTAAAGCTTCAATTTCAACCCTTAGCTGACATAGTGTGCTCATTAGGATCCATCTGCTTCAATGATATCCGAACTGCTTTGTTCACTGGTTTCAAATCTGAAATTCAGGCACCATCGCCTCCAATTGTGGTCACCAATTTGGTGAGGAATATTTCTTATCAAAGAGTATTCTTGGAAAGAGTTTGATCTTTATCAGGTATTTATTTTTAGAGTGAAATGTAGGGAGATAAAAGAGGTGTATCTTAGCTATCACATTTTCTTGAAAACATCCCTCTCTTAAATGAGGTTGTTGGGGTATTTATACTTGTTTTATAATCCATGGGTCGTTCGGATCAGACTTTAGATTCGGGTTGATCTTCAAATCCCAATACCTAAACAGGTTAGCACACATCTGAATCATGATTTACTTAGCTGTATTGTTCAGCGTAGGTTTTGTACAAAACATGTCTGAATTATCCATTCGGTTTAGGCAGTAGTAACCTTCCAAAAATATCTGAACCTATCAGTAGCTTCATTGAAAAGCTCATACCCATTATTGGTATGAAGGGCCAACCTTTGAACCAAGTAATAATTTGGGCATAAAATAGACATGAAAGCTAAATACATATAAAATTATGAATAAAGAAGAAAATATATAGCAAAATACATATAAAATTATCAATAAAGAAAAAAATATATAGCAAAAAATATATATAAAGAGACAATTAGTTAGATTCATATGTCCTAACATGGGAACGAATGTATTCCTTCTCTTTTTAGTCCCTATCCCACTCATCGAGTTGTATATGAACTCTTTTTTCCACTGTTTTTAGAGTTGGGAATATTTTTAAGAATTATGACACCTTATATCTTGGTAAAATAAAAAAATAAAAAGTATATTTCATATTATAAATTTTATCCGAGGAAAAAATTACAAATCTTAAACTCTTCATACACGCGTCTAGAAGAATAATGGTCCACATCAACCTCCTCTATACTTTAGGAAAACGTTTTATGAGACATATATACGCTCCTTTAAAACAAATTTAACAAGTCTTAATTAAGCGGGAGTCAAAGGAAAATATAAAAGATATATGTAAAAAATGATTACTTCTCCTTGCAAAGCATCCAAAGAATTTTTCTCGTTTCGAGAACTAGATATGTACATTAGAAATAATTCCTCATTCCAAAATATTTATTGAATAATATTATTCCATGGTATAAACATATTCATGTGTAATTAAAATCTTAGTTTCTACAATGCCTAAAACAATTCTCACAAATTGACTTCCCTTATGTGCAACATTAGAACCTAATTTTGGCATTTGCTAAAAGTAGAGCAGATGAAGACCCAATTGCATGAGTATGAAAGGAAGTGTCAAACTGTTTAGGAGGGCCAACTTTACCAAATTCACAAAAAATAATAATCATCTGAGAGAAATTGTGGTATTACATGTATAGGAACACCATCAACAACATGATTTCCATAAGGAACCCCGAGGAAAACCATAACCAGATTAAGTAGATGTATTCTTATGAGGATGGTGAGATGTTATAACATATTGGGGAATCATTATCTTTAATTGAATCGCTGATAGAAATATCAAGTGGCAATTATTGCTCCAATTTGAATTATCAGACTATGCTGCATGTTCATCTAGATGAGCCTGCAGATTTCTTGTTACGACCATTTTTAAAACAAAGAAGATGAAAAGCATTAAGATTTATAAAATAAAAAGTAAAAACATATTTAAAATTGGGAAGTTTAAGTATAAAATAAAAAAGATAGAAAAAGCTTTCAAGAGTAAAAATGGAGGATTCTGTAAAAAAAAATGAAAAAAAAGAATGTTATTTATTGGAAAAGATCGTCAAATTTCAGCCTATAAATATATTAATCAATGCTTTGTATTATTTTGCAAATTAAATGCCCTGACCAAAAGGAATCTAAGAGTCAAGATAACAAAATTGATTTCAATAGGTAACACGAGTGCGAAAATAATAAAATAGTTATAGGCATTTGATGTGTGCTAAAAAATTCGTCACTTTCCTATCAAGCATGCAAATCATTTTCTTCAGCGCTTCACCACTTAGTATTTTTTACATACACGAAGTGAAAAAAGTTATAATCATGCATAATTTTGAAAAAAAATTATGAATAAAAGAAAGTCCTAGACACGCTGAATCATGAAGTCTCTGATTACTTGCTCAACAACACAAGGTTACTAATTAGTTCTTAGTGCATACTTTGAAATGACCAATGGGGCTACTCTTATATATCCATATGCACTATGAAGCAGTGATTTCAAACAAGTATCTCTCAAGTTCTTGTCGATGTTAAAATGAATAAAGTCAATGTCGGCGAATAACTAACTATTAGTAAATATAAAAAAAATGTTACTTATACATGTAATATATTTCTTAAAAAATAAAAAATTATCCTCGATAGAGGTTTGGATCAGCAAACTGTTTTAACATGACAAATATAAGATCAACATATCTGAAGACTCTTCTGAATTCATCCATAATTGGTGTAGTAGTTTGGCTCAGCAAACTATCGATTGGTAATAAATATTCAATTCAAAACTCCAAGACAATCAAAATGTGATAGAATCACAAATAATAAAGACAACAAAGCTTCAACTAAAAAAACATACTTCAAAACTCTAGCATTTCCTCGATATTCTCTCGTGGACTAGGAGGGGCACTAATAATGGTCGAAATGGTATAGGTTGAAACTCGTCTTTAATTTAAAATTATAAGATTGATAAAAACAACAAAGCTTATGTTGTAACATCAAAATTTCAAGATTCTCATTTTAGGAATTACTTAATTTTTCAATAATAAAAAATATTATGTTCTAACTAAATCTCCAATTTCTCTCTAACAACCAAAAGAGTCTACAAATTGTTGGTTTCTTCCACTCTAATACGAATCTTAACTAACACCTTTTAAATATCAAACAACCTAAAAACGATTTAATTATCTTCAGATCTTTCATCAAATCACACCTAAACATACTTATATCTTACTATTTTTTATATAAAATATTGTGTTAAACCATTATCCTCGTAATTTTTTCTATCAATTTTGTTTTAGTGTAAATATTTTATTTATTAAAAAACAATAATAAAATATTATTACATGAGTTTTGTTTGAATAATGTAGGTGCACTTTAACCACAAGTATTGGGGAGACTTACGTAATGGGTCTAAAATTTGTCTCTATTTACTCAAGTATACCCCAACATATTCATTTTACAAATAGATCCAACCCATTTTAAAAAAGACTCAATTATCTATAAAAACAAAACAATTACATCCCCAAATCAAAATAGTTAACCCCAATTTGAAAATCAATTCTTTCTCCTCAAACTTTCTTTGTCATATTATAAATCCATTAAGGGTAAAATTATATTTAAAATTTAAGTTTGGACTAATAGGTAAATAAAATCCTATTTTGGTAGATATTGGTAAAATCTATTTGAGGCTAGACTTATTAGTAAATTGGATACATTTTTGTACCCAATTGATATAAATCCCCAAAAGGTTATATTATGGAAGTGAAAGAATATGTTAAAATTATGTTAAAATTGACAAAAGGTTATTGTATTGAATTTAATTTGGTATCACTGACTAGAATCATATTGTTCGTGTTTGTCCAATTATTTTCATCTATATAATTTTAAAATTTCGGAAAAAAGTAACGTTACTTAGGGAATATGTCCAGTATTTTTTTTTCTTTTTTTTTCGGAGGGAACCCGCAGCCGCTACTCAGAGTGCAATGAGTGCGCACAGGGTAAACCCTCAGTCTGACGCGATAGCCTGCAAACCAACGCCAGAAGATAAACCACACAAGGTGACAGGCTCAACCGAGAAAGCGTTTGTAGAGGGACTCGAACTCATGACTTTTTGGTCATAAAAATGTCATACTCAACCAACTCGGCTAATATTTTCTACTCCTCGAGTCCGTGATAATAAGAGATTATTCTTTTATGTTAAATTAGATATTCGTTTACATTATCAAGACCGTGTTAAATATTCATGACCTATTACATTCTTTGTTTTATAAAACGGATGGACCATTTACTTTTTAACCACTTAGAATAATATTTACTCGTTTTAATAACTGTGCCACCTTTTAGAATTCCATTGTTATGGAAAAAGGAAATATTGTATAAGAATATAATAATCAATTTTGAAGGCAAGCAAATTAAGTCATTTTATCTTCGCGACCTTCTGGATTACCAACCCATCTTTACCTATAAAACCCTATTTCATCCTCACTTCTTCCTACACTTCTCTAATTTACGGTATTCACCCTTATATTCAGTTTTTTCTGACCAAAGCTCTTGCGAAATGGCCGCAGCTTCTCAAGTGAAAACATTAATCATGCCAGACCAAACCAAAGTTGTAACCGAAGTTGCTGCAGGAGACAACACTAAGTCATGCCTCTCTTCATTATTAGAAGCTATGCTCGGAAGTCGTTTTCAAATTATAGCTTTCGACACCGAATGGGGTGTGAAATATGTTCCTTCAGCTAATAAGCATGTACCAAGCATTTCATTGATCAAACTTTTTACTTGTAGCCGTTGTGTCCTAATCCGCCTCAGTGGTATTACGTCTCTGTGTCCATCACTGATGCAGTTTTTTCTAGTAAAAGACATAACTTTTGTTGGATGGAAGATTAAGAAAGATGTTGAACAGCTTGAAAAAGAGCATGGTATTATGTTTAGAAATCCAGTGGAACTAAGTGAAAGTAATAGTACTTGCGTGAGGGATACGTACTTGACGGAGCTTGGTAGGTTTGAGCCAAGAGATATTGATATGATATGGTCCAACTGGCTGAAGAAAAATCTTAGTGATAAGCAGATCGAATGTGCAACCATTGATGCTTATGTAATTTACAGTCTTGGTCGTCGTGGTTATTATATAGATCATCAGCCGAATCCAGAGATGAGATAAGAGGAGAAGAATTTTTTTATTAAAGCTTTTTGAGATGTTGCTTTGATATATCCTATATTTATATCTGAGGATTATTCTGTTAATGACAGAATAATATTTTTGATTAATATAATATTTTTTCTGAAATACAAAATCAAATTTTTGAGCATTATAAAATATATTTTTACATACAAAATATACTTTCCAAATTTTTGAGTAATATATTAATTAATTAATTAACTTATTTCTAGCTTAATTTAATTTTGGTTCCAACACAGTCCTTATTAAGTATGAATCAATTGGTGCAGTGTGATATTGTCTGTTTTGATTTTGGTACATTTCCGAAAGACCACATCAGTTGAAGCTAGGATCCTCAAGTATTCTCTGTGAGAAATTTATTGCAGAATTACTAGGGATTCTATAGTTTCTTGCTAGGGAAGGAATGTCGTAAGAGTAGTGTTAGAGTGAAAATAAGCAGGTTCTTTGACTGCTACGCTTCTACTGTGCCACACTTAGCGCTCTACGTCAGTGGCAAAAACCATTTTGATGGTGAGGGTTGGTTCAAATTTTTGTTATTCAAACGGCTTCAATGAATTTCTATTCGGACTTAACTTCAGTACTGAATTATTTTTAGAACAGATAAAAAATTGTACAAATCTGACACTAATATGCTGTTAATATCTATTGACAGTCGGCTTGCCATTGGCAACGGAATATATAAAACTTTGTTGATAATCTGAGCCAAATGATAACCGATAGCAAAACCATTGCATACATTAATCATTTGTTTTTTTTATTTGAATCTGCCTGCTAAGTGTTTTCACTTTTGTTACAAAACATCCTAATCCTAGTCCTTACATTGGTATTCCATAAAATATGGAAAACCGTGGGTTGCTGAATTAGTATTCGGCAATAACTATTGTAGGTATCTTTTATTTTTATTTTTATTTTTTTTGACAAAAAAATTAATGTATTAACTAAATGAATAAGAACAACAACAAGGACCCAATCAACCAGGGCCAAAAAATAAAGAGACAAAGGCCCAATACCAGGCAACAAGACTCAGGACCAATAGTTAGCCCCAAATCAAAACAAAACCCTAATTGGAACCCTAATTCCATTCGATCTCTTTGTCTTCTCCCTTTCACAAACAAACCCTAGATCTCATTCTACTGAAATCTCCAAAGCCATCACCACTCCATCCCCATTTCGATCATTACTTCCAATCTAAAAGCTTTGCACCCAAAATTACCCTAACCTGGGTATATGTACCCAACACCTAGACTTTCAACAACCATAATCGCACGAAGGGGATTAGGGGCATCGTGACTTGCAAAGGATCGACTCCTCTTCTCCTCCAGTGCCCACTTCGAAACCCAATCAGCAGCCACATTTTCCGATCTGGAAATGTGGCTGATTTTCATGGAAGGGTGAATTAGTGCTCTGAAAACCTCATCCATGAATCCGTTCATCACATCACCGGAAAATCTACTGATCAGGGGCAAACAATCCGACTCAATGTCGACGTCGCTCCATCCTCTTCTGTTACATAGAAGCAGTGCTTCCAACAAAGCTCTCCTCTCAGCCTGAAGTGGAGACAGCTTCCCGAAAAGAAATCCAGCTCCCTCAATGCAATTCCCCAGGTCATCGCGAACAAGGAGTCCACCATAAGCTTCACCAGAGTAACAACAGGCACCGTCTGTATTGATTTTCAGCCTTCCCTGAGCAGGAGCCTTCCACGTCCGGTAAGTTAACTTCCTCTGATTAATAGAACTGGTACCAATTTTTGCACCTGCATCCATAACGTGAACTCAGTGCTTAGTTTTTAACTTAGAATCCATACCCAAAATAAACCGATTAATTATGCCCACTGCATTATAAGTTATCAATAGGTTTACCAAACTTACAGTGATTTCTGTTATACCATATTGTTCATACAATTAGTTGAGGCACAATATGGGTGACATGAAATTTACTGCAAGTTGAACTGAACCAAATGAGGAACATATGCCTCAAGCTCATAAACCTCCTCACTGGAATCCTGAACATGACCCCATAGTAGTTCCATAAGTGCCAGGCAAAACTGCAACTTATGAAGAGGTGAGTTGTATCTTCACAGTTGCAGCAAAACTGGCACTTTGAAACGATATAGAAATGCTTCTTGGAGAGTACACTATCAGTAGGAACAAATTTTTTTAGTATCTTCTAGCTTAAAAACGAAAACTTTGTTGGTATAAAGTTATGCCAAATTGTTTTGAAAAAGAATGAACTGTTACTTTTAATTCTAATGTTTTCCCAAGTGGTTTTTGTATTAAACTTTTTATCTTTTGACAGACTCCACTCTATACAATCCTCTTGATCATCATTGATTTTAACACCACATATGTGTTGATATCTCTCATGTGAAAGAAAAGATGTAAGATTGGAGACCCATATGTTTTCTTTCCAAAATGACTTAACCTGAGCTGGAAGGTACCAAGAATTTTGATCAGTTATAATGGGAGGCATCCCATGCCATAAGTCTTTCCAGAAATCTACATTTCCTTGCCCTACCTTCCACTGAATAAATAAGTCAGCATTTTCTCTTACAGAACAGAGACTCTTCCATACTATAGAGTCATTTATACCACACTTAGCAGTAAGTGGGTGCCTTTCCTTGCAATAGGTATTAGAGATTAGGTCAGACCAAAGGGACTTCCCTTTTCTAAACAAATACCATAGCTTATATGCAAAGGTGAGTTGAATATCAGACAGAAGTTTGATATTCAATCCACCTTCCTCAAAGGGCTTACAAAGGTTTCTCCAACCAGACCAATGAATTGCACTCTCATTTACTTTAGGTCTCCATAGAAATTTGTTAAAACAGAGTTCAATTTTATTCAAAATAGTTTTTGGAATAACACTGTTTTGAATCCAGAAAAATATGATGGGGTGAAGAACATGTCTTATCAGTGACAATCTGCCACTGTAAGACAAATTCTCCATATCCCATTCATTGATCTTATTATATATTTTTGTTAAGAGAGGAGTGTAATGCTTCCCTTTATTGTTAGCAGCTATGGTGATGCCCAGATAACTGAATGGAGCATTTTCAATCTTGAACCCCAAGGTTGCATTGATTCTAGCAGAGTTAACATTGGATCATCTAGTAGAGGTAATAATTTTGGTCTTTTCACTGTTAATCAATTGCCCAGACTCTATCCGATATTGGTCTAGCAGGTGACTCAGGATTTTGATGGATGATGGAGCACTGTTTGAGAAGATAATAACATCATCTGCAAAAGCTAAACATGGTAAGATGTATCCAGACTTTAAGTAATACTGCATTTTGTTATTCATCTCATATAAGTTCTCCAAACCCCTTAAGAGGGCTTCCTCAGCCAGGATAAAAAGGCAATGAGATAAAGGATCTCCTTGTTTTAATCCAGTTTTCTGAGGGAAATAGCCTGAACAAGTCCCATTTATTAATACAAAAATCATTACATTATAAATTAGCCTATAGACCAAAGATAGAATATCATCTGAAAACCCAAAACATTTTAAAGTTTTAATGATAAAGGTGTGAGACAATCTGTCAAACGCCTTTGTCATGTCAAGCTGTAAAATGATATTGCCTTTTGAAGGCTTTCTTCTAATGTTGTGAAGCATTTCCTTAATGGTTAAAATGTTGTCATGAATAAGTCTTTCTTTCACAAATGCACTCTGCCCTCTAGATATAATTCTGGGAAGAATACAAGAGATTCTCCTATTAATGAGGGCAGAAAACAGTCTGTTCATAATGGTGCACATACTTAATGGTCTATAGTTGTTCCAGGTAATTGGATTGGCCACTTTAGGGACCAGCACAATCCCAGTAGCAAATACTCTTTTTGGAATAGCACTACCAGCAAGGTAAGCATTCAATGCTTTACAAAGATCACCACTAATTATATTCCAACAGTGTTTAAGGAAAAAAGTATTAAACCCATCAGTGCCAGGGGCACTGTCGCTCTTCATGTCATTGATAATTGCTCTGACTTCCTCCATAGTAGTAGGCTTAGTAATCTCTCTATTATCCCTGTCCAAGACAAGCTTAGGAATGTTTTTTAGTACAGATTCATCATCACTAATAGTGTTACTATTTTCAGGTACATTGGAAAGGATCATTTTGAAGTGATCAACAGCTGAAGAAGCAATCTCAGATTGATCAGTAAGCCAAATATCTTTATCTTTAATTCCAGCAATAAAGTTTCTCTTTCTTTTCTTGGCTACAAATCTATGATAAAGTTTTGTATTCCCATCACTATCTTTTAGCCAAGAATTGAAAAATTTCTGTTTCCAATAGCATTCCTCATCTTTTAATGCAAGGATAAGAATGCTATTGGCTTTAGAAAGCTTTGATTTTGAAGTGTTATCTTTAGTGTACTGGTGAATCAATTCACAGTTTTCAACATCAACAGTAGCTTCTTTAACTTTATTAAAAATGTTTCCAAAAGTTGTAAAATTCCAATTTTTTAAATGCTTCTTCAATCTCTTAAGCTTATACCAAAAGATTGTGCTTTCCTCACCATTACAATGCTTGGACCAATTCTGACTTACACAATCCATAAAGTCAGGATGGTTTGCCCAAGCATTGATAAACTTAAAAGAACCCTTCTTGATATTAGAAATACAAGAAATGACTTTACTAATTGAAAGTAAAAGAGAAGCATGGTGAGAATAAGTTCTGACCATGTGGCAAACCTGTAAACTTTAACCATTAAGCATCTTTTGATTAATGAGCACCCAGTCTAATCTTTTCCAAACATTATTGTTGCTCCAGGTATAACGTGATCCAGTGTGACCAGGCACTTCCAGATTACAGTTCCTTATGAAGTCATTGAAGTCCTCAGCCCCGTTCCCATCATAAGTCATGCAACTAAGCTGATCATCAGGACATCTTATGGTGTTGAAATCCCCAGCAAGGACCCAAGGCATATCACAGGTAATGTTACTAAGCTGGCTTCAAAGCATCTTTCTCTGCATTCTCAAATTTTTAGCATAAACAGAAGTAAAACAGCAAGTAAAAGCAGCATGATTGATCTCAACATGTAAATACTGATCTTGATCATCAATAACCGAAACACTAACTTCATCAGACCAAAGCAACCAAATTTTATTAGATGTATTAGCCAAACAGTTCACAAACCCAATCCTCCTAGCAACCAACTTCACCTTGTCAGACCTAACCATGGGATCTTGAATAGTAACTAATTTAACATTCTCATTTTTAATAATAAACTTAAGCCTAGCAATCGTAGGATTATTATGAACACCCCTTGCATTCCAACTAATGAACTTAATCATTATCAGATGCGGAGTTTTTTAGAACATTTTCTCTCTTTCTAAGAGAGTTTATAGACAGTCTATTTGAGTTGCTATTTCTGTTTGCAGATTTGATCTTTCTTGATATAACTGTCTCAAAATCTTGCTCAAGATCATTAGTGCTCGTCCTTGGAGAAGGGTTATAACTACCAGCCTTTCCACCACGAGGAGAAGCCTGCAAATTCTCTTCTTCCTCTAGATTCTGAAGGGCACTGATGATATCAGGATCATTATTGGAGGCAGTTCTCTCCTTCACCGGAATCACCACACTCGTAGAAGGACAAGACACAGATGGCCTGTCTTTCTTTGTAATAATCGATTTAAGTTTCCTCCTGTATACATGATTAAAGGTTTGGACCTTTGTAGGCTTAGTAACATTATCAGACTTGTCAATTTCCTGTAAAGACTCTTGATGAATAACCTTTCTTGCAATAATATCAATCCTTTCTTGCTCTTTCTTAGAATCCATAGTTGAATTCTTTTTACATTTATCAGACTCATGACCAATATGGTGACAGGACTTACAATAACCTGGGGCATTTTTATAACTAACGTTTATGTAGAACACATCGCCCTCACCAAATTCCACGCTCAACTTCCTCTTAAGTAATCTTGAGACATCAATCTCAATCAATGCAAAGCATGCATTCCAATTTGCCCTATTAACCTCAGGAATCACTACATGATGAACCCTCCCAAGAGAAGATGCCAATTCATGTATAACAGAACTATTATACATAAATTCTGGCACTTTTTCGAACCTGACCCAGAGCAGAGCAACCGGGCACTCAAAATTTCTTGAGCTTTGTGGACACCACTTAACAACTCTCATCATCTTGCCATCTAGCTTCCAAAACCTACTCACCCAGAGCCTTCCAGCATCCTCCAACACAGAAAACTCGACAAGAATCTGTCTTGTGTCGATCGTAACATAAGTATACACACCCTTGAACTTGAATGACTCAAGAAATGTTTGGAACGCCTGCCTCTTAGGGATGCCATCGTTGAACTTGACTATGAGGGTAGTACTTGACTGAGAACAAAGATTAGCCTTCACCTGTCTTGCGAACCGGATGACATTGTGATCATCGAACGATGTAACACTTTCCGATTTGTACTCTGTAAACTCATCTTTTTTCATTACAACGTCAGAGTACAACCTATCAATTGAAACCGCCTTAGAATCAGTAGTCACAGAAGCCTTGCCATTCAGGGGGGAAAGCCATTGTCTTGAGAACCCATGATCATTCCACCGGCCTTCAACAGGCAGTGCCTGCGAAGGCCAAATCTTCAAACGTAGACGCAGTAGTAACTCGAATCAGATTACAGAAAGATACAAATAAACTAAATCTCTTCTTAGAACAGTTGTAAAGGAATGGAGAAGTTTCTTAGAGGTTAAGAAACAAAATCTCTTCTTGGAGCTTTCTTGAGAGAGAAGACATTCAAACGTATTCAACCATTGTAGGTATCTTTTAATATCAATATATTTTTAATCAGTTTTTTTGTTATTTGTGATTTTTTAAATACCATATTTTTTAAATTATTACTTCAAAAAAATTTAAAATACCATTGGGTTTTTTTATTAAGGACAAACAAAACCATATTTTTTTTTCAAGTTCTGAAATTACGTGTAAATTGGTTGTAAAATAAAAAAAAACTTAAAATATATTATTTATGGAATTCATTTTGTACATATAAAAGAAATTCAAATCCTAACATATGTATGTATGTATGTATGTATGTATATATATATGTATGTGTGTGTTTGTTTTTGGAAATTTGTTAACTTAGGGTTTGAAAGATATAAAGTTTGGATGTTCAAAAAAATTATGTTGCAAAAATAAGATGAAAATAGTTGCGAAAATAGGATTTTGGTTGCGGAAGATGTCTATTTGTGTTATTTTCTCTCGGCTGTTTTTTCTGTATTTTTTTATTATAAAAATGTCATATATTTCAAACCATAGCTCCAAACAACTGAAAATATCATTGATTTTGTTTTTTTTAGTTGCAAAAATTACGTGTAACTTGGTTACAAAAATAGAAAAAAAAACTCAAAATATATCACTCACGAATTTCATTTTTGTTCGTCTTTAAAGAATAGAAAATAAAATGTATTTTTATTATTTTTAAAGTTATAATTTGAAAGATATGGAGTTTTGAATGTTAAAAAATATAGTTACGAAAATATGTGCAAATGTGTTTTAAAAATAAAGAGAAATTATGTACGAGAATAAGTATTTTGTTGCGGAATAAGTTTGATTATGTGATTTCTTTTGTGATTTTGTTTAAAATGTTATTGTTCAAGCAATAGCGTCAAAAGTATCTTAAAAGACAATTGATTTTTTTTAAGACGAATAAGACTAGATCTATGGATGACATTTGTTTATTTTTTTAGTTGCGAAATTACATTTAAATTCGTTACGAAAATAGAATTTTTTTAAAAATATATCACTCATGAATTTCTTTTTGTTCGTCTTTAAAAGTACAATATCAATAAATATCCAAAACTAAAGTTATACTCCACTTACTACTTTTGCTATCATGGGCTAAAAATTGGTTAGACCATTTCATTTGTGACTTGTCTCATTTTAGTCCATACACTAATTTTTGTATGGAACTAGTCTCCAATGTTTTCAAAAATACAACAAGCTAGTTGTTTATGACATCATCGGCTCTTTTAATCCAAATATGTTTTTTTGACCATTTATGTGAGCTTCCACGTAAAATGTTGACGTGGACGCTATAAGTAATTATATAATTATTGTTAATCATTTATCTTTATTATTTACCTAATATTTGGTCCACTACTTACCCAACCCATTAATAAATCTACCCCTATAATAACCGAACTCATTCTAATCAAAAGATCCAAATTCATAACTAAAATGATAGTAAACAAAAAACTCTCCAAAAATTGATTTCAATCTTAACCTTAAAACATAAATCTATTCCCAAATCAATTTTTAGATCCTCCCTAAAACCCCTTTTATTTTCAATCACCTAACCCACTTTTCTTGTAATATTTTCTTTAGTTCTAGTATCTTTATGATCTGTTTCAATCACATAACCTTAAAAAATCTTCTTGTCTCACAATCAAAACCGTCTCTTTGTTGTTCAATTTCATTAAGCACAAATTCACTTATTATCAATTATTCTTAGCAAACACCCATTCAAATTCCCTATTTATTAATGCATTATTCAGCTACTTTTCATAATACCACAAATACGCTTTTATACAAAATCATCACACATCTTTTAAACCGTTATTTGGGAAAACAATTTGAAACTACCATTTGTTTCATTTTTTGAAAATAAACAAAACAAGATCCATGAATAATTTTTTTTAATTTTTTTTCTTGAATGTAAAACTAGTATTAAATGACAAATGTTAAAGACGAAGTACGAGGTATGAGAGACGAGAGACGAGAGGCGAAAGACAATAGATACAAGGTGAAAGATAAAAAATGAGACAAGATACATGACATAGACGAGAGATGATTGCGAGATGAGAAATGCAAGATGTGAGATGTGAGATGCTAGACGAGAGATTACACACGCGAGACGAGAGACAAGAGACGAGATCCAATAAAATATAGACGAGAGACACAGGAGTGAGACGCGAGACGAGCATCGCGATATGAGAGACGAGTCTCGCGTCGCAAGACGATAGACACGGGACAAGAGATCTGAGATGAGACACAAAAGACGAGATGAGAGACAGAGATGCGGGATGAGAGAGAATAGACTAAATATTTCGGATGAGATATGTGAGACGAGAGACACATGACGAGATATTTTAGTAATAGAATGAGTTTTTTCCTCTAACAAATAAATTCATTTTTAATTTTTGGTATTTGATCTTCTGTTGATTTGGTGCTCCATACTTTTGCATAATGATTGATAAACTTATCATTTTAATCTGTAATATCTTTTAACTATCTGACTTTGAATAACATATATCTGTAAAATAGAATTGATGATAATTTATAGTCAAGCATAAAGCTTTCCAGAGTTGTTAGGGGCTTCCTGAAGCCTTAAATCTTGCCAAAGTTGTTAGTAACTTAATGAAGCCTTATCCTTTGAAACATATGTGTTATTATAGTCGGGATTGTAGCCTTTAGATCCAGATAGGATCCAATAGATTGCTTATTACTTTTGGTGTAATTATTGTCATCGAGTCTAAGGTACCCAGTTTCTAAACTTTCAAGTAGAGTTGTAGATCTTAGGTAGTTAGGAGCATTAGCTTGATTGTAGACAGATTTTATAGGTTCTTCCACTATTTTTTTTTCAATCCAATCAACATTAAAATTATACTCTTGATAGACATTAGTTATTTTCATTTGATAAGAGATTAGATTCTTGCAACACTTAATTAAATGAATTAGATACCAAAGAGAATTATCATATATTAGCATCTCAATTAATAACTTTGAGTTAGTTTCAATATCCAAACGTACAATGCCTTCATTTTTGTACATTATTAGGACATCTATTAAGGCCATACATTCAGCAACAGTAGGTATATTTTTATCATAAAGTTTACCAAAAGCTTTAATGATGTTACCACAATTGTCTTTAATGAGATCTCCACCATTAGTCTCCTCATTGGACCAACAAGCTCCATCTATATTAAGTTTTAGTCTATTGTATGTAGGAAGCTTCCATTTAAGTGTAAGAGTATATCTTTATTTGTTTAGATATTGAATACAACATAGCATTATAGCAGGCTTAGAGTCCAGATACCAGTGAGATCTTTTAAATAATTTAACACCATCCAACCTATTAATAATATATATTATATGCTCTATCATTGTTTCGGAGGAGGCATCTTACCCCTGATGTTTAACTTTGTTCCTTGTAGACCACATTACCGAATAGATGATTAGAGGGAGAATATTCCTGATGTAGACCTCCTTTTCATATGAGGCAATGGCATATGATCCTTTATTAGAATACCAAATAGCCCTGCATAATATCTCAAGATTTCCCAAGTTGAATGACACTGAACAAATACATATTGGATTAATTCCACATTCTCACAAAATTGGCACTTTGATGACATAGAGAAACCTTTATTTTGAAGGACAATATCTATATGGATCCATTTATATAGGAGTCTTCATATGAGGATAGAGCCCTTTTTAGGAGTTATAGAATTCCAAATATTTTTAAAGAGATTAGACTTATTTCCTTTGAGTTTTATATTATCCCAAGTATCTTTTGTTTTGTAGTTACCAGATAGGGTAATTGACCATTTGATGGTACCCTCTAAATAATTATTAAGACTGATTTTCCTGTTTTTTTAAATATCTAAAGGTGTAACTGAAAATTTTAATTTGTCCAAATTCCAACCTCCATCAGACTAATAGTTCTTTATTCAGTCAACCTTATATCATATGTTGTCTGCATCTACTCTTAACTGGATTAAAGGTTTGGTATCACACCATATCTCAAGGAAAAAATCAATATTCTCATTACCAACACGACTTGACCTCGTCTGGAGGAGAACCCATCACGAGTTAACCTCGTCTGGAGGAATAACAGTAAGCCTATTTTCTCTTCCATTTTTTGCTATTGTTTCAAGTATTCTGCTTTTATTTATATAATTTTTATTTTTTTGTACTGTTTCCAGAAATTTTGAGTCGATATAAATTTCTTCAAAAACATGCTAAGGATATTTTTTCCAAATTGGCAACTTGGACAGAACAAGAGTGGGGAAATGAGTTCCACTCAGCTTTTTAACCTATAAACTTTCTCAACAACCAGTTGTGGAGGATCAATACGGAAGCTGACCTCCCCGAAAATATGATGGAGCCATCCAGTCCTCTCATGGTTGTTCAAAGACTTGTAGCACCTGATTGTAAAGTATTTTTTCTTGTTAGAAATAGATCAGACGACCACCTTCCTTTAAAGAATAAAAGGAAAAAAAATAAATACAACTAGCACATATGGTCATATCCCCTCAGAGAACCCAATCTGCAGCCAAAAGCAAAGAGAAAGGCAACATAAAAAAGACTTCCTACTATTGAAGAGGGATATGAGGTTGAGCCTTCATCGAAGAGGAAGAAAACTGCTTCCTCGAAAAGAAATAAGAGTGCATTTAAAACGCCACGACAAAGAAAGGAAAAAAAGAAGAAAACTGATGAGACACTTCAAGAAATGCTACCTTCTGAGGCTGATGAAGTCATTGTGGTGGAAGATCAGCAAAGAAAAACTACAATAGACAATGATCAAGGAGACAATCAGCAAGGGGAAGTTGCAGCAAACAATGAGTGAGGAGACAATTACTTTTATCCTGACAATTTCATCAACGTATATTAGTTTGAAAAACTTGACATAGATATGGATCCATACATCCAGGATATTCAAGACCAACTACAACACTTAGTTTAAAGAATTGCCCCTATTTTTCCTGAATTAGTTGGTCCAAAAACCTCTTTTCCACCATCAACCTCTGCTCTGATGCCCTACGTCAATCCAAAATTCATTCCCGCTGAAGAACCATCCGAAGAGGTGACACTTGTTCTTCAACCATTTACCAATCTTGGAACTGAAGCACAAAATTTGTACAAAGAAGTGGAATCTTCCTGAAGCCAATTGGAGACCATAGCTAAATGCATGGCTCGATATAGGAAAGATGCTAGCAGAAAAGAAAATGAGGGAGATCTTTTATAAAACTGTAGAGGATCAGATTTATGGATTTCAAGCTAGTAGATCGGAATTTCTCATAAACATCATTCATCTCAAGAACCATCTCAGATATGTATACAAGAATGAGACAGAAGAGCTCAACACTTCTCACAAAAATAAATAGAAGAGTTCAAAACCAAACATGCTCAAGAGTTATCCGAGGAGAAAAAGAAATACTCCACTCTTCAAGAATCTCTAAACAAGAGTGATGATGAAAACAAAAAGCTGACACAAAACATGGATGCTTTTAAAACTCAATTCGAGGAGGAGAAAAAGTTTGCTGTGAAGGGTGCTGAAGATGAATGTGAAAAGGACATGCTGGCTGCCATTAAGAACGCCGAAGATTAGAAGACTGTCAACCTAATTCGTAAAATCCATGCCATATTTCCGAAGGCTAACCTATCAAATTTCTGGAATTAATTCCCATTGAGAATTTCTCTAGTGAGGCTTTTGATCATTTGCCTAGTGATTCTTCCGAAGACGTGGAGTCTGAGAAAAGTTCTTCTGAACAAGGGGAATCATCTGAAGGAAATTCCGAGGATGAATAACTTTGTTTTTCCTTTTTGTTTGTATCTGTCATTGAATTGTTGTAATATGAATTGCTTTTGATGAATTCGTTTTTACTTAGCATTCAAAAACTTGTTTTGTGCGTCATCGGATTAATTTTAATGCAATGGTACTTTGTTTTTCCTATTTCCTATTCTTTTCAAACCTATAATTTTTATAAAATAAGTTATGTTCACCTCGAACTTTACTAGTGTATTTAAAAAATATTAACACCTTAAATACAAATAACGCACTTAAAAAACATCATACGTTGAAAATTATAGTACGTTTAGAGAATGTGACACTTCAAAAATTATAGTGCATTAACAGAACGTAGTACTTCAAAATTTATGGTGCGTTTAGAGAACATAGCACTTCCAAAATTATATTGCGTTTAGAGAACGTATCACTTTGAAAATTATAGTGCGTTTAAAGAACGTAGCACTTCTAATATGGTTGTTTCTTCAAAATGTGCTTATAACACTTCAGAGTATTTACTCTTGGACAACTCTAAAGATTATCAGTCTTTAACTAATTATCAAAATAATTGAATACTTATACTTAAACAACCATTGGACAAAAAATAATTTTATTGATAACTTTGAATATTTAAATGAAACCTCATTAAAACCTCATTGGGCCAACAAGGTAGGAAAGAGTGTGTCGATTATTTAAAAGAAAATTCAAAAAACAAAATTATTCCCAATACAATTTCAGATGTTGTATATTCCAAAGATGTTGAAGCATCCTCCCTTGCACATCACAAAGATGATAAGAACTTGGTTTTATTCTTTCCACCATATAAGGCCCTTCCCAATTCAGAGCCATCTTTCCAAGGCGATTTTCCTTTGTATGGAGGAATAATTTCCTTAAGATTTTATCACCAACTTTGAAGTCCTTCTTTTTTACCTTCGAATTATACAGACTCCTTATCATAGTTTAACAATGAATCATATTCAAATGTACTCTAACTATTTTCTCTTCAATCAGGTCCAAATCTGCTCTTTTGGCTTCGTCATTCAGGTCATCGGAATTCTGAAGTACTCTATAAAAATGGAAATGTAGATTCTGTAGGACTAATAACATCCATACCATACACCAAGGCAAAACGAGTTTCTTTAGTGGCCTTTCTAGGAGTTGTTCGATAAGACCATAACACTTCTTGCAAATAGTTTGGCCATTTTCCTACAACCCCTGTCAAATTCTTCTTCAACCCTTCTAAAATAGATCTATTTTTTACCTCAACCTGACCATTTCCTTGGGGATAAAAGGTGTATAAAATCATTGTGTGATACCCTCGAAGCACAAAAATAAGTCTTTTTATATTGTTAAATAGAGGACCATTATCCGTGGTGATTTTTCGAGGAACCCCAAAATGACAAAAAAATATTATTCATAATGAACTGAATAACATCCTTACCTTTTGTTCCTAAAAATGGTTTAGCCTCTGGCCACTTCAAAAAATAGTCCACTACCACAATAATCATGTGGCGTCCTCCACAAACCATACGCAACGGTCCTATTAAATATATTCCTCATCTGTCAAAAGGGATGGCTTCGGTAATGAACATAAGTGAAAGTGTAGGTTTATGAATAGAACTGGCAAATCGCTGACAAGTATTGCAGCCTCGAACCAAACTTTTAGCATCTTTCATAATCGAGGGAAAATAATAGACTGTTAACAAAACCCAACGTATCAATACCTTGAACCCACAATGTGTTGAATCCTCACCATCATGTAACTCTGACAAAAATTTCATGAGACTCTTGTATAACACCTCATTCAATACAACATAGCCGTGAGATTTATACTTTGATTTTTTAGCCAGTTGCATGTTTTGAGGCAGCGTTCCTCTTAACAAGAAGTTCAGGATATCAGTTCTCCAATCATTTCAAATTACGTCTAGTGTGAGAAAAACTTCTTTTGTGTATTTACACTGCTCTGACCGAGTTAGAATCGAAGGAATCTCCTGTAATAAAATCCAATGATACTCTTCTGAGTAAGCAATGGTTGCCAAAAAATTAACAACTGTATTGTCTCCTAGACTAATATGTTCTATAATGACGTGATCAAACATAAAAGTCAAATTTCGAAGCTCTCGAAGATATAAAATAAAGTGATCATTTTTAGCTTCGGAAACATCGACCACCTGATTCGCTTCTAATTGGGAATATGTTTCCAAACGAACTAAAGTTTCCCCACAAATGCTCATAAGCCTTAAAATAGCTAATTCAACTTCATATTCAACCTCATTATTCGATGCATGAAAACCAAATTTAATCGCTTAAAACATAGCCTCCCCAGATGGAGCAACTAGTTGAACTCATGCACTGGATCCTAGAAAACTAGAACCTCCATCAGTTTGAACAATCCACATCGAACTTCTTGGCAAAACCTTTTTATTATATCTCTTTGTCTGATCTACTTGAGTGGAACTCAACAAGAAAATCATATAAGGCTTGGGCCTTAATATCCGTTCAAGGAGCAAAGCTGATATTGAAATCTCCTAGCTCCACTGAACACTTAGTCATCCTCCCAGAAATATCGGGGTGCTGTAAAAACAATTAGTGGGAATGAAGTTCGAACCACAATAGTTGAGCTTAAAAATAGGGGCACATTTTCCTAGCATCCACCACTAAAGCCAGGGCCAACTTTTCAAGCTTTAAATATATTTTCTCTAATGCCACCAAACTTTTACTAACAGAATAGACTGGCTTCAAAATTCCTGAATATTCACTTATCAACACAGCACTCACGGTAAAATCTGACACTGCAATATTCATTCTTGAAAATGCTACTTCACATTTCGAGGTCCACTCAAACTCGTTTGACCTTCGTAATACTTGTAAAAAGGAAAACATTTATCAGAAAACCTTGAAATGAATCAATTAAGAGAAGTTAACCTTCCTGTAAATCTATACTTCCTTAATAGTTCGAGGTGATGTCATTGATACCAAAGCCTATCATTTCTCTGGATCAAATAATATCCCCTTCTCACTAATTACATATCCCAAGAATCTTTCTCATCGGACTCCAAAGGTGCAGTACTCAGGATTTAGCTTCAATCTGATAGCTCTTAGATTCAAAATATTTCTCCTCTAAATCCTCCAAGTGCGCCTCATCTACTAGACCTTTGACCAACATCTCATCAATATACACCTCTATGTTTTTTTCCAATCTGATAAGCGAAGGCTTTATTCATTACCCTCTGATATGTTGCTCCAACGTCCTTTCACCTAAAAGGCACAACCCTATAAAAATTCAAGCCTCGTTCCATCTGATCCTTTGGATCCATCTGAATTTGATTATACCCTGCAAAAAGTATCCATAAAGGACAAAATTTTATTTCTTTAAGTGGAATCAATCAATTGGTCTATTCAAGGAACATGAATGGATCTTTAGGACAAGCTCGATTCAAATCTATGAAGTCAACGCACAACATCCATTTCCCATTCTTATTTTTAAGCACCACTAGGTTTGCTGTCCATAAGGGATATTGTGACTTCCTTACATGCCTGACCCTTGACAAACGATCCACCTTAGTAACAATAGGCTCTAATTTTTTAAAAGAAAAAGCACGTATTTTTTGGATAACATGTTTGATCTTCGGATTAATTGCTAAGCTGTGGCATATCACCTCGATTGGAACTCCTACCACATCTTCAGTTTTCCAAGCGAAACATCCAAATTATAGAACAAAAATTGTAGAAATTGTTGACGTAAAGCTGGGGGTCAATAATGTTCATTCTCAAAATTACCTTCCCATTCAGGATAATATACTCTTCTATACTTTCACTTAGTGTCAAAGAACTCGGGGTTCCCTTGGATCATCAACCCCCTCTTCTGCTTCCGAGGTCAACCCCTCTGATTGTTATTTAGTCATTCTATCACCACTATTTGATCCTCGGATTTGAAGAGTTGTGGAATAACATTCTCAAGCTATATTTGGACAACCCCAGTGCGATCTCCGATGACATACTTCAAACATTGGTGGACTATGAATACAACTGCATATATCCTAAAAATCCAAGATCTCCCAAAAGGATAGTATAGCTGGTCGAACAATCCACCACCATGAATAAAACTTGAACCTTCTTTCTAAAAGATCTATTTCCCACACACACCTCAACCTCAAAGTCTCCAATCACCTGGGTCGTCACACCTGTAAATCTGATTATAGTACATTCTGATTGAGAAATTCGAGGAGGAATATGCATTTTATCATATGCTGACTTGAAAAAAAAACATTTTCACAACTTACTGTATCTATCAGCACGTGTCGGATTTCAATACGTATCTATCAGTTAAAGTTTAAACCTCATTATTCAAAGTTATACGGCATGCAGTGTCATGTTCTATATCGTTATAAAAATTTATAGAACCTGTATTATGCTCCTCAATCGGTCCATTTATCAGATCGGGCATTTTAAAATTTACATATCCTTTCTCATTTTCATAAATTGCAGCAATGTTTTTAGTTAAATCAGCATAGTACTCTGGCCTTATCCACTGATTTGGCCTCGGTCTTTGAAATCGATACCCTTTAGCTTGAGTTGGGTACACTCTAGTTCGAGGAATAATTTTTTTGTTGTTTCACAGACGCGATGGTTGGGCTGAGTTCAAAGAATGTCCCTGACTATTTGGAACCTGCCGTGAACTCTTTCGACTGGATCCAACCACTCCTCGAACTCTAGTTGACTCTTCTATTTTAATTTGATCTTCCACTTGAGCTATCAGCGCTCCAAAGGCCAAATTTCTTCGTTTCGTTGTTTTGTTTGCTAAATTTCTAGGTAACAAACCTTGTTGAAATGCAGCCATAACTACCAACTCCTCATAATTATTCAAACCAGATTTTGTTAACGCAAATTGTTTAGTATAGTCCTTCAGCTTTTCTCCCAATGCTTGTTTGCTATGTATTATCGTGTCTCTATTTTCTTGGATCTCTTTACTTCCCATAAATTATTATCGGAATGTTGTATAAAAATCTCTGAAATTAGAAATGAATCCCTTTAGAATCTTGTTGTACCATTTCAAAGCCATTCCTTTGAGTGTTTGAGAGAAAGCTCTGTAAACTAGCCTATTATTGTCCTCGAAATTTAGTATGTAATTCTTAAACTGCTCGATGTGGTCATCAAGATCTTCCATCCCATCGAACTTTTCGATCTTAATAATATTGAACTGCTTCGGAAGAATGATGGGCTTTATCTCATTTGTCAAAATAAAGTTTCTCTAGTCAACTTATTGTACATATTGATTATCATTTCCTCTTCCCATGATAGCATAAAAGTTTCGATCATCCATCCCGGTGTATTGATTCAACGTATTCCCTTCACACCACTCTGCTTCCTTCAAACAATGAGGTACATTTGTCATTTCTTATTTTGTATTATTTTCGTGATTTTTTAGGTTAGCTTTTTTCTTATTTTGAAGACCCTCAATGCCTTTTATACTCATTCTGAACTGTTCAACCCATCGTCACTGGATGTAACATAGCTTTGCTTATCTTTTTTCTATTTTCGTGAAGTATGACGCTATATACTAGATTCAAAATGTGTTTTCTTCTGCTCACTTCGAACCTGGCGAGCTGTACAAGATCGATCAGATTGGTTGTCAACATCATTTTTATCATCCACCCGCCTCACCTCAGATTTCATCCTAGCCGACTGAATATCTTGCTCTCTTTTATCATACTTCTCATTTAGAGCTATGATTTTATCCAGTAATTGGTTCATTTACACTTTAATATCTAAGTGAGTCTGTCGAACTGGAACTGACTCATCTTCTTTACCTTCACCTCCTTGCAGATTAAATCTTAGCATCTCAACTGCCTTTCGAACCAAAAGATCGCTTTCATTCCTTGGTTTTATTATCGATCCAAAACAGCTTCATAAAATCGATTAAAAACAATCAAAACGAAACAAGAAAGTCAATTGCTTTTGTTTTTTTATCAAGAAATCAAGGTACCAATTAATTAACTCCCACTGTGGTCGCCAATTTGGTGTGGATGAATTCTGATTCTAGAGAGAGGTGAATGAAGAAATTGATTTTAGAGAGAAAAACTTAAGTAAAAAAGATACTTTACTCAAAATAAAGTCTCGTGTCATTCAATTCAGTGTTTTCCCTTATATATAGGCCAAAGGACTTAGAATAACTGAAGCTGTTACAAAATTGGGTTACTTGTACTTTAACCCCTTATCTTTACAACTAGATCGAAATATGTCTTATAACTTTACAATTGTTTATACAAGACTTTAATTATTTCATTTTTACTCAATCCTTATCAGTCTAAATCTAAATATTAATTTAAGTGCAAATCAAACCTCTTTTACCAACAAAAAGTACTGCATTGGTCCAGCAGTGATTTATTTTAAACCGTAGTACTAAATCACAATCCAACCAGTCATACTGAAGGATTTGATTTCCCAAACAAGCTCTCCAAAATTCAGCAAAAACATACACTGGTTGCCTTTCGATCCAATTGTTTGATTGGGGTTGCACACAACAAATCCAAAAACCGAAAACTATATCACTTCTAATGATTTCGTGACCCAAATATTGTACAAACAACTATCAAATTGAAGCACATTAATAGCATCAAATAAATTAGATCAAAGCACAGTGGTAATAGATATGAAACAAAACAACTTTAACAGCTCTTAAAAAGTGTATCTATTAGATAGTGTATAGGCTCTTATTGATAAATAAAACATATGAGCTAACGGGCTTAAGCCTTATATTTTTAACAGTTACGCAATCCTCTAAAATTCTAATTTAGAATAGAAATAGTCATTTAGAATATTTTGAAAAAGACTTACCATATAATTTAAATTGGACTCATTTGATGATGTTTCATCTTTGAAGCTGTTGATATTTGGTTTCTTCAATCTTTTGTTTATCATTTTTTTAAGTCTTTATCTATATCTTGATTCCTATGTTTATGAGAGGTCGGTAAACTTCTAATATACCTTAATGATGGAGAGTTATGCTCTGTTTGAAGAGAATTTGTATCTTTGTTAATAGCAAACATTGATTATGTTTCAAGAGTTTAGAGAGCCCCAATTATCTCTGAATTTGATATATTTTTTTATCTTATTGAATTAGGTTAACTTTTCTTCCTCTGAATTCTACTGAATTTGTATAGTCATCTTTGCTTTATCCCTGGAAGAATTTTCTCTATTTGTAGTACCTACCTGTCTACGATCTTTACTCTGTATAATTCCATAATTGACTTTAGATGAACTTTTCAGCTAATTGTTCTTTCCTCTGATTTATTATTGATAATGGTAGAATTTAATCTATAAATATCAGGATCCCGAGATATAGTGGGATTATTTGATCTTTTAATGTTGATATTTGATCTTATGGCCAAGATGTTTATAAATAGCACAATAATTTGGCAGTATACCATAAATTATCTCTTACCAGTACCCATCTTTAGATCCAAAATCAACCCAAATTTTATTCAAAAGAGACTTTAAAATGTCTAACTCTAACCAAACCTTGCAACTGTTATATCAGACTTTGTAATTAATATGAACTATAACATCTAGTGGGTTACCTAATGATTTAGGTAGTGATCTGGTCGTGTCAGTATTATATATGAACTTCGGGAGGTTCTTGAATGAAAATCCAAACTGGAGTAGTATAAATTTTCCGATTTGGATTAAAACGTGGCAAGCGTTTTTAATATCCTCCTTGTTTTTTTAATTAACTAGCCAAACATTTTGGCGCCATATTTTATTTATGTAAATCTAATTCAAGAAGGAGTGTGTTGTATTCTCCTTTGAATTTGAAACTTTCTAACAATTTCTCAAATATTTTTCTTGAAGGTATTCGAGACGAGAAATAATAGATTAGTCTTTTGTAGTAGTTCATTATCTGTAAAATATCTTAAGTACATATATATGACCATCAATCTGATCAATATTGGCTGAATCATGCTTGAATTCTTCAATTTTAGTTCTTTTAACCTCAGAATAAGATAATTTCTTCATCTCGGTTATTTGAAATTCCTGATTCTGTTATGAATTTGATTTTCGATTAATTTTTTGTGGCTGATTCAAATATTGGATTAGTTATAATATTCTATATCTTCGATGTCTAGCTTGATTATTTTCTTGATCTTTTATCTTTTTTTATGCATGATATGATATTTTTCTTCTTGAAACTAAAGTAGAATCTTTTTTTTCTTTCTGAAACATAATAAATTAAAAAAAAATCGGTGAATTGAATTCGTTATCTTTCTTTATGATTTCAAATGTTTGGCTTATTTTAAATAGAACTCACAAATAATGAGAGAATTGATTGATGTAAAATCAGAAAAGACGATAGGAATCTTTAATAAGAAGTATACTTGGTGATTTTCCTACATTTTTTTATCAAACCTTGAGCCTTTTATTAAACAATTATAAATAATACACACTGAAAATCAGCTTGAGTTCGAAAAAAAAAACAAATGAACCCCCAATTCTGAAATCCCTAGAACCTTCTTCAATTCTCCTCTTCAATCCCAAACCTCTCTTCGATCAGCCGTATCCAAATTTCTAACAAACCACTAAAGCCCCAAAATCCATCCTTCTTTGACATATTCCTTCACCGAAATCTTACCTGAAGAAATAACACCTTTATTCGAACGATTTCTTACCAGGAAAATCAGTACATCTAGTTAAACGAAGAAGAAACATCCGATTTTGAATCTTCCTTTGGGACTACAGACAGGTACACTTTCTTTCAATCTCGCAAAACCATATTTCTCTAATCATTAGGGTTCTTTGTCAAGTAGCACAACCCTAACCCTTCCAGAAAACCGATAGCTCTCAATCTATCAGGAACTCCATTAACTTCAAAATTTGATTTTTTATTAGATTCGAGAGTAAACTTCGCCAACCAATATGTTGCTTCATTATGTTCTCTGAAAATATGAATTACTTTCATGTTTGAGGAGATCAGTTTGTAGCAACAAATTATAATGGCTTTGAGATACAATGGGGCTCTTCCTGTGAGTATCATTTGAGTAAGAATTTGAGAATCAGTCTCAATATAAAACAGATTGACACCATTTTCAAAGCAAATCTGTAGACCATCCAGCATGGCTCTGGTCTCAACAATAATAGGACTACATTTACCGTAAACTCTGTCATACCCAAATACAATATTCCCAGATTTATCTCTGACTAGACCCCCCCCCTATAGTAATCACCAGAGATATTACAGGCTCCATCTGAATTGAGCTTGAAACGACCAAGATTAGGCCAAACCCAGCTTAAAGAAACAGAAAATTAGGCATTGACAGATGGTTCACACACCCAATAGAAATACCGATCCTACTATATTTGTCCCAGTGCTTCCGCTTCAGGAGGTGAGCTTTGTCCAGACTCAAGATAATGTAGATAATATGCCCAATCATGTCCTCCGACTTGATAAACTTGTCCTCCATCTTTCTTTTGTTTCTGGCATACCAAATTACCCAGACTATGATCGATGGTAGAATGGTAAGCAAGTGAATATCCTTGCTAGTAGACCAATACCAAGTTCTCACCATGTGGAGAAAGATAGAGACATAGTCTTGGTAATGTAAATTTTAAAGTAAGCCGCAAAGTAAACCTAAACATCCCAAGCCTTTTGACAGTCTATAAAAACATGTTTAATAGTTTCTGAATTTCTGAAATTTTGGAATTTTGATACTAACTGAGTGTTCCTTCTTTGCATGACAGAGTCAACTGGCACCGAGCTCTTAAGGATTCTCTAAAACAGAAAAGAAAACTTACGGGGAGTCACCTTGTTCCACGTCCTGTCACAAAGGTTTGATTTGTTTCCTTTATCCTAATTTCAGCCCAAGTAGCTTTAGTACTGAACTGTCCATCTCCATTGAGTGTCCAACTGATTGAATCAGTGTTAGTGATGTCAAAAAAAGTCTTGAGAATATTTTGGATTTGATCTGAATCCAAAATAGTGTCCAGTTTGGTGGTATCCCACCTGTCATTATCCAAGTATTCTTTGACCATATAGCCTTCATATAGAGATCTGTCTTCATCATTAGTAAATTTTGTGAAATCTTTAGAATAACACCATTTATGAATCTTGATATCCTCATTATCAGCGTTAGCTTACCACACAATATATTTCTCATCTTTATCTCTCACCTTCCATAGCCTTTTCTATGTGAGAGAACTTTTAGGATCTAAAGGAACAGTTAAGGGGTGCTGACTATTGAAATAGATGGATTTCATAAGGTTTGACCATATGGATTCTTGTTTTCTCAAGTTGAACCAGAGTTTTAAGGATAAAACCTCCACCATATCCTCAATCCTTCTTAAATTTAACCCTCCCTCATCATAACTGTTGCATATCATTAATCATTTGCACCAGTTTATAGCAGCTTTGTTAGTCTTAGATCCCTACAGAAACATGTTGTATAAGATCTCCAGCCTTTTGATGATAGTTTTAGGGATTTCAGAGTTTTGAATAGTGAATGTAGGATAGGTGGATAATACAGTCTGAACCAAAGTTACCTCCCCGGAAAGGAGAGAGCTTTGTGATCCCATTCAGTAATCTTGTTAGTTGTTTTAGCTATAAAATCTTCAAAGTTACTAACCCTCTTGGGCTTGCTTATTACAGATCCCAGATATTTGAAAGTCAAATTGTAATGCTTAAAACCCAGTAACATTTCCAGATTTTTAACATGTTAAGTTGAAAATCTTATGGAGGTAATTATTCTTGATTTTTCCTTATTCACTAACGGCCCAGAGATTTCTTCATAATGGCTAATCATCTTCATGATCTTTGTGACAAATGTTGATGACCCATTATAAAAGACCAAAATACCATCAACAAAGCATAAATATGGTAAATTCAGACCCTCTCTACTTTTATATCTGGTTGTAAGAAAAGCAGTAGATAGCCCTTGTAGATATCTAAGTAGATATTCTTGGGCAAAGATAAAAAGACTGGGTGATAATGGATCACCTTGTCTTAGGCCTTTATTAGACTTGAAAAAACCCCTTAGAACTCCATTTACCAGAACAGAAAATTGACAGTTGACCAAGTTTCATTCAATCATCCTTATAAACCATGAACCCAAAAGCAGCCGAAACACTTAGCAAAAAAGTATGATCCAACCTATCGAATGCTTTGTCCATATCCACCTTCAACAATATGTTCACACCCTTGATCTTGCTTGCCAGATCACTATAAAACTTATAAGAAATCGTGATATTATCATGTATGCTCATACCCTTAACAAAAGCCCCCTATTCAGCACAAATTATGTTAGGGAGAATAGTAGACAACCTTGTGTAAATTAGTTTAGAGATGATTCTACTAAAAATATGGTCAAACTAATTGGTCTGAAATCTTTCCACATTTTAGGAGCCTCCACTTTATTTATTAAACAGAGGACAGTAGCATAAAGACCCATAGGATAAGATCCTTCCCTAAAAAATTCCTTGAGAGCCTCACAAAGATCAGCCCTTATAATACGCCAACAAATTTTGAAAATTTTTTCGTTAAAGCCATCTGGACCAACAGCTACATTAGGACTCAGGTCTTTTATAATATCATATATTTCAGTCTTCATTGGCAGCCTCATAAGCATTTCATTGTCATCATATGAAACCAGATTAGGAATATAATCTTCAAGAATATTAGGATACCATGGATTAGGGAGATCTGAAATTAGTGTTTTAAAATGGTTTACAGTAGACTCCCCTATTACAGTTTCATCATCATTCCAATTATTACATGATAAGGAAGAATAAAAGACAATAAGAAAAGTGTGAAGAAGAAACATGACAGGAGAAACATGACAGGAGAAAATTGCAAAGAAGAAGTATGATAGGAGGAAAATGCTAAGAGGAAATTGTGTGAGGAGAAAATTGTATAAGTTATCTAAGAAATAGCTAGAATAGGAAGAAAATCAGATGTAGGGACTAAAGATGTAATTAATGGGAATTAAAGCGTGTGGGGTCCGCAATTGTACTATAAAAGGACCACACACGCTTCACAGATCCCGAGACATATAATATAATATTTTCTCTCTCTACTTAACCTAAGAGCTCTCACTTTCTCTCTCTAAAACTAGCACCTAAACAGAGTGGATTTACTTATATTGATACTAAAAGATTCTTGTATCACAGAATTATCACTAAGAAATCCTCGCATCGCATAATCACCCTTAGACTTTCTTGAAACTCTTCAGTGGCGCCGTCTGTGGGAAGCAAAGATCGCTCTGACGGCAATCGCTTCCTGGAAATAATACCTGTTCCGAGGAGTACTATGGAAGAACAAGGGGACGATTTGGTTAACAATTGTGAGGAGAACCTAGTAGGCGATAACTACCGGAACGATATGGAGTTCGAGGGACTGGGGGACCAGCGAGTCGGAAACGCTTTCGACGACTCAGATCTGTTGGCTCAAAGGAATGAATTGCTGCTAGAGATTGAAAGATTGAAAGAAGAAAAGGATATCGTACAGGAGAATCTTCGATCCGAATAAGGAGGGAGCCAGTTAGTGAAAAAGAGGAGCGCAGAACTGAATTTCATCCCAAAACTAGAGACGACAGATACTGGGAATGCGAGCGACGATCACCGAGGAGAAGAGAGAGGCGACGTTTGAATTTGGCTGACTCAAGTGATTACTCTCAATACAGCTCCTCGGAGTCGTCTCCTCGGAAATATCACAGAAAAAAGAAACGCGATCGTAGATACACCGATTTCCGGAGAGGAAGAAGTTCGGAGAGGAAATCTCCGAGGGAAAAGAGTTACCATGTTAGAGGGGGCGATCGGTCTTATGGAAAGGCAAAGTATCCTGACGGGAAAAAGGACATGGGCCCGCGAAATTCGGAGTGGTAGCACCAATATACTCTACCATCCGAGGAAGGGTTGTACTTTACGAGCAATGATAATTTGAGATCCAATGTTTATCGCATGGGCCACAATTGAAGAGCCTCACCTATGTCCCCGGAAATTTTGGTGGGGAACCTCCCAAAGCATTTTGACATCTCGAAGCTAGAGAAATTCGATGGGACGCAAGACCCGGATAATCACATCGAACAATTCAAAAATTTCATGATTAACTTCGATGACGACGATAAGTTGCTATGCAGGGAATTTTCTCAGACCTTCAAGGGAGTAGCCTCCAAATGGTATAATAGGCTTCCGCAGGGATCAATAAAGAATTTTGACATGTTCTGGAACATATTCAGACAGCACTTTGTGGGGAGCAAAAAGTTCAGAGCTAACGGGGACACGATAATCTATTGCAGGCAAAAGGTCGGGGAGAGTTTAAAAAATTACACCAATAGGTTCGTCAAAACGAAAATGGATATGGAATATTGCAAGGACTCAGTGGCGCTTACGGCTTTCAGGATTGGCCTACTCCCCGGATTATTGAAGGATACGGTGGCGGAAAGTCAAGCCATGACCTTCGGAGCGTTGTTAGATCAGGTGGAGAAGAGGATTCTGGTAGAGGAAACTCAAGCGTCTGAGAAGGGTTCCGAGGATCAGTTGGACCAGAACCAGTTTCAGAGATCTGAACCGAGCACTCAAGGGCCCCGGACAAATATTCAGACCAAGAACCCGGGACAGTATCCGCCGAGGCAGAGGACACACTCACAAAATTATGGCAACCAGCAAAACTATAATCAGGGGACCAGACCGATCTCGAATAAATGGACTCGACCGGACTACTTTGCGGAATTAACGGAGAATGTTGCTGCCATATTTGATAAGGCGAGATCCACGGTGCCATTCAGAAAACCTTTCCCCATTCAGACTCCGAGGGAAAGTCGAAGTGCAAACAAGTATTGCAAATATCATGAAGATATTGGGCATGACACCAAAGATTGCATAGCTTTGAAAAAAGAAGTGCAAGCCTTGATCGAGAATAGAATGTTGTTAGAGTTTGTTAAAAAGCACACTCAGAAGAATCCGGTGGTGAAAGCTGTTTCAAAGAACACTGATACAGCTATGGTAATTTCCGAAGAGGTTGATGACTTTGACATCGAGGAATAATATTTGGAACCTAAGGAAGGAAGGAACAATGTCAATGTAGTGGAAGAAGTTATTCCGAGGGGAAGGGTGAACAGCCTCTGTGCCTTCTTTGACTCATTGGCAATCTTTGGAGGAGATACTATTGCATGAAATTCCAACAGCTCACGGAAGCGGCATATGGTCAATCTGACTACTCAGATCGAAGCGGGAGTGTCAGCACAGATGCACCGCTTACCTTCCCATATTATTTGTTTTGACGACGATGATATGCGAAACGTCGCGGGCCCGCATGAGGATGCAGTGGTAATTGCTGCGGGAATCGCTGGGGATCAAGTCCAAAAGATACTTATCGATACGGGTAGCTCAGCGAACATTCTGTTCATGAGTACTTATAGGAGAATTTCTGACCCACCAGTTATAAGGTGATTTGACAAGACAATAGTGGGCTTTACTGGCGCCAGAGCAGTGGTGGTCGAAGAATTTCAGTGTGTAGTCGAGTTGGGCCGTGGACCATTCAAGAAAGAGGTAGAAGTGTTGTTTATTGTCGTCGATGCACCAACTTCATATAATGCTATTCTGGGTCGCTCTTGGTTGTCCCGGATGCATGGTGTCATTTCGACGGTGCATCAATGTCTAAAGTATGTGGTAGGCAACGATGTTGGGGTAATGAGGAGTAGCCAAAAGATGGCCCGCGAATGTTACCAGATAGCTTTATCTTCGAAGGGAATTCAGGGAGAAGCGTCGGATAAAGCATAGCAATTAAAGGGGTCTACCTCTGAAATCATCCCATGTGATGATCTGAGGGAGACCCCCGGATTTCTGGTTCCAGAAGAAGATTCTGAGGCACGTGAATTTGAGAGTGGCAAGTCCTTGGGGATCGGAATACAACTTCCTTCGGAATTTAGAGTAAGGTTAATCTCGTTTTTATCTCACAGCCTCAATATGTTTGCTTGGTGTGCACAGGATGTCACAGGAGTACCATCAGAAGTCATATGTCATAAACTGGTGGTACGACTCGATGTCAGACCTATTGTTCAGAATAAGAGACTTGTTTCTCCGGAGAAGGCGTCGACTATTCATTTGGAAGCGGAAAGGTTGCTAAGCATTGGCCATATTCGTGAGTCACACTATCCCGTGTGGGCATCAAACCCATTACTGGTTCGAAAGAATAATGGCAAATGGAGAATGTGTGTTGACTTCACAGATTTAAACAGAGCTTATCCTAAGGATCTATTCCCCGTGCCACGTATCGATCAATTAGTAGATTCGACTTCAGGTAACCGACTGTTGTCATTCATGGATGCCTATTCAGGATACAATCAGATCCGGTTAGAGGCTAAAGATGAAGAAAGCACTTCTTTCATCACTGGGAGAGGGCTATACTGTTACAAGGTTATGCCATTCAGCTTAAAGAATGCAGGGGCAACTTATCAGCGCCTAGTCAATAAAACCTTTCAGGGACAAATTGGACGGAACATGGAGGCTTATATCGATGATATGCTAGTCAAAAGTTCGAAGGATGAGGATCATTTTACTGACCTAGAAGAAACGTTTCGCAATTTAAGCAAAGTCAGTTTGAAGCTCAATCCGGAGAAGTGCATTTTCGGGGTGAGGTCGGGTAAGTTTCTAGGTTACATGATCAGTGAGAAAGGCATCGAGGCTGATCCAGAACAAATAAAAGTCCAGGTTCTGACAGGGAGATTGGCCGCTTTGAATAGATTTATCTCTCGATCTTTGGATAAGTGTGCACCTTTCTTCAAAATGTTGCGAAATGTGAAGCAGTTCTATTGGACCGACGAATGTTTGGTCGTTTTTCAACATATCCAAGAATATCTGACGTCACCAGAGGTATTATCTAAACCATTGGTTGGGGAAACCTTAATTGTCTACATACCAGTGTCAGGATGTGCGGTCAGTGCCGTCCTACTCCGTGAAGAGGAATATCTCCTAAAACCCGTCTATTACGTCAGTAAGAGTTTGCTGGATGCGGAAAAGCGATATCTTAAATTGGAGAGAGTGGCTTTGGCTCTGGTCACAACTGCTCAAAAAATGAAACAGTACTTCCAGGCACATCCTATAATCGTTCGGGCAGATTTTCCCTTGAAAGGTCTATTACAAAGGCCTGATGTCTCTGGAAGGATGATTAAATGGTCGGTAGAACTGGGAGATTTTGACATAACATTTGAGCCTCGAACGGCCATAAAAGCCCAAGTTTTAGCTGACTTTTTGGTCGAATTCCATTCGGATAGAGAGGAAAACGAAGACCATGACCATGTCGACGAAGTAGAATGGGTGGTACGAACAGATGGGGGGTCGAACATTTCTGGTAGTGGGGCAGGTGTCCAGTTGATTTCCACAGAAGGGATAGCTATGTTCCAGGCCATCCGATTTGGTTTTAAGGCTACTAACAACGAAGCTGAGTATGAAGCTGTGTTGGCAGGCCTGCGTTTGGCTCAGATATGTGGGGCAAGAAAGATTAAACTGATCAGCGATTCGCAATTGGTAATAAACCAAGCCCGGGGAGAGTCCGAAGCCAGAAAAGATAAGCTGATACAATATCTGAAAGTGCTGAAAGATTTGGTATCCGAGTTCGAGGATGTTAAGTTTGAGCATATTCGAAGAGAATTAAATGTTGTCCCGGATTCTTTGGTCACTGCTTCACGAACGGAGGGGCACCCGTGGGTCCTGATTCAAGAACAACCCTCGATCCTGGTTAATGCAGAGCATGTAGCAAATGTCCACGAGGAAAGTAACGTGATTGCAGAGGATTGGAGGTCAACCATCATCGACTTCTTGGCGAACAATGTTTTACCCATCGGAAAGTACGAGGCTAGGAAGATCATGTTCAAGTCTCATGGGTATATCCTGCTGGGAGGCGTGCTGTATAAGAAATCTTTGACTCGACCATTATTGAGGTGTCTGAACAAGGATGAGTCGCAAATCATCATGTCTGAATTACACGATGGGGAAGGTTCTGCTCATTGCGGGTATAAGGCATTAATTCGACGGGTATTCCTAGCTGGTTACTATTGGCCTACTATTGCTACGGATGCAAAATAATTAGTCAAACGATACGACACGTGTCAGCATTATGCTAATGCGATCCATATACCCGGTGTATTATTAGAGAGTATCTTGGAAGCAGTCCCGTTTGATAGGTGGGGCATTGACCTTGTTGGCCCTTTACCAATGGCATCAGGTGGTAGGCAAACCATCATTGTCGCAGTGGATTATTTCTCTAAGTGGGTAGAAGCGGAACCGTTAGCAGGGATAAAGGCCAAAGATGTGATCAAGTTCGTTGTGTCAAACATTTGTTGCCGTTTGGCATGCCATTACAAGTCACAACGGATAACGGTCCCCAATTTGTTAGCAAGGAGTTCAAAAGTTTTTGTGCCTCGAAAGGCATACGACAATGTTTTTCTGCACCATTTCACCCTCGGGCTAATGGGCAAGTGGAGGTAACTAATCGCACAATTCTCGATGGTCTGAAAAAGAACTTGGAAGGAAAAGCGGGAAAATGACCCGATTATTTGCAAGAAGTACTATGGGCATACAGAACAACTCCACGAACGACCACTGATATGTCCCCATTTGCCTTAGTGTATGGAATGGACGCCATTTTCCCTCCAGAGATTATTTTCCCCTCCCATCGTGTAGCAGCATATGCAGCGAATACGAATGACCAAAGCAGGGCGCTGGCTCTAGACTTGGTTGAGGAAAAGAGGCAGCAAGCACAGTTGACGTCCCTCCATTATCAGACTCTTATGAGAAGTCGGTACGCGTCTAAGGTAAAGCACAGAGGGTTTAAGTTTGGAGATAAAGTCCTACGTAAAGTTTTCTTGCACACAAAAGACAAAAGTCTGGGTAAGCTGGGACCAAATTGGGAAGGTCCCTATGAGATCAGTGAGAAATTAAAACCGGGCACGTATCGGCTGAAAGACAAAGAAGGGCGAGATCTCCGTCTCCCATAGAACATTGAACACTTGAAATTGTATCTTGATTAAAAAGCTAGTTAGCAAGTAATGTTTGTACTTAGCGAAGGCACACTCTTTCCTACCCTGTTAGGCACAGGAAGGTTTTAATGAGGTGTTTCGATGAGCTGCTTAATACAAAGAATTTTTTGCCTTAACTATTATTTGGGTCACATCAACATGTGCCTCGAATTATTGTATCTTCGAACTATTATTTGGGTCACATCAACATGTGTCTCGAATTATTGTCTCTTCGAACTATTATTTGGGTCACATCAACATGTGCCTCGAATTATTGTCTCTTCGAACTATTATTTGGGTCACATCAACATGTGCCTCGAAGTATTGTCTCTTCGAACTATTATTTGGGTCACATCAACATGTGCCTCGAATTATTGTCTCTTCGGACTATTATTTGGGTCACATCAACATGTGCCTCAAATTATTGTCTCTTCGAACTATTATTTGGGTCACATCAACATGTGCCTTGAATTATTGTCTCTTCGAACTATTATTTGGGTTACATCAACATGTGCCTCGAATTATTGTCTCTTCGAATTATTGTTTGGGTCACATTAATGTGTGCCCCGAATTCTATTTCCCTTTAACTATTATGTGGGGCACATTAATGTGGGCCTCGAAACTTTATTTTCCTTTACTATTATTTGGGTCACATTCATCCGTGCCTCGAATTTTATTTGTCTTCACTATTAGTTGGGTCACATTAACGTGTGCCTCGAATTATCAATCCTTGAATTATCAGTTGTGTTACCTTAATGTTCCCCTCGAAATGATTATCTCTCTAAATTATCCTTTGGATCACATTAACTCGTGGTTAGCTATTATTAGTTTGAGCTCTTGACCTCACTAACTTATTTTTGGTTCGAAGGGTTTGTCTCTTCGAATTATTGGAAGGAGCATAGTATTTGGTGCCTTGGACTGAACTTATACATAACAATAAAAGTCGATTACAGAATCAGCACATTACAGCATGCCTTAGTCACCTTACAAAAAGAAGCCCTGCAGGGCCATAAACAAAACATTTGAATCCCACATATCTTCCCTTAATCTGACTCTTTCGAGGAAACACTCCCCTCTACTTCTGAGTCTTCACTGTCACTCACTAATATATGGGGAGGGCGAAGTTCCGAGGGGACAAGCTTCCAAAGACTCCCCAAGCTATATTCGGGATGCTCAGCATGAATTTGGGTAAGTAAACCAACTCGAGTAGTGGCATCCCGGGCCTTCAGCTTACTTGTGCACGTAGCTGCATAAGCATCCACAGCTTTATCCTTTTCCTCCTCGACCTGTCTAAGGAAGTTCTCAACCCGTTTTAGTAACTGATCTCGATCCTCTTTCACCTTTTTAAAGCTATCAGTACAGTCTGCGAATCCATCGCAGGCCAAACGATGCCCTTTCTTGTACTCAACTATCAGTAGCTCTTGAGCATCAGTTTTTTTCTTATACAAATCCCTCTCTTCTTGACAGCACCTTTCCAGCATCATCACATAATTTTCGGAGGCAGATAAACGCTCATACAAAGCATCTGCTTGGCTCTCTATCACTGCGTGTTGTTTCTTGGCCTCTTCGAGCTGAGAAGCAGCTAACAATGACTTGAATTTATAGTGATTTTTACGCTTTGCAAGGTGTTGCACCTTTTTCCCCCTATTAACTGAGGTATGCAGCAGTCGTCGAAGATTCAGTGAAAATTCGTCGTCTAAAGGAACTTCGAAGGAGCTCGTTGGAGACCCTAGTGCTGCAGAGTCAAAATCATAAAACCCACCACCAAGAGTGTATGGATCAATATGCTGAGGAGGATTGCTCCGAGGGATGGGAAGAGGTGCTAACTTTGGACTATTTTCGAAGGGGACAGGGTGTGATGCTTCAGTAAGAGGCGAGTGTGGTGTTTGATGAGAACTTTCTTTGGGTGAATCGCCATCTTTGTCCTCGGGTTCATTTGATATTACTTAAATCTCTTCAGCTGGAGCAATTTCATGATTGTCATCATGTGTCTCCCCATCTTCGGATAATTCTTGGATGGGTTCTATGACAGTTTTACCTTTCCTATCTTTTGCCTTGGCTCCCTTTTTCGATGGAATGATGGAAGTAGGGGGTGGAGGATTGGAGTCCGACGACACAACATTGATTGGGGGAGGTAGCTCTTGAGTATTAGCCATCCCCTCATGATTTAACTGTTTCTCTTTAGTTGGAACCTCTTCGTCAGGAGGATCTCCAAGATGACTCTTCAAACGAGAACGTTTGGGAAGATATATCATTATATCTTTTTGGCTCACGTGCTCCATAACTTCTCGTTCTGAGGGAGGAGCCATTAATCCTCTCATGCTAATTCGGTCGAGGGGATTGAGCCTCCACAATCGACTCCTGGCGAGATTATTATATGTAAAGCAGAGTCGAAATCGGTTCTCCCATTACTCCTTTGCCCACAGATGAAGTTTGGTGAACACATTCGTGGCACCCTCCACATAGTCAGCATAAGGCTTCGATATCCCAGTCATAGCTGCAACATAAAGTCTAGTCACAAACCAAAATTCAACGCAGAATAAATAGTTTCGAAGGTCGGGAACTTACATTTATTGGTCCACATCAGAGATAGCTTGTGAGGATTTGAGGGAGTGTCCTCTAACCCGGTCTCCCAGTTACCGGAGAAGAACACAAATTGCTGCCTCCACTTCTTGTCGGCCTCTAAAAGATCTCTCAAGACTTTTTGTCCCCGGTTGAAAGTCAGTGAATAAAAGGGAAAGAAAGGGTTCCTGGCCAGACCAGCAAGGCCGATGAGTTTCTCTATCGAAAATTCGTGACCTGAGAGCCTAGAGGCCATAATGCAGTCCACCAGAGTAAACCACATATTGGGGCCAACCTGTGAAGGACAAAGGTCTATCTTCGCCAAATATTCGATGAAGAAGGGGTCTAAGGGATACCTTAGCCCCCAGTTCATGATTTCAGTATACACTACTAGATTATTGTCCCTCACTGACAGAGGCGTCTCACCTTCCGAGGGGAATCTGATTGTAATATAGGAGGTGATGCACTATCGAGTCCTCAGCATAGCCTCTTCGTCTGGTGAAAAATACTTGTATCTGATATTGTAAAGAGATACCATGTGTTTATTTTTTATGCCTCGAATATTACGACCGGCAATGCTATCGAGTTCTAAGGGTAGCATGATATCCCCTTTGGATTTCGGGGCAATCCGACGAGCTTGCTCTTCGGATATTGCTCGAGAAGAGGAGGTCGCATTGCTCGCGGACCCTAAAGAGGGGATTGCAGGCACTTTTGGCTCGAGGGACGTTGTTGCAAGTGATTTTCCTTTGGCATTCAAACTATCATTTCGTCTGTTTTGCATGTCCTCTTCGGTAATGAGCGTCCTCGAAGGCGAAAACTGAGTCCCATGAATGGTCATAGATGGGGTGGAGGGCAGACTTGACTCATATAATTCCCTTTTTCGTGGAGGACTGATAGACGTCCGAAGAAGGCTGGCAGATGTTTGGGGGAGACCTTCGACTGTTGTGGGGGAAGAAGGCTCCTGAATGACCAGGGGCGCCTCTTTGGTACGTTTTCGCTCCTGTAAACTTTTCCTATCCTTATGCGATCTCTTTCTCTTCCCAGATGAGTGCTTGTGTTGTCTATCTTTACCCGTGCTTCCGAGGGGATTAGAATCACTACGAAGGATTTGTCGAGCGACTTCGAGGGGAATAATTGCACTTGAATCTGCTGAGGGAGGCCAGGTACCAAAGAAAGTAGTAACAGATGGTGGGGGTTGAGGCCTCATGTCTTCTCCAGCAGCAACCATTTCCTCGAACCTCTTGCTGATCAACAACCAATCAGGAATCCGACGGGGTTTGCTCGCCAGCTTTCTCTCTCTAGAAGCGTTTGAACAAAAGTTGAGGCAATGAGGAGAGAACATCCATATTTATAGATAAGGTTGGGCCTCCCAAACACGAAGGCCCGGGGACGTTTTGTGATGTTTGCCTAGGGGCATTATGGACTATATAGGTGTGAATTGTCCTGACACAAACCAAAGGGGAAGATGCAGAGTTTTCCTAGTCTGAATATATCTTGGGAATAGGAAACGTTTCTATACAGATATGCTGACAAGCATTGTTGCTTAATGACGTCATGATAAAGATTAATCCTAGCACCCTATTTAGCCCTGAGTTGGATAAATTCGGGGCATTGATACAGTCGAGTCGAGGGGCTTATATGGCTAAAATGGTGCAAAGATTAGGGGGCCCCAGTTATCAGGATGAATTCGAAGAAAGGAGATTGTCGAGGGACGATTATGGCTTCAACAGTTCGAGGCAAATTGTTGGGATTCGAAGATAGGAAATGTTCGAGGGAGTGTGAAACGAACAGTCGGAGAATTATTTAGTCCCAGTAAAAGAACTTTTACTAGGACTGGGGGGCTACTGATAAGGAAGAATAAAAGACAAGGAGAAAAGTGTGAAGAAGAAACATGACAGGAGAAAATTGCAAAGAAGAAGTATGATAGGAGGAAAATGCTAAGAGGAAATTGTGTGAGGAGAAAATTGTATAAGTTATCTAAGAAATAGCTAGAATAGGAAGAAAATAAGATGTAGGGACTAAAAATGTAATTAATGGGAATTAAAGCGTGTGGGGTCCGCAATTGTACTATAAAAGGACCACACACGCTTCACAGATCCCGAGACATATACTTTCTCTCTCTACTTAACCTAAGAGCTCTCACTTTCTCTCTCTAAAACTAACACCCAAACATAGTGGATTTACTTATATTGATACTAAAAGATTCTCGTATCACAGAATCATCACTAAGAAATCCTCGCATCGCATAATCACCCTTAGACTTTCTTGAAACTCTTCAGTACCATTCCAGATACGAGAGATTTTAGATCTCTTATGCTTTATTTTAAAATAATAGTGAAAGAAATCAGTATTTTTTTCACCATCTTTAGTCCAATTAGTGTGAGATTTCTGAATCCAGTAATCTTCTTCTCTTGCAAGTAGCAAGATATGATTGTTTTGGCTTTTTTCAGAAGTTCTTTATCTTGAGTAAAGTTAGAAATGAGTACCTTAGCTTCCAGATTATTGATTTCCTCCTCCAGATGTTTGATGAAGTCAAAGACATTACCAAAAATAGTCTTGTTCCACACTTTTAAATTAGCTTTAAGATGCTTTAGCTTGAACCAAAACTTGTAAATAGGAGTCCCATTATATTCAACAGCCCAACAACCCTCAACAAAACCATAGAAAATTTGTGCATACACCACATATTTAAGAACTTGAAAGAACACTTCATTTTAGTATAAGTTGTAGAGATATTGATGAGCAGGGGAGAGTGATCAGAACATGTCTTAGGTAGGTGAGTGATTGTAGTATCATCAAAGTAACCAAGACATTTGTTGTTGAATAAAGCTCTATCCAACCTTCTCCACTGCCTCCCATTAGACCATATGAAATTGTTCCCAGAAAAACCAACATACATTAGGTTGCAATCAAGGATAAAAGCATTAAAATCATCCATAGTAGGTATACAGTTAGTTGAGCAATGAAGTTGCTCATTAGGATAAGCTATAGCGTTAAAATCACCAAATATAATTCACTCTCTTCCCTCATCTTCAACGTTTTTTAGATTATCCCAGAGCAGACTCATGATTTCATTGTACACTTAGCATAAATTACTGTGACCATGAAATCTTTAGTAGAAAGACTGTGCTTGACTTTTAAATGAAGAAACTGATCTTCATTGACAATAACATCCACCATAAAGTCACCATTCCACATAACCCAAAGCTTGTTACTAGTATTGCTAGTAAACCCCTGAAAATCAAGCTTCCCTGAGATAAATTCTAGTATCATAGGTTCTTGGAGGTCTAGAAAGTTTAGCTTCTTAGATCTCTTGATAGACTTTATTCTAGATTGAGATTCCTTGTTGTCTATGTCACGCATATTCCAGTTTAGAATGGCAATAGTCATTTAGCTTGTTTAGAAGTTTTTGCAGTATTTTTATGTTGCACACATTTAGAAGATATAATCCCCTTTGAATTTCATGTTTTAACTTTCTTAATTTTCTTCAAATTTGATCTCTTACCAGTAACATTTTGTTTATTTGCAGGAGAATGAGGAAGACTTCCAGTAGTTTGTTTTGTTGGAGAAGAACTTGTCACCAAAGAGTTCAGAGAAGTACTACCCTCTTGATTGATAGATCCCATTTCCAGCATGTGGAGAGCCCCAATCATTTCCTTATTCTCAACACCAAGAGGTGAGTGATTCTGAATCACATCCTTGTTAGCATTTTAAATCATTTCCTCTGTAATATCATTCTTTTCATCCACAATGATTGATTTTACTTTGTGGCCAGTAAAATTTATCTGGAATGCAGGTAATAAGGAGTCCATCAACAAGGGATTGGAGGGTTTAGCCTGAGCAGCATGCTTCCTTTGAGTTGTCTTTTGCATTCTTTATCAGAATGACCAAGGTGAGAGCATCTTTTACAATATTCAGGATGTTTATTATACACCGGATTTTGCCAAAATCTGTAAGACCCAAAAGCTATTTTAATTCTTTTAGGCAAAGTCTTTGACACATCCATAACAACCTAAATTCTACAAAAGTTGTGCCTGACCATGTTGTTAGGTGGTACCCAAACGTTAAGAGGAGACCCTATATATTTAGCAACTTCAAGAATAGTTGCTTCACAATACATAAACTCAAGAAGGTTTGGTAGATCAATAAAGACCGGGGTTGATGAGTTCTCAATATTAGGATTAAAATTAGGAGACCATTCTAGCAGCCTCTTGGTAGATCAATAAAGACCGGGGTTGATGAGTTCTCAATATTAGGATTAAAATTAGGAGACCATTCTAGCACCCTCATTATCTTGTCCCCAATTTGCCACACGTTCTTTCGCCAAAGTTTCTTTAGATCCTCTATCAATGTAAACTCTATAAAAATATGCCTGAAATCCCAGCTTGTGACACTATATTCACCATTAAATTTAAAGCTCTCCAAGAAAGTCTTGATTGTAGTATAATTTGGCTTCTCATGTAGCCCAAAATGTCCAAACACAAACTTATTTTATTTTATTTTATTCAAATCTTATATTGTTTAAATCAAATCTAATTATATTAAGATTTGATTTGATTTTCTTTTAATGTATTTATTTTATTCCATTGTATTCAAATTTAGGGTTTTGAGAAGCTATTATATAAAGCCTCATATGCCTTAAGTTATTTTAAGTTTTTTGGAATGATATATTTTTTATCTTTGAAAATTTCAGTCATTGTTACCCTTAGATTAGGGTTTCATCATGTTACTCTTGAATTAGGGTTTCATCTATCGTTGTTTTTTCTTCGAATCTTCCGCCGCGTCATCAGTTTGGTATCAGAGCCTTAGTTCCTGCTATGGGGAAGCATGTTTCTAAAGCTTGACTGTTCTGTTTCAAACCCATTTTTTTTTCATCAACTGGGCATGGGGATATTGTCTTCAGGCTATGAAAAGGTTTTCGAAACCAGTTTTTTTCATCAACTGGATGGCGTCAATGTGACTTTGAATAAGGAACACTCGAGAAGAATATATCTTATTCCGATAAGGTCAACAATTATAATTCCCAATGTAATAATTGAAAAAAAAAAATTGGTTGTTGATGGTGATGATGCTGTGAATTCGAGGACAAATTCTTGTCAACCAGGAGAGGATGATGTAGCCCAGAAAGTCCAAACACAAACTTTTATTTTATTTTATTTTCTATTCAAATATCTTATATTGTTTAAATCAAATCTAATTAGAGTAAGATTTTATTTTATTTTATTTTAATGTATTTATTTTATTTTCTTGTATTCAAATTTAGGGTTTGGAGAAGCTATTATATAAAGCCTCATATGTCTTAAGTTATTTTAAGTTTTTGGAATAATATATTTTCTATCTCTGAAAATGTTAAGCTTTGTTACCCTTAGATTAGGGTTTCATTATGTTACTCTTAAATTAGGGTTTCATCTATCGTTGCTTCTTCTTTTATTTCCGTCGTATCATTAGCTTCGCATTTGCAAATTTACAAATTTACCCACCAGAGTGTGCTTGGATTTCTGTCGAAGCATGCCCAGATCTTCAGCCTCGAAATGTATTTCTAACTGATCTTCATCCCTTGTTCTTGTAACATTTCTGTGAATACGATTTCCGGAAACTTTTTTTTAATAACTCCGCAAATGTTTTTTTGGTAGCGGTAGTTTCAACATTGCTTGTGGAAGATTCAAACATAAAAGGATCCCTGATCTTTGGCTGATAAAAATAAATATTCAAAATCGAAAAAAAAAACATATCATGATCAGCAGATCGATGATACGGAGTAGAGCATTCTCTGTCCACACTCTCCTTCTTTCATCGATCAGATATTTTAATAAAAACAGAAAAATTATGGAATTGGAATCCATTTCTCGGTGCTTTTCCTAGTTTATCCTAAATTCCAATCTCATCCAACCGATCGAAAATATAAAGTATTACGGATAAAATAACTGTATATCCGGCTAATTATCCAAAGTATTCTTGATGCCGCAAATTCAAACTTAAAAAGTGTTAAAAGATCATCACCGATAATTCTACACATATGATCTCCACCATTATTGTTTTCAAATCTTTCACTAAACAAAGAAATAATTGGAGAAGGTGGTGTGTTTGGCACAAAGCCACGTGGGTCTATCATATACGTCTGTACTCGCTTTATTAATTTATTTTATCAGTATATGTCCTGTTTTTGGATTCCAGCCGCATGAATGATTTTTGTTTGAAAGTAACATAAAGTTTTGAAAATAATTTTGCAATTAGTAAAACCGTTATAAGAAAATATGTTTTTTTTAAGTTATATATTTTCCATTTATTTTTTATATATTTATTTTGGGTATTAAAATTTGAATTGGCTATTATATAAAATAAGAAATCAATAAAAAGATTAATTTATTTTTCTTCCTCGGTGAAGTTTTTGAGGAGATATCTAATTGTTGAACACGGTTGTTATATTTTTATTTTTTTAGATTAAGGACGATATATATATATATATATATATATATATATATATATATATATATATATTTGTTTTTACGGGACCATCAATGTATATGTTTTTTTTAACCCGACTGCTTGCAAACTTTATAGATTTTTGTAGGACTGATAATGATCGGTGATTTTTTTTTTCCATCCACTATATCGTACGTGGCTTTGATTTCCTCTCCAATTTTTATCTTCTCTCGGGTTCGGGTTTTGTTTCTGAAATTGGACTTTCTTCCTTTTCTTCATCTGTATCTTTTTCGATTCCGATTTCGGAAAATCTCTCTTCGAGTTTTTGGAGCCATTTTCTTTTGAGGACGACGAACATGGTTGTTTTAAAATATACAATCCAAAAGTTATGAAAACACTAGCCTATAGTATCAGCATTTATCATATCTAACATGAAAGATACCCTCTAAACTCATGTAGGTATTTAAAATTCACTAAAGTTGTTTTAAAAAATAAATCACAAAAACGACTATAAAGTAAGTCATCTTGATCTTTTCATGTTTCGTCTGCTGCCATCTTGATTCTTAATAGGTATAAAGAGAATTAACATGATAAATATATGTTCTTTATAAAATCTATTTTTTACGATGACTATATATATAAAAGATTAAAATAATTTATTTTTTTAGCTTACCAAACTACTTTGTTTACATAAATTGTTTTGTAAGAGGATATTCATTTATGTAAATAGGTTGAACCAAAAACATACATGTATTGATAATGCATAACAAGCTTTATATGTCGTCAAACAAAACAATTATAGTATCAAATACCACATGAACAACTATGATATGAGAGGTTTACAACTATTTTTTACTTTTAGTACACTTCAAAAGGTTATTCATATGTTGATTAAAAAAACGTATGAATAATATAATAGGATTATCCTTATACTTTTATCTATTTCATCACACAATTTACTAAACCGTTTATTAGATTTGACAAAGCGTTTAAAAATCTAAACCATAAACATAATACGAATAAAAAAGCATTAGAAACGGAGGTTATTTGCAAAATTAGAAATAAAAAATCCACTAATTTTTAAAACTTCTATCATAGAGTTAAAATATTGTTGTTCCGCAAGAACATACACACATTCTTTAAATTGTAAAGTTAACGATAACCACTCACGTAAAAATTAAATTAATGATAACCATCTAGGTTTTGCAGTTTACCAAAAACTACATGCAACATAAATTCTTCCAACAATACCTCTCAAACACACAAACATATACAGACTTAACAATTACTTATTTTTAACCTTCAAAACTCCACATCTTTCAAACCTTAACTAAAAAAATCCAAAAAACATAAATATTTTAATGTTTTTTAAAACAAACAAAATAAATTCATCGAGTGATAAATTTGGATAATTGTTTTTCTTATATTTTATAACCAAATTACACGTAACTTCGTAACTTAAACATAGTTATTTTTAGCAACCAAATTACATGTAATTTTGCAATTGGAACGCAATTGTTTTTTCAACACTAATTTTGCAGTCAAATTGCACGTGTTTCCATAATTAGAACACATTCCAATTTTTATTTTAAAAAATATCAACATAAAATGTACTCAATTAACACTTTTTTTATCAAACAAGTTTTTATTTTGTTTTTTCATATAATCAGTCTTATTTAGCAACCAAAGTCATATTTCCACAACTATTTTCTGCTTATTCTTGCATCATATTTGCACGTAATTCGCCAATTAGAATAAATGTACTTTATGGAAACCAAATTGCATGTATTTCCGTAACTAAAACACAATCCATTTTTTTAAAAAAAATATTTTTTTAATACTTATTTTCATAAAAATAAGTTGTATTTTATTTTTTCATACAATCACATTTATTTAGCAACCAAAATTGTATTTTTGTAACTGTTTTCTTCTTATTTACGCAACATATTTGCACGTAATTCAGTAACTGAGACACGATTGTTTTTTAGCAACCAGAGTACACGTAATATTGCAATTAAAATGCAGATTCTTATTAGTAACAAATTATATGTAATTTCGTAATTTGAACACATTTTATTTTTCCAGACTTATTTCATAACCGAATTATACGTAATTATGCAATTTAAAAAAATTATGTTTCATGGATCTAGTTTTTGTTCATCTTTAAAAAAAATAATGATATTTTCAAATTTGTTTTTGGAGTCGTGGTTTGAAAGATGTGTCACTTTTTGTAAAAATAAAAAACTAGAGAATGAAAAACGGTTAAGGTGTGTTTGGGACTATCATGTGCTTATCTGTATATACTCATTTATCACTAGATGGTTATCTGTAATTTATTAAACCTTGGATGGTTATTGGTAAATAAATTTGATGTTAGATGGTCATTGGTTGATTACTCTTCCTTAAATTTATAAACTATCACAACATAAAAAATTTAAGGCAAGTTTCTAAGTGTAACATTAAATTTAAAAGGATAAGATATAAACAAAATGAATTATAGGAATCTCACAACGTTAAACTAATAGTACATTTATGATGATCAGAATAAAAAGTCATAATTGGACACCAATATGCGACTTCGATAATGTAAGAAGCCATATCTAATTAACATAGTCTTCAGATTGAACAATAGCGAATGCTAATGGAAATATGAAAAAATAGCATTTTTGTTATCAACACTACTAAACATGAACAAAATCTACAAATTAACATGAATAAACATATTCATATTAGCATGAATAAATTTGAATAACAAAAACATTACTTTGATTTTCACCTTTGGTTATTGAACATAATAAATATCTTTTATATTTGATAAATAAGAAAGTTCCTTAAAGTATAACATAGGCATACAACTTTTAATTCCACTAACACATGCACCAAAGGTAAAAAGCTTAAATAAATGATTGTATATTTCAAATTCAAGAACAAAGTTACTAGTTGGAACCAAATTCTTTATTCAACTAAAAGACCCTTTAAGAAGACCATATGATGAAGCACTATTAACAAATACCTCCACCATTGTTTTCTTCAAAGCATAACATGGTACTCTATATGAAATATATAATCCATGACGTGTTTTTAACATATTTTTTTAATAAATATATCATTTACCTTCTTGTTACCATAACTATACTTAAATTCATTTTACCGACTGTAGGGAAACTCATCCTATAAGAGCATCAATAAAAAAACTTAAGTATAAAAAACAATTGAACGCACAGACAGAGTTAACCTATACTCAACTGTTATTAATCGAAACGTGTTTAATTATAGTACTAAATCTACAACAAGAACAGAAGAGCCACAAAAGCTCCGTTTAGATTCAAAGCTTAGTTATGAACCCAAAATAATAAAGAAAGATATTGAACAAGAATGTAAAATCAAGCACCTAAAAACAGATTTAATATGGTTTGGATTGTGAAAACATTCGACATATTTTGCATAATAAGGTTACAAACATAGTCTTTTATAAACATTAAATACTCAACAACTCGTCTTTATTATAAAGCACTCTCAGCTTACAGAGGAACTATAGATCTCAGGACGTCTCCAAGTATTTATCTTTTACCTCAACTTTAGCTTAGCTTCCAAATTACTCTCTTAAATATCGCAAGTGTCTTCTCATGCAGCTAATGACTTCATACTCAACTTTCACTATTTATAAAGGATTCATGATGTGCATAATGCATGCTCACAATAGCGCCTGATAGCCCATTTGCTTATTTGGTCAGGAAAACCAATACAAATGGACAAGAAAACCCCAATAGTCATACGACAGGGTAGTGAGACGTCTTTTGTACTATGTTGTTACATATTTAACACGCGTAGTTCAACAAATATTTAATTAGTGGTGAAATTTTTCATCAATTCATACATTTAGTGACTCGGATTTCTTTAGAAGAATCTATGAATCTTCATAAGTAATTTGGAAACCATGTATTTGCAGATTCGGCTTCATAGATGATTAGTCTACTCCTTTGACTTTGGCATAAAATACTTCATGCCTTTGATAGAGCTTGTCCAATAGGTTCCATAAAAAGTATTTACACCTAAGTCTCAGCCCTAGCTATTGCCTTACAAAGATTCAAATAGTTTTTTATTTATATGTCTTTAACATTTCATCTTCATCCACATATAGTCTTTGGAAGTACTCTAATATCAAGTTACTTTTGGCCTACAACTAATAATTTTCCACTTAGGCTTATAGTAACTTTAGCATTTATTGCATCAAATGTTCTACTTTTCATAGACTATCTTACCTGAAACCTCAAACTTATACAAGTCTTATGTAGTTTGTAAATTTTAAAATTGGTAATACCTTGGTCAGAGCATCTGAAGGATTTTCTTCACTATAAATTTAACCACCTTTACTTGCTCTATCTCCACCACGTCTCGGGTGAAGTGAAATTTGATATCTACGTGTTTAGTTCTCTCATGGAATTTCAAATTATTCATCAATAAAGAGCATTAGTATTATTATAGAATACAATCATATTTTGCTCTATGTCAGTGATCTCCCTCAATAAGTTTTTAAGATAAATAACTTCATTAATAGATTACATGAAATATATATACCCAGGTTATATAAATGACAAGAAAACGAATTTTCATACACAAGATTTCTAATTAACCATATCTCCAAATATTTATAAACAGTTAACACAAAGTAGATTTCCTTGTGTCAAGGCAAGTCGCATAATGATAATTCATGTATTCTCTCAGCATTATATTAGACGTACCTTTTGATTATACCATGACCGAACTTCAACTGAATCCTTCAAGTATTTTATGAGCCACTTGAGTGCATATAGGTTTCCAAATTTGAAATGAATATGCTCAATATACTAACTAAGTAGGTATCAGGTCTCGTGTAAATCATATCATATTTAATACTACCAATAATGGGTATATTGAATCTATTGCATGTAATTATTATCTACTACTTAGGTTGGTGCTTGAGTGACACTAAGTTTAAATCGAGCACAAATAGGAGTTCTAACCTCTTTGGTTTCGAATACGGAAAACTTCTGAAGGAATTTATGTATTTATTTTTGTTAAGGTAAGACTAGATACTCCTTCGGCATGTTGATCTTGATCGCAATACCAAGTATCTTCTAACCTCTCTCATATTCTTTATTTCAAACTCTCCCTTCAGTTGAGTCTTTACTCTTTCAGTTTAGTCGTCATTATTTCAATATTATTTCTGTCATTTCCAGCTATTAGGATATCAACCAAATACAATAACAATATTGATGAGTCCGGATCCTGTTACCACTTCGGACAGGGTCAGTTCGGACAATGTCTACCTAACCGAACAATGACAATTCGGACACCATCATCCATTGTGCTGTTCGAACTGAACTAAAGTACTTAAAACCTAATCACTTCTTGACTAAGCTGCTTGCTCTCCTACTAAGAGCTCATGGGTCATTGAACTTGACCCGGGTCCATTAAACATGACCTGAAAGCCCATAAAGCCCAAATGTAAGGGTATAAATACCCAACCACCAACATTAAATGAGGGTAATGAAAATTAAATACAACCAGGCTGCTTAATTCTCCCTCTACTCTCAAACTTCCACACAGTTCTAAACAAAAATTACAAACTTACCCTCAGACAAAAATAAACCTCACCAAACATAATTTCTCTTTTCATATACGTTTGCTCATTATAATAGACACAATTATCATAACAGTGTCAGATATACGTGATGGACTTCATAAAAGAATCAGATATTTTATTACACTACATCGACGACTGTTTTAGCTTATATAGAGGTCTCTTCAGAAAACACATATCTTTTTAAAACTTTTTTGGATGACATGTATAAATTATATCTTCCAATTCACCATATACGAAGGCAATATTAGCATATATTTGATCTAATCCTAGATTAAATCTAGCGATAATTGATATTAGAACCCTTATTGAGGTTTGTTTCACAACCGGTTTGAATATCTCATTGCAATTCAACATCCTCATTTTATGTGAAGTCCTTATCCATTATCTTATCTTTGTATCTAGATAACTCAACTCTATGAATACATTTCCTCATTTTGAATATGTATTTAATATGAATAAGCTTTTGACCTTTCGGCTATTTCAAAAGAATGTAGGTGACCATCGTTTTTAATGATATCAGTTCTTCCTTCATGGCCTTCAACCATTTATTTTTATCACTTATATTTATAGTATCATGATAGCTTTCGAGTTTAATAATATCATTCTGTCATTTCAATTTCTAAATCATAATTAATAACAACAACCTAACTATATTATCGGGAATGTTTGCTTGGTCTCTGTGCGTTATCTCTCACAAATTGATAATTGTCAAGTTCATGTTACTCTCAAGTATGATTATCTGAAGAATCTAGAACACTAGACCCTCAAACTTTATAGGACTCATGCAATGGTTGGACTTTCCTGCATGTGACGAAGCTAGACCAGGTCCAAACTCATATTTGGTAGAAGCATTTTAGGTTTCACTCTTTAGATTAAACTCGTCATCAACTCTACATATCTTATCAATGGTACTATGTTTTTCATTCATTACCTCTAAAATGGCATGTATTTCTCATTGGAAACCATGTTTATGCTTATCACTGATGAACTCATTCTTAAGTTAGTTCAGATACGGAAATATTTGTGGGAGAGTGTCTGTCTAAAAAATATTCGTATAGGATAACTTTAATTAGAGAATCAGTGTTTTATAGAGAGAGAGAGAGAGACAAAAGGAATAAATGTAGCAATAATTGACTAATCGTTGGCCATTTTCCCTAAAAGGGAATGTCCTTTATATAGTAGATGAGGTGTATAGTAAAATTAAATAATTACCACCGTTAATGTGGATTTCTCACCCCCACTCTTCTACTATTTACAAACAAGTTCTTAGGGTATATCACTTAACCCCTCTATCTTTTATGTTTGCTTTAGTTTAGTCTTTAATCACTAAATAAATAAATTTAGTCTTTATATTTTATATAATAAACCTTGTTGTTATCCATATTGTTCTTCCCTTATAAGTGACCCTCCAGTCCTTGTGAGGATATCTGAATGAGGACTGAGTAACGAAGGCCAATATTCCTTCCTTTCGAACTTCCTCGGATTTTATGACACACAAAATTCTTTGTATTGTCTGTCCTCGTGTCGGACGACTTCGTTGCTTGTGTTCCATAAACAAATTGTTTTATTGTCATCCCTCGGATTATGTGATATAAGACTTGTTCGAATTTATAACCTCACCCTTGGTCATGATGACCTCACCTAAACCATTATCTCTTTTAAATTTTTGTGTCTTTTCCTAGCCGTTATAGTGTCAGAATTAATTTAGACGATGAAGACACTTCTTGCCACATGTCGCGTGTTTACCACTGCACGCCAGCGCGACATTTGAAGTAGTTTGTGAGAGAGGTGATGTGCCAAAAAAAAATTGATACTAACCTTTCACCTTCTACCCCTTAATTCCCACAACCTTCACTATAAATATTCATCTTTTTCTCTAGTTCTAAGTTTACAAATTTTAACCTTTATTTATCCTTGAGTAAAGAGCATCTGTTCTAGAGAGAGAAAGGGTTATCTTTCACCCAATTTTTTTTCTTGTCTTTCATGCCTGAAGAGTTTATCAATCTTAAAAAATATAAGCTTTGGACTGGTTTAATATCTCAAACCAAGATGTTGCTCGTAGAACTTCGGGTGGTAGAGGGCACCCAACTAAAGTAGACATTTTTTAAGCAATTTTTTGTGATAACTGGTCCTTTATCCGTGAACGCTCTTCATTTGCTACTCAGCCCCCTGGTCAAGCTTGTCAAATGAGTAACAAGGTTGATCTTGCATCGTCTAAACCTACTCGCAAATTTTATCCTTTCTTAATAATGGGTGATAAAAATAAAAGTTTGCTGGAGTAATGCAGGAAAGTGTGTTAAGAGGAAAAGATCCTCAAACCTACCTACAAAGTTTATCCGGGTAAAACTTTCATCCTCAGGGGTCCCCTCAAAGGACTCCCTCAGTTAGCCCCTGGAAATTTTCTATGAGGAATGTTTTCCTTGAACAGTTTTTGGAGTCTATCCCTGAGATCCAAGAGAAAACTGTGATTAATGAGTCTCACAATGATCAAGAAAAGACTGATACTGTTATGGTTGAGGCACAACCCTGACAAGTTGTTTCCGCGGTGATTCCTCCCCCCTAACCATCCATGCCAAGTGGAAGTGTACCTTCTCTCCGAAAATTATGACTAACCCTTTTTTTCTCAGAGAGGAGAGACTTCCTCGATGAAGAAGGATAAGAAACAGAAGAAAAAAAATGTGCCACAGACCTGCCCTCGAATATAGAAGATGTTTTACGGGATAATCTTCGCAGGATTGAAACCAAGCATCTAATAGCTCTTCACAAAGTGAAGTACAAATATTTCCATCCGACCGAGGAGGTGAAACTTAGAGACTGATGGGCGATCCCCAAAAATATTACCATCCGGTTTTCCACCGTCGGAAAGACTCAATTGTCCGTTCTCAACCATGAACTGATTTTTTACACCGAACTCATGAATTGGGGCCTTCGATTTCCTCTCGACCCTGCTCTAGTGGAATACTTCCATCTTATCGGGCTTTGCCCTTCTCAAATTGTAGCTAAGAAATCTCATTATCCATTGTATTCTCTTATTTTGCAAGTCAATTCAAGGTGATCAAATATTTCTTAGAGGCTGACAAAAAATGGAAGCAACAATTTATTTTTAACTCTGGAGTATGGGAGACTAGATTTGAAAATTCTGACAACCTTCCCCATCGCTTGACTTTGAAATGGTCTGGGAAAGGTATGTATCCTCATATGTTAATCTATTTTACTTATTAACATTGATTAAGTTTAAGTATTTCTTTTAAACAGCTATGAAGGGGATTGCCAAACCCTTTAAAAGTTATACAAAATCTCCAAAGACAATTTTTGAGAAGTTAAGTGTCTGGACGGGTGAAAATTGAAACCATAAATTCTATCAGAGTCTCTTGCTAATGAACTTGGTCAGAAGTAATCCTTGGAGATACGACCCTGGTCTGAAAAAATCCATGTCCGATCTCATGGTACCCCCCCTCCCCCCGAACGATGATATTGTCCAACGTATGGAAGGCTTGGACAATATAGTTTATCGTCCCACTCGGGCCCGAGCTCCCAGTCATCAAGATGTAGAGAAACCCAAGGAGGAGGATGAACGAACCGAGGAGGATGTAGATTCGTAAAATGATGTCCCCGAGGAACAAAGAGTTGAGATCCAAGGAGATCAAGTTGATATCTGGGTAAGCCCCAGTACTAGCGTCCGGGAAGGCAACCAGAAGGATACTGGAAATGAAACTTCAGTTGAAGTGAGGCCAGCTGGGAGATCAGGGGCTGTAAAACCGAGGAGGCTCACTGCTGAGGAGAAACAAAAGAAAGTAGTTGACAGTTAAGGGGAAAGTGACAACAAAACTTATCCAAGCTTACCCCCCATAAAGAAAGTTTTTATTGTTGACTCAGACTCTAGGGGATAATTTTCCCTTCAGAAGAAACAGCCTGCTGGTCAAGAAGAAAATTTTAAGAAAGGTGAATATTTCTCCCCTTCTTTAGCTTACTTTGACATTTAAAATGACTTTAGTGCCAATGAGTTAAATAAACTGCTATGTGTTGCTGCTCTCCTCAAACGAAAAGTTAATCGCAAAGATCGTTACAGGAAAATGAAGTTCTCAAAAGAAGAGGGGAAGTAAAAAGACTGACCAATGAGGTAACCAACTTGAAAAGTGAAGGTGAGAGCTTGAAAGATGAACTTGCTAAGGAAAAGAATATATTTTCCTAGGTGAAGAAGGTTGAGGATGAACTTACTCAAGAGAAAAAAAATATCTGTTGATCGCTTATCTAGCATTACTTCCTTAGAGACTAAACTCTCCGAGGAAACACATACAAACGAGAGCGTTTCATTACTAGGGATACCGGGACACTCTCATCGACGGTCTTGTTGAATCTTGTACTAAGACTAAAACATATTTTGAAAATTTTGTTGCAGACATTGAAAAGTTTTCAAAAAAACACAAATCTCTGAAGAAAAATTTTGAGATTAAGAAGAAGAAAAGTTTGGATGCGTAAGAAGCCAGTATTTTATCTCGCCTTGAAGAAATCGATGCTAACATGAAATCTGCTCTAGTGTTAGAGATGCACGAGAAATTTCCGGACTTGAAGCTAGAAAGATTTTGGCAGCGCGTTATTGAAAGACATCACCTTGTAGGTGTTTTTTGGGAAGATTTGGAAACTAGTGATGACTCAAAAAATTCCTCCTCTGAATCCGATTCTCGAGAAGGTAGTAAGGAAAACTCTGCATCCGTATAGTATTTTTATCCTTGTTTTGTTGATCATCTGTAAACATAAACTCAAGAGACTTTATTTTGTTGTGATGATGTATCTTTGCTTTTCGGATTTATTTCATTTTGCAAAGTTTCCTATTTGAAAATGTTTGACTTGAAAATATTTTACCCATGCTCTCTCCCGGATAAATAGTTTCTTAATATGAATTCTACTATTGGTAAAAAATTCTTCAAATTAAGAAATATTTGTATCAACTTATCTTGTATGTAAAAGATCTTTAATATGATAGTGTTTGTCATAAATTTAACCACTTTTTGGTTCAAAATAATGAACGTTCTCTTCGGATTATCCTTTGTGCTAAAAAAGATGAACATCTCTATCCTAACTTTTTTGGAATACCTTTTGAATTTAAAAAGATGAATATTTTAGTCCAAACTTTTTTGTAGTGTCTTTTGAGTTCAAAAAGATGAACATTTTAGTCCAAAATTTCTTGGAATATCTTTTGAGTTCAAAAATATTAACATTTTACGAATCATTTTAAGATGGAAAATGAATTTTATATATATAATTCGGCTATTAGGACACCTCATTAAAACATTTCGGCGCCACTAGGGTAGGAAAGAGTATGCCACCGAAACTTACATAAACTGATAAAGAAAATATTTACATAGACACTCATTCGCTCTAAATAAATTTTTAGTGCTCAATGTTCCAAGGATGGGGAAGATATCTTCCTTCTTTATCTTTGATTCTATGCGTTCTTGGCTTTATCTTCTTTGTTACCGTGTACGGACCTTCCCAATTAGGAGCCAACTTTCCCAGCCTTTTTTCTTTAGTGTGAAGGAAGACTTTCCTCAAAACTTTATCTGCAGACTTGAACTCTCTTCTTCTAACTTCTAACGCATACCGACTTCTCATTAGAGTCTGATAATGTAAATAATTTAATTGTGCCCTTCTTTCATTTTCCTCTATCAGATCCAATTCTGTGCGATTTCCCCTATCATTTGTTTCCTTAGAGTATTCACTTAACCTGAATGATGGGAACATTGTTTCTGATGGTACTACTGTGTCCATCTCATAAACAAGTGAAAATGGCGACTCTTGCGTTGCAGTCTGGGGGGTTGTTCTATAAGCCCATAGAACTTTTTGTAGATAATCCGGCAATTTTTTGGCCTTACCCTCTAGGTTCTTTCTCAGCCCATCTAAGATTTTTCCATTAGTCACCTCGACCAGGCCATTCGCTTGAGGGTGGAAAGGTGCTGAGAAGCATTGTTGTATCCCCTTAGATGCCCAAAAAGCTTTCATCTCATTGTTATCAAATTGTGGTCCATTATCCATTGTAATCTTTCTTCGTACACCAAAGCGACAACATGTGTTAGAAACAATAAACCTGATCACATCCTTCGATCTTGTTCTTGCTAATGGCTCAGCATCCACCCACTTGGAAATGTAATCTATTGTAATGATGATTGTCTGAGACCTCCTGATGTCATTGGAAGGGGTCCAACCAGATCGATTCCCCACCGGTCGAATGGTAAAGACTCTGACATTAATTTGAGGGGTACGCCTAGGTGCATGAACTGAGTCAGCAAATATTTAGTAAGTATCGCACTTCTGCACTAATTCTTTTGCATCCGATAAAAGGGTCGGCTTATAATACCCAGCAAGAAGAACTTTTCTTATCAATCTCTTGTTTTGTAGCCACAATTTGTCGGCCTGTAATACCCAGCAAGAAAAACTCTGAAAGTATCATTTGTGATTCATTATTCCCTAAGCATCGGAGTAAAAGACGACTAAACGATTTCTTATGCAGTATGTCTCCGAGTACAACATACACATATACCTTGAATCGTATTCTTTTAGCTATCACCTTATCAACTGGTAATATGTCGTTGACCAAGAACTCTTGTAATTCACTTCTCTAATCTTTCACTATAGCTGTGGAAATTTGGAAGGCCTCAACACATCCTTCAACTAATTTGGATCCCTTAACGATCGATGGGTTTTCCTGGATGACAATCCATGGATATTCCTCTGAGTAAGATGCTCTAGCCAAAAAATCAACTATTGAATTCCCAGCCCTATGGACATGTTCGTACCTGACGCCCTCAAAGCTCTACGTTAATGTCTTCAAAAACCCCAAATATCTTACCAAGTGATCTTTTCTTGCCTCCGACCGAACAGAAGCATGGTTTACCAGAAGTTGTGAATCACTTATCAGCCTTACTCTTTTAGCTTCACAAATTTTTGCAAGTCTTAAGCCTGCCATAGCAGCTTCGTACTCAACTTCATTATTTGATGCTTTAAACCCGAATCGGATGGCTTGATACATAGCAATTCCTTTGGAGATACCAACTGTATCCCTGCTCCACAACCAGATGAGCTTGAACCCCCATCGGTTCGTACTATCCACTATGTTCCAAGTTTTTCTTTATCAATTTCCATTTCATTCCGATCGGAGTGGAGCTCAACTAAGAAATCAGCTAATTCTTGTACTTTAGTAGAGATTATCGGTTCAAATTCAATATCAAAGTCTCCAAGCTCTACTGACCACTTCATCATTCTTCCTGACACATCGGGCCTTTGTATCATGTTCTTCAACGGAAAATATGTCTGTGAGCCTGAAAGTAAGGCCTCATTTTTTGCGCAGATGTAACTAGACGCAAGAGCTAACTTTTCTAACTTGAGATATCGATTCTCAACATCCAGAAGACTCTTACTCACATAATAAACCGGCTTCGTAACATTCAACTACTCTCGGATTAAAACCACACTCACAGCAAAATCTGACATTGTCAAATAGATATATAATTTTTCTCCCAGATTCGCCTTTGTCAACATTTCCGAAGAATGATGGTATTCTTTAATCTAATGAAAGGCATCTGAAGCTTCTAGAGTCCAATCAAAGAAATTTTCTTTTTTTAACATCTGGAAGAAAGGGGCGCATTTATCCTAGGACCACAATATGAACCTGTTCAGCACTGCCAATCTTCCAGTCGGGATTTGTACTTCTTTGATCGTTCTTGGTGGAGTCATAGTTCATAGAGAATTTAGTTGTATCGGATCGTCTTCAATACCATGTTCACTGACAATATAGTCTAAAAAATTATGGATCTTACCCCGAACGTGCACTTCTTCGGTTTCAATTCAAATTTATCTTTGTCAAAATGGAAAAAGTTTCTTCCAAGTAAACTAAATGATTCTCATTTTTTAGGCTCTTGACTAACATGTCATCGATGTAAACCTCAACATTTCTTCCAATCTGACACTCAAAATCTTTGTTTACTAACCGTTGTAATGTTACCCCAACATATTTTTTTAATCTGAATGACATTACCTTGTAACAATGTAAACCTCTCCCACTGATAAAAAATCTACTCTCTTGATCTCTTGGGTCCATCTATATTTTATTGTACCCAGCATAGGCATCCATAAAATACAGCATCCGGTTTCCAAATGTTGAGTCAACCAACTAATCTATTCTAGGCACAGGGAAAGGATCTTTAGGACACGCTCTGTTTAAATCAGTAAAGTCCAAACATATTTGCCACTTGTCATTTTTCTTCCATACTAGGATCGGGTTAGCAGTCCACAAAGGATACTGCGACTCGCGTATGTGATCCACTTTTGTTAAACGGTTCACCTCTGCAAGTATAGCTTCAGTTTTTTCTTGAGAAAATGATCTCCTCTTTTGTATAATCGGACGAACGTTGTTACGTATTGCAAGGCTATGACAGATTACATCTGTTGGAACCCTTGTGACATCATTTGTACACCATGAAAACAAATGTAAGTTTGTGGAAAGAAATTTAATTAAACTTTTTTTTACCTCCTGGGAAAATCTTGTACCAATCTTAAGGCTTTTACCAGGACAAAGGACGTGATCCTCAAAGCCGTCAACGGGGACCATGAACTCGGGGGCTTCCCTCGGATCATCCACATGATCGGAGTCTGTGGGGGCCCCAACTGATTGCTATTCTTTTTTTTATTGTAACCCATTTAACTGCTTGGGGGCCAATGTGGCTCGATAACATTATCTTGTCATTTTGTGGCTACTTATTACTGTTTCCACGTTGCTACCTACCACGTACTTCAAACACTGATGGACAGTAGATGACACAGCGTGCATCTTAGATAACCAAGACCTTCTGAAGATAGTGTTATATGATGTGGGAGCGTGCACTACTACAAATAGAACTATGAATATCTTCTTGAATGGCCCTCTGCCTAACTTCACCATCCCTTTGAACTCTCTGACTACTTCAGCAGTAGCTCTAGTAAATCTAACTATCGTCTGGTCCATAAGCATTATGTTTGCTGAACTTCCGGTATCAATCAAAAAATTATTATCTCATTTCCCACTATCTCTGCTCCGATTACTACTGCATCCTCATGCGGACGAGCTACATCTCTCATATCATCATTTTCGAAACAAAGTATTAGGGATGGATTTTTGTATAGGTTTATTGAAGCACCTGCTTCTAACTGTGTTTCCAGACTAATAATGTGTCTCTTCCGCGAATAGTTTGATATTCCTCCCACTGTATCCTCACCAGAAATGGTTAGTGACTCAAAGAAAGCACATAATTCACTAACCTTTTCTCTTGCAATTGGCTCTTCAACCATGTTTATACTTTTTCTCTTGAGGAGTTTATTTCGTTTCTATACTTGTAATTTTTATATTTGATTATTGATTTTTTTAGATTGAAAACGTGAGAATTACGAGCAAAGAGTTACCACATTTTGTTACGGATATCAAAAAAACTTTTTATCGGTAAAGAAGAGAACTATAAAAATGTGAAACAATGGATGATACTAGCGCGAATGGAAACAATGTTAACAACATGATAGTTAGGGGTGGCAATTCGGGTGGTGTCCGGCCCGACCCGGCCCGGCCGGGTTTTGTCCGACCCGAACTTAGAACGGGCCGGGTTCAGGTTCAGAAAATGTAACCCGCAACCGGGCCAGGTCGGGTTCGGGTTTTAAATTTGTCCAGCCCGTTCTGGCCCGAAAATCATAAAATATATATATATAAATATTTCTATATATAATAAAAATAATATTTTAAAAAAATAAATTAATATATTTAAGATAAATTAAAAAAATATTTTAAAAACATTAAAATTAATATCTGCGGGTCGGACCGGGTTGACCGGCGGATATTAGCAGACGGGCTCGGGTTTGAAAATATGAGCCCGGGAGCGGGTCGGGCCGGGTTCGGACTCAAGTGTAAAAAATGTGGACTCAAGCGGGCCGGCCCGAATCCGGCCCGCGGACGGGCCATTGCCATCGCTAATGATAGTAGAAAAAAAGTCATGATATGAGAAAACTCAATGACTATGTTAATCTCTCACTTACGTAATACAGTCCAAGTATATTGAGACCAACAGTGGATGCAACATATTTTTTAAAAAAACCAATGTTAATCAATATGATACAGAACAATGACATGTTCGCTAGAGACTCTGTATAATTCCCAAACACCTATTTACCTAGTATCCTAGAAATGTGAGATGCCTGCAAGTACAATAATTATCCAACTGATTTAATACATTTGAGATTGTTCCCATTTTATCTCAAGAAAATAGCCAAGATATAGCTTTCATCGCTACCTCCTCGTTGCATCACAATTGAGCAATTGTCCCAACTATTCGTGTTTAAGTACTTTCCGCTAGTGAAGTCAGTAAAATTCTGAAACGATATCATCAAATACATTCAACAAAGTGATGAGTCATTGTATGATTCATGGGACTAATATAAGAAACTATTGCATAAATGTTCTCACCATGAGATTCTAATATGGATGATAGTACAAGCGTTCTATAATGGACTATTCGGGAATAATAAGTTGATGATTGATGCTACAGAAGGGCCTTTAACGAACAAGACGTCATAGGAAGCATACGCATTATTAGAGGTGTTCTAGGAACAACTACGCGTCTAAATAAAATAAAAAGTATGGAATGTACACAGAGAGAAGTGAAACGATTATTCAAGAAAACATTAATGCGTTGGAGAAACATGTGGGTCAATCGAAAATAAATTCATCTGAAGTAAATGAAGTCGAAGCATACTACCCAGGAAATTCAAATTGATATGCGACATCAGATGATACAATGTATGTAAGTAACGTTAACCAATGGCATATACCTTATTACACTAACAACTCTAATCAAGTTAGTCGCAAGAAAAATCGTAACTTCTCTTTGAAAAAAATGAGAATGTATGGAAATAAGAAGACTTAGACAATACAGATAAAAAAATCCAACTAGGAAGAGACTCCGAGAAAGTTAATTGAATCCACGCACGAACATTTTAAGATGAACGAGTCAATTGCAAAAAATCTAGAAATATTGGTACATAACTATAGGGCGTGTTTAAAGAATCTAGAGGTCTAAATATGACAATTAAATTTGATTCAATGATGGTCTCAAGAGCTCAAAGAACATGGACAAGAAATACTGGAAGAAAACCCCAAACAGATAAATGTTATCACTTTAAGAAAACGGGAGAGAAGTGGAAAGTACGAAGGATTTGAAGTGCAAATAAGTTTCAAAAGAAGACGACGTTGATAAAAGAGAATAAATAAATTAAAATGAGATGAATCAAAATTCCATAATAACAAAAAAATAGCAAGATCACGATCTAACTGGGGGAAACCTAAAATTGAGATCTGTCAAAATATGTCACATGTATTCCATATCCAAGCTGGAGAAAGAAGCAGAATGATATGAACCATTTTTTCAAAATTCTCAAAGTAAATACACTACTTTCCGATCTTTTAGCGCACATACCAAATATTCAAAATAATTAAAAGATACTTTTTTACAAAAGCAGAAGTTTAAATGCTTGGAAAATATGATGGTCACCAAGAAACGAAATTCTCATAACAAGAATAAATACCATTAAAGTTACAAGATAGATGGAATTTTACTATTACTTGTAAAATTGATGATTTAGATTTGGAAAAGTGTCTGTGATAGCATAAATATGATGATTATCCATCTATTTTAAATTATAGATAAGAGAGATTAAAAATGCTACAATGCCTTTACAATTGGGTGATCAATCATTCACATATTCGAAAGGAATGACTGAAGATGAATCAGTAAAAGTTAACAAATTTGATTTCCTTACAAATTTTATCATTTTGGATATTGAAGAAGATCAATCGTACCACTCATTTTAGTGAGACCAATCCTAGAAACTACTAGATCTGTTATTGATGTTGAAGCTAGTAAACTAATCATTTGTGTTGTAGATGAACATGTGGAGTTCAACGTATTGAAATCTTTACATTTTCCAAAAGATAGCAGTACATGTTTGTCAATCAACATAGTAGATAATCTTGTTGATAAATGTTTGCATGAGATATTACTATCTTTTACTTTAAAAAATTCTCTACTACATGTTAGACTCGATGAAACTGAAATCGAAAATATAAGGTAATATAATTAGGGATGGTTATTTTTTATGAACCCGTAAGTACCCGATTCGAGCCGACCGGATGGTATGGATTATGGGTTTTAAAATTTTCTCACGGATGGGTTGTGGGTATAAAAATTTATGTTGGATTTTCGATGGGTTATAGGTTTAAGAAATATTCTACTGGAAAACTCGAACCCAATCTACATGACATCTGGTAGTTATTCTAGTATTTAAAACTTAATATATATATATATATATATATATATATATATATTATTTTATAAATTCTAAAGTTATATTATAATGTAATTCAATTTGCTTTTGATTTTTTATAATTTATGTATTATATTACCATTGTTTATACTTTATTATATTTTTAACTAGCTCATATTTTATTTGACGAAAAAAATATTTAACAAATATAAATATTTTTAAATCGAATAAAATTTTAAAAATATATATATAACTTTTTTTTAATAAATTTATGTATTTAAGAAACAAATATAATTTATTAAATTTTTAATAAATATAAATAATAAATAATTATTATGTTTTATAAATTTATTACCTACATTTTTAGATTTCTTACTAAATTTATATATGATATATTATTATTATTATTATTATTATTATTATTACTATTATATACTATTTTTGGTTTTTCAGATTTTTTATTGGATATTTAATTACGAGAAAGTATTTTATAGATAAATAAATGATCAATGGATAGTCGTGGGTGGATACCTAAACCCGACAGATTCGGGCGTGGAAAAAATTATTACCTGCACCCATCCTGACCCATTGTCAACCCTAATTATAAGGTGTTAATGATTTGAATAGTCTGCTTACTTGGCTATTGAATTTTTGAATTTTTGAAATAAAAAGAGAATCACTAGTAGTTGAAACATCTAAACTGGAATTTATACATTTACCATCATAGTTGCGTTATATCTTTTTAGATGAACCTCGTAATTTTCCTATAATTATTAATGCATCGTTGAGTGATACACATACAAAGAAGTTTTTGAGGGTATTGAGGAAATTTAAGGAAGCTATCGGATGGACATTTTTAGATATCAAAGGGATAAGGCCTTCTCTCTGTCAACATAAAATATTGATTGATGATGTTTACAAACCAATCTTTCAACCTCAAATACGATCAATGCAGCGACTGAAGATGTTGTAATGAAAGAAGTACTGAAATTGTTACACCCATGAATCATATATCATATCTCTGAAAGTACATAGGTGAGTCCAACGTAAGTGGTTTCAAAGAAAGAAGATATGACATTAATCACGAATTTCAAGAATGAACTGATACCAAAGATGAAAATAACATAATGGAGAGTTTATATCGGTTAAAGATGATTAAATTATACGATAAAAAAATATCATTTTCTGTTGTTTTGCCAATAAAACGTTAGAGAGACTAGCCGGACAAACATTCTAATCTTCCTTGATGGGTACTCTGGATACTATCAGATCTCTAACCGACCAAAAGATCAAGAAAATACGAATTTCACATGTAGATATGGGACTTTTATGTGCCGAATTGTGTCATTTAGTGTATGCAACGCTCGTTTTACCTTCCCGAGATGCATGATGTCTATTATTTTTACACGGTTGAAAAATCAATCAAAAATGTTATGGATAACTTTTTAGTATTTGATTACTTTTTTACATGTCTAGTTATCTTGCCTTTTGTTTTTTAATGGTATGTGGACACTAATATCGTGTGAGATTAGAAAAAGTGTCATTTCATGGTACAAGATGGGATCGTGCTAAGACACAATATATCCGAAAGATGAATTGAAGTCAATCAAGATAAAGCGGAAGTAATTGAAAAACTACCTTCTCTAAATTCGATAAAAATGATAAGAAGTTTTCTTGGTCATATAGGATTTTACAGAATATTCATAAAATATTTTTCAAAGATATCTAAATCTCTCTGTGATCTTTTAATAAATATGTTGAGTTCATATTTTCAAGAGAGTGTTTACATGCATTTCATGTTATAAAATCCAAACTCATATTTGCACTAATAATTGTTTCAATAGGTTGGAATATGTCATTTGAATTGATGTGTGAAATTAATAATTATACTTATAGGATATAGGTTGTCCTTAGACCGCGAGAAAATAATAAAAAAATCCCACCATTTACTAAGCTACCTGAGCATTTAGAGATACTCAATTATATTATATCAACACTAAAAAAGAATTCATTGTAATTGTTTAGGAATTCGATAAATTCTTATCTTATTTTTATGTACAAAAGTAAACATTCATACATATCATCATGCACTTAAGTTCTTTTTAGACAAAAACAAATTCAAAACCGTGTTTATTACGCTAAGTGTCGTCGTTGTAGGAATTCGATTTTGAGATTAGAAACAACAAGGAATCAAAAAAATATAATATCGGATCATCTGTCGTGCTTAGAATAAAATGAACATAATGAGAAAGAGAGTAGGTTGATCAACGAGTATTTTCCGGATAAATAATTGTTAGCTATATATACAAAGTCATGGTTTGCAGATATTGTAAATTATCTTATTTATACGTAGGTTCCAAAAGACATGAGTTATCTCTAAAAATATGTTTTGAGACACAAAATAACAATGAGATTATTTTTTGTCATTTATTTTTTTAATAACTCCTATCTATTCTATTTTCATAATATGTTTTCTTGAGTTTAGTTAAAAAAATATCTGATTGTCCTTTGGCGAACGAAATCAATATTACTCTAAATCTAGAATTTTTGTTCAACCATTACTTTCATCCCCAATCCAAATCTCTGTTTCACGTTTTATTTTCTAACTGAATTTAAATACTTGGAAAATTATTGGTTTTGAAGTGTGGGTAATGAAAAAAAATTGTATTAAAATATCACAAAATAAAATCATGAAATATTTAAGATTTTATAATTTATGATCTTAGAAGCCAATTTCTAACATAGTTAATTGATATATAGTGATAGCATACATTATCGTATGTTTTATATTTTTATTTAATTAGGCCCATGTTCTAGATATTTTTATTTAATAAATTATATATGATTGAATATTGATAGAATCTTTTAAGATGAAATTAAAATATTAAAATTGTATATTTTTTCAGAAAAATAAAGTAAATGTCATATATAAAATAAATAAATCAACTAACAAAGAAAGATTGATCCAATTATTCGATAATGGATTAGTTAGAAAGCTTAACCAAACTAGATATTGTACAAGTTACATATGGGAAAAACATATATTTTAAGTTGTATGTCTTTTTGGTGCTTTATCACCTAGTGACCTAGGTCAACTAATTAGAGATTCTTTGATTGTCACATGAAAAAATAAAAATGAGAGAATATATATATATATATATATAAATAATAACAACTATTATGAAGCATTTTATTATTATTTTAGTCAATTGAAAACATGTCTTAAAAATCGACTGATTAAGTATATAGTGTAAATAAAAAATAAAAATCGACAACAACTTGATAATCGTAGACTTTTAAAAAAAAATTGGTTATTGGTTTATAACGTTCAATAACATTACTTGGTTATGTTTCGGTATTTATTTTTATTTGAAACTAACAAATCAATAGGTATGGGATAATTTGATAAATGAATATTTATTTCTGATATATTTTATTTTTATTTAGTTAATAATTTAATTAAATTATAATTTAACTCTCTTTTTTATGTTTATAGATAAATTGTCAATATAAAAGAAAAGAAAAAGATTAATGATCTAGGGAAATACGCTTTGATATTGGTAAAAAGAAAAAAAGGTAATAGAAAATAAAATATCATACATCTTATAAATCTATATTTTTTACTATTATTAGTAGGTTGATTAAATTTTAGAGAAAAATACTCGTAAATACCCACTCAACTACCTAATTACCAACTAGTATCCAAAATTAGGATAGTGTCAACTGGTATCTCCAACTAAAATTTGGACAAAAATACCCCCGACTATGTATACACGTTTTTATCTTCAAATCCATTTCCCCCCTTCTGAGAATCCATAAACCCACAAATCACACCCATTTTTTAGAAACCAGAATCAAATCGTTCGACTTCCCTCTGCACACCAAAAACCTATAAACTCCTCCACCTAAAATTCTCCCGTTCTTCACTGATTCTCGATCATCCACCGCCGTCTCCTCCTTGAAACAAGTAAGCACGAGCTGTTTGACGACTTGTCGTTTAGTTTACGATGGTCAGTGAAGAAAGCACGAGTTATAATAACCAGATACGTCTCGACTTTCAAAAATATCTTTTTTGTGTTTTTGGTGATTTCCAAGTACATTGTTATTTAATTACTATGCAATTATCAAAATGGTTCAAGCACAGAACATATACGAATGAAATATTTAAATGAAACATAGGATTTAACGTGGTTCGACAATTGTCTACGTCCACGGGCACCGCCAGAGAAAAGAGTTTCACTATGATAGAAAAGGTTACAGATTTCAGATTGTGTTTTGTGTTGTCCTAGTAATCTATTTATAGAATATTAATAGACTTACTAGACAATGGGCCTAATGAGCTCATACCACAAGACTAACTCAAATCACAACCGAACATAGTGCACCATATCACTATCACAGACACAAAACTGTACTGCCGGACACAGTACACTGTCAAGGCACTATTGGACTCATTCACAACAAATCTTCCCGTTGAGGCAAATATCATTTCTTCACTATCAACAAAGAACCTTCTCTTCTTCTGACTCACAAAACGCCCTTAAGGCATTCACTCTATATTGCGAACACCGATCCAGTTTAGGCACTCCCTAAACTTTCGAACTGATACCACCTTGGTCATTATATCTGCTGGATTATCGTGTGTAGACACTTTCTTCACATCAACAATTCCCTTTGATATTATATCACGAATAAAATGATACCTGACATCTTTGTGCTTTGTACGCTCATGGTACATCTGGTTCCCTATAAGGTGTATGGCGCTTTGACTGTCACAATACACTTTTGTAGTAGTCCTATCCAAGCTCAAATCTGCCACCAAACCTTGCAACCATATTGCCTCTTTAATTGCTTCTGTTACCGCCATGTACTCTGCCTCTGTTGTAGACAAAGCTACAGTAGCTTGCAATTGTGCTTTCCAACTGATCGCACTCCTAGCTAGAGTAAATACATATCCTGTCAGAGATCTTCTTTTAACCATATCACCTGCAAAATCAGAATCAACAAAACCAACCAATGATCATGCAACATCATTCAGCGATTCACCAATATCGGTCTTGTTAAAAGTTAAGCCAACGTTCACAGTATTCTTAAGATACCGAAGTATCCATTTCACTGACTGCCAGTGTTCTTTCCCAGGACATCCCATGTACCTGCTAACTACACTAACCGTATGTGAAATATCATGACGTGTGCATACCATAGCATACATTATACTACCAACTGCACTTGCATATGGAACCTTTGACATTTGTTCCAACTCAGCATCGTCCTTAGCCGCTCCTACTGCAGACAACTTGAAATGAATAGCAAATGGAATGCTAACTGCTTTAGTATCAAACATGTTGAATCATTATAACACTTTCTCAATATAGCTTCGTTGAGACAAGTGTAATGATCCTAAATTTCTGTCCCTGATAATCTCCATACCAAGAATTTTCTTTGCTCTACCCAGATCTTTCATCTCAAACTCGGCACTAAGCTGCTTCCTTAACTACAAAATGTGTGACATACTACAAGCACCAATAAGCATATCATCCACATACAATAACAAGTAAACATAACAATCATCTGACATCTTTTGATGATACACACAACTATCAAATGGACTCCTCGTTAACCCTTTTGACACCATAAATGTATCAAAACGTTTGTACCATTGCCTAGGAGACTGTTTCAAACCACATAGTGACTTTTTCAACAGACAAAATTTGTCCTCCATATTAGCTTCGATAAATCCCTCTGGTTGTCTCATGTATATTTGCTCCTCCAATTCACCATGTAGAAACGCAGTCTTCACATCCAACTGCACAAGCTCTAAATCTTGCAAAACTACTATGGCTAACAAAACTCGAATCAAACTATGCTTCACCACCGGAGAAAACACTTCTTGAAGTCGATTCATTCACTTTGAGTAAAACCCTTAGCGATCAGTCTTGCTTTGAACTGAGATGCCTCAACCCCTGGATAACCTTCCTTTTTCTTGAACACCCATTTACTGCCTACTATCTTCTGTCCTTCAAGAAAGTCAACAAGCTTCTATGTTTGATTCTTATGAAGAGATTTAATCTCTTCCCCCATAGCACCAATCCATCGATCTACCTCTGAACTTGATATAGCTTCTCTGTAGCTACTAGGTTCCTGCATCTCAACTTCTTCTGCAACTAGATTCGCATACCTTTTTGGAAGTCTAATATCTCTTCTTTCGCTGCCCAATGCTATGCTATAAGGTTGTTGTTCTGGTTCAGGCGCATCATCGTCACTATCATCTGATGCTGACGCTTCACCTCCTGATTCTGGATCCACCTCAGAACCACTTGAATTATTGGACCTGCTAGGAACTGATTCTACTTCAAACTCCACCTGTTTACTCACAACCGATCCTGATTTGACCATTTCTCCTACTTTCTTCTGACTATCTATAGTAAAAAAACTCATTAAAATTAACGTCCCTACTGATGAGAAAACCTGGAGACTTTGGAAAGGTAGACCATAACCTATATCCCTTCACTCCAGTAGCATATCCTAGAAATATGCACCTCTTTGCCCTCGGCTCAAGCTTACCATCTCTTACATGAGCATACGCAAGACAACCGAACACCCTCAAATGTTCATAATCAGCCGACGATCTAGACCAAATCTCAAACGGAGTTTTACAATCAATAGCCGTTGATGGAGACCGATTCACCAAGTAACACGCTGTATTGATAGCTTCAGCCCAAAAATATTTCCCACACCAGAATGCGAGAGCATATTTCGTGCCTTGTCACAAAGCGTTCTGTTCATTCTTTCTGTGACTCCATTATGTTGTGGTGTTCTAGAACAAGTGTGATGGCGCACTATTCCCTCAGTTTCGCAGAACTTGTTGAACTCACGACTGCAATATTCTAACCCATTATCTGTCCTAAGACGTTTGATTTTTCTTCATGTTTGCTTCTCAATCATCGTCTTCACATTGACAAAGGTTGAATATGCCTCATCTTTCATTTTCAGAAAGTAAACCCACACCATCCTTGAATAATCATCAATCAAACTCATGTAGTATATGGCTCCGCTCTTGGATGGAATTCTGTTTGGACCCCAAAGATCTGAGTGAATGTAGTCCATTGTCCCTTTAGTCTTTCTTACAGCTGATTTGCTGAATTTGACTCTAGTTTGTTTACCAAACACACAGTGCTCACAAAATCTCAATGATTCTGCTTTATACCCTTTCAACAAATCTCTCTTTCCCAAAACAACTAATCCTCTGTCACTCATGTGACCAAGACGCCAATGCCACAATTTATTTTGATCCTGCCTACTTTGGCTATTACTCCCTGATGATGCTACTTCAGCATCGCCCATAACAACACTCCCCTGGAGAATGTAAAGACCCTTATGAAAACTGCCTTTCATGCATACCATTGAGCCTTTTGTCACTTTGATTACACCATTTTCTGCACGGTACTTGTAACCCCGAGAGTCTAGAGTCCCAAGAGAAATCGGGTTTCATTTTAACCCAGGAACATGCCAGCACGTCAAGATTCTAACAACCCCATCAAATATTCTGATTCTGACGTTACCAATACCACCAACAGTCAACGAATGATTGTTCCCTAAATAGACAGTTCCCTACATTGGCTTGTACGTATCAAACCACTGCTTGAACTGACACATGTGATATGTAGCGCCAGTATCGATTACCCAAGAGTTTTTCCCAAAGTCTGAACTCACGGACAATAGATCTCATTTACCACTGTTTTCACTATCGTCGGAATCGTTCACACCTTCAACAATGTTTGCTGCATTTTCCTTTTGATTTCCCTTCTTACCATTCAGTTTCGGACAATCTCTCCTATAATGACCCTGCTCACCGCATTCATAACAGTATGAGTTCTTCACCCTTGACTTGGACCTCCAGTTCTTCCTTCTTAAAGAACTCGCTTTGCTTCTAGATCTTTCCCTAGTCATAAGACCTTCCCCTTCAGCTTGATTGTCTGGCTGCAACTGTCTCATCTCCTTTGATTTCAGTGCCCCTTTGACATCTGCTAGCGATAACTTATCCTTATCATACATAATGGTATCTACGAAGTTTTCATAGGGAGCCGGTAACGATCTCAATACAAACAAAGCTTGATCCTCATCCTCAATATTGATATCTATGTTCTCCAAGTCCATTATAATTGATTTGAAATTATCTAAGTGCTTTGTTATGGACATACTTTCTTTCAATCTGAAATCATACAAATGCTTCTTCAAGTATAATTGGTTTACTACTGATATCTCTGAGTAAAGATCTCCTAGCTTGTTCCATGCGCAGGAAGCAGTCTTCTCACCATTAATCTCGCGAAGCACATTGTCTTTCACACTCATTAAAATCCAGCACAGAGCCCTTTCTTGAAGATCTCGTTTCTCCTCTTCTTTCATCTCTTCTGGTAACTTATTCTCCACAGCCTTCCATAGCCCTTGCAGTACCAATGAAGATTTTAGTTTAATCTTCCACAATGCAAAGCTGGATCTCCTATCAAATTTTGCAATCATGTATTTTGTTGATGTAGACGCCATTATGAAAAACCCTAACTGCAAAAGCCCTAATTTCACCGTGTGGCTCTAATACCAATTTTGTTATTAAATTACTATGCAATTATCAAAATGGCTAAATCATAGAACATATACGAAGGAAATATTTAAATGAAACACAGGATTTAACGGGGTTCGACAATTGTCTACGTCCACGGGCACCGCCAGAGAAAAGAGTTTCACTATGATAGAAAAGGTTACAGATTTCAGATTGTGTTTTGTGTCGCCCTAGTAATCTATTTATATGGAATTAATAGACTTATTAGACAATGGGCCTAATGGGCTCATACCACAAGACTAACTCAAGTCACAACCGAACACAGTGCACAATATCACTATCACAGATACAAAACTGTACTACCGGACACAGTACACTATCAAGGCACTATTCGACTCATTCACAACATACATGTTGCTGCTTTTTTAAGATCAATGTTGCTTATTTGTACTAAAATCACGTAGTTATGATCGTTTAATGGGTATTTTAGTTTCTGGGTTTATCTGAGAGTATTATTACTAACATGAGAGTTGTTGAAAAACATACTTGAGAGTTGTTTAAAAAACATACCTGAGATTTGTTTGAAAAAACATACCTGAGAGTTGTTTGTGACTCTATAATTTGAGAGTTGTTTGTGACTCTATAATTTGAGAGTTGTTTGTGACTCTATAATTTGAGAGATGTTTACAACTATAATCTGAGATTTTTTTGTGACTCTATAATCTGAGAGTTGTTTGGAAACACATCTGAGAGTTGTTTGCAACTATAAATTGAGAATTTTTTGAAAACATATCTGAGAGTTGTTTGCAACTATAATCTGAGATTTGTTTGTAGCTATAAGGTAGTTTTGTTATTGTTTCCTTATGGAAGTTGTTTGTTTATTATCTGAGAGTTTTTTATAACTCTATAATCTGAGAGTTATTTGCAACTCTATTATCTAAGAGTTATTTGCAACTCTATTATCTAAGAGTTGTTTGTAACTATAATCTTATAGTTATTTACAACTTTATACTGAGAGTTGTTTGAAAATAAAATACATAAGAGTTGTTTGTGACTCTATAATATGAGAGTTGTTTGCAACTATAATATGAGAGTTGTTTGCAACTATAATATGAAAGTTGTTTGCAAGTATAAACTGAGACTTGTTTGAAAAAAATATCTGAGAGTTGTTTACAACTGTAATCTGAGAGTTGTTTGCAACTATAAGGTATTTTTATTGTTATTTTCTTATGGAAGTTTTTTGTTTATTATTTGAGAGTTGTTTGTGACTCCATAATGTGAGAGTTGTTTGCAACTACATTATCTTAGAGTTTTTTGAAAACATATCTAAGAGTTGTTTGCAACTCTATAATCTGATAGTTGTTTGCAACTATAAGGTAGTTGTGTTGTTGTTCCCTTATGGGAGATGCTTGTTATATGCAGTTGCTGATTTATGTTTTTGTAGGAAATATGACCACAAAACCAAGCTTCTACAGGTCTGGATTGTTGAGCTTTATGAAATTTCTAAGAAAGAACAAAATTACTTCTGCGCACATCGAAGCTACAAGAAACACACCTTCTACACGCTTTTGAAGGCGGGATTTGACCTCCGGCAGGGGTAGTTAGCGAAGAGTAAGTTTTATGAGAACATTCAGTTGATTATAAAGATGTTCTCAGTCGAGCAAGACGACTTCTGTTTTGGGTCAAAACTGATGAAGATAACGACGGAGGATGTAAATGCCATTTTTGGAAGTGTATAGTGTATGAAGCCTGTTATGGATATGCAATCTCTTTTTTGTATAAACTTTTGGTCAATGTAAAAATTTTATGAAGCATTGATATTTTGCAAACAACTCTCAGTTCACAATTGCAAAGAACTCTCTTAATATATTTTCAAACAACTCTTAGGGGAGTTATATACAAACAATTCGGATTCCCTCGATTATAAAGACTCAGAGAAAGGACATGCAAACAACTCTCATTTCATCATGGGTAAAGCAATTCGCAATGTCAGCACCAGTACTAACCTGAGAGTTGTTTGAAAAACATACCTGAGAGTTGTTTGAAAAACATACCTTAGAGTTGTTTGAAAAAACATACCTGAGAGTTGTTTGAAAAAACATACCTTAGAGTTGTTTGAAAAAACATACCTGAGAGTTGTTTGTGACTCTACAATCTGAGATTTGTTTGCAACTATAATTTGAAAGTTGTTTGTGACTCTATAATATGAGAGTTGTTTGCAACTATAATCTGAGAGTTGTTTGTGACTCTATAATCTGAGAGTTGTTTGTAAACATATCTGAGAGTTGTTTGCAACTATAAACTGAGACTTGTTTGAAAAACATATCTGAGAGTTGTTTGCAACTATAATCTCAGACTTGTTTCAGCTATAAGGTAGTTTTGTTGTTGTTCCCTTATGGAAGTTGTTTGATTATTATATGAGAGTTGTTTGTGATTCTATAATCTGAGAGTTGTTTGAAACTCTATTATTTGAGAGTGTTTGTAACTATAATTTGAGAGTTGTTTGCAACTTTATATTGGGAGTTATTTTCAACTCTATTATCTGAGAGTTGTTTCAACTCTATAATCTGAGAGTTGTTTCAACTCTATAATCTGAGAGTTGTTTCAACTCTATAATCTGAGAGTTGTTTGCAACTCTATTATCAATTTGCATTGTCAGTACCAGTACTAACCTGAGAGTTATTTGTGACTCTATAATCTGAGACTTGTTTGTAACTATAATCTAAAAGTTATTTGCAACTTTATTATCTGAGAGTTGTTTTCGACTCTATACTCGGAGTTCTTTTCAACTCTATAATCTGAGAGTTGTTTGCAACTCTATAATCTGAGAGTTGTTTGCAACTTTATAATCTGAGAGTTTTTCTTAACTCTATTGCAACTCCCAGCTTTTCAAAATAATGTACACAACTTGCATTCTCATTTAACATAATTCGCATGAATTCCCCAAACAACTCGCATCTCTGTCAGTAATTCATGGAAACCTAAAACTCCTAGTCTATATATCGTTTCACATTCAAAATCAACATCGGATACACTAAAAATTAGTATATAACTAGTTAAACAACGGTTAACGCTTTATATGAACATAATACAAAACAACTCCTATTGTGTCTGTTACAAACAATTCACAATTACAAACATAAAAATGTAACTCGTATCACGCATCCTCTTCCAAACAATTCATATCCTCTTCTAAACAACTTGCATCCTCTATCACGCATGCTTGAACAACAATAATGTCGAATCTATATATTGTTTCAAGCCCAAAAATACACCAACATGCACTTCGAAATTAGTAAAAATGCAAAAAAGACACATTTTTTAGAGAAAATTATACCTGATAATTGTAACCCGTATCGTTTCTTCACCGGCCAGCGTAAACTCAATGGCAAGTGATGGAAGGCTTTGTCGTTACTTGTTTCAGGGAGGGTATGAAGGTCGATGGTTGAATTCTGATGAAGAACGTTAGAGAGTACGATGACTGAAGGCTGAGGGTTTGGGAGTTCGAAGGTTTGGGTATACGAACGGTTTACTAGAGAGAGAGAAAAACGAAAGAATGTCTTATTTAGGGTTTTACTTTGCTACTGTTAAAATATCTGATTGGGTTAAAAAGCTAGAAAAAGGGAAGAAAATAGAAAACTGACCTTATATCGTGGGTAAAGGTTAGTGTAGGTATTAAAAAATGTTGGGTATTGAGTGTGAGTTAAATAGTTGAGATGGGTATTAAGTAGTAATAATAGGAAATTTGGGTATTAGATGGAAGTATAATAGTTGAGTAGATACTTTAAGTGCAATTTCCCTAAATTTTATTCTATTTAGTTTATTAAAAAAACAAAATAATATTAATAACAATATTTTTATAATATTTCTATCATCACTAATTAGATTATTGTATTTTATTATATATCATTTATTAAAAGGAGACTTACAATATAAGGCTCATCATACAAACCTATTACAGATAAAGGTCCAAAAAGTTTAAGAGAACAATTGGACAATTATTTTTCTTTTATTGTTATTTAATTTAATTTTTTAAAAGTTCATATATTTTCAATCGTAACTCGAAAAAAAAAACCGAACATACAATTAGTTTTTTTTAAAGACGAACAAAACTAGTACCACTCATTATATAATTTTTTTAAATATATATATATATTTGATACAGGTTTCTCATTATATGGTTTCGCATGTAGTGGGTTGGCTTCGCATCTAGCATCTATCATAGTGGGTTTGAATTTTCATCTACCACTATAAAAAAACAAGTTTCGCTTTAGCAAAACAAAGAATATTTCGCATCTTCTTTGTTTACACTATAAATTTTAAAAAATTAAAAGTCTGTATCTTTCAAACCGTAACTTAAAAACAAATCTGAAAATACCATTGGTTTTGGTTTTTAAGGCGAACAAAATTAGTACCACTCATGATATATTTTGAATTTTTTTACAAAAATATTTTTAATAGGTTTCTAATTCCTATTATTTTATATGACTTTGGAATTATACATGGTTGTCGAATCGTGTTTGCATTTCGCAATAGTAATTTTGTTTAAAGTACCATTGTTTATATAAAAGTTAGATAAAAATATACGATTTTAGTGTCATGGACAAGGAACTCGTTATATATCTCATGTTATAATTTTAAATATGACTTGTTTGGTTCGTTAAGATACTAATTTGTTAAGATGGGTTTCTAATTTAATGGCAACATGAACCTAATAGAATAAAAAGAGAAACAAACCAGGCGAAAAAAAGATCAAGTAAAAATATAAAGTGCTAAATAAGGATATTTAGGATATTATTAGGTCTTAGATGATACTTGTAACCCCAAGATTCTAGTATCCAAAGAGATATCAGGTTTCTCTACAACCCAATAACATGGTTGATGAGGGTAGAATTATTTCAACCTGTGAGCCAAACCGGTGGAATATTGAACCAATATCTAGTTTATAATATAGACCAAATAAATGTGTAGTATTAAGGGTATTTTATGTAATAAGAATAATTCGGTTTTTGTTTAGTAAGTTAGTGGATGAATTAGCCTCAAACGAACTAATTGTCTAGGATCAATGGCCCAACAAGCCCAACAGGCCCACGGACTCATTATCGTTGCTATATAAGGAAGCTTATATTTTCTTAATTAAAGAGAGGAGAAAATGCTTTATCTTTGGATGGGGTCTAAACTCCTCGACTCTCTCTATATTTTTATTCATCAATGGCAATACGTCACGATTATAACAACATCATCAAACATTATGATCCTGATGTTATCGATCCCACCAACAAGAAATAAATTATTGTTCCCCAAATAAAAAGTTTCTTACATTGGTTTGTAATTATCAAACATTGCTTAAACTGACACATGTGGTATTACAGTCATTATCGAGTATTGAATTTTTTTTCTCACAGACAACACATCTCATGTACCATTGTTGTTATTATCATCAAAATCGTTCACATCTTCTACCAGATTCACAGCATTTTTCTTTTGCTTTCCCTTCTTACCTTTCAGCTTCAGACAGTCTCTCACATAATGACCTTGCTCACTACATTCATAATAATTTGAATTTTTGGCTCTTGACTTCGATCACCTCCAATTCTTCTTATTTGAAGAACTCACCTTGTTGTTAGATCTTCTTCTAGTCATAAGACCTTCTTCTTCCACCTGATTGGTTGGTTGCAACTGTCTCAACTCTTTTGATTTTAGCGCCCTTTTGACATCCGCCAAAGATATATTGTTTTTACCATACATGATGGTATCCACAAAATTCTCGTATAAAGTTTGTAATGACCTCAAAACAAATCAGTTTTGATCATCGTCATCGATTATGATATCGATATTATCTAGATCCTTATAATTATCAAGATCTTCAGTTACAGATATACCTTCTTTCAACCTGAAATCATACAAATGTCTCTTCAAGTATAAGCGGTTCACAACTAATATATTTGGATAAATTTCTTCTAACTTCTTCCATGTGCGTGCAATAGTCTTCTCACCGCTAACCTCGCGAATAATATTGTGATTTACACGCATTAGAATCCAACAAAGAGCCATTTTTTGAAGATCATGTTTCTCATCTTTTTTCATCTTCGTCGGTAACTTATTTTCCACAGCCTTCTACAATCCTTGTTGTACCAAAGAAGATTTCAACTTAATCTTCCACAACGCAAAGCTAGATCCCCATCAAACCTTTTGATTTTGTATTTTGTTGATTTAGACGTCATTGTTAACCTTCGATTGCAACAACCTATACCCTGATACCAATATGTTAGAAATCAAGATGCAATGCTTATACACAAAACAAAATAAAAAACATCAAAAGAACACATAGTTCAATGTTCTTCGACGTAGACACTGCAAGAGGACTAATATGCATATAGATAATCATGAACACACCAATTATAAATGATGCAACAGTATATTATATTATGAACACAAAATACAAAATGCAAATAAGCATAATGTATAGCATCGATAAATACAAAAATCATAAAATACCTTGTGGAATTTAATATTTATCGCTAATATTTAATTTAAAAAAAAAAATCAATTTCATTATGACCGAAGTTTGAATCTAGACTTTAAATTTCTATTTTCGATTTTCCATTCTAATAAGATCTATCAGTATATTTATTATATATAATAGTGGAATTATGGACCCATAACACAGTAGCTCCTCTCCTTTTTCGAACTTTCAAACTAATCGTAAGATATTTTCTTTACAGTATACTAGATTATTATTAGGCTTATAACGTGGCTTCCATGTATTTTCCCTGCAGAAATGCACCTCTCTTTATTTCACATGAACTTCCAGCTTCTATACCTTCATTAATGGAATGAATGATTACTCTTTGATTATTTAGACAATGTTGTATAATAAAATAAATTTAGAGGTTGGATTCTTATCCTTTTATTATTGATGATAAAGAAACAGATAGGCGCATGTGAGATTTGTTTATATAATGGCCCTCAAATTATTATAGAATAGTTGTTTGGTGGGCAGATGACAAAAATAATTGTTTTCGGCTCTATCAATTATCTCTTCATAAATTACCTACCGCAAATTAAAACAACAAAAATACAATTAAGCTCTGAGTAGCCGAACAAAGCGTGTTCATGACTAAAGGTTATAAGTTTGAGTCTGTCATTTTGTGTGATTTATTTTTCCGCGTTGGTTTGCAGGTTATTGCGTCAAATTCAACGTTTACTTGTGCACACTCATTGCACTCTGGGTAGCTGTTGCGGGTTTCCTCCGAAAAAAATAAAAATAAAAAATATTATTACAAAATATATATATAAAAAATAAACTGAAACAAACTTGGTACAAATAAAATTCTAAAAGTTTAAATTTGAAAATCAGTTAATCATAAAACCTCTAATTTGTCCATGCACATAATATATATAGTGTGTGATTTAAATAAAGTGACTTGTATTGAACTCTAATCACTTGATTAATGAAAAGCAAAACATAATTAGCAATCAAACAGAAACACATTCTTTCCATGTTTCACTGTCTCACTTATTTCTAATAGCTCCAAAATTATTACAGTCATTAAGAACATATACTTAGCTGCTTCAGATCCCAAGGAGGCACGAACTGATCATACTACTAAACAACTTGTTCAAGTTTAAGTTTTAAGTAATCATCATATACTTGCAACTCTTTCTCTCTCTCTTGCTCTTTTCTACTTTGTACACCAAAGTATGCAAAACAAAAACAAAAACAAACACTAGAGAGACCAAAAAATATGCAGACACAGTTGCTGTTTTTTTACTACTGCATTGGTTTTGGTCTTGTTTTTGGTAATACTCTTGCAAGTTCCAACCAAGACAATGAGTTATCAGCTTTGTTAGACATTAAATCTAGCTTAGTTGATCCGTTGGGTGGGCTTAAAGATTGGAAAGTTGTAATACCTCATTGTAACTGGACTGGTGTACATTGCAATGATGAAGGTTTTGTGGTGAAACTTGAGCTGTCTAATATGAATCTTAGTGGAATCGTATCGGATCGGATTCAAAGCTTGAATCTTTTATCTGTTCTTGATATAAGCTGTAACGGGTTCGAGTCATCTTTACCGAAAACACTCTATAATCTTACTTCTTTGAAGAAATTTGACGTTAGCCAGAACCAATTCATTGGTGGTTTCCCTTATGGTCTAGGAATGGCTTTGGGGTTGACTTTCGTCAATGGATCGAACAACAATTTCGCAGGGCTCCTTCCCGAAGATCTTGGTAACGCGACGCTTCTCGAAGTTGTTGATTTTAGAGGGAGTTACTTTGAAGGGTCTATACCTGTTTCGTTCAAGAATCTGCGGAATTTGAAGTTTCTTGGTCTTTCGGGCAATAGTCTAGCTGGAAATATACCGAAAGAAGTTGGCCAGCTTTCTTCTTTAGAAACTATGATTATCGGATACAATAATTTTTCAGGTGAATTGCCTGAAGAGTTAGGGGATCTTAAGAATCTTCAGTATCTTGATTTAGCTGTTATGAATCTAAGTGGTCAGATTCCACCTTCATTAGGTAAGCTAAACAAGCTGACAACACTATACTTATACAAGAACAACTTCACCGGCGTTATTCCATCAGAGTTTGGTAATATCACATCTCTTCAGTTTCTTGATTTGTCTGATAATCAGATCTCTGGTGAAGTACCGGAGGAATTAGCAGAGCTGAAGAATTTACAGCTTTTGAATTTGATGTGCAATAGGCTAAACGGTGCGATTCCTGACAAGCTAGGTGAGTTACCGAATCTCGAAGTTCTTGAGCTATGGCAGAATTCTTTCACCGGTTTTTTGCCGAAGAATCTTGGGAAAAATTCGAGTTTGAAATGGCTAGACGTTTCATCAAACTCGTTTTCGGGTGAAATTCCTGTAGGGTTATGTGATGCAGGAAATCTCACAAAACTTATTCTTTTCAATAATTCGTTTTCGGGTCAAATTCCAATTGGCATATCAAAATGTAAGTCATTAGTCCGAGTTCGTATTCAGAATAATCTCATTTCCGGTACGATTCCTCTTGGTTTAGGCAGTTTACCGATTCTTCAAAGACTGGAATTGGCTAATAACAATTTCACCGGCCAAATTCCAGATGATTTAGCTTTGTCGGTCTCGCTTTCGTTTATTGACGTCTCATACAACAAACTTAAGTCCTCACTCCCTTCTTACATCTTCTCTCTTCCGAATCTACAAAACTTCATTGCTTCACATAACAACTTAGCAGGAAAAATACCCGACCAGTCTCAAAATTGCCCGTCTTTAACGATTCTGGATCTTTCGAGCAACCATTTCTCTGGAGAGATCCCTTCGAGCATTGCTTCGTGTGAAAAACTAGTCAACCTGAACCTCAGAAACAACCTATTCAACGGAGAAATCCCGAAATCCATTGCTTCAATGGCCACATTAGCTATTCTCGATTTATCAAACAACTCTCTATCCGGAAAAATACCTGAAAATTTTGGAAACTCACCTGCCTTGGAAATGCTTAACTTGTCATTTAACAAACTCGAAGGTATAGTTCCTTCCAACGGGTTGTTAACCACTATAAACCCTAATGATCTTATTGGAAACCCTGGTTTATGCGGCGGGATTCTTCCTCCTTGCTTTCAAAACCCAGCAGCGACAGAAACTCGTAGAAAAACCCACACAGATAATGTGATTATTGGATTGATAATCGGTATCGGTGTGCTATTATCTCTCGCCATCATTTTCTTGGTTGCAAACTTTATGTACAGAAGATGGTATCCGTACAACAGCTTGTTTCAAGATTGGTTTAAGAAAAGCAATCAAGAATGGCCATGGAGACTAGTAGCTTTTCAAAGAGTGAACTTCACAACCACCGAAATACTATCATGCATAAGAGATGATAATATTATCGGCATGGGAGCAACTGGGATTGTTTACAAGGCAGAAGAGCCAAACAGGCCGCATGTAGTTGTAGCAGTAAAAAAACTATGGAGATCAGTACAAACTGATATTGAAGATGGAGGAGATTTATTAAACGAAGTTAGTTTATTAGGAAGATTAAGGCACCGGAACATTGTTAGGCTTCTTGGGTACCTTCATAATGAGAAAGAAGTTATGGTGGTTTATGAGTTTATGCCTAATGGAAACTTAGGGAATGCACTTCATGGTAACTTGACTGACAAGTTATTAGTGGATTGGGTGTCAAGGTATAACATTGCAGTTGGTGTTGCCCAAGGGTTGAACTATTTGCATCATGATTGTCACCCGCCAGTGATTCACCGGGATATCAAGTCTAATAATATACTGCTTGATTCGAACCTTGAGGCACGGATTGCTGATTTTGGGTTAGCGAAGTTGATGGTGCATAAGAACGAGACAGTGTCAATGGTTGCTGGTTCTTATGGATATATCGCACCGGGTACGTTACTTGTCCATGCTGTTTTATGTTTTCTTATCAACACTCACAAGCTTTCATGTTAGAACAAAATGTATGTTAGAAACCTTACTAAGGTGTTCAAGTGCAAAGGTCTAGATAGTTAGGCGTGGCTAAAAAGTTTCCCATCTGATAGATGGATTTTGTCCAATCCAGAAAAAGACGCAGAGACAAACATAAAACTCAAAATCTTACATCTGGATTCGGACAAACAAAATTATCCAAAATTTAGTCAATTGCTGTTCAACCCTTCAAAATTGTTTACTTTCTGTATAAACATTGTAAAGAATAAGTATATAATAACTAACTTCGGCACTTCTTAGAACTAGGAGAATAATGAAAATCGACAGCGATTAAGATATATAAAAACTCATGAAGCTTTTTGTTACATTTTTCCTGCAACAGAATATGGATACACTCTAAAAGTAGATGAAAAGATTGACATATACAGCTATGGAGTCGTACTCCTGGAGCTAATAACTGGTAAAATGCCATTAGACCCACTATATGGAGAATCCACCAACATTGTCGAATGGATCCGTGTAAAGCTAAAGAGCAATGGAGGCTTAGAAGAAGTACTTGATTTCAGCATTGCTGGAAACTGCAAACACATCCAAGAAGAGATGGCTTTTGTTCTTAGGATAGCACTTCTTTGTACCGCAAAGCTACCAAAGGATAGGCCGTCTATGAGAGATGTTATGACAATGCTCGGTGAGGCAAAACCGCGCCGGAAAAGTATCTGTATGAACAGAGGACAGAGTCCTAACATAGAGAGAGAGATTTTTAGTAACTCACCCGTAATAGGGCTCTTGTAGGGAGTAGCAACTTTAAACATTTAATTTAATTTTTTAAAAATATTTTGTTTTTTTTATCTCTACAAAACTGAGAATAATCAGTATATTTTGAAAAATATCATCCTAAATTTGTTAATTAAACAAAATATCATTCTACATTTAAACAAAATATTTGTTAATTACAATTATTATAGTATATTTTGACAAATATCATTCTACAGTTAAATATTGAATTTGATTTTTCAATACCTCTTTTGAATTTTATTTTATTTTTCTGTCCAATAATAATATTATTAATTAAATAAAAAAAATATTTACTAACATATACCAAAACCATATATTAATTATTGAAAAAAATTTACTAACATATTTAAATTTGATAAATTTAAACATGTTTCCTTTATTTGTTGGAATTAATATCAAATTCTAGAAGATCTAAAATATTTTTATTCAAATTAAAAGAAAAATATTTACTAACATATACCAAATATATAATTTATGAATAGATATATTTGCTTATTAACCTACAGTATATTTTCAAAAATAATTTTTTTTGATGTAAATATTAAATTTGATTTTTTAAAACTTCAATGGGTACCCGCGGATGGGTACCCGAACCCAGCGGGTTTGGGTGTGGGAAAAAAATATTACTACCCGACGGGTACGGGTTAGGGTATGGGTTTGGAAAAATATAGACGGGATGGGTTACGGGTTTAGCTATACCCGCACCCATCCCGACCCATTGCCATCCCTAATTCCAGTTTAGTCCAATCCAATCCTATTTTATCTTAGACCCTTTAATTATTGGGTGTTTCACACATGCCCTAAGGGGCCTTGTTAAAGCAGAAACATAGAGAATGTTTGTTTAAGTCAGCAAGCAAGCAAATTCATTAGAGAAAGAGAGCTAAGGTTTCGAAGCCATGGATTCGAGTTGCAAAGAACACGTATCATGGAAAGACATAAATTATACAAAAACAGTTTAAACTTAAGAAAAAAATCCGCTAGATGATCCAACTAAATATCATATTAATAGATAATACACTAATAAGCAAATCATCTATGCTCATAGAATCAATTTGAATTTTACCTTCGGATGTGAAAAGGTAAGCCCCTGATACATCTAATGGTTACATCCTATACTGTTGCGCCTACAAGAGCATTTTCTGACGGGTTGTCACGGTCAAGATAGTCGCGAGACAAGGTCTGAAATACAATTAAAAGAAAAAGAAGTGTTAAGTTAGATTGTATATCAGGAATGTGATTACTAAGAAACTATTATCTGCTCACGTCTAGAATAACATTAGAGTCAGCTTTTCAGATCATGTTTTTAATCACTTTCGCAATACAAACCATAGATAAATAATATACCTCTGTATGGACCACGTTTGAAATGAAAAAAGGTTCTTTCTCTCGTATTCCGTTGTTCTCGTTCAGCACGCGAACCAGATCCTGGAAGATAATATTGTTCCAATTTAAGCAAGTCAAAACATTGTTCACCAATGCCATTTACTTCATTTTCCATGGACCAATTAAGACTTCCAATTACAGTTAGAGTGACCAATAATGTTGTAAGAATCATTTTAAAAGTTTTCTCGTACACGATAAACCAAGAAAGTTACTTACCTTTGCAGTCAAGATTTCAAACTCCAGCAACTCCTCGACAATCTTTTCGAGAACAACACGGTTTTTGTACAGCATTTCCTTTGCTTTTTCATAGGCTAAATCATATACCTAGAGAGAGATAAACATGAGCACAAAATGTCATGATCAGTCTTAAAAGATTTAAATAGTAGTCTTTCAATCATGATTGTTTAAAAAATAGTAAGGTCTTTAAACTCAAAATAGTAAGGTCTGCATTTAAAAAATAAGCATACCTTTTCAACTTTAGCTGCCATTTCATATTCATGATTATTTCCCATGCTCAGAGCTGTAGACTACACCGCCGATCAAAAACAACAAAAGCCAGAAACATCAACTAAATGAGCCACACTGTTATTTTAAGATTTAAGTAATCGACTGTTTAAAAACAGATTGCTATGCATGAAGCGGTAACTTAGATGATAAAAGAGTGTACCGCGTTACTAGCATAGTAAATTGCAGGACTGTCATCAGGTCCCCAGCCATACTGAATTACCATCCTTGTAGCTATCTATTGCAAATTGTATATTATTAACCATACATGCAATGTAAAACAATACACATTAGAGGATAAAATATCACGATACGGCTGATCTTACCTCCTGCGCTTGAGTTAATTCTGAAGAAGATAAGAAATTCTCTTCCCCAAAAGGAAGGAGCATTTTAGACGCGATATATGATCCAAAGCAAAACACTAGCTTCTTTTCAAGATACGATCTTGACTCGGCGTTCGCAGAGCCTCCATCTCTAGTCTTAGTGATTTTTGTACACCCAATACCCTAAATTGGTAATGATTTATCAGTTTGGTTATTTCACTGTAATCTTTTCGAAGGAGGATGACAATTTATATTCACATAGACAATCAAGAATTTAGACCTGCTCTTGCGAAACTTGTGGACATAACATTTTTTTTTCCTTCCCTCTTTCAATTTTTAATGGCTCTTAGTAAACGTGAAATGTAAACTCGATTTCAATATATGGGTTGAAGCCTTGTAAAAATTGAAACGTGACTAATGGACATGCAAAGATAATTTAGTCATTTCACAAAAGGTCTGCAGAGTGAAACTTAATAATTTTTTGGTCTCTCCTCAACTAAACAAAAATGTAAATCTTTAACGAAAACTAGAAGCGCAAAAACTCCAAACGGCAAAAGTGATATATAAGCTAGTGCATAGTTGTGAATTAATAAAGAATAAGATATATGATAAGATTCAATATGTCTAACCTGCCATGAACAAGGCTCCAGCCACAGATTTTCCACTATGTCAAAATTCGGGATCAGAACAGCAATGAGACCACGACCAGCAGCCCACACAGCATGTGGGAACTTTATTTCCCTTGTCCACTGGCATATCATCAAACTTAAACGATTATTCTATCATTAGCGTTGCAATAATAAGTTACATTACATGGCTAAAAAAACTTATAACAATATTCTCCAAAATACTCAAAGTTAACATACAACATTATGATTTTTTAAACGTTGATTAGGTAAGAGGTAAGCAATATCTAAGGATGACAGAATATAGTTCCTTACATCAAGTGGAGGACTCAGAAGTTCTATCCCATTAGTTATCTGACTGTAAGGTTCCATCAGATCAACCACGTTTTGCATATCCTCTTTAGTCAAGGTAAGTCCAAGATGATTCACCAGCATTTTGCTCATCTTCTTAATAACTTTTGATTTCCGCAACCAACTTGGAGTAATGTCACTAAAAGTCTGCGCAAAAGTTTGAAAATATGGCTATCATGTAACTTGGTTAATCATAACTGAGTAGCGAATGATATAATGATTATAATCTAAACATCACAGCTTCATTGAATTATAAAAGACAAAAGAATCTATTAGCCAAAGGATGTCAAGAAAAAAATGCCAAAAATAACAATAAACCAGATAGCCATGCTTACCGCAAACCAACTACAGTAACTCATTAGTTCGTCTGCATCCATAAATTTGCTCCTGAAGGCACTGCCTTCCAAAGACACTGGAACAAGTTTTAGTTCCATAGGCCGTAAAATGGCCGTTTTCTCCGCAACCTAAAACAAAATAGGTCACCACTAGAGAGATTAGCCCATGTAGAAGTAAGACTTAGGAACAAAGAGAAGGAGTAGGAAATTAATTATGACTAATGAACAACCATTTAAAAGGAAACTCGGAATAAGCTGCGTCTTGATCACATGACAACACCTATTTCAATGACCAGCTCACAGTTTACTAGGCCTCATGAAATGAAATTACGATGTCTATATTTTCTTACTTGGATGCTCTGAATGCTAACCATCAACATGCATGATTATCTAAAACCTTAATTGGCAATGTAAACTAACATTTACAAACCCAACTCGATAAAATACACCCACAGTCAAAGATTTGTCTGTCTTTGCTATATCTTAGACACAAACACTTGTGGTAACAGATTAATTTTCAAAAGTTAGGAACAACCTTTTTCCACTCTACCAAATCAACTAGCTCGCTATCCATGGTCTCTTCCGCAGCAGTCCGTAATATCTTCTCCCTTTCGGTTTGAGTTGGACTCTGAAGACTAAATGTCCTATCCATACGACCAGGCCGCCGTAAAGCCTCGTCAATTTGCTTAACATTTCTAGTAGTAGCCATCAGAACAACGCCATCTTGTTTTTCAAAACTGCAAAAAACACAGGGAAGGTGTAAATGAGGGGTGATAAATATCAATCTTATAATATGATACATTGATACCAAGTAATAGGGCTTCAATTTTATTCCAATATAATCACTGAAATTCAATAATAATGGATTGTCATAGGGAATAAGTATTTGGATGCAGCAAAGTCGTACAAGAACTGCAAGAAAACAAGTTTAAAGCCGCTGATGTGTTTTCTAGAAGATAAAAGAGTCATAACATAAACCAGCATCATCCCTACAGCCCTTGACCCGATATGCTAGATTAAATGAAATGACAACATGAACTTCTAGGACTGTAAAAGGATTAAATCCCAAAACAGGTAATACATATTATGACTCTTAGTGTCTGCATTTCAAGATTTAAATCATAAAAATCTTAGATCAAGGCCTATCAAGTAAGTTAGCTCAATAGTCTTCGGTCTTTAATTAACAAATAGGGTGTTAAAATTTACCCATCAAGTTCCACGAGGAGTTGGTTTATGAAAGCTTCATGATCTTGCTGTTTAGTATGGATAAATTTACCACGAACTCCGGCAAAGAGGTCAAAGTCCTCCACAAATATAATTACAGGTGCCTAGAAAAATAATGATACAGTGTGATGCGTTAGATTATATACTGCTTTCGAGCTGTCTCAGATGCTCATGTGCCGAACTGAAGATCCGTATAAAGGGTCATAACCAAAAAGTATACGAAACAATAATTTTATAGAAACACCAGTTACCACATAATCAAGTGTGACAAGCGTGAGAAGTTAATTTTGGTCTTATGACTAAATGAGATACAGGTCTCCATATACTGTTCAGCCTAATTCTAGAACTCTTTAAATACTAGAAAAACGCCTCGGAAACCAGAACATATAGCTAATAACCACTTCTTCAAGATATAAAAAAAAATATGGTCTTTAGTCGCCTGTTTAGACAGAGCAGAGCAATTTGGTGCTGTGTACCTAAACTTCAACTAATTTTGTTGTAGACTTAGATAATGTGTTCCTAACTCAAAAAGGCTAACAGAGTTGGCTCCTAATTAAAGCTCCTACTAATCAGACCCTTAGTTTGAACTAAAACAAAAGAAATTTATTTGAATTTGAAATATTATAATCTCTTTATATAATTCTGCACCATGTTTTGTTTTGACCAAAGTTTATCTTGAGTTATATTTGCTCCGAGAGATTCTGGATTAATTAGAACAGAAAATAATGTCGTGAGTTAGACTTGCTCTGAGAGATTCTAAATTAATTAGAATAGAAAATAATGTAAAACGAGGTTATCAACAGAAAGGCTTGAGAAGAGACAAACCAATTCTCTTGCTGTTTGAAATAGTTCCCTGACATTAGCAGCACTTTGACCAACCCATAGCCCCGCTTCCAACTCTTGGGCTTTCACATTGACAACAGGTACCTTGGCTTCTGCAGCTATAGCAAGTGCCAAAGATGTCTTTCCAGTCCCTCTCTCGCCTACAATAAGGACTCCCTACAGCATAGGATGGCATTCATTTAGCAAAAATTCAACAATGATGTCAATACCCACAGTAATGCCAAAAAAAAACAATGTTCTAAATGCAAAATAACTAAGTTTCAGAAGCCCACAAACCTCCAAGACTCAATGAAGAAAAGTATTTCCATAACCTCTTCGCTGGATTTTTTCTAGGCCCAATTAAGTTAGTGCTAAGTACATGCGTGCGAGTATAACAAACAAACAATAAATCAAAACTTATGAGTTCTATTGGGAGGCAATAAATCAGCTGAAAGCAAAGAATCTTTCACCGGTTCAAATCATCAAGGACAACCGTGGGAAATGGAAGTATAATAACAATCAGGGAAATATATATATATTGTTATCACTAACAAAAACTGATTACAACTCAAACCAGACTTTTGTTTACATATATGCAAAACAAAACCGGATTGAAAATACAAGATAGAAAAATGAACAGAGTAGAGCATTTGATTAAATTCTATTAATCATTAATCGCCATACCCGAGGTGCACTGGCACCCATCTCTTGAAATGCTTTAGGATTTTGCAGAAAAGCTACGACTTCATTGATTTCTTCTCTCATAGACTCCACACTAGCAAAATCTTTCAATGGGATAGGCGGATTCTTCACCCTCTGCAAGTAAGCCTTAAGTTGATTACTTGGTCAATGGAGTACATAAAAAAAGCGAGGTGCGGACTCAAACCTTCATTGCATCAAAAGCAGTTTTTATGGGATCAACACCAGCCTTCTTCTTACGCTTGATTGTCATGGATCTAAATTTAAAATACCCTTTCTGCATAATCGCATGTAAACAATCTGTAATTAGCAGCATAATATCAAATCAGCTACTATGCTATGTTTGAACTACAGGTCCTTAATTATGCCTTATGATAAGTCTCTGGTACGTGAAAATAGTGTAGGAAACAAGTTTGATTTGTCTGATAGACCTATTGATATTCGACAATACTTGAAGGTAATTAACAAAGAAAAAGCGATAATGAAAAAGAAATTACTATTCTCCGCAATTTTCGCATGTTTGGATTTCTACGAACTGGTCCATAACCCAGAGCTCTTGGTATCTTTCTCTTCATGAACCGGAACAAATGAAGCAAAATATATCCATAGATATAAACTCTAATGGCAAACCAAAGAAACCATTTGAAATCTCCTGTGTTTCTGGACTTAAAGTTCATTTCAGCTTTAGATTGCCATGCGAAGTACCATGTTGATTCAACGGCCTGTAAATTTTCTTCAGGCCACGCCATTCGTAGCCGCAATCTTATCTGTATCAGAATTGAAGCAATCAAGCTTACACAAAGACATTATTGTACTGGAAAGTATGTATATGAAGGAAATAGTATTAGCTCGTCATATACCGGATAAGGAATGATTAACTCCAAGATTGGAGACACGATCACTATCATTATGTCGTCATTTACATTTTTTACTCTCTCGTAAATCCAATCTTTCGCAAATGACACAGTTTCCGACTTCCACAGTCCATTCAGGATTCGATAAGAAACCCTTACAGTCAAGAGAAACTGTTGACTAATATTCAACTCTGAAAACGGGATCCACATAAGGTGAACTTCAGTTGGAATGCCACAAGCAAGCATTTTCATGTACAGAGCATCAAACCCTCCAAACTTCTCAAAGAGCCTTTCATATTCCTGAAACCAAATATGAAAGATTAGGAGCTTAATTTATAGGCTACTAATATGAGATGGATATTTAACCAGCATAACCTTAATATCAACGTAGAAATCCCTGTCATCTCCTTTTAGTGCGACATACATGGCAGCCCAATCATGCCTGATACGGGCATTCTTTATAAGCTTCTTCGAAACAGCATAAGGAACTGCCATTGGATCCATTTCCCACTTGTTTTTATCTTCATTATACCACGTCTTAGAGACCACTCTGTCTCGATCCAGAAGAATGCGTTCCTTTAATGAAAAATCATGAAAATTTAAAAGCATAAGTAATATGAGTAGATGCAATGCAACAACTTGTTTTGAAACCACTATATCTCGATTTTCATGCCAACGGCCTCCTTCCTCATAGGAATGACAACTGTAAATTTATTATGTAAATGCATGTTCTCACTAACTTATGAATAACAAATTGTCTAAATTCTTTATCTTGGAACTGCCAAATAGCAAAATCAAAAATACCTCTCTTTGGGCAATGTATTGTTTACCAAACTCAGCATTTGCCAACAGACTCCGTTTTAGATCTGCCTTAGCTTCTTCGCGCCATTTCTTCCAACCGTGATATAGATGGAGCTCTGTAGCTTTGGGAGAAATAACCTCCTTATCCCCAAACATCCACTTTAGCTCAGTTTCTGGAAAACCCTTCACAACTTCATCTTCCGGTGTTTTGAGGATAAATCTCTTTTCATTCCCAAACTTCTTCATTCTTCTCCTTATGCGATCCTCTAAAGTTCTTTGCAGCTTCTTGGAATCTTCAAGGCATTGTTTTACGCGCAGAGCAAAATCTGTAGCATCCTGACTGGACAAGGGACCAAAATCTTCAAATTCCACGACATTAGGAAGAACCATTTGTTCCAACTGTTTCCTTTGTGCGATTTCCAAGTCCTCTTTGATTTCCAACCTAGAGAGCTTTGTGGGAGAGCTCTTTGGCCGGCTGCGAAAAGGTAAAATAGTCCCACGCCAAAGTAAGAAGCTTGTTCAACATTATCATTTATGCACCACATAAGTAATCTCGAACAACTTTGAAAGTAAAACCTGATTAGTACAGTGATAAGTGTGCACTACCGACTCAGTGGTGATACATTTCAGGATGCCTATTACGGGGTCTTTATATATTTAAACCAAGGTTCTAAATCACGTGAGGTGGGTCCAAGTCGGTTTGGTATCTAATACCTATTATACAGTGAGAGACGGGTCCGTGACGGTGATTAATTGGAACTTAAACGGTTTCAAGGCGATTTTTCTGGTAGGCGGTAGTTCAGTGGGCCTTCACAGCCATTTTTTAGAGCACTCATTTAATCAGAAGCACATTAATACTCGAGAAAGAGAAACTAGGCATATCAAAGGGTTGCATGTTAACATGTACCATAACAAAGCAAGTTAAAAACAAATAACTAGCCACAGACATGTTAAGATTGGCACCCACTTGGTTTCATCTCCACGGCACCGGAAAACATAGAATGGATCACAATTTAGAATTCAACTAACAATGCTAAAGTAAACACCTATCAAAGTTCACAAACAATCTCAATGTTATAAAAAAAAAACGCTAGTGCGGCTATATATTCTAAGCAAACTATTATAACCAAAATCAAATAGATTACCTGCTTAAACTCTTCCACCTCATTTCACTCTTGAATCTTTTCACTAACTCCTCACATTCTCTCTCAATAAAACAAAGCTCTCTAACTCCAAAACTTAGTGCTAAGGTCTCTTTCCTCAAAATCTTGTCTTCGATTTCTCCAATTCTGTCCCATAAGTTACTATACTCCTTCTCCATCACTTCTATACTATCCTCCAATGAACTCACTCCCTCTGTCTCCCCTTTAATCACCAACTTCTCACATTCTCTCCTCACACTCATCGCATTAGACTCGATACTATCAGCCTGCTTAACTAATTTGCTCTTTTCCTTATTCATCACCCTCGTTTTTTTATGCAGTTCATTCATTATCCTATCTACCAATTCATCTTTCTTCGACTTTACAGCTTTTAAAGCTGAATTCACTACGCGCATATCCCCGTTTCCATTCCTAACCTGCTCTATGCTATTCAACAGACCCGAAACGGTCTCTAGTAATCTCTTTGTGTAATTTGAATAGCTATGATCTTTCTTTTTCAAAACTACATCTTCTTCACTCACTTTACCTTTCTCCTTCCATGTCACCAAGCTGGCTAACGACACCGCAATTGCAGGTCGATGTGAGTAAATCGGAGAAAACCCAACTGCAATGCAAAACAATGCATATACTATAGGCTTTACAACACATTGGATTGCATTACCTTTTCTCTTATCGCAACACCCATCAACATTTTCTGCTTTCTGCTTTAACAATCCGGGTACTTCTGATATATCATCTTCTTCTCCTTGAACGCATCTTTCAGTTGTAGAACATCGTAGTACAGTACACAGACGAGACCCATAGGAATTCAGAGGTAGTTTCTTGATTCTGTCGATTTTATTGGTTAAATTCGATGAGATTTTACGTTTTGAGACTCGACACTTCGATTTGAGTTGGATTACTAACGGGTTCTGGTATGGTGGGGAAAACTCGGTGAAACCGGGAATGGCAAGCGAAGAAGTGAAAATGGACTCCATAAAATATTCAATTTCGAAGCTACACGAGAACTTAGAGTGATATATAACGAGCTAACACACTAACAACGATCATTTTTCTGGGGTTTTCTGTTGGAATCAAAAGCTCAGGTATGAACTGAGAGCCAACTAGGAAGAAGAAGTTTAAGCAGAGGTTTAAGAAATCAGGAGATAGAGTTAGATGGACCGGGTCTTGACACGAGAGATATGTACCCATTTTGTTTGGGCTGGGTATATTTTTACCGGTTTATGTCTGCAACTCCCTTAATAAATTTTAGTGAAATTGTAATTAAAGTATCCCATATTTGCCGATTAAAAAAAAAATAATAATAATTAAAGTATCCCATTCAATTATTTTTGTTCTATTATCACTTAATACTCATCTCAACTATGTAATTATCACTTACTACTTAACATTATTTTAGTACCCTAATTACCCTCAACTCATTATATAAGTACAATTTTCTGTTTTTTTCCCTTTCTAATTTTTAAAATTTTGAATTTGTGAAGTCGCTCTAACTACCTAACCCTACAAACCACCGTGAACCACCAAAAAATCACAATTTTCAGGTGATCAGAGCGTTAAAGGTATGTATATTTCTGTAAGCTCGGTATAAAATGCATCTAACTACTGCTTTCTACGTACATGAGCTGATCACACGTTATTCGAGTTTTTTGGAATCTCTGTTATCATGGTTTTACGTGTTGATTTTAGGTAATGGTGTTTAACTACTGATTTCGAAGTTATTTCTTAGATTTCTGAGTTAGAATAGGTGTTACTCTACTGTTTTGGTTTTTAGTAAATCTTGTTTGAGTTTTTTCTCTGTTTTTCTTTTGTTTTTTGTTCCAGCGACTGTTTGTTATTATGTTAGTCTATGTCGTTAATCCTTGTTTAACTAGTTATATACTGATTTTTAGTGTATTAGATGTTGATTTTGAACGTGAGACATGTGTAGACTATGAGTTTTAGTTGTCCGGGCATTCCGACAAAAGATGCGAATTGTTTTATGGTTATTAACGTATAAGATGCGAATTGTTTGATGTTCTTTAATGCAGAATATGCGAATTGTGTTAACAGCTCTCAGGATATCCTGAGAGTTACAAACAACTCTTAGTATATCATGGGAGTTGCAAACAACTCTTTGTAAATATAAGAGTTGCAAACAACTCTCAGAAAATCCAAGAGTTGCAAACAACTCTCAGGTACTATTGCGAATTGTTTACATTTTGTTCATGCTTGAGTGCTAAAACATTTGATTTGCAAACAACTCTCAGGTAATCCGGAGAGTTGAGAACAACTCTGAGACACTATTGTGAATTGTATACATTTTGTGCATGCATGAGTGTTAAAATAAGATGTGAATTGTGCAACTCTAGTGTAATAGACATAAAATTGTGAACAATTCGTGTCTTATAGTTGTACACAACTTTCAGGAGAGAATGCGAGTTGCTTTATGATCGTACAATTCGTGAACTAATAACTTGCTTTATGATTGTTTAGTGCAGGGTAAGGTAAGTCTAAATCATGAGTTTGTATTTTTAAACATGGTCACCAAACTGCAATTGTGCCTTTCACGAAGTTTGAAAGCTTTCAAAGTATCCACGAGTATGTGGAGGAGCTGGTCACAGGTGACTACCTAATTACCTACTCCTGCGGGGATCACAAGAATTTTTTCTTTAATAACCAGAAAGATTTTGTTGGTTTAGTATTGTATCTTGATTTGGACCGTTTAAAACGGGTTAGTTTTCTCATAGAACAACAAGTCCTTGATAAAGGTTTTGGCGATAAGAGTTCTGGTGATAAGCGTAAACAACATAGCATAAGTTTGGGAGAACCATCTCTTAATCAACTAATTAGCAGGGAGAATAGTAACGGTTTAGTTAATTCCAATCAGAGAAAAAAATAACTTGCTACTACTGGTTGGGCTGATGCTATTACAAGAGTTGGTCAAACGTTCGAATAAGGTGTTGCAGGTCTAAGGTTATCTTTGTGTCGATATGCTTTAAAGCATGGTTTTTCTTTCAAATACTTGCACAACACAGCAAACAAGATTACTGCTTATTGTGAAAATAAATTCACAAGCGGATGCAAATGAAAACTTTATCCATCTATTGATTCCACTATCGGCTTAATGACAGTTAAGAAGTATGTTCCGCACCATACTTGCAGTCCCGTTTTCTCCCAAAAACATAAGCGGCATTGGAAAATGACATCAGATTTGATTGCGGAGGAAATCCATGATTATATCCGGACCTACCATTCATTGACAACCAAAACCATACAATCGATTGTCAACCAAAATTACGGTCTAGACATCTCTTTCCGTTTGTCAAGGAATGCTTTAAAGAAGGCAAGAAGTGGAGTTTTTATAGATAGTTCAAGTTCTTTTAGTTTACTAAACGGGTACTTCAAACGATTGAAGAGCCACGATATTACTACGGACTGTCGGTTGGAGTTATCAGTTGGAAAGCGTGTTAAGCGTTATTTTATAGCATTCAGTTCATCCCTTCAGGGTTTCCATTCATGTCTTTCAATGTTGTTTATCAATGGAACATTCTTATATGGCAAGCATAAGGGTGTATTGCTTACTGCCATAGCAAAGGACGACAACAACGGTTAGTTTCATTTTTTTTAATCTGAAGGATTAGGATGTTTTGTACAAAAATTGTAAACAACTCTTTGGAAATACAAGAGTTGCAAATAACTCTCAAGTAATCCTGAGAGTTGCAAATTACTCTTTGCAAATATAAGACTTGCAAACAACTCCTAGGATATCTTAAGAGTTGCAAACAACTCTTTAGAAATACAAGAGTTGCAAACAGCTCTTATGTAATCTTTAGAGTTGCAAACTATTATTTGCAAATATAAGACTTGCAAACAAATCCCAGGATATCCTGAGAGTTACAAACAACTCTTTTGAAATACAAGAGTTGTAAACAACTCTCAAGTAATTCTGAGAGTTGCAAACTACTATTTGTAAATATAAGACTTGCAAACAATTCTCAAGATATCCTGAGAGTTCCAAACAACTCTCAGGTAATCCTGAGATTTCAAAACAACTCTCACGCATTACTGCGAATTATTTACATTTTTTACATGCATGAATTCTATATTTGACCATCTGAGGTGCCTTGTTTCAAGACTATTCCCTGCTGCAATAGGTATAGTTAGCATTGAGGATTGTGACAATTGAATGTGGTTTTTGGGGTGTTCGAAACCTCATTTGTTGGAGCGCCAAATCACATTTATTTTAGACAATCATTTTGATATTGTTAATGTTGTTTTTGTCTTGTATCAAAACTGCTATCATGCGTATTGTTATTCCTATCTCATAAAGAATTTGAAATCCAAATTGGAACACACTAACATAGACTATAAAAAAAGGATGTTGTGTTTCTTCCATCATCTTATTTATGCTCCCACTCGAGAGCTTTTTAAGGATATACTAACAAAATTTCTATGTGAATGTGGTGACAGAATTAGTGATTTTATTGGTAATTTACCTCCGGATAAGTATGCTCATGCTTAGGTTAAAGGGAAACAATACGGGTCTATGGCTTCTACTACGGCCGAATCTTTTAACAATCAGATAAAAAAATATTGCGGCGTACCCATTGTTGAGTTTATTGACTGGATTAGAGTCTTGCTTACGATTCAAGTTTCACGAAGATACAAAGAAGGGTTAAGCTAGAGTACTAATTTGGTCCTCGAGTATGAGAAGAAACTAAAGCATAATGTTGACATGTGCCAAACCTGGGTAGTACGTAAGTCTTCTACAGCCATGTTCGAAGTCTTTTTAAATCCTGTGGCGATTGTTAATCTGTTGGATTTTAAATGTTCTTGCAGATCATGGCAACAAGAGTGTTTCCATGTGCTCACATCTTAGTGGAAATACAGTCTACCGACCAAGATCCTTTTACTATAATAGAGTCGTTCTTCACGGTTAAGAATTACATGGAAAGTTACTCTTTCAGCATATCGGCGATAACCGATTTCGGCGAAGGGTCAAGCGCTAACAATCCTTCGGAGGTGGAAATTCTGCCTCCCAACGTTAAAAGATACCCTGGAAGGCCTAAGAAAAAATGAATCCCCTCTAGAGGAGAAACCTCAACCAAGAAGTTGAGGTGCAGTCGTTATTCGAAATCAGGTCATAACAGGAAGACTTGTGAGGTTCCAGTTTAAAGACAATTCTTGCTGTGGACAATTCTCGTTGGCTACATTGATTTGTAATATTGTGCTTGTTGTGGACAATACACTAACAAAAATTAGAGTTGTTTGTTCATTTACACATATTTATCTTGTTTGTATTACAGTAATAAAATGTTATGTGTTTGGTTAATAAAGTTATTTTTCCCAAGCAACTGTCAGGAACATAGTTTTAAACAACTCTCAGAAAAACCTGAGAGTTGCAAGCAATTCGCATGTACTATGCGGGCTGAGGTGCAACCACCAGGGGAACCACTTCAACTGGTTCAGAGTCAGCATAAAAGTAATCCTCGATATCAAAGTCCATTATAGAGACTAGGTTGTTTGGTGGTACCACCGGAGTGATTAATCCGGAGCTTCTGTTGCTGGTTATGGAAGATCAAGAGTCACCTAAAGAACCGGAGGTAGACATGATGATTGGAAGTTGAAGATGTTATGATTGTTTGAAATATAGAGTTTGTTTTTAAATTAACCTCTGGTTACTAGTATTATTTATAGGTATGAATTGAGTCTTAGTGAGGTGGTGGTGTGGCTATATTAATCATTACATAGCCTCATATGTCCAATCAACAATTAATGGGTTGATTTGATTATATGGTTTTTTGCGTGCCCAATGCACTTAACGTTTACCAAGGCAGACGTCATAGTCTGTTCGTATTCTACAGCCATATTTTCTAATTATTTAATATATATCATGATAAGATGCGAACTGTCAGTTGTAGTTTACTCCTGAGAATTGTGTAGAAGTAGTTGCTACTTGCTTGTATACATTGGTAATTGTTTAATAGTAATTTTGATTATTGTATATATCAGGAAATGATGCGAATTGTGCCCAAATACCCACTGTTTTTAAAGTGAGTTCGAAAATGTCATACATTTTACATTTCTAAAACAAAAAACCCTATATATGCACCAAAAAATTACAAGGAATATATGTACACCAAAAAATTACAAGGAAATGATGTTGAAGGCTCCCTCCACAGTTTTCGACATACAAAAAAAATTACTACCAGTATGAGTTGGTGTTAACATCATTTAGGAAAAAATAAAACATTTCCATTATGAACTCTATTATTATGTCCTTACGGTAAGTCTCATGCACATATCCTTTTTTGATAATATCTATGGCGTATTGACAAATGAAAATACCACAGTCGAGGGTGCCTTGTTTTGTTGTTGAATTTTTCTTGCATTTCTCACCTTGTACACAATATTTGAAGGAGGTATGTATCTTTTATCGACTAAATACTTGATTTGGTTAAAATAATTTGTGTCAGGGGTCAGCACAAATACTTATACTCTGGTTGAAAACAAATCTTAGGAAAACCTGAGAGTTGTTTGGCAATCTCAGCTAAAAGTGTTGCAAACAACTCTCATGGTAACCTGGGAGTTGTTTACAACTCAAACGTATTAAAGTTCCAAACAAATCTTAGAATATTTTAGTTGCAAACAGCTCTCATGATATCCTGAGAGTTGTTTGCAACTACAGACAACTGAGTTGGGCACAACTCTCAGGATATCATGAGAGTTGTTTTTTAAATGTGTTTTACAGTTATTGTAGCAGTTAGGTGTCTTACCAACGGTATATGTGTCCTTGTTGTGTAGTCTGTTGCTTGAGGTTTAGGTAGGAGTGGGTTGTACTTTGTTACCTCCCTGGAGTCTATATCAATGATGAGCAACGTCCAATGGTTTATTTGGTCATTCTTCTTGCTACATATTGGAATGAGCACAAGGTTCGCGTTTTTAGATGCTTTCCTAAAAACATCGTCGACTACATTTGTTATTTCCTCTCATTTTTCTATTTAATGTTGTATTCAATGAAAAATACATTACAACGAGAACATGCGAGGTTTTTGTAGTTTATTGCTAAACTTACCATAGTCATGCCAAAAATTTGTATGCAAACAAATTTCGCTTGAGAAAACATTTTGCATGAAACTTTCCAATTTACTTCTTTAAGCATCTTTCGAATCCAATCGTCCACAATCTATAAACGAGTTGTTTATTTCCGTCAAATATATGAGACTTGTTTGAAACATTCATGAGAGTTGGTTAACAATTGGGTATCTTGTAGTCCAGGTCCTTTTCAAAAGGTAGCGCCAAAAAATCATTCATTTGCACGTTAATTCTGAAGGAAAACTGGGACGTTGGTAAATACCATACTGCTGGATCGGGTGAGTCTTCATTGGCTATAATTATCTGTATTTTATGGTATTCACGGACATCAATCCAGTCCGTTGTCCGTGTTCTCTTTGGCCAGCCGGTGAGAGTTACTTGTGCCTTTGGAGCTTCTACCATATTTACCTCTGTCTCTGGCTATTATGTCAATGTCAGTAGATTAAAATTATGCATCAGGTCATCCTCCTTCTCTGTCTCTTCCCTTGACTTGAACATATAAAATAACAAAAATTAAAAGAATTTGTGTCAGACATCATAATATTATCAATTGCAAACAACTCTCATGATAACATGCGAATTGTTTGATACCCAAATTTAATAGAATACGAAACAATTCTCAGGATATCATGAGAGTTGTTTCTAACTCTTAATATATATCCACACAAACCTCATGATATGTTGCGAGTTGTTATAAAAATATTATACAAATATCCAAACACTCGTAAAATCTTAATACACACATTGCAAAATCATTTAAAATTCCGCTTACCACATGGTCAGCGACAACCAATGTTGTTGACTGCTCCGGCATAATCTCCGGATCCCGTCGACAAAAATCATTTATCACATCTTCCAACATATTCTCCAAAGACCATTATATTAAAACATCGTACTCAACATTATTAATTTCATTTTAAAATATCTGTGAAACTTTGAGTGTAAAAACCATTAGTAGAATACATTTGGTAAATGTATTGTGTTATCATACGTATCGGTTGAGTTTGAAGCTTGGCCTTCTATGTTTTGCAGTTGATTCGGTCCTGGTCCTATAATTTCAGTTTGGCTTAGTGATTCTGACTTTGCGTATGCCATTTTTTATTTTTCAGGTACATCTCCGCCTCGATTTTGGTATTCTACCGGTGATTTTTCCTAACTAAGTAGTTTCGAATTCTTACATAGATTGGCAGACTCTAACTCTTCCAGAGCTACGTCTTGTGCATCTTCGGTCTGTGTTAGCCTTTCTCTCTTTGCCAAGGCTAATTGTTGTTATTGTTGTTGTTCTCCTTGATTTTTTTGTTGTTGTTCTTCTTCTTGTGGGTGTTATTGTTGTTGTTGTTCTCCTTGATTTTGGTGTTCTTCTTGTGGATATTATATGTCAGCCTGCTGTTTCATAAAAAATAAAAAATAAAAAGGAATTTGTGTCATGCATCACGATACTCTGAGTTGCAAACAACTCTCAAGATAACCTGAGACTTGTTTGATACCCCAATTTAATACAATATTGAACAACTCTTAGGATATCCTGAGATTTGTTTGATACCCGAATTCAATAGAATATCGAACAACTCTCAGGATATCCTGAGAGTTGTTTGGACTAACCTAACAATCCTGAGATTTGTTTGAAAGTGAACATATAGTGAATTGTGAAAACTAGATCATAACAGTACGCGAATTGTTAGTAAGAGAAAACTGTTGGCTGTTTTAAAAACATACCTTGATTTTGTTTGAATATGTATACAATAATATACATTAGTAAACAATTTCATCACAACAATATATTAACATATTTGAATATTAGTATACTTCAGATCCACTTACATTTTCACAGTTTTCTGCGTCTGTAAGTCTAGATTCTTCCGCTGCCACTTCCTTCTCACGAGCTTCCACCTCCTTAGCTCTGTATTTTTGGCATCCTATTGTGTAGTAGGAGACTTGTCTTCCTGTCTCTCCGTGGTGTCTGTCTCTGTGGTGACCAACAACTCTTCCGGTCTTTGTTCAAATGGCTCGTCTACCTCTTTTTCTAAAATCACCATTTCCGCAGTACAATCATTTGTATCGTCATTTTTTGGTACAACGGATGGTACTGGTACGGGTGAATGGTTCCCATCATCATCATTCTCCTCTGGCATTTTCCCATCCTGATTCGATTCTTTATCCTAAATTTCAGATAGCACGAGTGCCTACAATTCAGTGGACGCCGCTTCCGCTGGCAATGTCGGTAGCTATGGTTCCTTCTTATTTGCAGGGCTTCCAATCTGGCAAATGGGCTGAGAGAGAGAGAATTGCGGAGTTTTTGTCCTTTAAGATCCACTATCTTCAACCTTAATGCTTCAAGCTGAAAAATTAATAGCAGACGTAACATATTACGTGCTGGTTAAAGCAATTAAATCTACATTTACGTAAGGCTCAATTTCCTACTTACTTTCATTGCCTGTTTGTCGATCTTCTGATGGTACTTGTCCTTATCGGTATACGTCTTCAATCGTTTTTATCTTGATTCAGTTCTAGACTTGTTTGGAGTAGTTTGTATGCGTTTAAGGACAAAATTACCGATCGTGTCACTTATACTATCGTCTTCCTCGTCCTCGGCCTATTGTTGGGATGTCCCGATCGGCGTTGGTAGAATAACTATTCGAGGGACTGTTTGTGGTTGGACTCTGATTGAGATCTCCTGATTAGATTCTTTTTGTTTCTGTGTCGTCATTTTCCTTGTTTTTTGGTATGTGCTTTTCTTCATTTTCTCCGGTTTTTCTTCGGGTAAAATTGGTGCAGGATCTGGATCTCCATTTCCTAATGCTCCTACGAATGCTTTGCTTTCAGCCTCAGTCAAACATAGTCGAGCTTCAAAAACCTACAAATGGAGGAACATCAAAGTAAATAGTTGTACACGGTTTGTTTGGAAAATATCAGGTTATAGCCCGATAGTTTTGTGCAAACAACTCGCAAGATACCATGAGAATTGTTTGGAACTTCATCAGCTTGGAGTTGTTTGAAAACAATTAGGTGCGAAATCTTCTCAACTCTATCATCTCTAGGGTTGCAAATAACTCTTAGAGTTTTATGAGATTTGCTTGCAAACTATAAGTTGCGCATTGTTTTCAACTCTTTCATTTATGGGGATGGAAACAGCTCCCACGATTTCATAAGAGTAGTGGCCAAACTATAAGCTGTGAATTGTTTTCAACTCTATCATCTTTGGGGTTGCAACAGCTCTCAGGATATCGTAAGAGTTGTTTGGAACTCTGATAGCAAAGAGTTTTCTGCAACTCTAATGCCTGATAGTTGTCTATATAATTATATGTTTCATACCTCATCATCTTCCAGCAGAGGTAGTCTTAAAATCAGTTGTACGGTCGATGATAGGCACTCTAATCCCCACCATATGAAGAACCTTGGGATCAAGGTTGGTTTTACGACCTTTATCCCAATTGTTGACTACTCTATGACGAAGGGCTGTATCGAGACAAGTATTATCATCAAGATGCTCCGTGTATAACTAATACTTGGACTAAATAAATAAATCTTACTATTAGAAGTGCGACGTAGCCGACAACTTTATCAGGTTTTTTTATTTCTAAGAAACTCCTAATAGACTAGAGAAGCTTCAACACTATTGATCCGGACCAGTCGTAATCGTTTATTCATCTGAGTTCTTCAACAAAATAAAGCATACTCCGACCTATTACATCTTCAGATACCGAGTAGAATAATGTTGAGCACAAAAACAATATCAACAACCGTGGAACATCCTCTAACTCATGCTCTCCCCCTTCGTTGATGGTTCTTGCTATACCTGCCTGTAAAACCCACCGCACTATGCTATGTTAGTAAAGTTCAGCATCCTGCTTATAAGAGAAATTCCATTTACAAGTACCCTTAAAATGGTATTCGTGGTGGTTTTATAATTTGCTGGTCTTATTTTCCTCGACGTTTCACCCATGAAGTATTTTTTCATCATCTTTGATTCATTCTCCTTACGGTTTGTATCTGTTGTGGAATGCTCCAGATTTTGTTAAAGGCATTTCCTCTGTGTTGCGCTTCAACCCGAAAATGACATTTACATCGTCCGTCGTTAGCTTCACAAACTTTGACCCAAATCGGAAGGCGTTTTTATCGACGAAAACATCTCCCCAACCCAGTGAATGTTCGAACAAAACTTCTTCTTCGGCAGCTCTGCCACATTCCGGAGGTCGAACACCGCTTTCAAAAGCGTATAGAAGGGTGTTTTTATTGCAGCTTCGATGTGGGCAACAGTAATATGGTACTCTTTCAACGGTTTCAAAAGGCTAACCAATCCTGACTTGTAATAGCTTGGTTTTGTTGTCATACTTCATGCCAAAACTCAAATCATCAGGTGCATGCGAATTGTTCCCACAAAGAGACTTTATCAGCTTGTAGTTGCAAACAACTCTCAGGATAGCATGCAAATTGTTTGCAAATATAAGCTGCAAATTGTGTGGAATATAAAAGGCAATGAAGTTGTGATTTGTTTGCCACTATAAAAAGCGATGAAGATGCGAATTGTTTGCATTCCTACATGATGAAGATGCGAATTGTACTACAACACACATGTAGCCGGATGTAATTGTTTTATTTTTTACATACACGTTACAAGGATTTGAGAAATATGAAAACAACACCAAAACCAACAAACAACCACCTAAAACATAAATAATATACATCAAGACACGCACAAAAAGATTAACATTACATGCAACCTAAGAAACTACTGTGTTCGACGATAAACCCATAAACTAACATGCCAACTGGCGATACTAAATACTTGATTTTGATAAAAATAAGCAACGTTGATCGTTAATTAACAGCAACAAGTGCTTCGAAGTCACCGTAAACGTAAAAAAATGAGACATTTTCCACAATCGAGACGTACCTGGTTACTGTATCTTGTGCCATCTGTTGATAAGACTTAATTAATAACTAATAAATATAAACATAAAAAAGAAAACTATATTTTTCTTTACATATGCATCCAAGTTTTTCAATTCACTAGTTGCGTGAGTAGTTTTGTCAATTCTGAAACCAAACTGATATGATCGTTTTTGTATCAGACATGAAAACAGATGCATGGGGTATCTCGTTACAAACATATGACTCATTGTGTAAAGTAGGTGATTTACTATGACTAACTGAATGTTGAGCTCAAATGCAGCTTAAAGTGCTCGTCAGAGAGCACGGTAGCGGAAGCAAACGCATGAAGTATGTGAAGTTTCTCCACCTCTGCCCTTATCGAGTGCTTCCTCCATTTCTGGACTTGGTTTAACTCTACGGATCTTTCAAATTAAAATGACAAGTGATTGACTACATCTATGTTAAGTGACTAATTATAGTTTAATTAAAACAAAATCAAAATAAATAGAATTGAAAAATGAGAAAAATAATAAAAAAGTTGAGAAAGGGAAAAGGCCAGAGAAGAAGAAACAAATAAAACACAAACCAAAATGAAAGAATAACTTATATATTCCGTTGTTTAGGGTTACTAGGTTTATTTACTTTGGTTTCACTCGGTTCCTAAACGGTTATTGAATGCCATACCTAAGAAAAACCCTATATATATGGCCTTCAATTCATTATATAATCTTATTTTCTACATAAGATTTTAAGTTTTTTAAATTTCTATATAGGTTTTTTAATAGTTTAATTTTTATTTTCAAATCGAAAATAAAATTTTAAAAAAAATCCTATTATTTTTCTCAAAACCTTTCAAAGCTACAAACTCAAATATACCAAAAACAATAATTTTTTGAAATTTTGTTTAAATATAAGATAAAAAAAAGGTAATTAGACATTTAGTTATTTAGTGTTTTAATTAAAATAGGTTTAGGATCAAATGAGTTTTCTGAGTTTTAAGTTGTAATTGATGGTCTTTTAGGCATGCATATTGAGTTTTCCAAGTTATTGTTGAAAAATTTGTGTTACGGATTTTCTAATTTTTACTTCACAAACCATATTTTAAATTTAAGCAGCAAGATTGATCAAATTTTACCAACACTTTTAAACGAAGTATATTTGCGAAATTAATATATTCATTGTTGATCTGTATTAATTAAAATGCATAACATCACTAAGTTGTGTTTAATTTCGAAAATAACTTAACCTCGTCCATAACCTATCTTCGACCACGACCAGCCTCAGCCAAAATCTAACTTAAGCCATAACTTATCTCTGCCATAACCAACTTGGGTCAGTACACCATGACCATCTTCAGTTTTCACCAAAACTACAACCTTCACCTTAAAATTGAAATTACATTGATAGTAATAAAAAATCACCACATTCATTTCAATTTACCATTTGTAACAACGAATATCCATATTTCCACACAATAAACTGCAAAAGCTTTGATCTTGTTACACTGCAAGTCTGAATGATTGATTCAGTTGCAACTAGTCAGCTTTAAAAACTTTAAAGTCCTGTCAAGCTTAGCAACAAGATTACACTTGGTCAACATATCTGTCGAAACCCCAAATCATGTATCTTCATAATTTATATCTCGTTTTTCACAACAATATCTCTTATAATACTGAACTTGGCAGTTACATGTTTAGTTCGACCATGTAAAGTATTTTTTTAGATATGCAAATTACCCATCGAGAATTACACTAAACCTTAATTACTTATTGTTTGAACCACATGTCTAAAACTAATTATTTGAGCCACGTAGCTTCTTTTACTGCTTCGACAAATGTTATGTATTATAATTTAGTATATGATAAAGGTAATATATTTTGTAGACTTGATTTCCAACTAATTGCGTTTTCTCCAAATGTAAGCCACAAATATACCTTATTCGATTTAAATTCTCAACAAATTTTTAATTTCAATATTTGTAGGATGAAATATTTATCTTTTGTTATGATTAAACCTTAAGTTATTGATCATTTCAGGTATTTGAGAACCCACATTGTTGCTTCTTAATGAATACTTACAGACTTATTCATAAGCCGCATGATACAACTATAGCATAAGACAAATAAAGTTTACTTACAAGTATTGCATACATAATACTTGTAAGTAAACTTTATTGGATAAACTAAAGAGTGTATCATTATGCATTATGAGTTTAGTAGTGTACACAATAAGTCATGAGTTTTTTTATTTATTTCCATTGGCGAATGTGTCATATATATATATATATATATATATATATATATATATATATATATATATATATATATATATATATATATATATTATTTGTGCAAAGTATGTTCAGTGTACAAACTAAATCCTTATATTTATAATATTGGATAAACAAAGAGTGTATTCTAATCATATTCTAGTATAATATAATTATATACACAATAAAATAGATTATTTGTCATTAACACTAATTATATACATAATATAGTAGACAAATAATTATATTCTTTGACATTTTCCTTCAAATTTATTATGGTAAGTCAACCAATAACAATTTTCAAATAAGAAATTGATGTCACTAACGGGCCATAATTTTGGTAAAAATATCATCCACTTGAAGACTATAATAGACGTGAGGAAGATATATCGACCTTTTTCCAAGATATCTAAAATATAATAACAATCAACTTCAATATGCTTGGTAAGTTCGTAAAAAAAGTTATTAGTGGCAATATGAATAACAATAGCACTATCAACATAGAAAGGAGTATAGATTGTATGATAAAATCTAAAATCCTTAAGATGATCTTTTAGCCATACAATTTCGAAACAAGTACTATACATAGCACGATACTCGACCTCAATAAATGACTCAAAAATACAATATTGTTTCTTACACCTCTAATAAATTAGAGCATTGCCTAAAAATATACATTAAGCTGTAGTAGATTGACGAGTATCCGGACATCCAACACAATAAACATCATTACAGGCAATAAGTTGAAGAAATGAGTCAGTATGAAAGAACAAACCACATATAATAGGTTCACCAATACATGCATTCAGCTATGGTACATGATGATGGTTCATCATATTAGACAACGCAATTTCAAAATCCCGTTACAGCTTTATCAAGAATTGAATTCGCTTGTTGGTTGCATGTGTAGAAAAAGATAAACAAAGAAAGACGAATGTGGTTATACTATTTAGAAAGTATATTTATTACATTGAATATATGTTCGTATTTATATACAAAACATATGAGCTAATGGGCTTATGCATAATATATCTAACACTCTCTCTCAAACTCACAATGCAACTGTTATAAACACTGAGAGTGTCACAAATAATATAAAATCGTGTTTTTGACTAAGCCTTCATGAAAACATAATCTCCAAATGGTATGTGTGAATAAATCCGCAATTTGTCTTCAATCTTTAAAACTTCTTCATATGTCTTTTTCACACCGTTCACAACCAGTCCCACAAGGTTTATCGTAATGGAACCAAGAAACCTAATAGGAACATAAAGACTTCAACCAGAGGAATGAACCCAAAGTTCTTGAGAAACTAGAGGTACGCGATGAAGTATAACAATGAGGCACTAGAGAACTCTTTTGCTGATTAGTATAAATTTGATATTCTTCGTAATTTCATGAATATTTTTCAAGTACTCTTTTGCTTGCATCTTCTTCAAGTATTTTTCTTCACATTTATTCCATCTCATCAGCTTCTTCAACTAAATTCAATTCAAATATTAAATCTCAAACCTCCAACCCTAAATCACAAATCATCATTTCTCTAGAGAATTTTTCTATACACAATAAAAACCAAATTTGAATATGAAACCAAACACGAATCTGAATCCAAACTCCAAATGCCAAAACCATAATCGAAATCCAAAATCAAAATAAAACGCCAAAATCAAAAGTGAAACGTCAAAATCCAAAACCAAACTCGAAACTTCAAACTTCAAACTTCAAACTCCTAACTCCAAACTCCAAACTCAACATAAACACCAAACGAATCTAAATGACAAACCCCAATCTAAGCGAACTTCAGACATAATCCAAACATCAAACAAAATCTAAACACCAAACGAGTCCAAATGAATCCAAACAAATTCAAACGAATCAAAACAGAAAATGTCGATATAAACAAACGTCAGACATAATCCAAAGGTCAAACAAAATCTAACCACCAAACAAACCCAAACAAGATCTATACGAAATCTGAATTCAAACTAAACCTATACCAACTTTAAATTCGAAACTAAATCAAAATACCAAATCCAAACAAAATCTATAACAAATCTGAATCCGAACAAAATCTATACCAAATAAAAATCTAAATTCAAATCCAATTTCCAATCATAACAAACCAAAATCAAATTAAATTAATGATTTTACTAACAAAACTACTACAGTGTTCTAGTAGAGATTTCTCATGAACCTTACCACCAAATCATAATCCAACCGGTCAGATTTAAGGATTAGATATACCAAACACATTGTACAAATTTTAAGAAAAAACCATATTATTTACATCTCGATTAGGTTTATTGACTTTGGCTGCACACACCAAATCCAAAAACCGAAAGTATTACCTTTCTTTTTCTTCCGACGGACAACTAAAACGACTGCCCACCGACACAGCAGAAGACACAAAAACTTAAATTCAAAATTTAAACCTACATTTTGATACCATATAGAATAAATATAAACAAATAAAGATAACTAGGGTTTATTATTTATAAAACATATATATTACATAGAGTATAAGTTCGTATTTACATATAAGATATATGAGCTAATGAGTTTGGGCATAATATCTTTAATAACATGCATTGATTGGATATTAGAAAAAAATGCAGAGAGAATATCATCACAAATAATATTCATATAATCATCCCAAATATTTTGAAAACCATAAAAATATTATTCAACCAAGATACTTCCTTAGGTATAATTATAAATCTCATACTTAAATTGAAGTCTCCAAATGAAGTCATCTTAACTGAAATTATATTTAAATAATTTCACATATCAGCATGGGTTTTATAAGGTTCCACAATGAGAACAAAATGTGACTAAAGTGAACTAAAAATCAAAGTAATAATTCTAACATCTTCAATTTCTCACTTAGACAAAAAACAACATATATAATTGTATGATAACTCACATCAATATGACCTCATAAGTATTTTTATTTCACATACAATTGAAATTAAAATTCCCATTAATTATAATTTTTCATCGTAAATTTTATATGGAACGAGTCAAATTTATAAAGTGGCGTGATACGGTCAAGATGAAGAGAGATATTCCACTAGAAAAAAAAAGTCTCGATAAAAAATACCTAAATTATCTAAAAAGAAAAAAAAACATTTGACCACCTAAATATTCTATGAAATAAGAAAAAATAATATGAAATTAAAACCCCCAAATATTTAAAAAAAATCATTACACAAATACTCAAGAGAGAAAAAAAAACGTACCACCCAAATACTTCACGAGAAACAATTATATCAAAAAATCAAATATGCTCTCATATTATGTCAAAAATGTATTTTATTTATGACAAGTTTGTTCAATGTACAAACTAAAGCCTTATACTTATGTACTTTAATAAACAAGAAATGTATTATAATTGTGTTATATTATACTATAGTTATATACATTGTTAAGTAAATCAGTGACTATTAGTTCTATTATTTGACATAATAATATGTATATACTGGATGACAAAACTTACCTTCTATATTTAATGTATGCTTTAGTTGACAATAATTAGATGATGATGAACTAAAGAACAATATATCTTGATTTTATTTTGAGACATATTTAACTAAACTACTTAAATCAACAACAATCTTCAAAAAAATTATTTACATTATTCTCCACACTTTTAGAATCAACCATATTAAAAGTGTAAAACTTCAACTACACATGGAGAAATCCCATGTTCTATGGAATCTATCGATCTTTATTCTTGAGTTCACCATCATATATTTTAGCATAATGGTTATGATACTAATCTTGTTGTATAAACTCTAGCATGTTTTTTTTTTCATTCTTACTTTACAAATGATTTTCTTTAATAAAAAATTCAACAAGATTGATCATGTATTACTAAGACCTTTAAACGAAGTAAATTCATAGAATTAAAACAAGAAGAAAAGTTGTTACAAAGTTTGATAATCCAAAGTGAATATATCTAAATTTAGAGGCATGAGAAGTCACTAACAATCTATTCTATAAAAAACTAATTCAATATAAAAAGTACATGTTTGCATAAAAAATTAATCAAACCCTTTGGTATCTATCACTACAAAAAAGTTTCAACATAAGCTTGATTTTCATATTGATAAAATAAATTATTATTTATTGTCAAATAAAAAGACTTATCCACTACATATATAGAGTTTTGACCTTAATCAGAGGATCGAAAAAATGATATGTATTTAATATTGATCTTTATTAATCAAAATGTCCATCAATAATAAGTTGTGTTTAACTTCGTCCAGAACTTAACATCGTTCGTAATTTATCTTTGGCCATGACCATCCTAGACCAAAACATATCATTAATGATACATATCCTCATTCATAACCTATCATTGACTATAATTAATCTCAACCAAAATCGTCTTAAACCTAAACCAACTTCAGCTAATACAACCATGAACATTTTCATATTCGGCCAAAACTATAACATTCAGCTTAAAATTGAAATTACACTGAAAATAACAACAATTAGTTTGTTACATTGGGTTTGAAAATGAAGTTTACCATTGTTGATTCAAAGTTACATTTCTTGTTTTTGGTTTTAAATTTAGTGCTATCAATTTATGACACGGTCTATAAACCTGATACAACACTAATTTTTAGTTTTAGAATACTCAATATTTATGCCCAAATGAGATTTTACACGATACGGTATAAAAAAAGATTAGATCTATATTAAGTTATGTTTGTGTCATCCGAAACTGATTTGTAAAAATAAAAAAATATGCGCAGCCAAAGACTTGCATACCCGAAATTGACCTTAAAACATAAAATACATGCAAACACAAAACTAACTTATAAAACCTAAAAAGACATATAAATCTGAATTCAACCCGCACATTCCGAATAAAATATATAAAACAAACATTAAAAAATTCTATATTTAGATATAATAATAAATATTATTATAGTCATGCCACAAATACCATAACTTTCTAACCATGTAAAACCTTAGGATTATGTGCAACCGCCACATTCACGCAACATAGCTTTTATCAGTCGAGATTATTATTGAGCCAAAATAGACCAATAAAAGTAAGGATTCGAATTGGACCAAACCAAAAATAATAAAGGGCTTTGTAATTCTCTATTATATAAAAGATCTCAAGTAAATAAATAATTACGATTGGGTTGGAGCAATCAAGGGGAATCTAATAAATTCAATAAAGCTTTATCACGAAACAAAATTTGAGAAAATATTTATATGTGTTGGCGTCATTAAAACACAGTCATTCATCATGGAACACACAACTATATGTCAAAAAGAGACAATTAAAGTCAAGATACTAAGACGCTAAAAATAGATATGTAGTAAGAAAAATATTATCTAGTTTCTACCATTTACTTAAGTATAGATGCAAAACAATGCATCACCTGTTAGATGCGAGATAATACACCACATGATAAATGTGAAACAGTACACAATATGGTAGATGATAGATTACAAAAAAAAAAGATAAAAGATGCGGGACTACGTACAAAAGTAGTTGCATACACATTTATAAGTAGGTGTGAGATAATACAATTTAATACGATGCCAAGAAATTTTGAAAGATATAGAACTAACTACAAATGAGTAATGCACGACTTGTGTCTTGTAAAACAAGATACAATAAAGCTAAAGACTAGAAAACTAATAACCAACAACAAAGCTAAAAAACTTGTAACCAACAACAATGATAGATGCAAAATATGTGTTTATACATGATGATAGGTGCGAGATAAGTGTTTATACATGATGATAGATGCGAGACAATAGTATTTAACTACAAAAAAACCAATAGCTAACAACGACACTGTAAAACCATACATTATGATTTCTTAATGTATTTACGATTTGAAGTACTAACTAGATATTGAAAAATAAATGTTTAGTTTTTCAACCTTTCAAACCTTGACTCCATAAAAATTTTAAAATCGAACTGCAAATGAATAAGATGATGATCAAAACTTTATTTATTACTACTTTATTGAAGACGATTTTATTTATTTATTAAAACTTGATTTTGTTACTCGTTGAATATTTGTATTTTTTGAGATGAAATTGATAAATTTTATGCCGCATGTTCTATTTTTACATTGTATATTTATAAATAGACTTATTATAGAATCCGTATCGACCACCGACTAAACCGAGATTTTGTCGTTTAGATTATTCAAAATCGAACTAGTCTTTAATATTTTAAATATATTTTTAAAAATCATTAATATATAGTAAAATTATTATCTCTAAAGCGTCATTAAAACACAGTCATTCATCATGAAACACACAACTATTTGTCAAAGAGAGACAATTAAAGTCAATATACAAAGACGCTGCAAATAGATACGTACTGAAGAGAATATTGTCTAGTTTTCTATCATTTACTTAAGTATAGATGCAAAACAATACATCACCTGTTAGATGCGAGATAATACACCACATGATAAATGTGAGATAATACACAGTATGGTAGATGATAGATTACAAACAAATGAGATAAAAGATGCGGGACTACGTACAAAAGCAGATGCATACACATTTATAAGTAGGTGCGGGATAATAAAATTTAATACGAAGTCAAGAAATTATGAAAGATATAGAACTAACTACAAATGAGTAATGCACGACTTGTGTCTTGTAAAACAAGATACAATAAAGCTAAAGATTAGAAAACTAATAACCAACAACAAAGCTAAAAAACTTGTAACCAACAACAATGATAGATGCAAAACACGTGTTTATACATGACGATAGGTGCGAGATAAGTGTTTATACATGATGATAGATGCGAGACAATAGTATTTAACTACTAAAAAACCAATAGCTGACAACGACACTGTAAAACCATGCATTATAATTTCTTAATGTATTTACGATTTGAAGTACTAACTAGATATTGAAAAATAAATGTTTAGTTTTTCAAACTTTCAAACCTTGACTCCATCAAAATTTTAAAACCGAACTGCAAATGAATAAGATGATGATCAAAACTTTATTTATTACTACTTTAATGAAGACGATTATATTTTTTTATTAAAACTTGATTTTGTTACTCGTTGAATATTTGTATTTTTTGAGATGAAATTGATAAATTTTATGCCGCATGTTCTATTTTTACATTGTATATTTATACATAGACTTATTATGGAATCCGTATCGACCACCGACTAAACCGAGATTTTGTCGTTCAAATTATTCAAAATTGAACTGTCCGACTTGTAAGACATACAAACAGACTTACCACTGCTCATTATCAAGTAAAAGACAAGTTCATAAGAATATAAATTGGGTTTTATATGTAAATGTTTGGACGTAAAGTTTTAAAAAATTATCAAATGTTTTCAAAAAATAACATGATTTTCACTTTATAGTTTATAAGAGAGATAAGTTCATCTCATCCATTGATCATTGCTCCAACGTGTGACATATATTCATGCTTGCAAAAGATTCATCGCGTCCATTAAAGGAATAAAATCAAATAGCTAGCAACTGATTGAGCCTTAACAATCATATTAACCGGAAACCAAATATTGCGCGACCTTAAGTGTGATGTCGTTCTATAATATAAATTGTTAAAGCATACAAGAATATAATACACTTAACCTTGAACACTGATCGTTCATAAGTCGATTATTCATAAAATGTTGTATAATAGCTCAACCTTTATCTAACAACCTCACAACCCTCTTTGTTGTCATTGCTTAATTTTGAAGAATGATTTTGAGAGACTCAAAATATGATATGGTCAATGATCAAATAATTTTTTGATAAATAACATAGTTTGATAAAAGTACTCGTTGTTCAAATATGTTGTGAGACACTTACATTTTATTTCACAAACTTTTCATTTCTAATCCTCTATAATTGTAGGAACTACGAGGCTATTATCATAACGTACAATAGCTTACCAAATTAAGCGACACCTTATAATTTCAATATTTTTGGAACAGTCGACATTCGAGTATGTTAATTGTTAAAACAAAATACTACACACTTGTACTATTTTAAGGTTATTTTTCTTCAAGATAGGTTTTGATTGGTAAAGATTTAACGAAGAATAAAATGGATTGTATTAACCCATGAGACTCCTTAGAATTTGTTATAGATGATTCAGTATGTTACCACAAAGCTACGAGAGATTGCGTATATTATTATCAATCAGACAAACCTAATTTTATGATTATATGTTCAATGTACACAATATAATTAATTGATTTAACCATATGAGAAAAAATAATCAAAATGGTTTGGAATAAATGCGTAAATAGGTAAACACATAATCTTTCTCATTTTCTTTCTAAACACGTCTCCATAACACGTATCCATTGAATAAAAATATTATATATTGTCAATTCTAAATTTGTCGGGTTCGTGTACTTGTTTATAGGTATTGAATTTGTTTTCCATGTTTTGTTAAAGTTATAGTCATGACTTGGTATTTTTTAATAAATTTAAAAATTCAATAACCAAAATTTAATAGTGAATACGTATGTTTAATAACATATAAATATAACATATTTATTGTTTAAGTTTTCATATTTATTAATTAAATTTTAATAATAAATTATATTTAAATAAATAAGACATATTAAAAATTAATATACAACAAATATAACTAAATTTAAATAATCAATTTTGTATAATTATTAAAAACAAGATTTATTTAAAAAGACATTTCTTTAAATATTAATAACTAAAATGCCCAAATGTTAAATATTTAAAACAGTAACGAATGTGATGATTAGAATCGACCATTATAGTTTAGACTTTTATAATATTTAGAGTTTTACAATTAATAAGTATTTATATATTATATAATTAATTAATAAATATTAAAATAATATATATTTGATGAATCACATCCAAATAAAATATCTATTTAGATAATTTTAAAATTTATAATTCGATTCTTATATAAGTGATAATATGTTTTAAAATTATTATTTATTAATTAAAATAAACAAAATTCAAATATTTTAATTTTAGAGTACACATTTTTTTCTTTGAAATCAATAATTTTTATATAAAAAAGTATCGTGTTACTTGTGTGCAATCTTCTATTTTAAGATTCAATATTATCTATTAAATTGGTAATTATTGATAAATTTTTAAGAAATTATAGAATTTATGAGAAACGAATGTATATTGTATCCAAAGTAGATATAACATATTTGTTTCAATATGCTAAAGGTGTGGTGTGGCAATGAGTGATTTAAAAGAACAAAATAAAGTAAAGATAGAGAATGAAACATAAAAAAAATTGCTAAATAAATATAAAACTATTCTATATTATAGAATAACAAGATGATAAAACAAGTAAACATACGTGTGGTGGTGAGTAATTCAAAAATAAAATATAACAAAAAAAATCAAACATTAATATTTAAAACTCTTATTCTATAAGAAGATAATAAAACAAAAGTAATATATATATATATATATAACGAGGTAAATTGTCTATTATATTAAAAAAAATATACTAATTAAATATTTAATTATATTTTGACAGATTATATAAAAAGTTTTCAAAAATATATAAATTTTATATATTTGAGTAAATTTTTTTTTTCCAATTATATTTTCATATAAAATATTGATGATCGATAATGATATTATTATATTATTAATTATAACGAATAAGTATAAATGTATATAAATATATGTAAACCACGACCGGAGCAAAAATAATAATTCTATTGTATATGCATATGTCTTAATTTCATCTTGGAATCGTTTCAATCTAACTTTTCGGTTCTTAATTCGAAGTACACCAAAAGTTTTCCCTCCTCCGCGACTCGGAGAAGCAACACCACCCCTCCGCCGGGAAAGCTTCAAACGGTTTCAGGTGTTTTTTCTTCTCTACTTATATTCCTAATCCAAGCCCAGAAATGTTTGTTTCGCTATCCTGCGTGCGCCTGTATGTACGAAATTAAGTTCATTTCGTCTTAAGATCTTAAAATTAGTGCTTGTGTCAGTGAGTTTTAGTGTCTCTTGCCCATTTATGTCTTAGTTATGATTTGGTGAAGCTGTCGAAGGAGGGTTTATAAGCTCTTTCAGAGAGAGAAATGGAAGAATTTGATAATGGGCTGTTTTTTTTTTTTACTTTGATTTAGGTTTTCTTGGACTTTGTTACTATAATTAGAGTGTTTTATGAGTTTAATGTGTTACACTGATTTAGTGAAGTTTGATGGTTCAATCAAAGGATCATGTAGTTTGAAATGTCTTCATGCTATATTTCTTGGTGAGAATTAGTTGTGAATGAACTGAACAGATTGAGCTATACCTTTGTGTTTTGAGTGTTTTTTTTTGCTGTTGTTGTTATTTTCACGATCATTTTTGATGCTCTTAGGAAGACATCTTGAAGACTTTAGTTGTTGTACATAAGGTGTCTGGAAAGTATCTTATTTTGTTGGATGAGCTATGATCTTCTGTTAGCTCTTCATGTCGTTGTTTTAGATTTCGTATGTGAATATTTTAGAGTATTACTATATTCATCTACTCTGTCCTGAATAGGAAGATGGAGGGAAAAGATGGTGAGTTGCAAGAGGTGGAGAGCAGTTCAAGTGATTCTTTTATCGTTAGCTCAGATGATGACGACGAATCAAATTTAGGACAGGGCGAAGAATTGCATCAAGAGGCAAGTCATTTCAAAATTCTCATTCTATTGATAAATATTCTCCCATCCGAGATAGAAAATTCGGCTGTTGTTCTGAGTTTTATCTTTGTTCCTATACTAAACAATTGTCATCACAATACAGCAACCTATGAGTGATGAAGACATAGAAAAACTAATTTCTGAGTTTCTGGAAGTCGAGAGTAAGGTATTGTATGACTCTTATGGCCTACTTTAACTGTTGACTGCTGTGTCTTGTTTATGCAATTTTTTTTTCATACTCATTATAGGCTGCTGAAGCTCAAGAAACACTTGAAAAAGAGTCTCTTACCACAGTGGAGAGGGAAGTTAAAGAGGAGTTAGCGCAGACTCTTCATGGTGATGAAGTTAGTTTATTGTCACCTTTAGCTTTCGCGGTGTTGCTTATCAGAGAATTTGCTAATAGGTGTTAACATATCGTGTAGTTGGAGGTTGCAGTTGCAGCTGAAATGACCACTTTTAGAGAAGAGTGGGAAGCTGCTTTAGATGAACTTGAGACTGAAAGTTCTCTCCTGCTGGTCTGCTTCTTTCTCTATATATGATTTTTTTTTCTTTTCTGCATATCATAGTGCTTGCGTACGTACGCAACCTTTATAACATTTTTTTCTCTTATGAGTCCGTGCAAGGTTGTCAGTTCCCTTTCTCTTAACAAATAAAATAATTAGTTTACCCTGAATGGCAAAAGGGTTCTCTGACAAAAAGTTGGGGATTTGTTTTTGAAATGTAGTAGAGACATTCCCCATTCTTTCTATTTCACGAAGACTGGGACAAAGTATACATTACGACAACGTTCTGGTTTTAATCTCGAGTTTGTAGTCAAAGATAAAAAAAAAAAGGAAATGACTAGAAAGTAAAGAGTAGCTAAATTAATGCAAATTTCTTAGTATGCTTATTGTTCTAATATTTTCAATCCGTTGTATCATATCTTTAATGCATACCTGGTTCAAAGAAGGTGCCATCTTGTCAGGCAATTGGAGGTAATATTATTGGTAAATGTTTTGGTGAGGGCCATAGCTGTCAATAATGAGCGCTATGCTCGCTATATGCGGGGTTCCCATTAGCGCTCACTACCGAAACTTTATAAAACAACTACTGTGCGCTATAAACAACTATAGCGAGGGAAACATATCTACTGTCTACTAAAAATGGATTTTTGTTTTCTAAAAACAAGCTAGACCGTAGGCATGAGTCTGTATTTTTGCCAACAGTTGGTAGATTTTAGTTTCCCTTGATTTGTATGGCTGTTTAGTTCTGGGTAAATATCATTTGTCTTCTAGCTTGTGCTGTTTTTCAAATGTAGCTCACCCTACTTGCTTTACGTCGAAGAAGAGTCGGACTACAAGTTTACTTACCTTTCAGTAATATAAATTTATGAACAGGAACAACTTGATGGAGCTGGCATAGAATTACCAAGCCTTTATAAAATGATTGAAAGCCAGGCCCCTAATGGTTGTTCTACAGAAGCTTGGAGAAAGCGAACGCATTGGGTAGGATCTCAGGTAGCCTGTGAAGTTGCTGAGTCAATAGCTGATGCTGAGAAATATCTTCAAACCCAGAGGCCTGTCAGGAGGTAGTTTTTATCTTTCACATGTCAAAATTGAGAGGCTTATATAGTTGTATGAATTTTATGGATATATGTGGGGTTTAGGCGACATGGTAAGCTATTGGAGGAGGGTGCTAGTGGATTTCTGCAGAAAAAAATTGCTGATGATGGCAACAAAGATTCAATAGTCGGACAATCTGACATTGATTGGAACTCTCTTAACAAAGTATTCTCTGATAATGCGCCTGTGGATGTTGTTTCATTTGGCACCCAGCACTGGTCTTCTGTTTACATGGCTAGCACTCCTCAACAAGCTGCAGCTATGGGACTCAAATTTCCTGGAGTCGACGAGGTCATACTTATACAGTTTTTATCTTTGTATCCTACTGATGTTAACACTTATGGTATCAGTCGCGATTCCGTCACCACAAACTTCTGTAAAATTGCAAAATTTCATCATCTTCATTTTCCTGCTAACACTTATTGTCAGTGGGCAGGAGCTTAATCTTAAGTTTCCTTTTCCAAGTTGAGCTTGTTTCAACAGAAAATCGTTGTTTCTTTTTTGGACTGTATTATTTAAAGTGCATATTACACGTAAGGGCGATAGAGTTCCTCTGAACTTGTCTCTCTTTTGAAACAACAGCATTCGAGTCCTGTACTACTTTCTGCTCTCCAACTTATATTTGCTTGGAGGCCCATATAGCTTTGTACATTGATATATTATAAATATTGATGACAAAGATTTCCTAAATTAGGGGGATTAAGGAATTTGAGAGGGACAGAGGCACTCAAAAAAGTAAACACTGATGGCCTAAAAGGAGAGGAGAGCAAACCTCTTTAACTAATAAGTGACTACTTCATGTGTTTTATGTGGTTGCGTATGAGGATACTTGAGATTTATCAGATAGGAGGTTAATCATGCGCCTTAAAAACTTACCTCTGTTATCCTTAAAATCTGTTTTTGTTTTCCTTAAACTTCTTCATCAATCTAGAACTGTGCATGCATTCTGATATTTCATATATATCAGGTGGAAGAGATCGACGAAGTTGATGTTAGTTCTGCTGATCCATTTATGGCTGATGCCATAGCTAACGAGAAAGAAATATTTCTTTCTGAAGAACAGAGGAAAAATATAAGGAAGGTTGGTCTTCTTTCTTTTCTCTATATAGATTGATGACTTCCAAATATTTTCAGCCTGCTTGCAACCATGTTCAAGCTGTATCTAATTATTGCATTCTTATTATGCTGCATGCTTCTTTTGTTGGAAATAATGTAGACAGTCAGGCTTCCATAGATAAGAAATTGTAGATGTGAAATTACATATTAAAGTACATTTGTCGCATTCTAATTCATAAAATGGTGTTATTGGTACTTATGTGATGTGTAGGGGTTTCAATTAAGTATTTTGTTTTTAGAAACAGATATTTGTGGTTCCTAAATAATGCCTCAAAAAGGGTTTTCGCCAAGTGTGCTTGCTTGGGACCTTACCTGCCTGATGTGCAACAATTTTTATATTCAATTGAAGCAAACTTGTGCTTGAAACTCTATTCAGGTCTGGTTGAATTGAGTGCTTGGTATATGTGCGATTTTCGTGTGTATAACAGAACGTAGATTCCGACGGGATTCAGACACGAATTCTAAAGTACACTGTTCATAATAAAGCTGTTTGTACCTGGCCATCTCGCCCTATTGCCACTTAATCATGCAAAGAATTATGAATCTAGAAGCTTTTTGTATAATAGTTAAGCTCTTTTGTATCATGGTTTGCCGTAACTCAAGTTATTTTATTTTGCATATTATCGTATTTATACGGATGATTAGGTGAACGAGGAGGATGACATTAACGCTGAGCGGAAGCTTCAGCGTCGAATGAAAAGAAAAAGATTGCAAAAGGTATATTTGTGCATTTTCTCTCTCCTTTACTATTATGTAAGCATATAAATTGTGGTGCGGTGTCCTATTATCATCATCATGTCCATTTGTGGATTTTGTAACATGCTATGAATGGCTTCATTTGTGAAAGAGTATTGAATGCATCTCACAGTGTGCTAATCAAGTGCGGCAGGCCAGGTGATTTAAAGAAGCTGTGTAGATGCTTTTTGTCGGACAGGTAGTGGGTGCCTCGGGAAATCAAAACACATAATATGTTTAAAAGAAACATAAGACACAGACTTTATCTTTCAATTTTGCCAGTGTTCACTTTCTCAGATCTTTTTATTTTTTTTCTGGCCGTCCATCTCTCTTAGTGGGTTTCTCTGTCTCTTTTGTGATAGGCTCGAAGGGTAGTTCAGGAAATAAAGGATGGTGATAGACTACTCTTATAATAGAGAAGCAATTGAAGGGTGTGCTTCTGGTGCTATTTAGTTTGAGCTGTAAAGATGTACAGATTTCTAGGCTTATGTGTTTCATTAAGCCGGGTCTGAATTTATATAATTAAATAAGATAGCAAGTAACTTAGCATACGCGCATGCATAATGTGTGCGTTTGTGTGTATGAATATACTTGGTGACATTCCAGTTAGACATTCTTTACTTTTTGTTAGGATCCGCTAGGAGGATTATAATATTTTGGAGGGCTTTTAAGTCCATTACTCTAAATGTGTTTTGTAAAGCAAGTTCAGGTATAAAATAAAGTACAGATGGAGAAGCCAGCTTTGTTTGAATATATAGGTGCTGATTTTATTAATGATGACAGAAAAGAGATATTCTGGTAATGAAGCTATCATTACAGTTGTTATGTAGGGGGTTGCTTAGTTTTGGCTATCACATATAATCTGTAGTCCTATATAAAAAAGGCATTAATATTTGATGCGCTCATGATAAACATTTACATACTTTTGTTTGTCTTTTGACACTAGGAGGATAGTTAATCACTCTTATACACGCTTATCTTCACATTTTTCTATGAAGAGTAAAGTATAATTGTCTTGTAAGAAGTAGTTTTAGCCAGTATTAAAGATGATGCCATATGTATATGCTATTAAATTCTCTAGGAATCATAGTCTTCCTCATTCATGTAAGTGTAACTGAAGCCTCCAACGCCATGTCCATATCTTAGGCAATAATATGATGCACATCGTTTCTTGGTATATGAAATGAAAGTGGGAACACAATATACAAAAGATGTGTAGTTTGGTTTGCTAAGGATAGACTTCTTTGGAAAGTTATATATTCAATGAAACACGAAGACTCTATACATCCGACATGATATCTTTATAACCTATGAGTCATATTCTTGTAGTATCTCTAATTAATAGCACACTTAGCTTTCCTTTATTATTCATCAATGGTCGTGAGCCGTAGACTTCCAAAAAGGTTTAATTTTCCCGAAGGTGAAAATAATATATTTTTCTTTGATCCAACGGCTGGAGGTACTCTTACCAAGGGAGACTAGTTAGTTATTTGAGGAGATCATAACTTTAGATATACACCTACGTTTTAAATTCATTTAATACAGATCACAAGAACCTAGCTCTATTTCGGGACAATATTGAGGTCATAAATATGTCGCTAAGATTGTGTTGCTGAGTCATTTCCGTATTGAATATATTTATGTCAAAAGAAATATTATCTATCTACACATTGATTTATTGAACCTTTTTGGCAATAAAAACCACCGCCCTCCTATGTTTTTTGGTATATAACGCTGGTCGCCAATGTATAAATTTGTCCATTCTGCAATTAACGTATTATAAAAGTTTTTTTGTTTTGTTTTATTTGGTCCTCTTCTTCTTTGCTCGTCCTTCTCCTCCGCTAAGATTTTTACAATCTCTTATTGAGTATGTCCTTTTTTTTCTAATGAAATCAGGGATTAGATTGCTTGCATTCACTCTAATTCGTTACTGAAGTAGGATTTTTTTTCTTTATAGCCTCTTGTGCATATTAGTATGGCATGTTTGTTTACCTCTTTGATCTAGCATGATGGTCAATGTCAATCGCTTATCTGAATTATTTGAGTTTTGTTTTCAAAGCAGAGTTTAGATCGAGCAACCGAAAAAGATAATGAGATTGGCGATGAGATCCAAAATTCGGTGACTAATATGGAGAAGAAGTGTGAGACTTGTACCGTTGACAATGTAACACAAATGAAAAATGATACTCCATCTATGGTCCCTGAGTCTGATTTGCCTGATTCTGCTGATCCGAGAGAGTCAATGCACATAAATGAGAGTGGGGATCCCACCTTTCGTAAGAGAAATCGGACAATGGTAGAGGAGGAAACGTCTTGTGTATCCAAAGAGAATATTTGTGGTGGGGTTGATTCTTGTCCTACACAGACCCCGAGGAACGAGTTCCATTGTACTGCCTGCGACAAGGTGGCCATTGAAGCACATTGTCATCCCCTTCTGAAAGTAATTATCTGCAAGGAATGCAAAGGCCTACTTGAAAACAAGATGCAGACCGAGGTTTGGATTTATTTAGGTTTGATTTAAAAACAAACTGGTTCCGATTTTAGTTTATCGGTAAAGTAATTTATAAATTTTTATTAGTTTCTTTGATTTGTAGACTTGTATAATCTACATAAGGCTTTTATGTAACACCTAACTTTTAGGGTTAAGCTAGCTTTCTTAATATTTTAGTTGTCTTTTATCGTTGAATTTGTTTTAATGGCTCTCTTTTAGTAGGATGCTGAATGCTCTCAGAATTATTGTGGATGGTGTGGACGATCTACTCAGTTATTCGGTTGTAACTCATGTGAAACATTAATCTGCGGCACTTGTATAAAGAGGAATATCAGTGAAAGCTGCTTGAAGGAGGTTCAGTCCTCTGGGTGGCGATGTTGCTGCTGCTCTCCTAGTCTTTTGCAAAAATTGAGTTTGGATTTGGAGATGGCCATCGGTAAAGAGGACGCAACAGATTCCAGCTCTGATAGTGATTCTGAAAACTCAGATAGCGATACCAATATTGCAGTGAGGTAGATTATTGTTTATATAGCTTATGGAATTAGTATGTCTTCCATTATTATAGTTTTGAAATATGAACCTTATTTTTTATCTCTTTTATCCAACTTTGGTATGTTTGTTGGACTTGAAGTTCTTTATAATTAGTCAGCATCACGTATATAAAAGTATGATTACATAATCACTCGTTTCTACATTTATGATGACTCTTCTACATTTGTGTCATTTCTGGATTTCATTAGAAAAATACATTTGCTCATATCTTTTCTTTTCTATTTGGGGGCTAGATGTTGCACAATGTCATTGTGTAGTATAACTTGTGCTTGAGCGAATGACATGCAATCTTTGTTTGTTTTCAGTTATTCATGAATTGTTACAATTGCTGTCGAAATTCTAAATTGTGTTTATTATTATGATTGTTATTACTGCGTTTGTTTTGTTTCTTTAGAATTGATTTGTATGTATGCTCATTGCTCATGGACTTTGCATTGCAGTATACATGATAATTAATACATTTAACGAAATTTGACTTTGAAATTGAATCTTATAATTGGAAGATAAGTGGTTACTTTTACATTTATGTGTATATATATTTGTTTCTCTTATTTTACTTGTATTCTTGTTTAGCTCCAGGAGGAAGCGTAAAAAGAGAATTCGGCGTATCCTTGACGATGCAGAACTAGGAGAAGAGACCAAAAGAAAAATTGCAATCGAGAAGGTAACTCTGGTGTCAAAATTAATTAGTTAGTGACTATGCTAATTTGTGTACCCTGATCCATATGATTGTAGGAACGACAAGAACGTCTCAGGTCCTTGCAATCTTCTGCTAGGTCTTATATGACCACTACGACCTATACTGGGAAGATACCTGAAGGAGCTGGCAGCGAGGTGCTTGGTGATGCCAGTGGTGGTTATATAGTAAATGTTGTAAGGGAGAGTGGTGAAGAACCTGTGAGGATTTTTCCCAGCATATCGGCTAAACTGAAAGCTCATCAGGTTTATATGATTATCTGGCTGATAGTTGAACTTCTTGTGCTGTAGATTATATGTGGTGTTATTGCCTGAAAATTTTGGTTGCTTATACACGTAGCTTGGCCACTGAAAATTCACCATGCTTGACACTGTTTTTCAGTGCCGATTACATAGTTGAGTGCTGCTTTGAGAAATATATTATTAGTCACTTGAGGTACTTTTTATAGTTGTTTTCCTGGTCAAATTTATGATTATATGTGCAGTTAATGGTCGATGAGACATGATACTGGCCTAAAGTGAAATAAAAAAATAGATATGTTCCTTTGGGGAGAATTTATAATTATAAAATTGTCTACCTTGCATTGGATCTTAAGTGGCACTACTCTGGGAGAGGGCGTAAATGATGGAAGGGTTTTGATGGATTGCTATAGTAAGTTGTTTAGTGGTTTCAGTTATGATGCATTAAACAAAAGTGTTGACTGCTACTGCAGATAACAGGGATAAGATTTATGTGGGAAAATATTGTACAATCAATTAGAAAAGTGAGATCTGGAGATAAAGGTCTTGGTTGCATTTTGGCTCATACAATGGGGCTGGGCAAAACATTTCAGGTACTAGATATTCTCTTTTTAAGAATTCATTATTCATATTTTCTGATTTGGGTACCCCTCTGCACATGGTGTGTTAATGTGCAATTTCTTTTTAAAAATGTTTACTGCATGATAATCATACATGTTATGATGTCTTTATGTGTATCGGGCATAAGTTTAATCTCAGTATCTTGACGGCAAAATGTAGATTAGGTGTTAAGTTCCTATGAAATTTCTGATTTTTTATTGACGAGATATGAATCTATTCCGTGTTATTATGAAGTTGTATTTTAATCTTCAGGTAATAGCTTTCTTGTACACTGCAATGAGGGCTTCCGATTTAGGACTTAAAACCGCACTTATTGTCACACCGGTAAATGTGCTACATAATTGGCGGAGTGAATTTATGAAATGGAAGCCTTCAGAAGTAAAACCTCTTCGCATCTTTATGCTAGAAGATGTACCGAGGTATAATATCTTCATTAACTCTACAATAATACCATTCTTTGTCTCTTCCTTTTCTTTGTGGTGCAAGATTTCGAGATGGACTCTGTTACAAACTTGTTCTCAATCTGTTCCATGTTTTTAATCTTGGGTCTTGACAAGTACGCGGTGTTTAGGAGAGCTGAGAAATTCAGTCCATTCGAAAGTTATTGTGCTTTTTGTTGGTGAAAGAAAATCATGAAAACGGTGTTCTATTATTGAGCTGATAGTTTAGTAGACATACAACAATGATAGGAATTTCTCAGAGTTAGAGATCTGAAGTTTTTGACATGCCATCTGGATCGTAGTCTCTTAGAGGGCTTGTACTTTGAGCCGCAGGTCAGACCGAAAACTATGAAGAAGATCATAGTTGTTAAAAGGTCTGAGGTGTGCGTTATTTGCACGAGGCGCTATGAAGCCCACTCCTTGTGCTTCGTAGCGATTTGCGTTCTAGCCTTAATCAAACGATGCTATATGTGCTTGCTATACCGCAGTTTGTTAGCGCTGCGTTTTAGCTTCTAGCCTAGAAACCCAATAAAAAGCGTCGGTTCCATCTTTTCTTTTCAGGCTCTGTTCTGAATAAATATTTTTAAAGCTGTTTTGAAGACGCAATTTTTATTGTTGTATCAGAGTTTAGCTGCTTTTAAAACTCTTTTAAAACAGGATCTTAGAAATATTTGTAAACAAAATTTTAGAACTATTTTTAAAACATGATTTTCAAAATTTAAACTAATTCTGAAATTTCTATATTTTTTATTGTTATAAAGAACTTAAAAAAAATACCCGAGACATATTTTGTATGGATAACTTCCTATTACTTGGTTTCTTCATTAAAATCTTAATATATATGCGCACTATTAATATTTATATATCTAAAATGACGGTACTTAATTAACGGCTCTCTAGCTACGGAGATCTTTTGCGCTTCGCTGCCCTATGTGCTATAAACAACTATGTTAAGGACTGAAAACATGTAGTGTAGCTCTTTTACGTTGGCACTAATTTTTTTTCTAAATGGAAGTTTTTTGAATATGCTGTAAATCATATATTACTTTGTTAGGGAATATGCTAAAAGGTCAACATGTTTTATGGGTGATTTTTTAACTAAAAATAATTATTGGGGAAGTCTGGGCGAGACATTTGTGAGTAATTATAGTTCAGTTAATGACAGTAGCCTGGATTGTAATCCGTATTGGACTGGATGAAACAAGCTGACTGTATATTTTGGGTGTAAGAGAAATGAAATTGACCTAGCGGCTTTCACACACTTCTTTATGTTTTAAATAGTTACCTTGGTTTATTTATTGACAAATCTTGAAACTACCTCATGTTGCCTAGTTTTTATTTTTAATGGGTTGTATCCCAGATTCATCTGCTTTCTTGTGCATGTCAGGGACAGACGAGTCGAGTTGCTTGCAAAGTGGAGAAATAAGGGTGGGATTTTTCTAATTGGCTATGCGGCGTTTAGAAACTTGTCTCTTGGGAATTATGTGAAGGATCGAAATATGGCTAAAGAAATGTGTTGTGCCTTGCAGGTGATTGATATGTTTGTAGTGATAAATTGGAATTTTAAACTTCTCCTTGCAAAACTTTGTTAGTAATTTTCTTGGTGATGAGACTGCAACACCCTGACCAGAAGTTTTATGATTTGTCTAACTCTTAACAAGGGCATCTTGGTTAAGACATATAAGGGATTTAAAGTCTGCATCTTAGTTAGTAGATGTGCTTGTACTGAAATCAGTAGTATATTAGGAAACTTTATTATCTTCACTATGTTTGTAGAATGCTATTGTTTATTTGGTGTTTAAAACTTTAGCATCGCATGCAATGGTTATTAGATTTTCGAATTAACTATCTGCAAATACGGATTGTAATTGCAGGATGGACCTGATATACTTGTATGTGATGAGGCTCATATTATAAAGAACACGAGGGCTGGTACAACTCAAGCCTTGAAACAAGTAAAATGCCAGAGGAGGATTGCATTGACCGGATCACCTCTTCAGAACAATCTGATGGAATATTACTGTGTAGGTTCATTTGAAAACTGCTAGTAGTAGCATAATATTATCCTTCTACATTCCATTACGATTTTTTAAATTTTTGCGTAACAGATGGTTGATTTCGTAAGAGAAGGTTTCCTTGGTAGCAGCCACGAGTTTAGGAACCGGTGAGTCTTCTCTACGTGAATCTGTCTTCTCTACTTGAATCTGTCTGTTTGTTCTGCCCTCTAGGTACGTACACTTTGCTGCGTCTGAGTTTTGCTCGCGAATTATGCAGCTTTCAAAATCCTATTGAAAACGGTCAGCATACCAATTCAACCTCTGAGGATGTGAAAATTATGAATTTGAGGTCTCACATCCTATATGAACAGTTAAAAGGATTTGTTCAAAGAATGGACACGAGTGTTGTGAAAAAAGACTTGCCACCAAAAGTTGTTTTTGTAATAGCTGTCAAGCTATCTTCCTTACAGCGGAAAATGTACAAGAGATTCCTAGACGTGCATGGATTTACCAATGATAAGGTTTCAAATGAAAAAATGAGGATGAGCTTTTTTGCTGGGTATCAGGCCTTGGCTCAGGTACATCTTTTGTTACAGGTTCTGTGTAAATTCATCAAAGCTATATTAATCATACAAGTGCACACGTTGAGATTTGGAAATGACTTGCTGTCTTTGCAAATTTGAACGTGAATGTTCTTGTTTTTAGAAGTATTTTCCTTCTATAATGCAAAATTGCATCTTGTGAATTGTTTTTTCAACTCTCTATAGAGAGTAGTAGGGTGATTGTTGTGGCTAGTGAGTAACCCGGAGATGGTATTCACTTGCATTTAATATTATTGAATACTCCTTATGCTTGGTTAGAATTGGTTATTCAGTCATGCTATACTCTTATTCCTACAAGATTTTAGAACATGAATTAATTTGTGGAATTGTGAAACTGATAGAAGACTGGTCAAGTTATTTGTCTCGAAGGCTTTTTTGAGGCACAATATCTCACTCCTGCCTTGTCTCTAGTAGATATGGAACCATCCAGGCATACTGCAATTGAGAAAAGACAACAAGACCTGTGGAAGTCGTGAAGACACTGCTGATATTCTTGCAGATGAGATCTCTAGTGACGAAAACATAGATTATAATACAGTTATGGGAGGTACATTCTATTTTCTTTGTTATTTTTTTCCCCATGAATAATGCACCTAAGTCTTTGCAAAGCAAGTGCATTAGTAATTTTTTTCATCGTTTTTCTTCTGACAGAAAAACAAAGGAGTACAAATGATATCTTGCACGGCAAAAATGAGAATGGCTTCTACCAGAAAGTAGGGAGATTTGATTGTTTAGTGTCATTCATGAACTTCAGTATTCTCATCCAAATTCCTATGCTAGTAAAAGTACACAATTTTCTTGCTTTCTTATATGTTTAAAACAATCTGAAACCCTCTAGGACTGGTGGAATGATCTTCTTCGTCAAAATAGTTACAAGGAACCAAGTTACAGCGGCAAGATGGTTTTGCTACTTGATATTCTGACTATGTCTGCTGATGTTGGTGATAAAGCATTAGTCTTTAGCCAGAGCATACCAACTCTGGATCTCATAGAACTTTATCTTTCTAAACTACCTCGTCGTGGCAAACAAGGGAGATTTTGGAAAAAAGGAAAAGATTGGTACAGGTGAGTATACAAATAATCCGTTACTGTTGAATAGAGTCTACGCTCTCATCTACTCTTCGCTTTCATCTACTGGAAAATTTGCTTCCATTTTTTATGCATATAAAACTAGCATCGAATGGTTTGGAGACTGGGTAGGTTGTATATATTCTGTTTGGTGGCCTTTGAGTCCTTTATTTTTAAATTTGTGGCTGCAGTTTTGCTAAGCTCAATCCAACTTTTTCTTAGCTAACTGAATATATTGAGAAAGATGTCTTACGATAGGGAGAAGACAAACTCATTCAGAGATTGCTGTATCAGAGATTTTTCCAGTTAGTTGTATAACCTATGATTGAAAGAGTGTAAGCTTTTATCAATAACTATTATAATTGAAAATTAGCTCACAACTCACAAGGAGGCCTTTGTCAAGACAAATTTAACAAACTAGGAACTCCTGCAGCTGGAAACACTCTTCCCTCTTTCTAGCACCTGTACAATAAAAAACAACAGTTTGCCTTAGCTTATATAAAAGTTAAAAGTAAAACTAAGGTGGCATATTCTTGAAACTCTGTTTTAGGAGGTTGAATTCATATGCCTCTCTATAATGTGTCCGCAAAGTTTATCGAGGACTAAATCTTCTACTTGAGTCTGTTGACCTAAACTTTTTATGTATGCAGACTGGACGGAAGAACTGAGAGCTCTGAAAGGCAAAAGTTGGTTGAGAGGTTTAATGAACCAACGAATCATAGGGTGAAATGCACTTTAATCTCAACTAGAGCTGGATCTCTAGGAATCAATCTATACGCTGCTAACCGTGTAATTATTGTTGATGGCTCTTGGAATCCAACATATGATCTTCAAGCTATATATCGAGCCTGGAGGTAGGTTACAAGTCATTAAGAAAAAAAAAACGAACATCAGTTCATAATTTGTCTATATATATTTATAGTTTGTCATCCTAGTCTTGATAATTTATTTTCTGCAGATATGGCCAAAAAAAGCCAGTATTTGCTTATCGGTTGATGGCTCATGGAACTATGGAAGAGAAAATATATAAGCGTCAGGTGAATTCAAAGGGGGTCTCATTTGTTTTGCATTTTCTTTGATAATATATTGATCAAGAGTATGCGATTTTGTAGGTTACAAAGGAGGGCCTTGCTGCAAGGGTGGTTGATAGACAACAAGTACATCGAACTATCTCGAAAGAAGAAATGCTACATCTATTTGACTTTGGTGACGACGAGAATGCTGATACTTTGGCTGAGCTTTACCAAGAGAATGGACGAGGCGAGGATACATCCCCTCAAGTTGAGAATTTACAGAAGCAGAAGGTGCCTTTTCCTAATGGAAGCTGCTCTTCCGACAAATTGATGGATAGTTTACTAGGAAAGCATAATCCCAGGTGATTACATTAAATTCCTGCCATTCTTCTATTGTTAGCTTTGAGAATCATATTGTCACCGAAGAATCATTATTATGACCTCATTTTTTTTTCTAGCATTCAATTTCTTGAAAATAAATCTGTCAAATAATCTTTGTTGGCATCTTTGATGCTTTAGAATGAAAAGTAGTATACATACAAACCTGTTATATTTGTGTTTTGCCTTTAGTAGCTTCGAAAACTTAAGATTAAGTACTATCAGGCACAGTTCAGTAGGTTGCCGATGACCATCAGTGTACATGATTCTCTCAAGGCTTTGGCTAAATCTGGTCCAAAAAAGATAACAAGCCCCAATTTTTTGCCAAATACAAGAGCTTACCAAAAATGCCCTCTTATCCCCGCCGGGGCGGACCTTCTTACCCGGCGGGGAAGGTCAAAAACACTTCCCCGCCGGGTGAGAGGGTCCGCCTGGCGTGTGACCAAACGGGATCTACTTAAGTCAAGGGAAAATTAGTAAAAAATAAAAATCCTCCGTTTTGGGGCTGGTTATAGTATTTGTGGGCGAAATTTAGCCAAAGCCTTCTTGCAAATTTGTGGAAGTTATGTTTAAGACAAAATCCTTCTTTGTTATAAGAAGTATGTCGAAATGTAGGCATCAGCATCCTTAGCTCCCACTGAAATTGAAAACAACTCTGACATTTAATATTCAAGCGATAATTTCATGTATGAAAGGGTGTCTTGTACTAGTAGTTAAATCTATGTGGCATGTGCATGACCTTTGAGGGAGATGACTGGTCATCAAGGTTCAATCTTGTAGTTTTATCAACTTCGGTTGATCTTCATCATATGAATTACTTGTCATGATTTATTTATTTTCATTTTGATGATTTGTGAGCCCAATGAATTCAGGTATGTAACGATATAAGTCTTCTTCGTCTTTGTTAGGTGGGTTGCAAATTTCCATGAACATGAAACCCTTTTGCAAGAGAACGAAGAAGAAAAGCTTTCAAAAGAAGAGCAAGACACAGCTTGGGAATTATATCAAAGGTCGATGAACTGGGAGGAAGTACAACGAGTTCCACTTCATGAGACTGCAACAACAGAACCAAAACCTGCTGTTTCGAAAATCATCCCACCGGCAGATGTACCTAGCTACCCACCATGCCCAAGGGGCATTAGGCCGAGCCAATGTATTCAGCGGAAGTGCACTAACCTTACTCACTTGCTTACCCTTAGAAGTCAAGGCACGAAAGCTGGTTGCAGCACGATCTGCGGAGAATGTGCTCAGGAGATAAGCTGGGAAAATCTCAACAACAGCAAATCGGCCAGATGATGAATTTCCTCCATGGGATGTTGTTTTGCTCTGATTCTCATGTGGAAAGGGATAGGATTACTTGATTTAAGTCATTTTTAGGTCCGAAAAAGGTTCCTAAAAAATATAGATAGGAATTATTATTAATGTTGTTCCAGGGGTGGGTGGGTCTATTAGCTCTTATGCAGAAAAGTTCCAATTTGCTGTCTTAACTTTGAGCTTATAGAATGTGTTGTAATGGTTTTTTACTTTTAAGCAATTGAAATGATTGAACTTCTTTATGCTTTATGCTTTCTAGTAATGGTTGCTTCCATTACTTCTCATTGGGTACTTGTTCTTTTTGTTGATGGAGAAATTGAGTAACAGAGGGTTTGACTGATAAGGTTATGTATGACACATGTCAATATTAATTATTAATTATGAGAGAGTAATAATCAAGAGTTAGTACATAGCCTTTACCCAAAATCAAAACCTAATATTTTAATTTCAATACATCTATTTCCAATTGTTTTCAAAATCCTGGAAGAAGAGATGCAAAAACTATTCAGTATATTTCATCTCTTATGTCTTCGTATGTTTTCCCATTTCTTTTACAAAACTTAGAAGTTCTTCAAGACATATAAGATTGGCTATAGTCATCATCTATAGCACTCAGATTAGCAACTTTGTTTTTGCTCATACCCTTCTTCACACTATCCTCATCATCAGCACCACCACCGCAAGTAATAGAAATCTCGCATCCAAAAACATTTCCGAAACACGAAAACAATCCTTTTTCTTCTTCTTTCTTCTTATTCTTCTTGTTCTTCCTCCGTCTCCTCCTTCGTGCTAATTTCCCGGTCTCTTCGCTATACCCGCTTTCTTTGCTAATAATTGAAGATGCTTCCTTATAGCTATTATGTTGGAATGGCGAAGCTTCTTTACGCCATCTCTCAAGTCTAGCGTCTGGTCCTTCTGTTGTTCCTTCAAGAATTGAGCTACAGTCATCTTTGTAGACGTGCATGACTGGCTTTTGTCTGTGGAAAATTCCCTTGGCAATCGCGGCTGCCACCACGGACGCGGAGGGTCCAACGTCGGATATGCTCACCATGCTTTCTGGCCTCTTAGTCAAGATCGTCGTGCTTACCATGCTGTCTGGCCTCTTAGGCACGATCGTGCTGCAGGATAGGACGATAAACACGAATAAGTTGAAGCTATTATAATAAGTTGGCCAATAAGCTATAGATAGGGTGACAAAAAATCAATTTTGGGTCGAACTAGGATCATGAAAACAATCGTGCACTCCGACAGAAGTTCGGGTCACAAGATATTATAACAAAACGTGCAATCACGTTTTCCACCTGCTCGATAATATATTATGACTACTTTCATCGACCAGAATATCTAACAAAACATATTTGCTTTAGTTAACCCACCTGTTGTAAACCGACGCGCTGCATATCGACGATGATGTAGTATTATTATTCCTCAATTGGACCTCAGAAGTAGTCAAGTCGGTCCGGTCACTCTGCGAACGACGCAGTTTGGATCCTTTCTTGTTCTTTCTACTTTCAACAATCTGAAAATCACCATCTTTAGGATTTGATATCTCCATCGGCAAACTACGCATAGTACTATCAAGCAAAGCCACCCCCATGCGGAGAATCCCTTTCGGACGTCCAGATGGCCGACGAACCTGAAGCGAAATCAACTTCATAGCCGAGCTGTTATCAAAATCCAAACCAAAAAGATCGCTAATGAAAACATTAACCGTGCCAATCAAGGCATCTTTAACCCATGCAGCCGTATAAATCTCGATATTGATCTCGGAATCATTATCCTGAAGAAACTTATTGTCGACCCGAAAAACAAACTTTTCGTTCCAAGTAGGGTTGGATTGGCTTCTCTGATCAACTTTGGTGGTTAGTTTACGTTGAGGGTCGACCCATGCAACCACGTAAGTTTTCATCGATCTCGAGACTAACGCAAGGTCTTGCGCTGATATTATGTTTAGTTCGAGAACACGAGATTCGAGAGCACGAGCTGAATATCCGATGGGAGCCATTTTGAATAGAAATAAAAGCTACGACGATGACGGCGGCGGCGTCGGTGACGATGAATAATAAAAAAATGGAGGCGAGTGGGACTTGCCGGATCCACTCGCCTCTTCGCCCCGGACTTCAGGTCCTAAACCCAAAATTTGAGGTTACGTCCGTAAGAAATAGGGAAGATTTTGTTGGAGAAAGTTAGGCGTGATGTAAGGAGTGGTAGGAATATGTTAGGTTTTTTCGACCATAAATTTCTTTGGCATGTTTTGGTTTTTAATGCTTGAAAGAAAAAAAAGTAAAAAAATAATTATTTTGAAATATTGTAAATTTACAATCAAGATCGTATATTTTTTTGTCGAGGCCGAAACCGGATTATTTTTAATAGTTTCCAACAATACAGTTTACCTAATTTTTCCTAGGTATATAAACAGATCTCAAGGTTACTATATACCAATTTTTATTTTCTTTTTAACTGAAAAAATATATATTTTTGTTTTTATAAATAGAGTTGGTTTATTAAACTAATATATAGTTTAAATTTTCATAATTTTAACTATAGTATATATGTATTATAAATAAAAAATAAAAAAACTTAAAAAGTCAATTTTTTTTTTATAATAATTGTACATTTACCAAATCCAAAAAAAAACATTCCAGATCAAACGGACGTCTAATCTTATATTTTCTAATTCAAAATTATAAGAATAGGAGTGTTAAAATATACATTAACTAATGACGCATAGAAAAAAATAATAGGATTTAGCGTGTTTTAGCTAACTAATTTGGATGTCCTTTAGTTGTTGTATACGTTAAAATATATTAATTAATAAATAAAATAACAAATATAAAAAAAAAAAAAATAACCGCTAAAATATAAAGGATCTATTTGCTAACTCGTTCTCGGATTCTAACAAAGGAGCATTTCATCTAACTTCAATCCTAACACCTTCATTGGAGTAGATTTTTTAGTGTTTTTTAACTAAAAATCAAATTAACGCATGATTTAACATTTCCGTTGTACATACTCTAATATATTAATTTTAAAAATTAAAAAAGATAAAACATCCCAATTCGTCCATGTGAGAAACTTTTCTAATATCGACCAACGATTTTTAATGCGAACGATATTAAATATCAACAACGGTTGGATCGACGTTAAAAACGTATAAAATATTTACCCTAATTATAAACAAACAACAACACACCGAACCGAGCAGACTCAAACTCTTCTTCACTTAAAATATACATATCTTGCAAATATATTAGAGAATTACTAAAAAAAATGGTCGAAATTACTCCGCAAAGTCGTCTTTATTTCTTTTAAAAGTACTTCGTGAAGTTGTTTTGTTTGACTATTTTACTCTTATGAAATTATATAAATAATCAAATTTATTCCGCGAAGTTATCGTAATTTAAAAAAAAAACCTAATTCTCTACTTTCTCTCTATCTTCTCTATAAAAAAATTCAAAAATTTAAAACTAAAGGTAGACTAAAAATTAAAAACTAAAACAAAACTTAGTTATAAGTAAAAGTAAAATTAAACTAAAATACTAAACTATAATTAAAATATATTACTAAACTAAAATTAAAATTTAAACTAAATCTAAAAATAAAATTAAAACTAACCTAACCCACCCACCCGTATCTCTTTCCTCCCTTCTCTATCTCTTTCCCCTTCTCCACAGCCACCCAACCAGCGAAACAAACCTTATACCGAAACAACCCAACCGTCGAAACCAGGAGCCACGACCACCCATCCACCGAAACTCACCCGTCGACGACCAGCCACAACCGAATTGGAGTACCGGAGCACCGTTTCGAGACCGTCGGGTAGTTTTGGTTAGCAATTAGGGTGTTTATAGGGTAGTTTTAAGGGTTGGATAGAGCTTGGGTTGGCGAGGAAAAAGCTTGAAGCTTCTGCCATGGCTATAGTGTTCTTCGCCACACGGGGCTAAGAACACTATCACTACGCCACACGTATATATGGTGTAGGTGGCCACGCCCATGCTACCAATAAGGCGTGGGTATATGGACTTACGTTATACCTATAGCGTAATTCCATATACCCACGCCTTATTGATGGCGTGGGATGATTCGGTCACCAGAGTTATCCCGAACCGGTTTATTTTTGTTGGTTGGTGGTTGTTTTACTTGTTTGCGCTATTATTTTTCGAAAACGTTTCGTTATTGACCATTGGTATTTCGTACCAACCTTGACATTTGTACGTTTATATTTCATGTTATGGATCCTCGTGGCGTTTCCGGGTCCACGGATGGCTCTCGGACGAAGAGAATAAAGAAGCGGACTAGGGTACGGGAAGCTGGCCATCCAGTTTTAGTTGCCGATTCAGCGGTTTCGATAGAGGAGTTGCCTATAGTTTCCGGACCGTATGCTTCCGGATCAAGTTATGCTCCTGCTTCCCGCAGACGATCCCATCCTCCCCCATCTAGAGGGCAGCCTAGAGCTCCTTCTCCCTCCAGACTGCTACCGCTATTCGGCGAAGCGTTCATCTCCCACACTGCATACCACCCTGATGGGAGAGGTAATATTTAAATTTGCATATGATGTTTTACCTTGGTTTAATTTTAATGTATACTAATATATTCAACTAATATTTTCAGGAGCACGAGATGCAGCTATATGCCCATTATCCCAGCCATAGAGCTTGGAGTTTGGCTGCACACAGTAGAGTACGCGCCGTAGTTGATGCCACTCCTTTCGGTCGACTGATGGAGCCGTTCTATCACATGCACACACTCCAACATGATGGCAGTTTTTTTGGAGCGGTGGCATATGGAAACAAATAGTTTCCATTTTTCCTTCGGCAAGATGACGATTACGCTCGACGACGTGCACACTATATTGGGACTCCCGGTTTGTGGTTCACTTGCTGTTTTTCCTATTACATCGAACAAGTCTATAGCCATGCATGAGTGCGCTGAGTTGCTTATGGTGGACGAGGTAGACTTCGTGATGGAGGTTGAGAAATGCAAGGGCGTCGGTTTTGGGTTCAAATGGCTCTGGAGTAGGTTTAGTGGGCCAGAGTTCTGCAAAGACAACACTAATCTTATGGTAGATGGAGCTGCACGTGTCTATATATTACATATGTTCGGCACCGTCATATTCTCGGACAAGAGCAACATGTACGCCAATTTTAAATATTTGTTTCTGTTGCGTGATTTGACTCTGGAAGGTGTCGGTAGCTACTCATGGGGGAGTGTTGTCCTTTCTTACTTGAATCACCATCTGGGTGAGGCCTCGCTCCACGATACCAGGACTATGGCCGGATGTATTGGTTTGCTGGACACGTGGCTACGAGATCATTATATCATGCTACGCCCTATTACTTGTTCCACTTACACCGAGCGACAACCCACTATTGCTAGATGGGATACAGCTGCCGCAGTATCCGAATCCTGGACGAAGTTGAACCTCCGGATCACCGTCAACAACCTGCAGGAGACAAATGTAAGTCTTTTTTTATTGAGTTTGATAGTTGAATAAGGTAGAACCGGTTTATAGTTTGTTGTGTGCTATGTTGGTCTGGTGTAGTGCCATTTATATGTTTTTTTGTTCATATTGGTTTGTATTACAGGTACTTTTCGCTCCTTATCGTGCGAACTGTATTTTCTTTTCCGATGTTAATAGCACTCAGCATGTCTTTGGAAAGTTCAGCCTCGGCAGCAGCAACGATAACAGTTTTTTCCATTTTGAAATCTTTCTTCAGTTTAGTTATCTTCTTGGTCAATTATTTATTTTTTGTCTCACAAAGAGTAAGAGAATTTTGTAGTCTATTGGAGTTGGATTTTTCAATGGCCAGTTCAGTAGCGTGATCAGTCTTGAGCTTATTCATTTTCTTCTCATTAGAGTTCGTCAGAAATTCTATCTCAACTATGTGTGTGATTCAGAGATGATTCTTCATGCAGAGAGCACCTTTTATGAGTTCAGACCTTGATACTTCGTACATGTGAAATTAATCAACCACTTTGTTGTGCAAGTCTTCTCTAAATTTTTTCTCAGCCTCGTAAACTTCTTTATAATAAACCATATCTTTAGCCAATTGCTTTAGATTTTTTTGAGAAGCTTGGACTTGAGAAGCAAGTGCCTTTGCTGCAATATCAAGATCGGTAAATGGTTGAAGTGCAACAACGATTGCAAGATTTGGAGGAGGAAAGTGAAATTCTATTTCCGATGAGCTAGGACGTTGAATCATATCTAGAGTAATAAAAGGAGCAGAAGGACATATAATTTCTAGAGACGTTCCGGCTGGTGTTGGCCTCCCAAAGTTAATCATGTGATTTTTGATGACTTGAAGAACAAGATCGTCTTCACTAAGAAGAACTTTAGTATTCTTAATATTAATGAACATATCATGATCAAATTTGGCAGTAGTCTGATTTTTGTTGGTAGTACTATTTTTGATGATAATCACAGTGTCGTCTATGGTTGGTTGTTTTTCGACCGAAGGGTTTTGTGGGTTTTGTTGGTTTCTACCAGCAGTGTTTTCATCTTTGTCAACCAATGTATACGAAGTGATTCTCGTTTGTTTCTTTTTCTTTCCATGGGAACCGGAAGAAGCCTTCTTTTTCTTTGGAGACGGTTCTTGATCTTTTCCTTCTTCGATGGGCGAGAGAGTTTGTTCTGCACCAAATATGCAAGCTGTCTTTTTATCTTTCTTTTCTTTGATAGTTTTTATTTCTTATTTTTTGGCAAATGACTCTCTGATCTGTTGCGAATGGGAAGGAAAACTTTGCAATCGGGTTGAACTATTCGTTTGCATAACATCTTCGGATCGGGCTCTGTCATCAGGTCTTGAGGTGTCAAGGAACCTTTTGAGATTGGAAACATGTGACAGGTAAGGAAATTGATGGGTTGAAAGGCAGTGTGAAACACTTTATTCCATTCCTTCTCAGCCCAAGCAACAAGTTTTTGGAAAATCTCCTTAGCAGCTGGTCGACGTGATGAATAACGCCTCGAAATTTCTGAAATGATTATATAAGCAGAAAATTAAGGAAAGAGAAAGGCAAAACATAAAATTTATTTCAGAATGTAAAAATTTCAAAGTGCTTACGATTGCTTCTCCAGACGAGATTTAACTTTGAAGGATTAACATCGGAAATTGCTTTGCTATTTTCCCATGCTCCTGATATAAAAATGAATTTCTGCTTCCACAATTTGTCAACTTCTAAGAGGTCATCGATGATCTTGAGGTCATCCATCAGGGTGAGGTAATAAAAGGGAAGATTCGAACCTTTTGACAATTGAGTCAAGAAGATGAAGTCTTTAATGCTGATTGGAATCTGAGATAGTCGAGATGCCATAATCACTGACATAAGGGTGAACCATTTATTCGGTGTCACTTGAGTAGGACATAAGCTGAGGAGTTTGAAGTATTCCACGATCATAGGATCCAACGGAAACTGAAGACCCCAATTGATGATTTCGAGGTAGACTATTAGCTCGTCATCTTTGCAGTCCAATGGAGTTTTTCCTTCTTTAGGTAGTCGAATATTTATGTTATCTCCCATTCCTCATTGCTTTTTAGAGCTGAAGCTTGGCTATCCTTGTAATATATATAGAGAACGTTTTTCAGAACAATGATGTATTTAACCTCAAGATTCCTCAAGTTTCTCCTAATCTTAGCTCTTTCTTCTTCGAAAACAAAGCAAGGGTATGTTTCTTTCTGAGGCTTTTGAGTAGTTGCAGAGTTCCCATCATCAGATCCAGCCTTGAGATCGGTTTTGGTAGCCTTGGAATCAACTTCGTTGGCCTTCGATGTTTCTTCTCAAGGTTGTTGAGGTGTTGGATTAACAACTTCTGGTAAAAGGTTGCTTGTTCGAGTAGCTTCCTCAGTTACTTCTCTCTGAGGAGGATTTTTAGTATCTGGGTTCGAAGGGGGATGAGTTGGGATAATTTCTAATTCGTCTCCCATGGCAATAAAAGTTCTTCTTTTTCTGGTTATTGAGGGGTGATTCGAAGAGGGATTTTTTGAATTTTGTTTTAAAGAAGAATCTTCACTAATTAAAAGAGAAATCTTACTTTGAGATGAAGAGGCTCGAGGTGTTTTAGGGCCTTGGATTTTGGACGAGGAACGTTCTTCGATTATAGGAGAATGAGAAAGAGCATGAACTTTGTTTGGATCAAATTACCATAATAAATTGTTTTAGTGGTTGTTCCAACTGGAAGGCTATTGATTAATCCTGCAGCCCTATATTCTTCATCCCTTTGAGTAATACAGAAGTAGTCGTACGATCTGAAGACTAAGTTGCTATCAGATTCTGGAGATTCTGGTGTTTTAGGTATGATAGCCTTCAATTTTTTGGTTCTTGGTTTCTTTCTCATAACCAGATGAAGGTTGATCGGAAAGTTGGGTTTTTTCTGATGAAAACACTGAGAAAAAAGAAGAACACGATGAAGGTAGCCAAGTGTTGTGACTTCTCTTTGAAATGATTTGCGTAGTAAGAATGTTAAAAATGAGGATGCTGGTTGAATTTATACAAAAAATGAAGACGTGTGAAGTTTGAAAGACTTTGATGATGATAGGTTAGAATACAAAGTGGTAAGATGGTTAGATGCTCGACATCTGTCAGGCTTAGGGCTGTCAATTTCGGGTTTCGGGTCGTGTTCGTGTCGGGTTTGACCAACCCGAAATTTTAGAACCTGTGACATGAACCCGACCCGAACCCGAAATTCGTGTCAGGTTCAAAGACCCGAACCCGACCTGTTAAAAACCTGTTGGACCCGAACCCGACCTGTTTAACGGGAAATTGTATCCAACATGTTTAACGGGAAATTGTATCCAACACGAAACACCTGTTTGACACGAACCCGACCTGTTTGACACGAATTTTGGGAAAATGCAAAACTTAATAAATGGAGATGCAAGGGATCGAACCTTGTATCTCCCGCATACAAAGTTGGCGCTTTACCATTTGAGCTACATCCCCTTTTGAAATTTTATTGGTCAACTATATTTATATAAAGTCAAGATACGTTTACTTCATATATTTACACCGACTTTACTATCACCGGTGAAGTTATCTTACCGTAAAATATATGGTGATGATGGGTTTGCCAGCTCACCTAAACATGAATTAAATACATGAGATAAATTAAATAAATTTCAGAAAATATCAAATAACCACTAAGTTGTCACTTATTATCAAATAACCACTAGAATTGTAAATCGATTCATCCCACAAAACAAGATTAAATGCATTCAATATCTATTAATAAATCTAGCAAACTCATACGAATCAAATAAAAAAACTGTTAAATAATAAATTATTTCCATTTTTTATTCTTAATATTATAATCTATATACACAGAAGATGAAAGATTCAAACTTTATTAATATACGTGAAAGAAGAATAAAATTCAAAATTTTATAGCAAACATGTGAACCATCATTTGTCCTCCCTCATATACTTATTTAAGTATAGTATTTACTTTATATCTTTTAAATTTAAAATAAAATTATTTCATTAATAAAGTTTTACAAGTATTTTTGGTATTCTAATTTATAGGTCAAATTTTTAAAATAATATTATTTTATTAAGTGTTTTCAGTATTTTATTTTACAAGTGTACATGTCTTTTCGGGGTTCACATGTCTTTTCGGGGTTCGCATGTCTTTTCGGGTTTACAGGTCTTTTCGGGTTTTACAGGTTAGTTTCGGGTTTACAGGTCTTTTCGGGTTTTACAGGTCAGTTTCGGGTTTACATGTCTTTTCGGGTTTTACAGGTCTTTTCGGGTTTTACAGGTCAGTTTCGGGTGACACGAACCCAACCCGAACCCGACCCGTTTTTTTCGAGTCGGGTTCGTGTCGTGTCTTAATTTCATCGGGTCTGAAATATCGGGTCTCTAACCCTAAAATTTCGGGTCGTGTTCGTGTTGGGTTTACAGGTCGTGTCTAAAATTGACAGCTCTAGTCAGGCCAGATATCTAACTATGAATGTAAAACCTATAGAGTTATAATGGATTTGAACGATTACTTTTGTATGTTGTTTGGATAAAATTCGATGAGTACTTTTGAAAGTTTCACATGTTTCGAAGGGATTTTCTAGCAGTTTTATTTTCAATGTTTCGAAGAGATTTTTTTGTCTTTGAAAGACTATCAGACTTTAGTGTTACTTTTAATTGGTATTTATTTTTATCACGCCTCGAATGATCGATCCTAGTTGACGCTTCAAATGATTACTCCTCATGTGCGCTTCAAATGATTGTTTCAAATGGTTGCTTCTAGTGATCGCTTCGAATGACTGCTTTGAGTTTATTTTATAACAGCTTACATGACATATGGAAGAATTCGAAAATATGTTAGTTCTCATTCATTTACTGACATGAGAACTCGGAGGGCTTCTGATATGGAAGTAGGATTTTGAGGACTAAGTTGTAAATAATATAAATTTAAGGATTTAATTATAAGTAATGTAAGTTTTGTCCTTAAATTGTAATTTGTCTAAGTTTTAGAGAGTATTTGTTACTATGTATGATTGTTAAGGACTAAACAACAATTAGTCATATTTTGTAACAAATTTTAGTTTGAGACTAAGTCTTGGCTCCTCTATATAAAGGGTTAGGGCAAGGCTACTCTAATAAAGGGGTTGAACACTTTTTCTCTAGAACTCATTTGTACTTGAACTTTCTCTCTCTAAAAACTCTCTAACTCTTTCTCTCTATAGATTTCTCTCTTAACAATTTACTAAGGCGAAATATTAACTCATCAGTGGGAACATGACAAACCATGGATCGTACAATCGGTGCAAACACACGAAGATTTTTCACCACCGCTTTTATCAACAAAATTATCGTATATTATTGCCAATGCAATAGGTGATACGTACCCCCGAAAAAATTTGAACGGTTTAAAATCTTGAAATTTGTGAATTAGACGACACTTGCTAAGCTTCATCGATTCTTTAATGGTCGAATGTTGCATCGCTAGCAAACCATGTACATTATCCCAAAACCCATCGAAATCCAATCGGCTTGACCCGACATATTTTTTCAACATAGCATGCGAGCTTTCCGCCTTATTAGAGGTGTGGTTATTGAAATGCATGATTTGTTTAGTATAAGCGTGAACAAAACTCTCTTTATAAAGTGTAATCCACGAGTCTACCATATAATCCACCGCTTTATCTTAGTTTTTGAACACCGACCGCATCTTAGCCAACCTCTCGTTCATCACCTCAACGGTAGTGGATGCAACAACATCGTTCCAAGCCGACAAAAAATTGTTAAACACTTTTCCGTCTTTAATTTTTTTTTTGTTTTCCCGTTAACATTCTTGTTGATATGTCACTCGCATAACATGTGACTAGCGTTAGGAAATATTTTATCAATGCTATTCATCAAGGCTAGTTCATGGTCCGTAACAATAACACAAGGCAATTCACAATCATTCTCCTTCATTACCATTTTTAAGCATCCCAATGACCATTTGTAGTTGTTTTATTTTTCACTCACCATAAACGTGAAACTAATGCAAAACGTTTTGTTGGTCGATGTTACCCCGACTACCTCGAACAAAGGAATCCCGTAACGAATAACGTTATACGTGTTATCCATGATTAGCGTGCGTGAGAAGGTTCGTAGTAAATCAATACTAAGCGGATGTGCGGAAAACAAATCGGTTATAACATTAGAGCCGTCATTGCCCGTCCATACCTAATATTTGTACTTGTGCAATTATAATTTAACTAACAAGCATTGCATTTGGGATCGACCACCGTTTTCAACCATCCTCGTTCTTTGACGGTGAATATAATCATGACGAATATTTGAAGCATTCTCCGGATCGGCCTTCTTCAAAACACTAAATATTTGTCGCGGACTTGTTCCGTTTGACCGTCAAAAGACTAAGGAGCTCTTTTTCCTTTCGTTTTAACTTGGACCATTGTAAATGTCCTTGGGCACTTAATCGGTTCGTGGTTGTGCATCCCGGAAAGGATACTAAGAGCCCATTTATCGTCTCCTTTTACTAGATTTCCTACCAAATGAAAAGCGCAATTTATTTTTTTGCTACCCGTAGCCTTACGCTTACGGTCCTACTCTTTAACGGCCGACTTAAAAATTCCGGATTGCTCGCACTAATAATCTAATCTTGGTGTTCTCTTTCTTTTCCCAACCTCCTTAGATGCTATATTAATCGAAAACCTAACGAATTTCCTGTACTTTTTACTCACTCGTTCATCGAGTCTAAGCTATACTCGTCGTGAGTGGTGAAATGGTGAGCGTAGTCCGAAACAAGCAAAATATCGCACTGGGTCACCTCCTGCAATATGTAAGAAGTAGATAAACCAATTAAACCGACATTCCAAATTAGTTTAAGCAATTTTTCCAACGTAATAGCGTAGAACACCATCTTCACGCCACCTGATGGCGTATAACACCCTTCACACGCCACACGTGTGGCGACTGAAAGGTGTCTACACCATTTGTTGGCGTGGGTGATTGGCATACGCCATTGTTTTGGCGTAGCATCTATCGCTCACGTCAACGAGTGGCGACGAACACCAAAGACGGGTTTTTTTTACAATAATCAGTTTTTTCGCGAAAATAAGAGAAGGGAATGCAATGTACCTCCTCGGCATCCATGCTGCTCTGCATGGGAAGTGGTTTCGACTCTTTTCCGGCCATGTTGAGTTTCTATAATTGGTGTTTGAAATTGTGTTTGCAACTTCATGGAGTAGTTTGAAGTTCTCAATGGCATGTGTCGTAATTAATTTGAGTTTCAAGGATTTTTTGGGTTTTTTAACTAGTAGCAAATTTGTAAATATTGAACAACACAAATAGAAAATTTCACAGAGTAGTTTGACTTTTTTTTAGCAATTCCCTATATACTACCTCAGAGGTAAAGAAAGTCTCCATCCACCACGCTGCATGAAACCAACCAGAGAATACATATTAAATTTATAAATATGTAGCTACTACTTCTGTGCAGCAGCATCAACAAACACAGCCGAAGCAAGATGCAGAACTAGTTCTGTTTACATAACTTAAATTTGAGCCTGAATCCGAGTTCTTTTTTCTTCTAGGTATTTGTTAAAAAACAAAGAGAGAAGTAGCCGCAAGAAGCGGCTAGGGTTTTGTGTTTATTAGAAAATGTTCCTTTTTGTTTTATTGATGCATTAGAGATATTAACTCAATAGTAAGGCTCTTAATATATAGAGAACTTAGAGGCCTATACAAGGAAACTTAATACATTGAATATTCTAACACCCCCCCCCCCCTCAAGTTGTGTGGTGGGATCACCAATACCCAACTTGGATAAAACTGATTCAAATGTTCTTGCAACAACCGCTTTTGTCAGGATGTCTGCCAGTTGGTCTTCGGATCTAAAAAATGGAAGTTCGACTGTCCCATCTTCAATCTTTTCTTTTATGAAGTGCCATCTATTTCAACGTGCTTTGTTCTATTGTGCTGTACCAGGTTCTCTGAAATCTTAATCGCAGCTTTATTATCGCACATTAACTGAGTTGGACACTTGAGATGGGATCCGATTTCTTTCATTATCTTCTTTAACCAAAGTATCTCGGTAATCCCCTTAACGATTCCTCTAAACTCTGATTCAGCATTTGACAGTGATACTGGTGTGGTTTACTTTCGTGTGAGGGTAAATTTGTAATTTTTGTTTAAAGTTTTGTGGAGTTTTGTGAGTATTTAATGTTTAGGTAGAGTGTAGAGGGAGAATTAAGCATCCTGGTTGTATTTAACTTTCATTAGCCTCATTTAATGTTGGTGGTTGGGTATTTATACCCTTATATTTGGGCCTTATGGGCTTTCGGGTCGTGTTTAATGGACCCAGGTCGAGTTTAAGGACCCATTAGTTCTAAGTAGGGGAACAGACAGCTTAGTCAAGAAGTGATTAGGTTTTAAGTACTTTAGTTCTGTTCGAACAGTCCAATGGATGATGGTGTCCGAACTTCCCCTGTCCGGTTAGGTAGACTTTGTCCGAACTGACCCTGTCCGAAGTGGTGACAGAATCCAGACTCATCAGATACTACTTTCTGTTTCTTACTCCTCCAAGTCAGCAAGTTACCTCCAAGAAGATTAAAGTAGCCAGCAGTTGATCGCTTGTCGTTAGGATTCCCTCCCCAATCAGCATCTGTGAATACTTCAACATCAAGGTGCCCATTTTTCTTAAAAATTATGCCTCTTCCTGGTGTGCCTTTGAGATATTGAATAATCCTTATTACTGCCTCCATATGGTGTTCCCGAGGATGATGCATGAACTGGCTAACTACTCCCACCGCGTATGCAATGTCGGGTCGAGTGTGAGCCAGGTAAATCAATTTTCCCACCAACCTTTTGGTACCTTTCTTTACTCGCTGGTCTGGCCCCTTCAATTATCTTTAGTTTGTGATTCACAACCATAGGAATGTCATTTGGCTTAAAATCCACCATGCCAACTTCAGCTAATAAATCCAATATATATTTTCGTTGGGAGATATAAATCCCTCCTTTTGACCTAAGAACCTCGATTCCTAGGAAATACTTCAATCCCCCAAGGTCTTTCATTTCGAACTCCTTGAAGAGGTTTTTACTAAGAGAGCTAATTTCTTCTTTGTCATTCCCTGTTATAATCATATCGTCGACATATATTATAAGACAAGTGACTAATTCTCCTATTTTTTTGTAAAACAAGGTATGATCCCCATTAGTCTGTTTGTAGCTATACTGCTTCATTTCCATTGTAAATCTCCCAAACCAAGCACGAGGAGACTGTTTGAGCCCATATAATTCCTTTTTCAGTTTACATACCTCATTTTCTTGAAAACCATCAGAGAACCCTGGTGGGGGTTCCATATATACCTCTTCTTCCAAGTCTCCATGTAAGAAAGCATTCTTTACATCAAATTGATGAAGAGGCCAATCTTTATTCGCGGCTATTGAAAATAAAACTCTGATAGTTTCAATCTTTGCAACTGGAGAGAACGTTTCAGAGTAGTCTATACCATATGTTTGTGTATATCCTTTGGCAACCAATCTTGCTTAGTGTCGCTCAATGGTGCCATCAGATTTATATTTTATATTAAACACCCATCTACACCCGACTGAATTCTTCCCTTGTGGTAACACACAATTCTCCCATGTACCATTCCTTTTTAGAGCTTCCATTTCGGTATTCATTGCCTCATGCCATTCAGTCATCTTCTTAGCTTCTTAAGCTGTTTTAGGGATTTGTTCAGAGAGAATAGTAGCTGAATCCATTCCAATTTCAATCGAGTTACTATCAGAAGAACTTGATTTTAGTATATTAAGCCTGACCACTTCCCTTCGTATTGTAGCATATGCTGTTTCCACGGAAGGAAGAAGATCATTTTTTAGGATACCTCTCTTGACTGGTTCCAACTTGTCATTAATCACCATTAGCAATTGATAGAGTCTTTGTTCTTGAGTCTTCTTATTGTAGATCTGAATGTTTTCTAAGTCTTTCATAGGGTTCAGATCTCGCCTATCTATAAACATCCATATGTTCTGCAGTTTGTTCCACAAGTATTTTAGTATATCGGACCCTTGCCTTAATGAATTAGCCCTCTTATGAATGTCAAACACCTGTAACGAATCTGTGCCAGAACCTAATATGGTGGATAACCCATCCCAAAGGGCTTTTGCAGTGGGATATTGCGAGACATTATTCACCAAGTTGGATTCAAGATTCTGGATAATCCATGTGGAAACACATTGATCATCTTGTTCCCACCTTGTATATGTTTTGTCAGTTTTGGATGGAGGTGTCGGCTCCCCTGTAATGTGAGAACCTCTTCCCTTCCCCCAATTGCTTTCTTCATCAGGTTTGCCCATAGGGCATATTTATCACCACCGAGTTTAATCCCTAGGGATAAATTCTCGGGGGTTAGTTGTTTGTTGTTGTGTTCCGAGACCATTTCTAAAAATGACAGCAATCTGCATTGTTAATTCATCAGGGATTTGACTGACCATGACTTCATTGCCAGCCATCTTTGTTGAGGATGTTTAGAATTCCCAGAATCACACGTGCTCTGATATCATGTTAAAAAACAAAGAGAGAAGTAGCTGCAGGAAGCGGCTAGGGTTTTGTGTTTATTAGAAAATGTTCCTTTTTGTTTTATTGATGCATTAGAGATATTAACTCAATAGTAAGGCTCTCAATATATAGAGAACTTAGAGGCCTATACAAGGAAACTTAATAAACTGAATATTCTAACAGTATTCCAATTAAACCTTGCTTATCCAATATAGTAGTAAGCACTTCCATATATAAGACGATACCTTACAAAACTATAATAGCTTTTTATGTCAGAAGAAATTGACCTATTATTTTTAAATAAAAATATTACTTTTAAAAATTATGTATAGAAAAATTAAAAAACCATAAACACCAAAGAAGTAAATAGCATTTATGAAACAATAAATATGCTTGAAGATACCTACTAACTAAATTAGCTCATTAAAAATGAGAAATGTCACAAATGTACCAAACACTATTTTTGGACGGTCATTTCCTATCCCAAATATGACTATTAATCACTTCAACCTATTCTTTTTAGGGAAATTACACCTAAGGTACCTACTCAACTATTTTATTGTCATATAGTACCCAAGGTTTGATCAATTATCTTTTAATACCCATCTCAACTACCTAATTACAATCTAGTACCTAACATTATTTTAATACCCTAACTACCCTCACCATTCATGAACAACCACGTAACCAAAATTTCTCTTTCATACTTTTTTTTATATTTTATTTTTAAAAGATCCTAACCTTGTAACCGGAGCTCGAAAAAAATAAATGAAAGTACCATCGCTTTTGTTTTTTTAAAATGAACAAAACTAGATCCATTGATGATATTTTTTTATTTTTTTAAAAAATAAAATTTCACTAGTAACAACTCTCATGATATCCTGAGAGTTGTTCAGGAAATTCTGAGTTGCAAACAATTCTCATGATATCCTGAGAGTTGTTCAGGAAATCCTGAGCTGCAAACAATTCTCATGATATCATGAGAATTGTTCAGAAAATCCTGAGAGTTGCAAACGATTCTCATGATATCCTGAGAGTTGCTCAGGAAATCCTGAGTTGCAAACAATTCTCATGATATCCTGAGAGTTGTTCAGGAAATCCTGAGTTGCAAACAATTCTCATGATATCCTGAGAGTTGTTCAGGAAATCCTGAGTTGCAAACAATTCTCATTACATGGATCTCACGAGTCTATTGGCATTGAATATGGAATCCTGAGAGTTGCAAATAATTCTCATGATATCCCGAGAGTTGTTCACGAAATCCTGAGTTGCAAACAATTCTCATGATATCCTGAGAATTGCAAACACCTCGAAGTACCAACGGGTATATTTGGTCGGGGGTATTTTTGTCCAAATTTCAATTCGAGGTACCAAGTTACACTATCCAAGAAGCGGGTACCACTGGGTAATTAAATAGTTGAGAAGGTATTTACTGGTACTTTTCTCTTCTTTTTATTTATTTTTAAGTCAATACGTAATTTTTCAATAATATCCTAAATACACGATATCTATCTAAGTTATTTTTACATAGTTTTATTTTTTCCCTCTCTCCACAATTCAATTTTGTTTTAAAGAGAAAAATAGGTCGCTTTTATAACCTAATTTCTACACTTTATCGATTCGTCGAACTAGACCATACTCACCAGTATAATCATTGGAATCAGACTTGTAGTGTTTGGAAATCATACCTAGATGATGTAGTCATGCCTAGTTGAGTAGAGTTTACAATCATACCTAGTCAAACTAGATTCATCGTTGGAAAATCTTTAATTTTGTTTAAATGATATATTTACATTATGAGATTCGTGGATGTATCGGTGTATGCTTATAACATATTCAAGAAAGATTTAGGAGAAGTTTTCTTGGTTGTGTGAGATACTGATTCACGTAAAAAGTGCAAAATTGTTTCTGACGAACAAATTTGAGAGACTGATTTTATAATAGTAAGTTTTCATATATTTTCTTTTGTAAAAAGTTATAAACTTATTTTAATATGCATTTCCTTAAGTTAGTAGTTCTTTTTAGGTTGTGAAAATATTTGGAGAGGCAACTTTAGAGTTTGGCGATATTTTTATAGAAGATGTGATACAGTGGGATAAGAAGATGCGAGATGTGTGAGGAATTAACGTACGACGTGTACTACTAAAATATGCGAGTCATATAAGGATTCAACGTGCGAGACATTTAGAAAATATCACACGTCTCGCATATGCGAGGCTGTAACCTTTTTATATGAAATGCGAGACTTTAGCATGTCCTATAAGACCTATATAATATATGTGAGATTAGGTATGCATATCATGCAAGATATAATGATTGCTCATAACTGTTTTTGAACTATTTAATGCATGTAAGCAATGTCTAAAGCTTGAGTGTACATTTTCAAACATAATGGTCAAACTGTAATCGTTCCTCTTAGTGAATTTGAAGACTTTTAAAGTATTCAAAAGTATGTTAAAAGTAGATGAGATGTGTTGGTTAAAGGTAATTACAACATGACCTACTATTGTGGAGATAATAGGAATTGTTTATTTACAAATAAGACGGATTTTGTGAGTTTGGTAGTATTTCTTGATGTTGAGCGTTTAAAAAGTGTTACTTTTCTTATAAAATAATATGTGGTTAATAAATTTGCTAAAAATAATGCGTAAATACTATAACTTAAGTTTATTTGAAGCCTCAAATAATCAATTAAATTTGTGGGAAGAGTAGTATTGGTTCAAGTTGTCTTTATCATAAAAAAAATCAACTTCTACTACTGGTTAGGCTGATACTATTACAAGGTGTTGGTGATTTTTTTATCAAGATGTTGCAAATCTAAAGTTAGCTTTATGTTGCTATGTCTTAAAGCATGGTTTTTATTTCAAATACATGTATAATACAACATCTAAGATAACTGCCTATTATGAGAATATAGTCATAACTGGATGTAAATGAAGACTTTATGCATCACTAGACTCTAACACCGAATTCATGATCATTAAGAGGTTTGTTGACTTACATATTTACAACCCCGATTTTTTAAAATAACGTAGGATATATTTGACATCCGAGTTGATTGCTATAGACATTCAAGATTCAATGAGATTATGAAATTCCGTCACAATGAAAAGTGCGAAATCATTTGTTAAACATGACTACAATTTATACGATTCTTATTGTCTCTCATGGAATGCTTTACAAAAAGCTAGGCGGGGATTTTTCACAGATAATGATACTTTTTTATAATTATTTAAGGGATACTTCAAAAGATTGAAGAGCCGTGATATTACAACTGAGTTTCATTTGTAATGTATTCTGGGGAACAACTTCAAGCGGTGTTACATAATATTCGGCTCTTATCTTCATAATTTTTATTCTTGTCACACACTTTTATTATTTGATGGAATGTTTTTCGCCGAGCATAGATGAGTATTTATTTTCCATAACAAAATATGGTAGGAACAGTAAGTTATATACTTTTTCTTATTATTATTATTTATTCATGTGTGACCACTTATGTATAAGTTATATGCGCGATCGTTTATGCGAGACCAACATATTATATTCATGAAACATGCAAGAATTTAGTATATCAGCAGTGATTCTTGCTACACATGTCTATAATAGTCATACTTACCAACATGCGAGACCCATGATTTGTAATTGAGTTATGAAATATATGCTACATATTACATGTGATTCATGGCCAGATGAATTTGCGAGACATGTGAATGGATTGTTGTGAGACTACATATACATATAATACCATTTTAATTTGTTTTTAGGTATGTTTCTTGTTATATTTGATATCGTTGGTTGTGAAGATGCTAACATTTAACTATGATTACTAAAGATTTTGAAACCTCATTTGTTGGAGTGTTAAATCAGATTTATTTTGGCCCGTCATTTAGGTATTGTTAGTGTTGTTTCTGCCTTGTATCCAAATTGTTAACATGCCTAGTGTATTTTTATGTTGTTCAGAATTTGACGTATACTCTCAGTTTTTCTATTCTAAAGTTTAAGTCTAAGATGATTTATTGGTTTAAAGAATGTTCTTATATGCTCAAATTGTAAACATGTTTAATGAAAGACTTGAAGTGTTTATTAGTGAATGAGGTTAGAGAGTTATTAACTTTCTTGATAATTTAACTCAGTATAAATATGCTCAAGAGAAACGATATAGTGTTATGGCATCTTCTTCGGCCGAATCTTTTAACCATCAGATTAAAGATTAATGTAGTCTACCTATTCTTCAATTATTTAACAAAATTCGATTCTTACTTATGACTCAAATTTTACGACGTTATTCGGATGTGCTAAGTTGGATTAGTAAATTATGCCATGATCATGGAAATAAGTTAAAGGTTAATGTTGAAACATATCGTTCGTGGCTTGTTTGTAAATCTTCGACAACCATATTTGATTTTTTTAAAACCTGTTATGGTTATTAATTTATTAGATTTGAAATATTCTTGTGGTGTTTGGCAACACAATTGTTTTCCATGTTCTCATGATTTTGATGCAATACATTCACTCGACAAGATCATATGACATTAATAGATCCATTCTTCAGTGTTAGCAATTATAGGTCAACTTACTATTTAACATACATGCTTTAACCAATTTTAATGAAGGATAAATCTCTAATGAATTGTCATAAATGTTTCCTCCTAACTTGAAGCACGAGGTGGAAGGCCTAAGAAGAAGCGTATTCCGTCTAGATGAAAAATAACAAACATGCAGATAAAGTGTAGCCACTGTTCAAAGTTAGGGGATACTAAAAATTATTATGAGGAATGATTTTAAATGTTTGAGATTATGTTTTTTAGTTTTAATTTCACGACGTTTATTTTGATACTTTTTAGAACACTACAAATTTTCATGTGACAAAGTGTTTTTTATTATTTTTGTTAATAAAATTCAAGTTATATATATTTTTTTATAATTAGATATGAAACCGAACCTAAACTTATTTAAAAGATATGAGTCCAGGTTTAGTATTTTCTAAAAGATGCGAGACCAATACTAACCTTATTTGAAATATACAAGATTAGGTACAATAATATTAGAAATATGCGAGTTTATCTTTAGAATATGGAAATATACGTGTCCACCTATAAACCATGAGAGATTCGAACAAATACAAATGAGACTATTGCATTTCCAAATATAAAAATTCCAAATACAAATTAAAGCAGAATTCAAACATAGAACGTAAAGTACAACTAGAAAATATATAATAAAGAATAATTGACCGACCTAAGAACCAAATAAACAACAAAAGAAACAGATTTAAGAAGTTGTTTTAGGATGCTAAGTCCTTACACACTAACGTTGTGCCCTCTGACTCCTTATAGGGAATGCCATTTTTTTTAGCATTTTCATTCTCGATGGTTCCATGTTGTTGCTTATGTTTAGAATTCTTAAAAGTTCATCATGATGGAATCAATGCTGGAGTATTATGAGAAGATCGAGTTTTGCCTCTACGAACTGAGGGTTGATTAATTTCAGAGGGATCCTATCTGATTTCAAGATGGAGCAGTCGTATAACTTCAAGATTATTTGGGTCTTCGTCGCTATTTATTAGGCGTAATGCATCCAAAATTTACTTGTAACCAAGGTCAATTTCAGGGGATGAGTTTCCATAATTTATTGGGTGTCGACCATTAGGGTTTATATGTAACCAAATAAAAATACAGTATACAAATAAAACAGATATTGAATTTAGATGGTAAAAATAAGCCTTATATAGTTAGTAAAGATTTTTTAAGGGGTTATATGTTTTATTTATCTCAAATATTACAAATATCCTCTGGACAATTGACATTTTTCATAACCTAGTACACTTAATATGTGATTATACTACAACTACAACATGCGAGGCTACTACAAATATAACATGCAAGTCTACTGGAACTAAACATGCCATTCTACTGCAACTCAACATGCAACTTTAATGCAACAGAAGGTGCGTTTCTATTTAAACTAAACATGCGATTCTACTGCGACTAAAATGTGTGAGACTAATTGAACTAAACATGTGATTTTATTTCAAGTAAACATGCGATTCTACTATAACCAAAATTACGAGACTACTATAATTAAACATGTGATTCTTCAACTAAACATGCAATTCTATTGTAAATAAAATATGCGAGACTATTGTAAATAAACGTGTGATTTTACTTCAACTAAATATGCAATTATACTTTCATCCAAACATGCAATTTAATTACAACTAAAATGTGCGATTCTGCTGAAACTAAAACGTGTGAGACCATTGCAACTAAAGATTCGATTACGATGCAACTAAAGTGTACGATACGATATATAATATTATATGAGTCGCTCTATAGAGGAATTAGAGACTTAAACAAATACAAAAAAAGTATTGGAAAACTTACAATGTTTTAACTACACCAGACCAGACATACTGGACATGCAAAACAATATGGGAATAGATTAATAACATGCAATAAAAATCAAATACGTTGTCATATTTTTACAATATTAACTGAAAAATACCAAATCGTCAAAATTACAACTCTAAGAATGAAAACAAACTATTTAGGGTTAAACTAGAAACATTACGAGATAACAACAAAAACTTTTAAAAACAATTCAAACACCAGAGAAGATTCTCATTCGTTAGACCCTTCTTATGATTCTTCCTCTTCTTCTGATTCTTCCTCTTCTTCTGATTCCTTGTAGTCTTCTGCATCTTCTTAGTCCTCTTTTTTTTCCTCTTTATTTTTTTCCTTCCTCTAGTTTCCTAAATTTTCTTTTTTTGGTTGGAAGAGCATTGGAAGGTAAGTTATATGATTCTTCTTCATCTTTAGAATACGAAATGAGTATAGAGAATAATATTCAACAAGAAAGTATAATATTTTCTCCTCAAAAGAGTATAAAGAGTATTCGCCGATGGTCGTCATTTTATATGGTGAGTGTTGTTCCTCAAAAGATAAACCATCATAACTTGAGTAGCTAGACTCATCATCAGAGATAAAATTAATTCAATGAACCATTTTGAAGTTTGTGAGTTATTATGGAGTAGATTCTGAGTTAATTCTGTAAAACCTTACTAAAATTGTAAACTTAATTTATAAGTAAACAGATTTATTTAAGATCCATTTTTATTGGTGAACTGACCCATTCTTGATAGTCATTTTGTAGTTATTTCTTTAATTATCATTAGCTATATACTTTTATCAAATCAAATAATAAGTTGCCTACTGAAAATAATTAACAATTCTAAATATTTATATGATAAAATTGGTTGGAATATGATGATTTATATTAATTACACGTGTGACTATTGTATTTTTTTACTTTAGAAATGGTTAAGAGTGGATGAGGACTATGCGAGACTTCATGGAATTTAAGCATGCAATTCTTGAATAGATTAATTAAGTAACAAATGCAATATAACATACAAGACTACACCAATTAAAACAGGTGATAATGAAGCAAAATAAGATACAAAACTACTACAACTAAACTTGAGATTCAACTGCAACTAAACATGCAATACTATCACAATTAAAATATGTGAGACTTGCAGTTGTTTACAAAACAAATATGTTTGTTTATTTACAATATATATATATATATATAACAAAATAGGTCACGTAACAAAATACTATATCAAGAGAGCTTCTCTTCACCTCTCATCGCCTTTTCTCCCCTTTACACTATTTCTAATCCCTAGAATCTCTTTGGCGCAACAAATATTTTTTGTTCTTCCTCTCGAAGAACGATCAAACCATTCACATCCCTAAAATCATGAAATCAACTACAATCAAGAAGGTTTTCCTACTAACCAGCTCCACCGTCAAGACATGCAACAGCCAGCTGGTCAAATCCAGGTGTTTTTCAACCTGATCTTCGAAGAGGCTCCAGTTCATCAAGAAAAGACTTCCACAAAGATCTCCTATGCTGATATGGTGAAAAACCCTAGGAAGGAGAACCTAGACTAAACTCGAGGAAGCACGAGGGGATTCTTCCATGCAAAAGTCTCATGTGGAGTCGAAGAGGACTATAGATTCGTCAAATTGACAAATCAGATAAGTCAATTCTTTCATCTCTTGCTAAAACCACGTTGATTGCAAAGTTTTCATTTGGTTCTCCTGCTGTGAATGATTTTAGGTAATTTCTTGAATCATTTAGGTTCCTAGGAAATTTTAGTGTATATAAATGGGACTATAGACATATATTTGTTGAATTTGATAACCTTGAAGATGTTAAAACATTCTGGAAAAGAAAAGTCAGAACTACGAGACAGTACTCATTTAGAATACTAAAATGGACCACTGATTTTCACCCTAAACGGGAGTCTCCTATGACTCCAGTTTGGATTTCTTTTCCTAAAATTCCTGAACTAATATATAGCCCTGATACCATCAATCATATTGCTAAGGTAATTGGCTTACCTTTGGCAGTGTGGATCCCCAACAGAAACCGTGCAAGCTTTAACTTGTGTAAAGCTTGAACAATAGTAAACCTTTCAAGTTTCCTTCCCCAAAGACTTTGGATAATCTTTGGAGATCGAGACGGTTTCTGGCAGGATGTCATTTATAATGACATCCCTGTTTACTGTAAAAACTGTAAACATTTAGGTCATGGTGAGAAGTCTTGCAAAATGGAAGAATTAAAATTAAAAGACTCTCAGAAAGTTATTAAAAAGACCAAACTAAACAATGAAAGATGGATTCCTAAGTTAAGATCAGTTATATTGCCATCTACTAATAATAAGTCTCCTGACCCATAAACTTCAAATATCATCTCAGATTATGACAAAATGTGTCCATAGAACCTAATAATCCTATGGTTAGTTCAACCAAAGTCCAAAATTAAAACATCTTCAATAGACAATGCCTTATCATATCCAAACAGAAAGCATTTGAAGAAAACAACGTGATTTTTAATAAAAACGATGATCCACCTGATTGTAATGAAAGTGATGTTATTGAAACTATACAATCCATCAATTTAAGTAACACATTTAATATTTTGAATGAAGAGAACCTCTCTGATAATGAATCTTGTGACCTCATTAGTGACAAACCTAACTTACGTCTCCCTCAGTCCCCAGTCACCAAACAAACATAAATAAAAGAACCTAAAGTCTAAGGAAAAAAAATAAGACAAATATAAAAAGTTTTAAAAACAATCTCATTAACAAGCCACTTAACTTCAAAGGATCTGTAAGATCCTCAAAAATCATTAAAAATGACTATTTCATTTTTAAATTGGAATGCCAGAGGTGTTGGGAATCAAAATACCTTAAGAAGAATAAAATACATCGTTAAAAAATACTAAATATATCTCATAGTGCTCCAAGAGCCTATGATACCTATTGATAAGATAGAAAAAACTTCTAAGAAACTTGGTTTTGAACACTATTTTGGCAATATAAATAATAAAATTTGGCTGTTTTGGAGAAAATCATATAAAATTGATATAATATTAAATGCTGATCAACTTGTCCACACTATGGTACCCCACTTTGCTTCTTTGAAAGAATTATTGGTTACCATAGTGTATGCACAATGTAATAGAATCCAAAAACTGACCCTTTGGGAACAATTGAGAAAATTTTACCAAACTAATGACCCTTGGCTTGTTGTTGTAGATTTTAACACAATCTCCAATGCAAGTGAACAATTAAACTGTGCAACACTGTGTATGAATGGAAGGGAGGATTTTAATAACATGATTTTGGACTGTAAACTTGAGGATCCTGGATTCTCAGGAACGAATTTCACCTGGACTAATAATCATAAGTGGAAACGTTTAGATAGGGTTTTACATAATGACCATTGGAGAGATTACTTTGATATCACTAGGGCGAGTCATCTGACCAGAACTGGGTCAGATCACTCACCATTAATAATTTCTGTCTCAACTTTGTCAACTGAACATAAACCATCATTTAGATTTCAAAATAAGTGGTTAAGTCATCAGGATTTTGATTCCACTTTGAAAAATAATTGGAATTTGTTAATAGATACTTCACCTTTTACTACCTCACTTATACACGTATTCTGGTTCAAACTTAAGAGGCTTAAAAACCATTTAAAAATCTGGAATAAAGAAGTTTTTGGTAACATTTTTTATTGTATTGAAAGAACTGAAGAGGAAATAGATATAACTGAAAGAATCCTAGAACTATCTTACTCTATTAATAACAATAAGAAACTGTCAGAGTCAAAGGCTAAACATATGGTTTTGCTTGCCAGAGAAGAGACTTTCTGGCAACAAAAAAGTGCTTCAACTTGGTTAAAAAATGGAGATAACAATACCAAAATCTTTCACAACTTTGTTAAGAAAAGAAGAAACATGAACATGATTAATGATTTTTTTATAATAATTACCTAATAGATGATCAAAAACTAATAGGAGAATCAGCTGTTAACTACTTTTAAGAGTTATTAAACAATAAAATTGATGAATCCGTTCCTGATATCCCACCTGATATAATTCCAAGATTAATAAATTACCAGGATTAAAAAGTTCTCTATTAGTTGAGCTTACACTAGATGAGATATATCTAGTTATTAAAAGTCTGAATAGTTGTAGTGTCTCTGCAGCTGAATAATTAAAGATGGCCTATTTAATGCAATTATTACGTATTTTAACAACACTATCTTTCCAAAAGGCATTTTTGCAACCTCTATTTGCCTTATACCTAAAACAAACCCTACTAAAACCTGGTATGATTTTAGACCAATAAGCCTGTGCTCTGTTTTTAACAGAATAATTTCAAAACTCATAAATAACAGATTATTAATATTACTACCTAAGTTAATTTCGAAAGAACAAGGTGCATATGTACCCAATAGAAATATTCAGGATAACATCATGATTACCCAAGAATTGGTACACGATCTCAACAAAAAACAAAGAGGTAGTAATATTATAATCAATATTGACATGAAAAAGGCTTTTGAAAAACTGAGTTTAAATTCATCTATCAAGTTATGCAATCTTTTGGTTTTAACAGTACAGTAATCAATCTAATTAATAAAATCATTGAAAACATTCTCTATTCTGTTATTATAAATGGCATATCATATGGTTTCTTTAAATCTTCAAATGGAATCGGACAAGGGGATCCTCTATCCCCCTCTCTTTTCATTTTAGCAGAAGATTTTTTAATTGGGGGAATAAATAAAACTGTATCTTTAGACCCTCAACTTACTTATTGAACTAGAAGCTCTTTAATTATCAATTGCGTAGCATTTGCAGATGATGTACTTTTATTTCTAAATGGCTCAATTCGGAATATAAGAAAGATTTGTAGTTTCATGAGCAAATATCAACTATTATCTGGTCAACAAATTAACTTGCAAAAGACAACTTTTATATCTCCGTCAAACTTAACTAAACAACGTATTAATACTCTTGAAAACATCCTATGATTTAATCATAGCTATCTGCCCTTCAAACATTTAGGTATACCTATATTCCTAACCAACAAAAATAGTTATTTTGATGAAATCATAGAGAAGATAAGATCTAACATAAATCACTGGAACTCTAAATCATTATCTTTTGGTGGTAGACTGATTTTGATTAAAGTAGTCTTACTAGCACATCCTCTTTACTATATGGAGTGTATCTTAATCCCTAAGACCATAATTAACAGAATAAATAAGTTACTTAACAAATTCCTTTGGGGTTATAGTGAAAACAACAAGACTATAATATGGACTGAGTGGTCTAAATTATGCAAACCCTTTAGTGAAAATGGTCTAAACATTAGAGACCTTTCAAACATTCAATCACCTTTTCATATAAATTATGGTTTAACTTTAGAGCAAATAAAACTTAATCAAACTCTAAAGTATGGAAAAGAATGTTAAAAGTCAGATTTCAAGCTGAGGAAAACATATTTTGGATTATTGGTAAAGGTAATATAGACTTTTACTTAGATAAGTGGCATAATTTTAAGGCTTTAATTCAACTAATCCCTAATGTCCCAAACAATTGGTACACATAAACAAAAGTGAAGGAATAGTGGAACAATTCTTCATGGAACATGTCTAAACTTAAGAGTGATGTTATTTTTGAATATGAGATCAACAGAATATTTATAATTCCAATTAATCCAAATAATAAGGATTCCATCATCTAGAAACTTTCTCCAGATGGTAGATTCAATCTTAAACTAACTTGGAATGATATAAGAGTTAAAAATGTTCAATCAATATTTAAAAGCAAAATCTGGAATAACATTTCACCAAAAAAATGTTCAATTACTCTGTGAAGAGTTATAAATAATCTGATTCTAGTAGATTCTAACTTATAACTCAGAGGTATTAGTTTAGTGTCTAAATGTCAGTTCTGTTATGAATGTGAAACATTAAACCACTTGTTTGTCTTCTGTCCAATAACATGGAAAATATGGTTACATTTCTCTAGTATCTTTATCATTTCATTAGGAAAGCATATGATTGTAAATCATGTTATCAATAAGTGGTTCTTATCTACATCGAATCATACACATGTTAGAACTATTCTTCCTTCACTGATAGTTTGGGCAGTATGGATAACTAGAAACATAATGAAACATGAAGGTCTAAATGGTACTAATAGGTCAATTATTAACCATGTAGCATATCTTATTTCCACATTAGATTGATCATCATTGATCAGACCTAAACATTGGAGAAATGATTTCATCTAGCTAAACATATACATTATTTTAATCATCTGCCAAATATCAAGAGTTGTGTTTATATAAAATGACACCCTCCCTATACTAATAGATTTAAGCTCAACTGTGATGGCTCTTCTCTATACACGGAGGAGTCTAACAGTGGTTTCATTATCAGGAATTTAGATAGTGAATTAGTAATGGGACAAGGTAATTTGATATGCAGATGCTCACCATTAATTGCTGAAACAATAACTCTATTAAATGGTCTAAGGTTTTGTATTTATAACTTGAAAGCTGTAGATGTAGAGATAGACTCTTTATCATTATTCAACATGATTTCTTATGATAAATATACTTGGTATTTATCTAAAGTCATAATTTGGTGTAAAAGATTGTTCCATTCTCAAATGGTACTTAAACATATATATAGAGAGGAGAACTGTGCGGCAGATTGGATTGCTAATTTAGCTTTGAAAGAACAGAAAGACTAATCATTTCAAGGACATAATTCTCTTAGCCCTCTCAATGCTATTCTATTACTATAAAGCTTGGATATGGGATATCTTAGAACTTTAAAATAATATTCTAACTATTCTATGGTAGGTGTTAAACCTGACCAACATAGTGTTTATTCTTGCAGGGAATTCATTCTTCAAGACACAAAGCAGCAAGATAGGATGGAGAATGAAGAGTTTCATGGAATCGAAGGCAGACAAGCAAGGAGAAAGATATAAGGAGGAGAAATGAATTTTAAACGTTGAGTTTCTTGGAATCGAAGGATAGAGAAACAAGGAAAAAGATTTCTAAGGAGGAGAAATGTAGATAAAAGCAAAAAAAAATCTTGTCAAGGCTGGATTAATCTAGTGTCAGTTTATTAACATTTTTAGGGTATAGATTACTTATCTGTATCGTCTTACACAAGTACCCAAACTTGATTGTATTACTTTTTATATTAATAAAAGTAGTTTTATTTAAAAAAAGATCTTCTAATGAACATTTGTGTTGTCATCATTAAGGAAATAATAAAACATATGTACTCTCGTCAAAGGACACAAGTCTTCATTATATTCCTTAGGAATAAACCCATTATGAATAAAGTCTTTAGCGTATTTGCAAACAAAAACGCTGTAGCCACAGATTTTTAGTTTTTGTTGTGGGATATGTCTGCGTGTTTGCATTTTATATCGCTTCTTTTTTGTACGTATCATTTTTTCTGAAGGTACACAAATTGTTAACAAGAGACATGACCAGTTAAAAGGTTCTATGCGAGACCATTAGAAAATAAAAAGTACACAAGACTTTAAATACTTACGAGTGGCTCAACAATTTTCTTGTTTTTTCGTGTGTGTACTTACTGGAAGCAACAATGGGTTGGAGTTTGTTGTTACTCCTGATGCAAGATTTAAAATCAGCAATGTCTAATGGTTCATTATGTTTTTCAAGATGGCGCATACTGGAACCAACATATAATACGTGTTTGTATGCTTAATTAGAAATACCTCATTAACCATTTTGTCAGATCTTTCTTCATGGCCAATGAATTCTTCATTAAGACAAATGATTACAAACTGGTTTTGTTTAATAATAGATACCCAATTTTAGGTATACTTACTATTATATAAGCAACAAATGCTATCATGTGGCATATATCTGAGTATTTCTCATCCAAGCCTATGGCTGGTACTTCTCATTTATTTCTTCAAGCATCTTATATATCTAAAAGTCAATAATATATCAAATGAAAAGTGAGGGATATGTTATAAAAGAGGTGAGACTGAGCATTGGTATAAATAACTCATCCGATACTAGGTCATTGTTATAATGCAAGTCTTGTATATTTTACCTTAAAGTCTAGGCCACGTTCATTAGGTAGCACCATCATATAACTTCCGGAGACATTTATTCGATAGGTACCATACTTTTGAATCTTCTTATTTTCTGCTTTTATATCTTACACACTTTATGGTATTCACAAAAGTCAATCATTTGTTTTGTTGTTATATTTATTTCCCGATCAGTGAAAATTACCTCGTTTATCTTGTATCTCATATTGCATTTTTTTTCTTCAATAAATGATCATTTATTCCAATCATCGTCCTCATACAATTATGATATTCTTGTCTAAAATATGGAAGACAAAGTTTTAAATAATATGTGATACATGTATGAAATAATAGGTGAGACTAAGTAAATGGTGCGAGACTAATTATACATGAAGTAAATATGTGATACACCGAACATTTCATTAAGAAACATGCAAGACTAGATATACATACGTGAGTAATATGAGACATCGACATATTTTATTGATTGAAAACAAACATGCAATCCAAATAAAAAAAACAGGCAAGACCAAGTCAAATATATAGGTGAGACTAAGTATAATATGAAACAACTGTATCTCATAAAATATATTAAAATTTAAATATTAATCTACTTAAAACAATATATATGAAAAATATAGTGTTTTAAAAACCAATCTTATATGACAAAATATATTCAAAATTGAGTATTAATGCACTTAAGATCCACTTACATCTTCACGAATTTGTATCCCTGATGTTGTCTTTGTCTCATTTATAGCATTGCCAGTATGTACATCAAAGACACCACCAACCTCCATTTTCTCCACCACATCAACCCAAGTTCGTGTCATGGAATCATCAAACTCAATGTTATCAATCTGATCATAATAGGACTGTATAGGCTTTGTAATAAAATCATTTTATTTTTCTTATGTCTATGCTCTTTTCAATGGTGTATTAGCTAAGGCTAATGATAATGCTTTTCTTTTGCGCTTTAGTGGTGTTTATTGTTTTGTTTGTCTGTGTTGAGCTTCATCTGCCTGTGGGTTGGCTGCTTCCGTTTATGTTTGTCTGTGTTGGGGTTCCTCTGGCTGTTGGCTGACTTGTTCTAGTTTGGGTTATTGGTGTTAGGGTTTTTTCTAGCTGTGAGCTGACTGGTTTTGGTTATGATTGGTGTAAACAAGTTTGAAATAAACAAAAAATAATTATATAGCAGAACAAATATTTATAATACAAGACTTGTATAAGCACATATAAAAGATGAAACATGTAATTTTTGTGCAATACTATACTACAAGACTTGTGTTAAAAATATGGAGAGACTAGTTATAAAACAAAGATGTGAGACTTGCACATAATACTTACCACTGGTGTTGAAGGTTCCCTTGTTTTCACTGGTATTTTTTTGTTCTTTTGTTTGGTGTTGTTTTCCTTGTTGTTGATCCTGTTGGACCGGGTGGTTCAATTGGTCTAGTTGGTTAACTAGTTGCACTACTGGGTTTACTTGATGTTATTTTTGTTGTTTAGATGGGTGTTCTTATGGATGTACTGTTTGTTGTTTCGGTGGATGATTTTTTTTTTCGGGTGGGTGTTCTGTTTCTTATTCTGGTGGGTGTCTAGTTTGTTATTTTCGTGGGTGCTCTTGTGGTACCGGTGAGATTTTCTCATTGAGTGGTGGTATTGATTTAGTTGGTTTTGGATCACATATAGATAGAGATAATGTTATGTCAAGGTCTTGATGTTCCGGTTTCCGATGTAACTTGAATATCACTTTATCTTTCTTATTAACCTGTAACAATAATGCAAGATATAATTATCAGATGCGTGAGACTGCATTAAATTGAACAAAGATAACAAGAAAGACTATAAATAAATATATACTTAATTTTTTCCTCTATTTTTTAAGCAAACGCTCAATGCGGTAGAACTCAACATACCATCTGTACATATTGCTACATCTTTTATGTTCCAGTTTGTGACGTAAAAGAGAACTCCTCTTATAGGTGGTCTTACTTTTTGTTTTGGAGGTGGTTCAACTTTTATTCAATGTGGTTGCAGTGTTCTTTAAGAGGCTTAGAGTCTTCTTGGAGGGGGTTTAAGTCTTGCTTATTTGTCTGATGAGTTCACCTAGGGTAGAACCAATATTAAAGTCATCTCTAAAACCCTCGATTTATGTTGAAGGTATCCAGATTGGTGTTTTTCTGGTTGTGGGCTGGTGTGTTTGGGTTGGGATGGTTGGGGTTGTATTAGTTGTTTTGGTTGATGGGTGTCTAGGGTGTGAAGTATTTTTTTCTTAGTTTTGTTGATACAGATTTAGTCCTCTTATTAGGCTTTAGATCTAATACAAGATCTAGGTTTCTAATTTGACCATCTCCCAAATCATATCTGATGAGTTCAGATACTTCTGACACAACCTACTGCTTAATCCGGACAGGGGTAATTCGGACCATAACACTCCACTGAAAAATCCAAACTGGAAAAATGTAAAACACATTTTCACTAAGATATTTGGTAATCTACTTAAAAGACTAATGGGTCGTTAAACTTGACCTAGTAAGCCCATAGGTCATAAAATTAAGAGTATAAATATCCGACTACTCTCATTAATGAGAGTGATCAACATTTAATACAAGCAGTCTGCTCAATTATCTCACTACTCCTGACACTAAACACTAAATACTTCAAACTTACCAAAACACTTTACCAAACTACCCCCGTCCCAAAATAAACCAAACCAATGTCCACTAACTTCATCCCCACCAAATGCTCTTATTTTCACAATTATTAGTGTTAATGCACCATTTATAACCTATGAAATAATAAATAACTGAGTAAAACATGCGTGACTATTTCAACTCAACATGCAAGGTTAGTGCAACTGAACATGTAATGATCTAAACTAAACCATAAGAGACTACTGCTACTAAAACATGCGATTCTACTTTAGTTAAATGCACGATTCCACTAGAAACTAAACCATTAGAAACCAGTGCTACTGAACATGGGATTTCACTGCAACTGAACATGAAATTTTACTTGAACTAAACATGTAACTTTATTGGAACTATAACATGCGAGACTAAAATATTCGATCCCCTCATCATTTCTGAGCTAGTTTATCTTTTGAATTACATATAATTTTGATGATTTTGACTCAAATCGCCACAATTTGTAGTGTTTTGGAATCATACTGGCCCTTACTTCTCCTTGCACAAAGGTTGTATAAAATATTATCATCATTACAACTACTTTTTACTTGTTTAATTATGGAGCAATATGATAACCATTAAAAGTGCAATATATCAATAACTCTATCAGGTTTATGAGAAACACATGTTCAAATTGACCCAAATAATTTCTCTTTTATTGATCATAACGAATCATAGTTATTTATTTTTTGAAGTTCTTCGATATAAATTACCATTTTTGTACCCAATAGATCTCATGATATCTTAAGACTGAATAGAATAGTGTAGAGCACAAAAACATGATTAACAAAATAAGCAGATCTTCTACTACTTGATATCCCTCCCTCTATCCCCCACACTAATGGATTTTTCTATCACTTCATTTAAAACACACCACAATTATACATGCGATCCTACTAAAATAAATACATACCTGTCTGTATCAAATAAATCATACAAGACTAGTGCAACTAAACATGTGATCTTGGTTAAAAACCATATGATAGTCTTGATCAAATAAACCATGCGAGACTAGTGCAATTAAACATGCGGTCTTAATAAAATAGATACATGTCATACTAGTGAAAATAAACCATGTGAGCACAATGCATGTAAACATGCGATCCTGGTGACAAAACCACATGATAGTCTTGATCAAACAAACTATACGACACTAATGCAAATAAATATGTAATCCTGGTGAAAACAAATACAAACCAAACTAGTGTAATTAAACTTATCTATAACTCAAACATGCCCTACCAAACACTACATTTGAATATAATTACTAAAGTGTAACATATCAAATATAATTAGTGCGACCTTCTCATACTCTAAAACTCCGGTTTCCCAAAATGACAGTACAAATGCGTGATTCACTACTGAATCCTAACTAACAACCTATATATCGTTTTCAAGACTTCCAAATTAAACCTAAACCATTTGAACAAGTAAAAATGAAGAAGTCATACATAGTTCTTACTTGTTAATTTCTGAATTCTAGAGACTCGTGCTTTAAATGGAGGTCGAATTAAAGGTGCACAGAGATACTCATGCTTCAAATAATATTGGAGTTTAAAATCAGTCTTCCGACGACGAATTGCATTTGGTGGCGAGTTCTACCCTTTTTTTAGGTTTAAGAGGGAATGAGGTGTATAAAGAAAAATAACCTGAAACGTTTTGGTTGAAATGAAAACAATAACGTTTGTGAACCTAAAACATACTATTTGTGCTAATTGGAGTATTTCCATCTAATTTTATAGTCCAAATGCCGGCTTCGAATAGTAACTCGTCCATGGAGTATCAAATTTAGTGACTGGTAATACGTAGACTTTTAAAAGCCCGATGATACTCCATGGACTATCCATTTTGGATAAAGTTAGTTTCCTTGTTTGTGTTGAATATCAATTTTTATGATCGATAGTCTCTCAACTATTCATTTTCGATGAAATTAGTTCTGTGACTTCCTATTTTTGATAAACTTAGTCCCCTTAATAAACATGCGCAAATAATTAAGTTTATCTAAAATGGATAGTCCCCGAACTACCACTGAACTTTTGAAAGTTCATGGACTATATGTGACTTAAATAGCTACTTCGTCCCTCGACTATCATGTTTTGTGTCATTTAGTCCCTCGATAAAAAAATCACGGGTGAGGGTCCCTCGACTATCAAAAATCTATAATTTCAGTCCCTGCGCGTGGTTTTTGCTATAATGTTGCCACGTGTTGCTATAGTTAAATGGTTTACGTTCCACCGATAGTCCCTTGACTTTTAATTCCATTTTTACCCTCTGATTTTTTATTATTATTACGAAAACAAAGTATCAACATTTGCGATACTCTGTTTGAAAAAAATAACCAAACCTCAACAAATTCAACTACTATGAACCACATGCAAGACACAAAATCAACCAAACCAATCTTATTACCACCAAGGAACCAAAATTCAGTTAAACAAAACAAACATTCCTAAAAATAGACTTTCTCAAACTATCAAATCTATGTAAGAACTCAATGCTTATTAGACACGCTTGAGTACCTGAATTGCCAAGAATTTTCTTGAGGTATGAAAAATATAAAGAAATCACAAAACGAAAACCAGAAACAGAACCAGAACAAGAAAGTCTGTGGTTAGAAAGCCTTAGATGAAACCTTCTGCTCAGTTACTTCTCAACTATATCTATACATTTCTTTTGTACTTATCTTAATAAAGTAATTTCAAGACTCCAAATTTATTTTTCACATGTTCAGAACTAAAAGAAACAATCAAAACACGCCACATATTACATATACTCTTTTACTTGTATACGAAGACTAAGCCAGACAAAACATGTATGCGACTTTTATAAAAAAAATATAATAAAGAAAAACAATACATTTAAACTTAAGAACCTACACTTTTCTCACGATCTTACAATTCTTGTATCCAATAAAGTAAGCCCAAACCCAGAATTTTCTATTAGACCCAATCTAATTTCCTTGAAAAAGAGAGTACCTTTATGTGAATTGTATAGAAGAAAGCTTCGATTGAAGATCCAGTGGATCTATTAGACCCAATCTAATTTCTTTGAAAAAGAGAGTACCTTTATGTGAATTGTATAGAAGAAAGCTTTGATTGAAGATCCAGTGGATCTAAAACCATGACACTCTTTGCTTTTCGTAAATGTAGTGTTACTCTATTTAGGGGAAAAAAGCAAGTTTGGTTTTATGAGTATTTTATTTTAGATTTGGAGTTGAATTTGGTGTTATGGAAAGAAAGTTTCGCGAGTAAATGGTTATAATTATTTATTCGTATTCATTATATCATCTCTCTCACATATCTGAGAAAAACAAAAGAAAAAGAAAACAAAATATCATATTCCAGACAAATCTGAGAAAAACAAAAGAAAAAGAAGAGAGAATAGAAATTTTTGATATACTCGGTTTTGGGAAAAAAAATAAAAAATAAAAAAAATATTAAATTGAAAAAGTAAAAATGGAATTAAAAATAGAGGGACTATTTATGAAACAAAAAGTTAAATGGTAACACGTGCCAGCATTATAGCATAAACCACGCGCGGGGACTGAAATTATAGATTTTTGATAGTCTAGAAATCCTCACCCGTGATTTTTTTATTAAGGAACTAAATAACACAAAACTTGGTAATCGAGGAACGAAACAACAATTTAAACCGACTATATGTCACCAAACTCGATAGTTCAAAAACTACAACCAAATTTTTGAAAGTCCAAAAACAATCTATTGCTAAATTCGATACAAATTATTGATCAAAACTTCAAAAAAAAATTATAAATATTTTAGACGGTTAATAGAGAAAACCACCAATGATTATTTTTAAAGTTAAAAAATATACACTTTTACACGATTAATAGGGAAAACCACTCATAATATGATTATGGATTTAAAGTCTTCGAATCTATATATACAACTTAAATAACAATTCATGAATTGGGGACCACTCCTAAAGCCACGACTCGGGGACCACTCCCAAATACTACTCCCATATTACTCCACTAATCAAACGTGGTCACTAACATAGAGAGGGTGGTACAAAATTACACCGTACAATACATAAGTTGTTTGCGGTTCTTTTATATTCTCAGTCTTTATGGCTGCCGGCTGGTACATGTCCTTTTTCTCCTCGCTGTGTACGGTTTTATTTTGGTTAGAACTTAGAACATTCACATTTTGTTGGTGTTCTTTTTGGTATAACATTGGTGGTGTGTTGTTAATTTAAATAAAGCATTCAACGCGTTTTTACGTTTTTATCCGTATTTTCTTTTAAATTTACAAAACTATGGTTAATTAGTTTTTAACTTTTCTTAAATAATAAATCGAACAATTTTCCATCCGAATCAAACATATTTATTTTAATAAAAAACAATTAAAATTCATTTTTTCTACAATTTTTTGTTTATAAAAAATGATAAATTTGTTTCGAATCTAAATAAAATCGAATAAATTACTATTAAAATATAAAATATATTTTAAACATGTTTTAACTTTTATTTTAAAAATAATCACAAACACATAATTAGGTCGAACAATTTTAGATTTTTATTTAAAAATTCAAGATTTGGTATTGCGCAATACCTGACCATTAGGTTAAGTTCATAACATACAAAACAAGTTATTTTAGAGTTATTTGATTTGGTGCTAGTGTTTTGAGTAATTTTCTAATATATTTGTTTCTTGATTGTTTTGGTTCTCAAAATCTGTAGGAGACAAAACAAAAACAAAAATATTTTACTATGTTAGAAGATCACTCGTACATACACAAAGTATTGGCATTTCACCAAATCAGAGCTTGAAGAACGAGTAAAACACATATCTAAACTTTTGACATACGTGTTAGCTAAAAATAAATATGATGAAAGAATTAACAAGAGAAACCAAGATTATACTTCGCCAACGAGAGGTTTAAAAATATTAGATATGAATTTTAAAGATAATTTTAAGAGAAGATCCACTCACACAAAAAATATAATTGTTTATTTCAATTATGTTACAGCCGCTGAAGTTGTATTATGATATTTATCTGTTTTATGCATAAATTATAAACACACATTTGTGAAGCAATTGATCTAAAAAAACTAAAGTTGTTCCATCCAAAGAATCGGTCAAGACAGAACGACGTGAACACAAATCGGTTAAAGTTAGTTTGACCATGATAATGGTAGAAATTATCATGGCCCAAACGGGTCGGGAGAATCCAATGACATTTATGCTTTGTAACAATAGTTAACGATAAGAATGGTAAAATAAAATAGAAGGACTTATCTTGTAAATAGTAAATATATGAGTAAAATTAAAGTAAATAAAAGTTGGAATAATATAAAGTGGATCATGCACGTGGGTCAGGGCCCACTACATTTACTATATAAGGTAAAATTTCTTTTATAGCAAGGGGTGAACAATTAATTTAATATCTATTTTTTGGCATTTTCTTTCTCTTTCTCTCTCTCTATAACATGTGTTTCTCTCTCTAAGATACCGTTCCAACATTGACTAGTAGATACTCAGGGTCTAGATATTTGTAGAACCATCATTGGTACCGTCTGTGGCATATCTAAAGTGATACCCGATGACAGATTCTCCCAAATCACAAAATTTAAGAGAAATGAACATAGATTCCATAGAGGGACGAATCATGGGAGTGGAAGGCGTCAGAGTCATATCCTACTCCGAAGACCGCCGATTTGACGGACGATAAGTTGAAGAGCATCATTATGATGCTGATCAGTAGGGCTGGGAACGAGGAAAACGCTCAACCCTTATTATGACCAGATAACAAATCTTGGACAATATTACTAAGCTCAATGCTAAAAAAGAAGTGGCCCCGACGGACAAGAGGAACACGGCAGAAATTCGAAGAGAGTGTTCACATGACAATGGCAAAGAATAAGAGAATTGTGACCATGTTTGAGATGCTGAAGGAAACCGAACTCAGGTTCAGGCTAAGGAACGACTTCGAGATCTTCATTCATCAAAGAAAGAAAGGAAATCCAAACGTCACTACAAGTTAGAACTCAACGAGTCTTCGGTCTATGACTCAGATGAGTCTTTATCCTCAACAGTGAATACCGATGCAATAAGAAGGAAAATAGAATTTTAAGAAAATGAGAAGACCGATGCCAATTGTCTCGTCGGTCAAGAGTATTAAAACAAAATAGGAACACTTTGAATAAGACAACCTCTGGATTTATTGATAAAGATAAAGCGATCACAGTTAATATAAGAGGGCAAACCGTACCCCACGTCTAGTTTCCATCAGGTAGTTATAGCTTTGGGTATATGGTGAGCAGCCAATTCGCTAACTTTTTTGAGGAGGGTTTGTACGAAACCCCTGCATAAGGACTTGGGGGCGGTACGTGTGAGGTCACACACAATTGGAGGTCATCCCCTCTTTGTGAAGAAATACTTTTTGGGGCATCTTCCCAAACATTTTGATATTTCACGATTGGAGAAGTATGATGGAAAGAAGGACCCAAACAACCATTTTGAATTGTTTAAAAACTTTATGTTAAATTTCGATAATGACGAGAAGCTACTTTGTCGAGCATGTTAGCAAATATTCAAACATAGAGTCTCGAAGTGGTATAACTGATTGCCACCAAGTTACATTAAATTTTTTGACATATTTTGGGTTATGTTAAGGTAGTAATTTGTAGGGAGCAATAATTTTCGGGCTAACCGGACACATTTTTTAACTATCAACAAAAGATCGGGGGAAGTTTGAGGGACTACACCAGATGCCTCATGGAAGCCAAAACCGATCTAAATCATTATTAATTTAGATTGGGTCTATTTCCAGGCCCATGAAGGAGGTCATTACCAAAAAGCAAGCTTTTATTTTTGGGGCCTTGTTGGCTCAGGCCAAAAAAAGGATTCCGATTGAGGCGACCCAACCATAGTATTGCTCTTAGTATTTGCTGACCCTAGTTGATAGCATTCCCCTATGATATTGGCACTCGAGGAACCACAAGCGTACTCCATACATAGCAAGTTTTAGGGATGAGATGTCTACGCAAGGACCTTAATTCTCATTAGGAGGTCAAACCAAGGACCTATCAAAGTTCAGGCTACCACGTCCCATGGAAAACGCAATAGAATCCCGAGGGAGAACGTTAGAGACCTTATAATAACACAGACTTATTTTTCTTTCTAGGTCATGCGGAATGGGTTAATTATCAAGGGCTAGACGCGACTCTTTTTATTCTAGCTTTTTTCATGATTTCATGTTGTTGTGAACAACAATAAAATATAGTCGTCTCCGTGAAAAGAGAATGACCTACCATGATATCGAATATTGCCCCTCTTCTTGTTCTTAACTATCTATTATGAGTATAGAAAGTCTGGAATACTGACTATGAGGCATCTCTCAAAACAGAAAAAAAAATAGGACTTCCGCAAGATGGGCATCAGTGCTTAGTGTCATATTACTCTCACAATAATTGTAACTTTGTGACTAACGACAAATAAAAGTACCACATTTGTACACCAGTGGTTCAAGTGCGGTGCACATAGACGGTTAAAAATCTATAGATATATAAATTTCCCATCAGATTACTTAGGAAGGTTCAAGATCGATTCCATCAGAACTTCAAAACAATTAATGACCGATGTTCTGGTATATCGGGAGACATACATACCATTGTAGGGATCTCCGTGCATACCAATAATGGAGTGAAAAATTTTCATGATTCGTCTGCACCAGTCAACCATTGGAATTTCAAATCTAATCTTTTTTAATAAATTGCCGGCTCATAGAGCTATTGAGAATGAGGATAGCAAAAAAGGTTAATCGCATGTCTGTTTATATTATATGATACCCCAAAAGTAAAAAAATTATCCACATGGAGTATCTTACGCCTTCCAATTCACCTCATACCAATGTACCAGTGGAAGAATATAAATACAGGATGATGGGACCATACCGTGAGAAAAATGACAAAATGAGTGTATCAAATATTTATTGAAGAAAGAATCAAAACATATTAGAATATTCCTTCCACATCACAAGGCCAATATGTTTTGCAACAACTAAGAATGAACTTGACCATTAGGTTTTACGATTTGTTAAAAATGGAAAACAAGAAAACATTTTTTTGTTATGATTAATAAAATATTATGAAATAGACCAAGATCAAATTTTGGGTTATTTCTTAGTGAATATGATCTTTCATAATCTCGATGCATTGGTTTACCCATTAGCTCTTTCTCAGCCGAAATATGGGATACATCACACTAAAGACTTCTTAAAATACATTTAATGTAGTTTTGGCCCGTAATATGAATATCGAAACCTTCGACCACCATATTACTAATCTAGTCCACTAGTAAAAGATGAGAGTCACAACTCATCTAAACCAAATCGTTCCAATCTGTAAATATGTTAGGTCTTAACCCTCTCCCAACAATTTTATTCTTTGAGTGATATAATAAATAGAATTGTTAAAGAAAAACAAAAAATTACTCTGTGAAATTATTGTTTTTGACATTTTTGCCCTCAAACTAAAAAACTTGTATGAATATATTTACTCCGTAAAATTATCATATTTTTTTGGAATTTTTTCTTCTTCTTCCTTCTTACTCTAAACATAATTTTTTTACCTAAAATTAGAATTAAAACTAAAGAAGTTAACATTAACAGTATCAATTAAAATATCCCTCCTTACCTTGAAAACCACTTAATCATATATCCTACCACTTAATAACTTATTTGTAAAAAGAGCATATTTACATTATAGTTATTAAAAAGGTTTCTCACATCAGAATGGGTATTTTGTTTAATCTTTAAATTTAATATTACATTTATTTAGTATTTGTCTTTAGTTAGTGATAACTTACTAAAAAAATTACAAAAAGAGAAAAAATTAAAAGATAAATGTTAACAAGTTATAAAAGGATACAAGTTTATCTACCAATGGTATGGTAGAAAATAACATCTTCTTCGATAAGATGATGGTGACGAACACCACACGAGCGCCATTGTTGGGCATAATCCAGTATTTTTCTGAATAAAAGTTTTAAAAAAAAGGATATAAAGTTGTATACCTCTTCCATGTCCATGTTAATCTGTAGAAACACAGATTTTATTACCATTTCGGCCATAATTTTATATTTTACAAATTTAAAAAAATGGTTAGTTTACGTTTTGATTTTGTTATGATTTTAATGACTTTTATGAAGTAAAATGTTAGGTTATAGTAGATTTTCTGTTTTGCAACTTCTTGGAGTAAATAATAGCATAAAACGTAATACAATAAACTTCTAAGATTTTTTAGGGTTTTTGGAAGAGTGATAATTATGTAGCATGTGACTTCATGGTGTAATTTTGGCTGGGTTTTGATAACAAAATTATCAAACTATACGGTTGAGCATATACGACTCAATTTTGTATCCGCACCTTATAGCATAGTCAAATCATAATATATCATCGAATGGTTTAACGTATGCATATACTAGTACAACTAGAAAATAATCTTAAATACTTACAAAAAATATGTTATAAAATATAAATTTTCCGTAATTTTTAAATATAATAAGAAATATATTAAAATGTGTCTCATATCAATCATCAAACGATCGTAACGAATCGTTTCGTCTGGAAATGGTTAATAGGTAATTTATATTGGATCTATAGCCTCTCTCCAGCCCATAAATATGATATAACTCTGGTAATATTCTAGTTGAAAATTACAGAAATGCTCATATCCAATACTTAAGAAAAAAATTAAAATTACTTATCTACTTTTACCATGTATGCAAATTAAATATAACACATTATATATACACATTGGAATATGCATATCCCATGTGTAGTGATCTATAATATCTAAGTATTTGAGGAAATGCAACAAATCATTCTTTATATACCTCCCTCTCTTGTCGGTGAAAATGATCCAGCTGAATAGAAATATGAGATACACTCTCGTTCAAAACTGTATATTAGCAACCACAGTAACGATAAACAGAGAAATTTTATTCTTACCAATACATTCTAATTTTGCTTCTTTTGAAAAACTTAATCTCCTCTTTAGCTACTGTAAGAGGGACACCAAACAATCTCAATATTATTTCAAGGTTATATATATATATATATATATATGTATGTTTTCGTTTATCTCGACAAGTGATCTCATGCACCAGTAGATTTGTAATGATATCCATATCATCTAATGTTATCATAATCTTCCTAAATGAGAAATAAAAACTGCTGGTATTCAGATGTCATCTTTTAACAAATGCGTCTACGAGTGAGATATTCAGATTCCTATCATACGATGAGTTTAATATTGGTCTAAATGTTATTGGAAACTTCATGGACATATTGTTGGTTGGTCATATCTCAACAAAGCAACAAATTGTACGATGTTGTAAAAGTAAACAAAAATGTATCTGTAGATCTCTCTTACAAATCAAGCAGTTTATATTTAACATAAAATATAAAAAAAATCCGGAATAAAAATGTAACAAAATCTTATATACATACACTGTTTTGATTAAAATGAAAGGCTATATTATTTAATAATCCTTTGTATAATACACAATCTAAAACCTTCTTTTAAACAGAGGTCAATCTATTGATTGACCACTCATCACTTTATAATACGCAAAAGCTTCTTTCAAAAATAGGTTCGTCCATTGATCAAATCTTCATCATCCATAACTCCCAAAATCTTCCTTAATAAATGGGTTATTCCACTTATCAACCCATCATCCTCTATGACACCTAAAACCTTCCTTCCTAAAGAGCTCAGTGCACTGACCGACCCTTTATCATCCAAAAAGCACAAAACCTTCTTTCACAAAGGGTATCGTACACTAACCGACCCTTCATCATTCATGAAGCCTAAAACATTCCTTCATAAAAGGATTTATCTGATGGTCGACCCCTCATCATCCATCAAGTACATATCATTCGTTTATAGATAGGTAAGTCTACTGGAAATGGTTAATAATCTTTAAGAACCAAACCTAAATATATTAACCCTTAGTTTTATTAGAAACTAAAATATTCCTTCATAAATAAGTCGGGCAGTAGAACCAAAATATTCTTAATAATATTAACGATATCTAAATAAATATCTGAAATAAATGTGATTTGACATTCTAATAAACGAAGTTTCAAACTCTCTAGAAACCAGAGTCAATTGTTAGCATATTCACAACCAACAATACCAAATGTAATAGGAAAAATACATGAAAACAAATTAAAGTGCTATCATATGTATCTCGTCTCATAAATATCATTTTATAAGTCTCATAAAGATATTTGTTCACGATTCACATGATTAATATATTTTCACGTATCTCAAATACAATATTATGTGTCTAGCATGGTGGTAAATTGGACCTATTATAGACTGAACTCACATTAATGATTGATGAGATACTAATGTCTCATATCTTTCATGTATATTACATGTTGGCCTCACATCATGAATGTCTATTATATAGTGGTCTCATATCTATTATATACAAAATCATGATGGCCCATATTTATCCTTATATACGTCTCACAACTATATTTTCTCACGTCTCGCATGAGGAATTAGAATTTATCTTGTAGCCCTCACATACTAAGTCATATCGGCGTGTTTCGCATGAAGCATGAATGCGATACTTTATACAGGTCTTGCATGTGGCATTATTGAGATACAAGGTCTCGTATCTGTCATGTATATAATATGTTGGTCTCGCATATTGCATGCATGTTACATTCTCGTCTAATGCCTAGCCTATACAAAAATCATGATATCTCGCGTCTCTGATACAAAAAATAAACTGGTCTAGCATGCAAGTCAAGAAAATTTGCCTAGTCTCACGTCTTCAGAAAAAATTAATATTAAAATTAAAATTGCTTAACAAGATAGAGAAAAAAATGAAAATTCCTATTATTATCATATCTTATTATCACCACAACAGTAGGTTATACTATACTTACCTTTAACCAACACACACCAGCTATTTTCAACATACCTTTAGATACTTCTAAAATCTTCAAACTCACTAAGAGGAACGATTGCAATTTGAAAATTTTGTTGGAAAATGCACACTCGAGGTCTAGACATTACTTACTTGCATTGCACAGTTTAAAAATAATTAGTAGCAAGTATTGATGAGATCAAATATTTTAGCTGCGGAGTCTTGACTTAATCTGATGGGCAGTTTAGACCATAACCACTATTATAAAAAACCAAACAGGACAAACGTAATAAATGGTGACTAAGCTAGATGCTGGTCATTTCACACCAAATTACTAATGAGTCCTTAAACTTGACCCGACTCTATTATTCGACCCGATATGCCCATGGGTCAATAATTAAGTATAAATACCCCAAGCACTTCCATTAATGAGGGTAATCAGAATTTATTACTAGCACACAACTTAATTATCTCACTACTCTCTACTCTAAAAATTAAATTCCCAAACCACTTTACAAGATTTACCCTCACACAAAAACTAACCACACCAAATTGGCGAACACAGTGGGAGGACGACGGTGCCTGAATTTAACAATTCAAAACCAACAATAAAAGTAGTTCAGATGGATCCAAATGAGCAGATTACACCTCATAAGGTGGAAGTTTCAAGGGAAAACAATGAGTATACTATCGAGGAGCGCAACTAGTTGAGAGCTGAGATAGAGGCGCTGAGAGCAATAAAACAAGCAGAAAAAGAAGTTAAGGAAAAATGCGGTGTATCAGTACTTCACCACACTGACAACCTTGGAGAAAATGAGTAGTCTTTGAAAACCCATCTCAGTCCCAAGAAGACACACCGATCTAAGCCTATTGAGAGTTCTGCATTTGAGTCCTCCAACAACTCATCAAATGAGGCAGAGCTTGAAGAATCATTATCCTCAAGCAGTGATGAGGGAAGGTCAAAAAAGAAAATGAGGTTGACTAAAAAACATTCAAGAAAAAAGGATAGGCATGACAGGGTTAAGAAGCACTATAGAAAGGGGAAATGGTCAGCCAATCATCATATTGATCAGTTGTTGATTGATCCCTTTGCTTTTCAGTCTGAACCAAGTATTTTTTGCAACCCCTAATGAAGATATTGTTTTTAGCCGTAACAAAAATTGGAGGCAATCGCCTTTGTCTGCAAAAATACTCTCTGGACACCTTCCTAAGAGGTTTGATAGCTCAAAGATGGAGAAAGACGATGGGAGTCGATATCCAGATATCCATCTGGAGCAGTTTAAGAACTTCATGATGAATTTCGAAGATGATGACAAGTTATTATGTAGGGCCTTCTCCCAAACTTCCACAGGAAGTTCCCTCAAATGGTACAATAGTCTCCCTCAGAGGTGCATAAGAAATTTTGATACATTTTGGGTTGCCTTCCGGAGGCAATTTGTTGGAAACAAGGAACTCAATGGTAATGGGGACACCATCGTCCATTGTGCTCAGGATCCGAACGAGTCCCTAAATGAGTATATTAATCGTTTTGTGAACACAAAGAATGGGCTGGCATATTTCTTTGAGCAGGTTGAAATTGCTTCCCTTAGACAAGGTTTGAATCCAGGTAATCTAGCTGATTCAGTAACTCAGAAGAAGGCTATGACTTATGGTTGTTTATTGAACCAAATGGGAAAGAAAATCAACGTTGATGAGACTAAGAAAACCATAGTACACCGCCAAGTAAGGTCTACTGCTATAACAACAACTCCTCCAACTAATAATAAGTCCGGTTACAGGGAAAAAGAGATTGGACAAGGGTCCAACCGGTCAAGGTAGAATCAATCTAAACAAACTCAGAGCGAATAGGTCAGAAATAAAAGAGGGCCATGGGTTCAGCCTGAGTGGTTTGCTGAATTGGGGGAGAGTGTGGCTACCATCTATGACAAGACTAAAAATGAGGTGCATTTTAGAAAGCCAGCAACATTGCAGTCCCCCAGAGAAAATCGAAGCACTCGTTTCTGCCAATACCACAATGACACATGCCATGATACTCATGATTATATAGTCTTGAAACAGGAGGTCCAAAACCTCATTAAAAGGGGCAAGTTGGGGCATACGTCAAAAAACAAAGGGGAAACAGACTGGATAATGCACAAACCAGTTTGGCCAACCCATTTGGATGTTGGGATGTCCACCCACCAGTATCAGTTTCCATCTCCCTTTATAGTTTTTGATGAGGATGACTTGCGAGACATTGCAAGGCCTCATGAAGATACAACGGTGATAGGGGCATCAATAGAAGGAAACGATATACGTCAGATTCTGATTGATACAGGAAGTTCGACAAACATCCTGTTTTTAAGCTCCTACAAACAAATGAGAAACCCTTTTCTCATACATCATTTGAGCCGAACCATTGTATGCTTCACAGGAAGTTTTGCAGATGTGATTGGGGAGTTCGAAGAGGAAGTGTTGTTAAGGAAAGGATCCTTCAAAAAAATGGTAAGAGTGTTGTTTTTTTGTGGTAGATTTCTCAACATCTTACAATGTAATATTTGGGAGGTCTTGGCTCTCCATAATGCATGATGTGGCCTCTACGGTCCACCAATGTTTGAAGTATGATGTCCATGGACAAGTAAGTGTTGTCCGGAGCAGCCAGAAGATAGCCAGGGAATGCTATGCAACAGCCCTTGCCCCTAAGACTTTAAGGGCAATCAGAGTTAACAAAGATTATCAGCTATTGGAGCCTTCTGCTGAGGAAAATAAAATTGATGATCCCAGGGAGGCTCCCAGTGTTATAATACCTATTGAGGAGGTTGAAACTTACTCCCTCGCAGAAGGAAAGAGTGTTAAAATTGGTTCCAAGCTGGCACCAGGTTTGAAACACCAGTTATGATCCTTTTTGATGAATAATCAACATGTTTTCACATGGTGAATAGTGATATCACTAGAGTGCCAGCTGATATTATTTCCTATAAGTTGTCAATCCGGAATGATATTGCGCCAGTTGTACAAAAGAGAAGGTTTTTTCTAAGGAAAAAGCAGATGTAATTTTTCAAAAAGTTAACCGTTTAACCAAGATGGGTGACCTTATAACCGTTTAACCGTTTAATCAAAAAGTTAACCGTTTAACCGTCCAATGAAATCAATGCACATGCACCAGGTTTAAAGAATCTCCATACCATTTTTGGACTGCCAACCCTGCTTTGGTCAATATTAAGAATGGCAAGTGGCGCATGTGCATTGATTTCACTAACTTTAATTGGGCATGCCCTAAGGATCTTTATCATGTTCATTGGATAGATCAGTTAGTGGATTCTACCTCTGGAAACATACTGTTGTGTTTCATGGATTCTTTTTCAGGGTACAACCAAATACAAGTAGATCCGAAGGATCAAGATCACACTACTTTCGTCACAAAAAAAGGTCTTCATTGTTATAAGGTGATGCCATTATGATTGAAAAATGCTGGAGCCACTTACTCGAGGTTAGTGGATAAAGATTTTGCTAATTAGATTGCAGAAACATAGAGGTTTACATAGATAATATGATAGTTAAAATCTTGGAAGAAGATTCACATATATCTGACCTTCAAGAAACATTCTCCAACTTAGAAGCTGTAAAGTTAAAATTAAACCCTGAAAATTGTGTATTTGGGGTCTGATTTGGAAAATTCTTGGGCTACATAATAAGTGAGAAGGGAATTCAGCCTAATCTGGATCAACTTAGTGCCTTGCTAACTCTGGACCCTCCTCGAAATATTAAAGAAGTTCAAAGATTGACATGGCAATTTCTTGTGTTGAATAGGTTTATTTTAAGATCATGGGATAAATGCACTCCATTCTTCCAAGTATTGAGGAATGCTAAAGACTTTAATGGTCTCCATAGTGTGACCATGATTTTATTGAAATCAAAAAGCATTTGCCTTCACCTAAAACTCTTTTCAAATCTGTTTGGGGGAAAAGCTCTATGTATATCTGGCTATATCAGAATACACAATAAATGTTGTGCTAGTTAAAGAGATAGACAATTACCCTCGTCCGGTGTATTACATCAGTAAGAGTCTGTTGGATGCTGAGAGAAGATATTTGAAGTTGGAAAAATTGGCATTGGCCCTAGTAATTGCAGCAAGAAAGATGAGACCATACTTCCACGCCCATTCCATTGTTGTTCGAACATCTTTCCCCTTGAAAGGTGTTCTTCAGAAATTTGACGTGTCAAGTAGAATGAATAAGTGGTCAGTGGAGCTAGGTGATGATGATATTGATTTTGCACCCCTAACAACAATTAAAGCTCAATCAGTGGCTGACTTATTGGTAGAATTTCATGCTGATAGATCTTCCAGATAGGAATTAGAAAACCGATCTAAGAAAAAATGGGTAGTTATAACTGATAATGGATCAAGTACTACGGGTTGTGGGGCTGGAATTTGTTTAATTTCTCCATATGGTGACAATATGTACTATGCTATATGTTTTGGTTTTAGAGCTTCTAAGAATGAATCTGAATGTGAAACAGCCATAGCGGGTCTTAAGCTAGCTTTCATATGTGGGGCAAATAGAGCTCGGTTAATGAGTGATGCCCAATTGTTGATTCACCGTGCTCAAGGATAATCTGAAGCAAAGAAAGAACAGTTGATTAAATACTTTCTTATGTTGAAAGAAGTTGCCGCAAACTTTAAAAATATCAGCTATGAACACAAACCTAGATCGAAAAAAACCTGGTAGACTATTCGGAAACTATAGCTTATTCTGAATCTTACCCATGGATTCTTGTGCAAGAGTGTCCTTCCGTACAGAAAGGTCAAGAAAAAGAAAGTGAAGAAAGTATGAGTATACTTGTTATTCAACCTAAAGATTAGAGATATGATCTTCTTTAGTTTATCTCTGATGGGATATTGCCTCTGGATAAAACCGTGGCTAAGAAAATCAAGTACAAGGCTCGTGGTTTGTTGATATTAAGATAAGTTATACAAGAAGTCTTTCAGCAGACCTCTCTTACGTTGCTTAGAATTTAAAGAATCCCAAGTTGTGTTATCTAAACTACATGATGGAGAAGGTTCTGCACACTGTGGCTATAGGGCCCTAACCAGAAGAGTTCTATTAGCAGGATACTACTGGCCAACCATGGTGACATATGCTAAAAAGATGTTGAACCAATACCCTTTGTCAGATGGGGTATAGATCTAGTTGGGCCTCTCCCCATGGCATCTGGTGGATGTAGAACAATCATAGTCGCTATTGACTATTTTTCTAAGTGGATAGAGGCAGCTCCTTTGGTTGGAACCACTTCGAAATCAATTATTGAATTTATTTTATCTAACATATGTTGCATATTTGGGGTCCCCCAAAAAATTACTACTGACAATGGACCACAGTTTGATAATAACGACATAGAAGTGTTTTGCGTATCGAGAGGAATCCAACATTGTTTTTCTTCTCATTTTCACCCACAAGAAAATAGGCAGAATCCACAGGAGTGTGCACCGATGGTGCCTCACACTGTGTACCTATGGTGCAACCTTCATGCACCATAGGTGATGTGGTTTATTTTCGGTTAAGGGTAATTTTGTCCAGAGTTTTATGGTGTTTCAAATGTATTTAATGTTTGGATAGATTGTAGTGAGAGACTTGAGCTGCCTGGTTGTATTTTATTTTCATTACCCTCATTAATGAAAGTGGTTGGGTATTTATACCCTTAATTGTGGGCCACTTGGGATTTCGGGTCAACTTATGGATTCAGGTCGAGTTCCAAGACCCATTAACCTTTAAGCAAGTAGGTAATTAGCTTAGTCATGAAGTGATTAAGTTTTTAATAAATTAATTCAGTTCGGATGGTTCAGTGGGTGGATCTTGTCTGAATTACCCCTGTCCGGTCCCCATAGTGAGTGGTGATAAAATCTGGACTCATCAGTAGCCCCTTTTCTAGGTTGTGTTCGAAGGCCTTTAGCAAAACCTAAAAAATAGTTCAAGTGTAATCATAACTTTGTCCGGATATTTCGAAATGAGTAACGACTTTACCCGGATTGATAAAGCTCTCAGAAATTGAACGGTTTCACCAGAGATCGTGGGACACGTGTCCTTCTCTGATTTGCCACACCGACCGTTTTTCTCCTAGAATGGCGCTCTCACTTGCTCTAAAAAGTAACTCCTTCAATTAATGCAGGTGACATCAGCGCCGTCTTTAATCATTACATTTACCCTTTCGAATTCTCCTAGGTATCGAAGCATCTTTTGTTCCTTTACTATAAATTAGTTCACTTTTTACTGTTTTATCATCTTCATTATCTCTACTCTGTTAATCTTCAAGGTTTTCACCTTTCAAAAAACCCTTCTTTTGTTGAGAGTTTATGTTCACGACAAGAAACGCCCTAGTAAAAGGTGGGTGGCTCAACTTATCCGAGTTAGAAAAAGCTCAAAAAATCGAAAGAGAAAAGCGCATTGTTGCAGGCCTCCCTGTTTCTCCTGTCGACAAGCCTGATATACCAAGCTCGGAGCCTGATCATGGTTCATCTTTTGCAAAGAGTTCTATACCCAGAAGGTTATTCCAGCCCATTCTTTCTCCAATCACCTCGGGCTCATCGGTACAAGAGTCAGAGCCTGTTGTTGAACCAGAACAGGTGGTTACAAGTCTTAGGAAACCTTCCCCATTCATTGATATGAGGTCAGATGCTGACATTTCCCCGGAGAAGCTGGTAGATAGACGAAGGGGTCGTCTGGTAAAAGGGAGGGCTGCTGGTATACAGCCTGAACCAAAATCCACGCCTTCGAAATCCGGGGCAAAAAGTAAAACTGCAGGGTCAGAAACACCCATCAAAATTCCCAAGGACAAGTTGTCCGGTCCGGAGGCAAGCAGTTCAAGCCTTCGAAAAGAGACCTCTGGTTTCGTGCCCCAACCGGACCCTAGACCACAAGGGGGAAAAGATGCTCAACAATCCGGAGGGCTTACTGAGCCAACCACTAGCTCTTCTCTTCCTCGAATGACTGACAATCCCTCCATGGTAATGGAGGATGTAATGGAGGACAACATCGAAGAAGCCCCTTTCGAGACTGATGTCTCCGGGAAAACAAGCGAGACTGACATCACTAGGAAGAGCAAAGGCAAGGAAAAAGTGTGTTTAAAGCATCCGGACCTGCCGGAGTGCCTTGTGGGAAAAGTGGGGCCTTGTTTCCACAAAGTAAGTGTTAAATATCTGCTGGCCATGCAGAAGATCAATTACGCTTTTATTCACACAGCTGAACTTGGCCGGATGAGGACGAGGTGGGGAATTCCGGATAATGTTAAAGTAAGGATTCCAATTGATCTGGAGACGCCCATGGACTGTAAGCTCAACGAGATTATCTTCTATACTGAGTTATTCAAATGGGGACTTAGGTTTCCCTTGGACCCAGAAATAGTCAGATATTTCCATCTGATAAAGCTTTGCCCAAGTCAACTAAGCCCTAATGCATGGTTCACCCTTATGGCATGTATCATGGCTTCAAGGCTCTCCAGAATTCCTCTTCCGATGGAGCAATTTGCTGCTGTAGCAAGCCTCTGCAGAAATCATGTCATCCCTTTCTACCACTTCAACATGAGTGACAACTACAAGGTGGTGGATGACTTACTCGAGTTGGAGAAAAGCTGGAAGACTCAATTTATGTTCGTCAGCGGTGCTTGGGAGAATGGGAAGAAAATTAAAGCTGGAGTCAACCCAAGCATGCTTACCAGCAGATGGCGAAGTGATGGTAACAATCTCACTACATACTTCTAGTTTTACTTATAACAATTTTTTTTAATCTAATTCTTCTTCTTTTGCTTTCTGGTAGTGCTGCCCAAGGATTTCAATGATTACTTAGAGGTTGGGCAAACTACTTGTGCCAAGCTAAATGCTTGGGCTGCTGAAAAATGGGCAAACCGCTTCCACAACTGCTTTACTAGAGGCAATTTAACCAGATCCTATCTTTGGAATACAACGGACCGAGGGATTTGTCTTGGGAGGATTAACCACTTCACCCCCTCCGGGAGTGATTCTCCGGAAGACAGAGGGAAAAGATGGAAAATTGGTCTTGTCGGGCAGAGCTAAAGCCCCAAGCAAGATGAAGGGCAAAAACGTTAAGGCCAAGCAAGGTGTGGTAGAGGCCAATCCTACCGAGGTGGAGGAAGTTGTCCCAACAAACCCAGAGGGACAAGATCAAAGGCAAATCGATAATGCCTTACTACAAGTGGTGGAACAAGAGAGCACCAAGGAAGTAGTTGGGTCTCCAAAACCTCAAAAGGTCCCCAAAAAGGACAGAAGAAAGGGGAGCAGAAGGTGGAGACCGGGATGCCAAAAATAAGAAAACCTCCAAGGGAGATGAGGTTTCTCTCCGGGCTCCGGAGACACTACCTCCAGTTAATCCAGTTTACCCTACTCAAGCAGAAGAGATCCCCGGTGACTTTCAAACCGGAGGGGATATCAGTATTGATGGTGTCGACATCACTGGTCTTGAAGGGATTGGTCTCTACTTTGAAAACCTCCCCAGAGATGATTTTGCTGGGCCCTACCTTCCCCCAAGCTCTTCGAACACCGTCACATTCAACGGTAAGTCTTTTTCTGTCTCAAGTGAAAGAGATGTCATCGCTCACTCCATACTGAGCAATGTCCAGCCAATGCTTATTTTGGAGAAGCAAGTACGAAATCAGTCAGCCATCATCAATACCCTCAATTCTGACAAAGAGAAATTGTCTAGTGACCTTCTTAGTGCCAACCAAAATACTGAAGCATTGAGGAAAGAGAATGAGGAGTTGAAGAAACATCTGGAGGACTTGGTCAAAAGGTTGGCCACTTCGGAAGAAGTTGTCAAAGAACTCCAATTAAAGCAATCCGATCTGGTAAAAGACCTATTTTCTTCAAAAGAGGAGGTGAAGGCCAAAGATAGCACCATTCAAGCCTTAACTAATGACAAGATCTCTCTTGAAAACAGTGTGTCCAAGGCCGAGCAAGAAAAGGCCGACTTGTTAAGGGAGCAGGAGAAAACAATCCAGGCTAAGATTGATGCTTATACCAATGAGGTTATAGATTCTCAGGAGGCAAGGTATGCTGAAGTCAAGTCAGAGATGGTCCTGCTCTTCCATAAAAAATTTCCTAAGAGGACACTGGGAGATTTATGGCGATTTGTGGAGTACGAAGACCTTCCCCATCATACCATGGCTGATGGTGATAAGTATAACTACTCCAGTGGCTGGGATGACACCACCGATGAAGAAAAAAAGACTGGGGAGAGTCCGGACGACGACCCAAAGAAGAAGAAGCCAAGTGAGGCTGAGCCATCTACAAAGGCTCAGTCTTAGAGTATCAATTATTTTTTTAATTTTCTTATGTTTGAACCAAAGTCCTTGGATGGCCAAGGCATTTTTTGTAACCGTGTCCGGTCGTTGTCCGGATAAACCTTTCTTGTCTTGACAATTCAAAGTCCTTGGATGGCCAAGGCATTTCGTATGTTTTAATGGGTAGTTTCATTTTGCACAACTCCTGCATTATTTCATGGTTTTTCAATTTTGGTGGCGAATGTTTAAACAACCCTTAGTTATTTCACGAGTATTTTAAAGTGAGAGTGTTTAAAATTCTCCGATGAAAAATGTTTAAGTAGTCATCATTCCTCCAATTTAATCCGGTCAATAAATAATTTCAACAGAAACTATTCACTGAAACACTTCGAATCTTTTAAGAAGGCATCATATTTTATAAAAAGACTGGACACCTCGTTAAAACCTCCCCGAGCCACCATGGAGGAAAAAGTATGCCCCCAAATATTTACATAGTTTTTATTCCAAGTACAAACGGAGGTGCTCAATGTTCCAAGGGTGATTCAAAATCCTCTCATCTTTGTCCTAGAGCCGGTATGTCCCAGGCTTAAACTTTTCACTGACCACATAGGGTCCTTCCCAAGTAGGAGCTAACTTACCGAACTGCTTTTCTTTAGTATGTAGGAAAATTTTTCTCAACACCTTATCCCCTGGTTGAAAATACCTTCTCTTAAGCTTAGAAGCAAACATGTTTCTCATCAAACCTTGATAGTGTGCAGCTCTAAGGTGAGCCTTAACTCTTCTTTCTTCTACTAAGTCAAGCTGGTCTCTGTCTGCCACTTTGTTAGCGTGTTCGGAAAAATTATGAACTCGAAATGAAGGAAGAGTAGGTTCTATGAGAGCTATGACATCCATCCCATATACTAAAGCAAAGGGAGACTTTTGTGTTGCAGCCCCGGGAGTGGTCCGGTAAGCCCACAAGACTTCTTGCAAGTAACTTGGCCATTTTCCAGCAGCCCCTTTTAATTTTTTCTTCAGACCGAACGGTATTGTCATGTTAGCCACTTCAACTTGACCGTTTTCCTGTGGGTGGAAAGGAGAAGAAAAACAGTGTTGAATGCCTCTAGAGGCACAAAAAGCCTCCATTTCATTGTTGTCAAATTGTGGTCCATTGTCTATTGTTATCTTCTGTGGAATTCCAAATCTGCAACAAATGTTAGATAGAATGGATTTGATAACAGATTTCGAGGTAGTTCCTGCCAATAGGGCTGCTTCGATCCATTTTAAAAAGTAATCAATGGCAAAAATTATAGTTCTGCACCCCCCGGATGCCATGGGAAGAGGTCCCACTAAATCCAACCCCCATCGAGCAAAAGGTATTGGCTCAGAGATTGACTCCAAAGGGACAGCTGGGGTATGAATTTCATTACCATATCGCTGGCATGTATCACATTTTTTTACCAACTCCTTGGCATCTTACATTATGGAAGGCCAATAGTACCCAGATAATAAAACTCTTCTAGTTAGAGCCCTGAATCCACGGTGTGTTGATCCCTCACCATCATGTAATCCGGAGAGTACTATTTGAGACTCATCGATACCCAAACATCATAAGAGGGGTTTGCTATAAGATTTATTATAAAGAATATCTCTTTAGGATGACAAAACCACGAGACTTGTACTTTACTTTCCTTGCTACTACTTTTTCCGGAGGCAAGATGCCATATAAGAGATATTGAAGGAGAGGAAATATCCAATCTTGAGGCTGTTTTATCTGTATATTCAAACTTTTTTCTTCCTTATCCGGATTGATTTGAATGGATGGGCACTCTAGCACATGAATCCAAGGGTAGGACTCAGTATAGGCTATGGTTGCCAAAGAGTCTGCTAACGTATTTTTTGTTCGGGGTATGTGCTCATAAGTGATGCTTTTGAAATTAAGTGCCACTATTTTGAGAAAAAGTAAGTATTTAACTAGCTGCTCCTTTTTGGCTTCAGATTGACCTTGTGCATGATGGACAAGGAGCTGAGAATCGCTCATTAACCTGACCCTTTTGGCTCCACAAATAAAAGCTAATTTCAAGCCAACTATAGCAGCTTCATATTCAGACTCATTATTAGAAGCCCTGAAAACAAAACATATAGCTTGGTACATTCTGTCACCGTACGGAGAGGTTAAACATACCCCAGCACCACATCCCATGGTACTTGATCCACCATCAGTCCGGACGACCCATAATTTTTTGTCTTTCACACCGGTTGCTTGCTTAGTATCCCTATCTGAATGGAATTCAACAAAAAAATCAGCCACAGCTTGGGCTTTGATTGCTGTTCGAGGAGCAAAATCAATATCGTAGTCTCCCAGCTCTACTGACCACTTGGTCATTCTACTTGAAATATCAGCTATTTGGAGAACATTTTTCAAAGGAAATGAAGTCCGGACGATAATGGAATGAGCTTGAAAATAGGGCCTCATTTTCCTTGCAGCAATTACCAGGGCCAGCGCCAACTTTTCAAGCTTCAAATATCGTTTTTCTGCATCTATCAAGCTTTTGCTGATATACTATACCGGATGAGGATAAGTGTCCACCTCTCTTACCAATACTGCACTTATTTCACAATCAGAAACGGCTAAATACACATAAAGCATTTCTCCATCAACAGGTTTAAACAAAGTATTTGGGGAACACAAATGCTTCTTAATTTCATCGAAGGCCTCATCACACTTTGGGGACCAGCTGCAGTCCTTTGCACCTTTCAAAGTTTGAAAAAACGGGGCACACATGTCCGAAGACCTTGAAATGAAACAGTTTAATGCAGCCAACCTCCCAGTCAATCGTTGTACCTCTTTAATATTCCGAGGAGGCTCCATTTGCAGTAAAGCATTAAGCTAGACTGGATCAGGCTGTATCCCTTGCTCACTTATCACATACCCCAAGAATTTCCCGGACTGTACTCCAAAGACACACTTTTCTGGGTTTGATTTCAAATTTACTTTCATTAAGTTAGCAAAAGTTTCTTGGAGATCTGCCAAGTGTAGCTCTTTGTCCACACTTTTCACCATCATGTCGTCGATGTAAACTTCCATGTTTCTTCCAATTTGATCAGCAAAAGCCTTGTTTACCAACCTCTGATAAGTAGCCCCAACATTTTTAGCCCAAATGGCATCACCTTGTAATAATGAAGGCCCCTATCGGTAACAAACGTAGTATGTTCTTGATCCTTCGGATCTACTTGAATCTGATTATACCCGGAGAAGGCATCCATAAAGGATAGCAGCTTGTTTCCAGATGTGGAGTCCACCAACTGATCAATTCGGGGGACCGGGTATAAATCCTTTGGGCAAGCTCTGTTGAGATCTGTGAAATCGATACGCATACGCCGTTTGCCATTTTTCTTTTTTACCAATATTGGGTTGGCCGTCCATAAAGGGTATTGAGATTTCTTTAAGTGTCCCATTTTAGTTAGCCGGTCGACCTCTTGAACTATGACATCAGCCTTTTCTTTAGAAAAAACTCTTCTCTTTTGTATCACGGGTGCTATGTCCCTTCGGATGGACAATTGGTGTGATATAACATCTGCTGGTACTCCAGTAACATCAGCATTGCACCAAGCAAAAATATGCTGATGGTCTTTCAAGAATTTTAACATTTTACCCTTTAATTCCGCTATCATCTTGGATCCTATCTTGACACTTTTTCCTTCAGCCAGAGAATGTGTTTCAACTTCTTCAATTGGTATCAAAACTCCAGGGGTCTCTCTGGGGTCATCAATTTCACCCTCTCCCCGAGAGGGCCCCTCAAACTGCTATTCCTCATTGATCAGAACTGCCCCCAACATCCGAGGAGCCAGCGCTGTTGCATAACATTCTCTTGCTACCTTTTGGCTGCTCCGAACAACTCCCACTTGTCCTTGCACGGCATACTTCAAACATTGGTGGACTGTTGAAGCCACGGTATGCATCCTAGAGAGCCAAGATCTCCACAGAATAGTGTTATAACAAGTGGGACAATCCACCATAACGAACAGTATTCTAACCATCTTTTTAAAAGGGACTTTACCCAATAAAACCTCCTCATCGAATTCCCCGATCACATCTGCTCAGCTTCCTGTGAAACCCACAATCGACCTGTTCGAACGTTGAACTACTGCCAGATTTTTCATTTTTTTATAGGAAGTTAAAAAGAGAATATTGGCAGAACTTCCGGTGTCCACCAAAATTCGTCTTATGTCATTGCCCCCGATGGATGCTCCTATGACAACAACATCTTCATGAGGACCAACAATATCCCTCAAGTCATCCTCATCGAAAACAATAAAGGGAAATGGAATCTGCGATTGATAGGGAGTCATGCCTCCTTCCAGTTGGGTAGCTAAAGTATGAGCATGCCTCTTTCTTGAAGAAGCAGTTGGTGCTGTCATGGTGTCACCTCCGAATATTGTAAGTTACTCATAAAAGTTGATGAGTCCGGACACCGACTTGCAATGTTCTGTGATAACACCCACTTTATTCCGGGTTGGATCAGGGTCAAAGTATTCTGACTCTACATCGAACCTTTCGATTATCACCATAGCCCCATCCGGAGCCGATGTGCCTGCATTGTTTGGACCAGCCCGATGAGCGCTATTAGGCCTGTTTCCACCTCTTCTTTTAACATACGCCCCCAACTTTCGTCTTTCAATCAAATTCTGCACTTCTTGTTTCAACGCAATACAATCCTCAGTGGTATGACCAGTATCATGGTGATATTGGCAGAAACAATTATTACGGCTCTCCCTAGGAGACTGTAATGCAGCCGGCCTTCTGTAGTATACTTCGTCTTTTGTTTTGTCATAAATGGTGGCTACGTTTTCTTTCAACTCTGCAAACCACTCCGGTTGAACCCAAGGTCATCGCTTATTTCTAGATTGCTGACTCTGGGCTGGTGCAGCTGGCTGAGACTGAGCTTTGGCTTTGTTATGACCCTGCCCGGCATCCTTAGCCTTGTTCCCGGACTGGTTTTGGTTTGGATTTGGTGCAGCCGGAGCAGACCTCACCTGCATGTGCACCCTAGTTTTCTTTGTTTCATCAACATTAATCTGTTTACTGACCTGATTCAGCAAACCTCCCCATGTCAGGGCCTTCTTCCTGGTTACTGAATCAGCCAAGTTTCCGGGGTTTAAGCCTTGTCTCAGAGAAGCTATTGCTACTTGTTCAAAGCAATCAGCCAATCCATTTTTGGTATTTACAAAACGACTTATGTATTCTTTTAAAGATTCGTTTGGTTCTTGGGCACAATGGATAATTATGTCTCTATTTCCCTTTACCTCATTACTTCCAACAAACTGTCTTCGAATGGCCACCCAAAAAGTGTCAAAATTTCTGATGCAGCCTTGTGGCAAACTATTGTACCACTTCAGAGCACTCCCCGTAAACGATTGGGAGAATGCTATACAAAGTAACTTGTCGTCATCATCAAAATTCATCATGAAATTTTTGAATTGTTCCAAGTGGTTATACGGGTCCTTACTGCCATCGTTTTTTTTCCATTTTTGTATTGTCAAACCTCTTAAGAAGGTTTCCAAACAGTATCTTGGAAGACAATGGAGATTGTCTCCAATTCCGGCCACAACTGAAAACGATATCCTCATTAGGAGTTGCGAAGATACCTGGCTCATCATGGAAGGCAAAATGATCCATTAACAATCGATCTACGTGTCTCCGGCTATGACTGTGAGACGATCTTTTGTCCAGACACCTCTTTAACCTTCCGTGCCTATCCCTTTTCCTTGAGTACTTTTTGACTAACTTTTGTTTCTTTTTAGAACGGCCTTCATCACTGCTGGATGACAAAGATTCTTCAACTCCATCTTCATTTGAAGAGCTACTGGAAGACTCGGAGTCTGAATCAGAGCTCTCCACCGGTTTAGACCGGTGAGACTTTTTAGAGATAGCATGAGTCTTTTTTGCACTCACATGAGTTTTTGATGGCTCATGCTCCCTTGAATTGTCAATATGATGAGCTATTGGCGCCTTAGACTTCTCTTTTGTGCCCATCTTGCCCTCTTGCCAGCCCTTAGAGCTTCTATTTCAACTTTTAACCTATCTCGCTCCTCGATAGTATATTTATCATTTTCTCCCACCACTTCTGCCAAAGCTGGTGGTACTTCCTGCACGTCCGGATTCATCCTAACTGAATTTTCTTGATGGTTATGAATACTAGATTCAGGCCCCGTCGTGCTCCCACTGTGCTCGCCAATTTGATGTGGTTTATTTTCGGTTGAGGGTAATTTTGTCCAGAGTTTTGTGGTGTTTCAAAGGTATTTAATGTTTGGATAGATTGTAGTGAGAGACTTGAGCTGACTGGTTGTATTTTATTTTCATTACCCTCATTAATGAAAGTGGTTGGGTATTTATACCCTTAATTGTGGGCCACATGGGCTTTCGTGTCAACTTATGGATTCGGGTCGAGTTCCAAGACCCATTAACCTTTAAGCAAGTAGGTAATTAGCTTAGTCATGAAATGATTAAGTTTTTAATACATTAGTTCAGTTCAGATGGTTCAGTGGGTGGATCTTGTCCGAATTACCCTTGTCCGGTCCCCATAGTGAGTGGTGATAAAATCCTGACTCATCAATAGGTACACAGGGTGGTGTACCATCGGTACACTCGACTATGCACCATAGGTACACTCCACTGTGCACCATAGGTACACAGTAGGCAGTACCTATGGTGCGCAATTGAAACTTGGAATTTTTTCCCGCGTCTTCTTTTTCGCGCTCTTTAATTCCCGCCAAAGTAATCTTTCATTTTTATATTTAAAGAAGTCTACCTTACAACACCAAACACACAAAACTCTCCTTCAAACATAGTTGAAGTCTTTGTTAATGGGTTGGAGTGTGTTTGATGATGCTCATCTACTCAAGGCTGCGAAAGCTGTGAAGTTCAAATGGCCGGACGATAATACCGATGAGTTTTTTGATGAAGTTTTGTGTATGATATATTTCATGTACGGAGAAATATCTGCTTCTAGACAAATGCCTCAATCCCGTACTCGTGAGGAGGTAGCCACTAGGTACAAGTGTATAACTAGTGGACCGATGTTCTTGGTGTTTAACGAGCCCTCCAGAAGTTAGGAACGAGGCATTCGATTCTTTCGGTTTAATGATCACAGACTATTTGTCTTTAGAAATTGCAGATTACGTTCATTCTCAAATTTCCATGAAGGAGGAAACAATGCGTATTCTCAGCGAAAATGGAGGCTACGATTTTGACTAACTGTCCATTAAATCTCAAGTTATCTACTCATGTTTGTGCGATGTTGTTGTTGCTTGTTTGTAACGTTTGATATTAAATTATGAAATGATTAGTTCCTTATCGTTATAAGTTGGAAAATTTCATGAATTACGGTCACATAACTGAAGTACAAAACGTTATGATAAAGTAAACAAATTTCTAAACAACATAAATCCGACCAAAAGACATAAAGCGACCAAAATACATAAATGTGTTGAAAACATGAACATAAATCCGACCAATAGATATAAATCGACTACTAAAATTCATCAAGATTAGTTACTTCTGGGAATGAACAAACTGGCTTTCTCCCTTCGAGTTCCGTGTATTTTTTGCAACGACCAACTATTGGTAGCTCCCAATACGTAGCCTCTTCACTCTTCAACTTCTGCCACGTAGGATGTATGCGTGCGCAAGGGCAAAGGGGCTTGATTGATAGCTGTTTAATACTACTTAAATTAGAACCAATAATTGAGTAATATAGTTGTAAGTAATAACATAACAATAAATCGAATGACTTACATTGACGAAGTGGTTAGTATCAACGAATCCAAACCCAATCTCATGTCTCTGGGCCATAATGGGGGGTTTACCGCGCAGAGGTAAAAAAGTATGACTACAATTGTGAGACCCCACGAGTGACACAAAATGAACAATGCATTCGAACTTGGTTGCAATCGCAATCCCCATTTCAGGCATTGTCATCCAATATTTGGGTAATGCTGGTGTATCGTAGTAGTTTATACTTTATGCAACCTTCAGGTAATCCTCTTTACCGTTATAAATCTTACTGTATGTGTCATAATTCCATGAGTTCATCGTATATTGCCTTCCGAACACCTCGCCAACCTTCTTCATGAACATACAACCCAAATGAAACTGCTCTATATCCATAATGACCATCTAACATCATTTATACCCGATATAAAAGGGTTGAAGTGAGCCGGAAACCAACGCAAAAAACCTTTCGGGTCGTGTATTAGTTATGTGACTCCGCCAATGGATGATTGTACGATGTTGCTAGCGAGCGAGGCAATGGAAGAACTACGGGTACGAGGTACTTTAGGCACATCTGCCCGAATCGTATTTGCACTAGCAGTTGCATTACCCTTTTTAACTTTTGGTGGTTTTAAAGAGTTCATGACTGGGTCATGACTAGCCTTATCCTCATCTAGCTTGTGTTCCCAGAAACATTTGTCCCGTTTAGTGGATGATGTATCGACAACTAACTTTCTTTTCACTTGCGGGCGGCCTCGGTGTTTCTGCTTCTCCAATGGCTCTAGCAATGAGGATGTTTATGGATAAACAATTTCAAACCATTTCTTGTTAATGTGTTTTATACGGCTTTCGTCTTTTGTCTCCATAACATCGGTTACTAGCTTTAGCAGATCATCTTTGAGAACCTCCATGGTCGTACGGAATGAACGAGGCATTATTTCTAACATTGTCCAGTGGATGTGAAAAACATCTAACGAGGCAGAAATTCCGTCTTTACGCCACTTGCGGACCTAGTGATAGCAAGGTATACCATGGGTAGATTTTATAGTGCATATATAGACGCCATTGTCTTTAACATCCGACCCATCTTCAATAGTGACCATATTGCTATCTTCGGCCTTCTCTACTTCGGCGAAAAACAGTTCTAACGCCATGTGGGAAACCTTGCCTCGAATTTCATCAAAACGTTTGTCCGCGAACTTATGCAGTGCTATGTAACGACTCTTCTCGAACGACGACCTAATGGCAGCATGTTGGATTTGAACAAGCGAATGACCCTCCCCCAAAATAACTCGAAGTTTAATTTGCTTGTACGTAGGTAACGCTTTAGGTTAGAATGAGCACTCTCGACGCGGTTAGTCGTGCAATGTCCCAAATGCAAGTTATTGTTCATCTTCCAAACAACGAATTTGTCCATGTATTTATCGAGCCACGATTTTTCAGTGTATTCAATTGCAAGAGGGTAGTCTTTGTACTCCAATAGCATGTCCCGTCGGGCGTGATCGAATTCAATCTCTGATGCTGCATGCGCAATCTTCTTCCAAGCAGAAACAAATTTCACATGATCACTTTTCTCGAGGAAGTATTTTATTGTTTGCCCCTGAACATTCTGTGTTATGTTCCATCGACATAACATATGCGTTGTCTCTGGGAATACAACTTCTATGGCGTTCATCAACGTTAAATATTTGTCGGTCATCACCGGTACACGTCACACCCACTATCTCGAACAATGGCATACCATATCGTATGACTTTATATGTACTATCCATTATCAAAACTGTTGGAAATGTCCGCAAAAGGTCAACACTGACTGGATGGGCAAAAAACAAATCTGTAATGATTTGTTCATCGTCTTCACCAGATTTATGCCATTCATAATAATAATGTGACTTAAGCTCTCCCAACAAGAACTGGAGTTGTGACCAATCCGCCTTTTTTAAAACCCTACTTTTCTGTCGTGCATTGTAGATGGTCCGCATGGTAGAAACATTATCTTCGTTCAACTTCTTAACACCATTCAGTATATCTCTGGGGTTAGTACCAATGTAGGCCGCTCGTTCAACATATTCCATCTCTTCATCATTCAAACGGCCAGCAAAAGAATGACCATCTAGATGTTTTGAACTCTCATGGTTATGAATACCACATTTCACTTCTAACTTCCATTGATCTGGTTCCACCATTAACCCGAGAAGCTGAAATGGGCAGTCAATCTTTTTCGTTCCTATAAACTTCCGTTTACGGTCTTTTTCTGCTACTCTTGGAGTATATATCCCCCTCCCTCTCACACTGGAAATACATCCTCGGACTTTTTCTACTGTTTACTTTGTCGCGCCGACTTTTGTTGATAACCATACCATAAAGTTTTCCTGTCTTCGTAACCCATTTTATCAACGCGTCGTGTGTGTAGAACTCGGTAGTGAAGAACAAATGACTGTAGTCAGTAGCGAAAGGTGCCCCAGTCTCATTGGCGACATCCGTCCCCTGTTACACAACAACAAACCACAATAAGCATTCAGGTAGTTAAAACGGAAAAACACCTTGATTTTTTTCGAAAAATCTGCGCGAACCCAAGGTTAACCTCAGAACCGGCTGGACACGACCATGTGCACCACCGGTTCAAGGCCTCAGAACCGGAGGTACTGAGGCCTCGGTACCGACCGACATGTGGCTTTAGCACCATCGGTTCCAGGTAGGTTATGTACGGCCGGTTCTAAGGTCAAGAACCGGCTGTGCGTAACCTACGCACGACCGGTTCCATGACCTGGAACCAATGGTGCAAGGGCCACCGGCCGAAATTTTTACCTTCTCCTTCGGCGATGACTGCTTCTCCGACGACGGTGGCGGCTTCTCCGGCGACTCCAACTCTTTTTCCGGCAAAATTTCATCATCCCTTATCTTCGGCGACATCAACTCCTCCACATCCCTAGTTCTGCTTCAGTCATGATTGATTTTGTGTTTTAGGTTGAATGTTCTTGATTTTGTTATGAAGTTTGAACTTGGTTTCAAAAAATTTAAGAAAACTATACTATTTGAATCATAAATTCAATAAAAAAGAATGTTTGTTTGGGTATAGATAGCGAAATATGTTATTTGGTGAATTGGGTATACTTCTGATACACTTAGTAGGTTTTTTTTACTTAATGGCAGTTTCGATATTAATTTTCTTGTTGAGGGTAAAAAGGTCAAAAAAAAGTCAAACTAAAGATATATATAATCATACCCTAAAAGTATAGGGTTTAACCGGATCTCATTATAACCAAAACGGGTCTCGGTTTAACGTTTCCCATTTTATTTCTAATCTCGTGTCAAATGCAGGACAAGTAAGAACATTCTTGAAGCTTAAAGCAGAAAAACAAAATGAAACCATTGATCGTTTGTTCTTTCGTTTCGATTTTTTTCCAGTTTTAATCTGCAATAGTAAGTTCCCAAATCAACCCTAACTAAAACTCGATTTCAAACTCAACTTCATTTTTTTACTTTTCAAAATCCTGTCGTCGAACTCAATCTGCTTCAAAGCTTGGATTCAAGTAAGGCTTTTAATGTTGTTGTTCTTCTATTTTATTTACTTACTGCTATAAATATGAACATGATCGGTACTGTACTATCTATTTTCGTTCTCTGCTCTGTTTGGTTCCCGAGAAAGAATTTGCACTAATCACAAAGCAATATGTAATATGGGATGATCGATCGATCACACCTTCGACGAAAAAAGTAAATTTCTTTTTTTGGTTACGCATGTTAGAACAAGTAGGAATAGAATGTGATTTAGCTTAGGGTTTAAGATGTTCTGTTTTATTGGGGTTTTGATCCTCAATCGTATATCTTGCATGTATTTGTTTGATGTTTAATCGTTTACTAGTTGGATATTTTCTGAAAGTAAACTCTTTTTAGTTAACGTGTTCAACCCTAGATATGTTCGAAATCGATACAATTTGAATTTTGAAATTTGAAATTACAAATTGTTGCTTTCTTAGTTTTTGAGAAGACGAATAGACATTTTACTTGGTTTTTACAATTTTGAAATTGATTTTCTGTGACTAAATAGACAATGTATTAGGTTTTGGTATTGATAGAGCAGTGAAAACTATGAATTTTGTAATTTAGGAATTGCAATGAGTGTTAGATCCTGTAATCTAGTGTTTCATGTATAGCGAAAAGAATGAGAAGAAGAAAAATTCGAATTTAGCTAAGTTGAGGGAACAGACTACACAATTACTCGTTCGAATTGATAATCTCTAGTATGAAATGAAACCTCATCCACCAACAATGTGCTGGTGGGCATTGGGTACAAAGAAACGGAAACATGGATATGGACAGATTTGATCCGGGTACCACAGCAGATACCAAAAATTAAGGGGTATTTATGTATATCTTGGATTTTTGTATCATGATTGTATATCTACTTTAGTAAAGTTTGATACGGAAAATAATGTACACGCTAAGTAGATGAACTATTTTTAATATTTTACGCGTCATCATATACATACGCGTTTCTTGAACGCTGCGAGTATATTTTCCTTATGTAGCAAACTGTTCAACGTTTTATTGTTTCACTTTGGTATATAATGAACATATTATGTTGCTTCCTTTGTCTATTAAAGTAGTATCACAAATTTACCTTGTCTTTATTGTCTTTTTCCGTGGTCATGGCATGTGCAGATTCCTATTAATTAGTAGTTGACGACTGTGTTCAACCAAGTATGACCAGTTCTCAGGATAATCAAGGTCAAGTTGGCACAGACAAGCACATGAAGGAGAGACTTCGAGGGGCAATTCGTGTGACAAGAGAATATGGTATTCCCGATGAAGAGGCGAAGACAGTGCTGAAGGATATACTAAGATTGTATGATAATGAGTGGGGGCTAATAGAATCTGAAAACTACCGTGCATTGCTAGATTCATGCTTCGAGCGAAGGGAAGAACAGGTACGTAGTTGTCGATGCTGTGAATTATGTTAAAAAGTAAAGGGCGTGTCTTAGTGTTACTGCTCTGTCTATGAGTTAGTTTTGCAATCATTATTATTATTATTAGTAATTTTTGTCTATCGGGTTTTTTAGGTAGCAAATAACAAAGGAATTGGTGTTGCGGACCAGAAAAACAACAGTTCATCCACAACAGACGAGTGGTCTCCCTCATCAATGAAAAAAAGAAAAATGGGATCTGGCTCTAAATTTGTTGCCTTGGATTCTGTTACTTGTGCGAGGGATGGAGCAGCCTCAGCTACTGCAACCCGTAGAGAGGGTATGCCTGTAGCTAAAAGATCTGGTGAAGCTGGTTCTTCAAATAGGGGTAACGAAATCGTGCTTCATTCCAATGAATCGTTTAAGCCATTTCGATCGACTCCACACTTACCAAGCATTAAGAAACCGGCTTCCGGCAGCATGATTGCTTTGAACGGTACAAACAAGGATCCGAAGCCGGGGAATTCAAGTTCCGCGAATAGGAAATTAGTCATTGGTAATAAGAAGACTCTGTTTCATAGCATATCTGACATTACAAATGGTCACGAGAAAGTTATAATCTCATTGGTCGATGAGATAGGGGCTGAAAAAAGTCCGCCAGTATTTGTGTACATGCCGCGGAACACAGTTTATCAAAACGCTTACGTGCATGTCTCACTGGCACGGATTTCTGACGAGGATTGCTGCATAAGCTGCAAAGGGGATTGCCTCTCACGAGTACCATGTGCTTGTGCTCGTGAAACAGGCGGAGAGTTTGCTTATACAAAAGAAGGCGTCCTAAAAGACGAGTTCTTAAAGGCCTGCATCTCTATGAAAAATGAACCCGAGAACCACCCCTTGGTTTATTGTCAAGAGTGCCCTCTAGAAAGGATTAAAAATGAGAAGTGGCCAGAAGACTGCAAGGGCCATTTATTGAGGAAGTTCATCAAGGAATGCTGGACAAAATGCGGATGCAACCACATGCTTTGTGGAAACAGAATAGTACAACGTGGGATTACTTGCAAATTGCAGGTAGACCTCCTCGAGTATGCCTGTTTTTTATGGGCATTTCCAATTTATTCATAATTTTTCAATATATTTATGTACACCAGGTCTTCTTTACCTCTGAAGCTAAAGGCTGGGGACTTAGAGCACTTCAAGACCTGCCTAAAGGAACTTTTGTTTGTGAATATGTCGGAGAGATATTGACCAATATGGAGCTATACAATCGGAACATACAAAGCAGTGGCAGCGAGAGACATACGTACCCTGTCACACTGGATGCAGATTGGGGATCAGAAAAGATTTTAAAGGATGATGAGGCACTTTGTCTTGATGCAACGCTTCGCGGAAATGTTGCGAGGTTTATAAACCACAGGTAGCAGTTTTCGACATCATTCAACTGACTATACTTGAGAGACTTGTTTTTCAACAGAAGAAAAAAGATTTATAGCTGATTTCTTTTGTGATTAAATTCTACTTATCACACGTCTATAATTTTAATGTTATATATGTTTCTTACTGCTATATATGTTTCAGATGCCATGATTGTACCTTGATTGATATCCCTGTTGAAGTCGAAACTCCAGATCGACATTATTATCATGTATGTATATCTTGTATCTTCTCTAAATTTCTTACTTAAATTGTTGATGAACAATCAATCTCACTCCCAAAATGATATTGATTTCGTATAATTCTTTATTTTCTTATGTTTGGTCATGTGCAGCTTGCACTTTTTACGTCCAAAGATGTGAAAGCTATGGAGGAGCTAACTTGGGTAAGTCGAGCAAATCATGTTTCTATTTGCTTTTCTTTCTCAGGCCAAGAAGTCATATCTTTTACAAACTCGATGTATCCGTAAAATTTTACATTTTGCAAGGACTTCAGGGGCATACTGTGAGAAAACCTGGAATCATTAGTTGTAACTTGTGTATTATTTATACTTATAGATACATGAAACTTATCTATTGACCGCGCACAAAAAGTGATGAGCTGTGTGAACTTAATCTCAGGATTATGGAATAGACTTTTCAGACCATGAACATCCTATTAAAGCTTTTCGATGCCAGTGCGGAAGTAAATTTTGCAGGGATGTAAAACAGAAAGGTTAGTTTATCTCATTCTTCTTTGTAATTCTCCTAAAATGCTTGTACCTTAACAGTGCTGATTTCGGTAGTTTTTAGAAGCGCTTCTTGTTTAGACGAATGATGCACACAATCTTAGGAGTTGAAAGCATTTTTGGATCTAACAACCAAAGTTTAGAATGTTTGCGGATTGGGCATGGCTATTTCTCTCATCGTTTTCTTATAGCAGTCAATTGTAACTACTCCTTTTGTTATTTATAACCAAAAAAATATTTTTTACCTTTTGTTGTAAATTTCAAAATCTTTTAGAACCCAAAATTTTCAACCTAGCATTTTTCTCAATTTGAAACCGTAACAAACAGGAGATAATTTTGGATTTTCCAATCTAGTTTTTTATAATATTTGGTATATTGGCTAAAGATATAGTCGAGTTTCAAGTTCGGAGAAAACAATCTATCAGACCAATTACGGACGGATTACCGGTTTTGGTAATTCAACAACATTCCTAATTTGACAATATATTAAAAGATGAGAATATAAATTTAAAATATTATATTATTGGACTAATAATCCTTATGGATCACTATTGATTAATGACCTAATATAATAGAACTAATAAAGTATTTTTTTACAACAACAATAGTTTTATTATTTGCATATTTTGTCATCCATGGCCTGATTTTGATTTTAGGGTTAGTTTTATATATATAAATTGGACATTGAACAGTACCTCGACTATCGCGTTTCGTGGCAGATAGTCCCTTGACTTTCAAATATCCGTCGAGAGTTCTTGGATTATCGCGTTTGGATAAAGTTACCCGTAATGTTCTACATTTTTGGTTTGACTTAAACTCAAAACACTAGTGGTGATACAAAAATCTGAAGACTATGGTGACAGGTGGCAGCGTCTTATGGATCAGAAGATTTGGTGGACTAATTTTATCCAAACGCGATAGTTCAAAGACCGTCAACGGACATTTGAAAGTTAAAGGACCATCTGCCACTAAACGCGATAGTCGATGGCTGATGTACTGTTCAAAGCCTATAAATTGTGTTTTTATCCTCTTATTGGATTCAGTTTTCGGCTTGTGGACTGATCGATAACGCTATCGGATCAGTTTTGATAGATTTTATCCCAAGTCATCAGATTCGGGAACTCAATGACAATCAAAATTCATGTATATATATATATTTGTTGAATCTATTTTTTCCAAAATTGACAAAGCTTTGCCTTAGCTTCAGTAGTCCGTGTAGGTTTTCGGAGTAATTATATAATCTAAAAATCGTCTTAAGCATCCTTTCTTTTACTTTCGATTTTTTTAGTCAAATTATCTTCTTTAGAATATCATTTGAGTTGATCCACCAAATTCGCGTGTTTGCTGAAGTTATTTGCTGCACCAAAACACCTTTCAGGGAAAGGTAAAGTCGTTGCTGCACCAAAGCATGGAGGTGTGATTATCAGAAATGGACCAGCTCAGAGAACTGCACGGAAATGATCATTATCAAGTCAGTGAAGAAATATAATCTGTTTATCTGTTTATGCTATTTTTTAATCATGTCAATAGAATAAAATGGTGCTGCACGCGCTGATACGAATATATTTCAGTTTCGACGAGAACAGCAGAAGAAGAGTTTTGTGCTTACAGTTCGATGGACCATTGATGGAGGAAAAGTTTTGCGCTTACATTTTGATGGACGCAAGAGTTACTAACATTTTGATAGAAGGCAGGGTTTTCTTGATGTCCAGATCGGTACATATTTCGTACAAAGCTGCCGACTATTATTTTTGGAGATATTGACGTCTAGGGGAGACAATATTTTTTTAGATACACTCTTTAGAACGGTGAAAGTCATATATCGAAACTTGAAAGCTTTGACTATATAATCTTTGGTTTATATTAGATCTTCTAAAATACATTCAAAATTTCAATCTTATTTTGGGTTTTGATTCAAATCTCAAAAAATGTTTAAACATAAACCATAAGACTGTACTTTTTTAAATATAAATGTATATATCAGATCCTGGACTTTTTGTTTAGAAATTCAACCTAATATCATATTTGAACTATACGCAGCAGCGCAAAATGCGCTGCTGCGTGTATTTTGGTACACGCTGGGATGGAAAGAAAGATCAACCCCAATTCATCTTTTAAAGTCCAAAAAATGTTTTTTCAAAAAAAATAGTTTGTCAAAAAATTAAAAAAGGTATATTATTATTTTTTATTTTTCGATATCTACGAATAGATACTTGGTTTGTTTGGTTCCGACACCGAATTTTTTTTGAGTTTTTTATTTATTTAGTATTTTCAAAATGATTTTCGAATATTTTTGTAAGTTAAAATAAAATAAAATTATACCAGGATTTATAATTTTTTGAGATCTATAAATAGAGACCTGGTTTGTTTGATTCAGATAACAAAAAATTTTAAGTTTTTTTTTATTAAGTATTTCCGAAACAATTTTCGGAACATTTTTGTAAGTTACAAAAATAAATAAATTATATCATAATTTATAATTTTTTTAGATCTACAAATAGAGACTTGGTTTGTTTGATTCGGACACCGAAAGTTTTTTTAGTTATTTTTATCAAATATTTTCAATACAATTTTCGAAATATTTTAGTAAGTAACAAAAATAAAAAGAATTATACCATGAAATTGAATTGTAAATTATTTATTCTATTAAAAATTGAAGCTTTTTCGGAAATCAAACCAATTTTATTTTTAAATATACTATATATTATGTATTATATTTTAATTATTTCAATTTTATATTTTATATTTGTAAATAAAATATATTATGTTAATTTATGAAAATTATTTATTTTTATATATATAATTTTAATGTAAATATATAATAAATAATAAGATAGATAAATAAAAATAAATTGTAGGATATTGTATGGTAGAATGATGTTGAAGAGAGAGAAATATGGTGGGGTATGCGGAAAGATGAAATATGCACTACTACGTGGAGTGAGAATTTTTGCAGAATTATTTGGGAATTATGCTGACGCTCTTTTGGGAGATAAAATATCTCCACTGCTGCGTATGATGTTTATAAATATAATATGTGTAGATATAAAATTTTAAATCAGTCCATCTCAATTCAAAACTGTGCTCTCAATTCAAAATGTATTCAAATTTTTTATTTCGACAAATCACCAATAATGATAAACTAAAACTATTGATAATAATTTGGTTTTTTAAATTTATCAAAATTTATAAGCTATATAAAGTTTAGCGAACATTCATATTAAACCAAAAAAAAAAACCAATACTCTTAATGTCTGTTTTTTAACCAAATTTTTTCTCTCAAACTGAAATTTAAAATTTAAAATTAAAAAATTATGTAACAAATTTTAACGAAATCGATAACATTTTAACCTAAATCAATTATTAAAAGAAGCTTTCAATTTTTTTTATTATATTTCATCTTTAATTTTTAATTGTTATATTCGTAGTTATTTTTAACTTTTAAAATTTCATATCTTTCAAACTCTATTTCAATTTTTTTTATTATAAAAATACATATATTTATATTTTTAAGGATGAAGAAAACGAAATCCATGAGTGATATTTTTAGAGATTTTCTGTTTTTTTTCTTATATTTGCAACCAAATTACTCTTAATTATACAACTGAAATATTATAGTTTTTCCAGACTAATTTCGCAATCCGATTACTTTTATTTTCGCAATCAAATGAAAAAGAAAACTTTCAATGGGTCTAACTTTGTTCGTCTTTAAAAAAACAAAACCAATGATGTTTTCAAATGTTTTAAGAACTATGGTTTGAAAGATATAACATTTGAAAAAAAATTGTAACATAATTTTTTTTACAACCAAATTACTCTTAAAAAAATTTATCTTTCATGGATTTAGTTTTGTTTTCTTGTAAAAAAAATCAATGGTATTTACAGGTTTTTTTGGAGCTATAATTTAAAAAGATATAGCATTTCAAAAATGATAAAAGTTGTAACACGGTTGTTTTTCACCACCAAAATCCTATTTACACGAATTTTTTTATTTATTTACGCAACTCATTTGCACTTAATTCTTTTTTCCTTTTTTTTTTCCGGAGGGAACCCGCACCCGCTACTCAGAGTGCAATGAGTGCGCACAGGGTAAACCCTCAGTCTGAGGCGATAGCCTGCAAACCAACGCCAGAAGGTAAACCACATAAGGTGACAGGCTCAGCCGAGAAAACTTATGTAGAGGGACTCGAACTCATGACCTTTTGGTTATAAGAATGTCATACTCAACCAACTCGGCTACCCCCTTGGGAGCATTTGCACTTAATTCTGCAACTGAAAACAGTTGGGTTTTCACAACAAAAAAACCGGAATAACAAAATAAATGTACGTTGGATATTAAAGTAAATTTTAGCGGCTATTAGTATTTTAATTTCAAAACATAGTGATATTCTTTTTATTGTTAATATTAGTTTAAACCATATATTATTATTTAGAATTTAAGGTTGAAGTTATGATATAAATTTAAAATAAACATTCAAGGGTTGGAGTTTAATTTTTAGCTTAAATCTTAGAAATTCTAGGGTTTCGTGTAACGTTTAACTTTAACATTTAAGCTTTAGAGTTAGGTTTTAGGTTTTAAATTAGATATAGCTACCATGTTTTAGGTTTAACTTTATAGTTTAGCTTTAAAGTTAAACTAAATAAAATTATCGCACAATGCTGTTGATAATGTAATATTTAACAATTATGGTTATATAAAATTTAATATAAAAATAAAAGTATTTTATTAACTTTTAAAATATTTTTAAATATTTGTAATTATTTATGTACTAATATCATTAACGTATCAAAAACAAAAATAAACGTAAGAAAAAAAATACATAAAGTATATAAGATAAACTCAACCTATAATATAAATTGCACTAATATACAAACTAAGGAGATAAATTTGAGAAGAAGAACAACATCATCTATATTTCCTTTAATAACGTCTAGCAATTTACTTTTAGATTTTGGGATTTTAAAGAAAATATCAAGTATAAAACTAACACCAAATATTACAATTAACATAGAGTTGTGAATGAGTCGAATAGTCCATTGACAGTGTATCGTGTTCGGCGGTACAGTTGTGTCTCTCATAGTGTCATTATGCCTTGACTGTGTACCGTGTTCGGTGGTACAGTTTTGTGTCATTGACAGTGAAGCTACAATGGGTAATGTCATCTTTGGTCTCATGTATGCGAGTCCATTAGGACTATTATCTAGTAAGTATATTTATTCCATATAAATAGATTACTAGGACTACACAAAAAGACAATCTGAAATCTGTAACATTTTCCAATCATAGTGAAACTCTTTTCTCTGGCGGCGCCCATGGACGTAGACAATTGTCGAACCACATTAAATTATGTGTTCATTTAATTGTTTCCTTCACATATGTTATGTGTTTGAGCCATTTTGTGATAATTGTATAGAAATTTAATAAAAAAAATGGTATTATAGCCACATGGTGAAATTAGGGCTTTTGAAATTAGAGTTTCACAATGATGTCTACAGCAACAAAATACATGATTGAAAAATTTGATGGGGGATCCATCTTTGCGTTATGGAAGATTAAACTGAAATCTTTATTGATACTGCAAGGGCTGTGGAAGGATGTGGAGAATAAGTTACCAGAAGAGATGAAAGAAGAGGAGAAACAAGTTCTTCAAGAAAGGGCTTTGTGTTATGTTTTAATGAGTGTGAAATACAACGTGCTTCGCGAGATTAGTGGTGAGAGAATGCTGCCTGCACATGGAAGAAACTAGGAGAACTTTACTCAGAGAAATCAGTAGTGAACCAATTATACTTGTAGAAACGTTTGTATGATTTCAGATTGAAAGAATGTATATCCATAACAGAGCACTTAGATAATTTTAAATCAATTATAATAGACTTGGAGAACATAAATATCAATATTGAGGATGATGATCAAGATTTTTTTGTATTGAGATCGTTACCAGCTCCCTATGAAAACTTCGTAGATACCATTATGTATGGTAATGATAAGTTATCGCTAGCAGATGTCAAAGGGGCACTGAAATCAAAGGAGATGAGACAGTTGCAGCCAGACAATCAAGCTGAAGGGGAAGGTCTTATGACTAGGGGAAGATCTAGAAGTAAAGCGAGTTCTTTAAGAAGGAAGAACTGGAGGTCCAAGTCAAAGGTGAAGCACTCAAACTGTTATGAATGTGGTGAGCATGGTCATTCTAGGAGAGATTGTCTGAAACTGAATCAAAAGGAAAATACAGCAAAAATTGTTGAAAGTGTGAACGATTCCGACGATAGTGAAAACAGTGGTAGAAGAGATGTATTGTCCGTGAGTTCAGACTTTGGGAAAAACTCTTGGGTACTTGATACTGGCGTTACATATCACATGTGCTAGTTCAAGCAATGGTTCGATACTTACAAGCCCATGCATGGAACTGTTTATATATGGAACAATCATTCGTTGACTGTTGGTGGTATTGGTAATGTCAGAATCCGAATGTTTGACGGGGTTGTTAGAATCTTGACGTGCTGGCATGTTCCTAGGTTAAAGAGAAACCTGCTTTCTCTTGTGACTCTAGACTCTCGAGGTTACAAGTACCATGCAGAAGAAGATGTAATCAAAGTGACAAAAGGCTCAATGGTATGCATGAAAGGCAGTTTGCATAAGGGTCTTTACATTCTCCAAGGGAGTGTTGTTATATGCGATACTGCAGTAGCATCATCAGGGATTTATAGCCAAAGTAGGCAGGATAAAAATAAGTCATGGCATTGGCGTCTTGGTCACATGAGTGACAAAGGATTAGCTGTTTTGGGAAAGAGAGATTTGTTGAAAGGGTATAAAGCAGAATCATTGGGATTTTGTGAGCACTGTGTGTTTGGTAAACAAACTAGAGTCAAATTCAGAAAATCAAATGTAAGAAAGACTAAAGGGACAGTGGACTACATTCACTCAGATTTTTGCGGTCCAAACAGAATTTTATCCAAGAGCAGAGCCAAATACTACACGAGTTTGATTGATGATTATTCAAGGATGGTGTGGGTTTACTTTCTGAAAATGAAAGATGAGGCATATTCAACATTTTTCAAATAGAAGACAATGATTGAGAAGCAAACATGAAGAAAAAACAAACGCCTTAGGACAGATAATGGGTTACAATATTGCAGTCGGGAGTTCAACGAGTTCTGCGAAGCTAAGGGAATAGTGCGCCATCGCACTTGTTCTAGAACACTACAACAGAATGGATTCGCAAAAAGAATGAACAGAACGCTTTGTGACAAGGCACGAAGTATTCTCTCGCATTCCATTGTGGGAAAGGATTTTTGGGCTGAAGCTATCAATACAACGTGTTACTTGGAGAATCGGTCTCCATCAACGGCTGTTGATTGTAAAACTCCGTTTAAGATTTGGTCTGGATCGTCGTCTGATTATGAACATTTGAGGGTGTTCGGTTGTCCTGCATATGCTCATATGAGAGATGGTAAGCTTGAGCTGAGGGAAAAGAGGTGCATATTTCTAGGATATGCTACCGGAGTGAAGGGATATAGGTTATGGTGTACCTCTCCAAAGTCTCCAGGTTTTCTCATCAGTAGGGACGTTACTTTTAATGAGTTTCCTTCGATAGACAATCAGAAAAAAGTAGGAGAAATGGTCGAATCAGGATCGGTTGTGAGTAAAGAGGTGGAACTTGAAGTAGAATCAGTTCCTAGCATGTCCAATAATTTAAGTAGTTCTGAGGTGGATCCAGAATCAGGAGGTGAAGCGTCAACATCGGATGATAGTAACGATGATGCGCCTGAACCAGAACAACAACCTTATAGCATAACATTGGGTAGAGAAAGAAGAGATATTAGACTTCCAAAAAGGTATGCAAATCTAGTTGCATATGCTCTGTCAGTTGCAGAAGAAGTTGAGATGCAGGAACCTAGTAGCTACAGAGAAGCTATAGCGAGTTCAGAGGCAGATCGATGGATTGGTGCTATGGGGGAAGAGGTTGAATCTCTTCATAAGAATCAAATATGGAAGCTTGTTGACGTGCCTAAAGGACATAAGATAGTAGGCAGTAAATTAGTGTTCAAGAAAAAAAAGGTAATCCAGGGGTTGAGGCATCTCGATTCGAAGCAAGACTGATCGCTAAGGGTTTTATTCAAAGGGAATGAATCGACTTCAATGAAGTGTTTTCTCCAGTGGTGAAGCATAGTTCGATTCGAGTTTTGTTAGACGTAGTAGTTTTACAAGATTTAGAGCTTGAGCAGTTGGATATGAAGACTGCGTTTCTACATGGTGAATTGGAGGATAAAATCTACATGAGACAACCAGAGGGATTTATCGAACCTAATATGGAGGACAAAGTTTGTCTGTTGAAAAAGTCACTGTATGGTTTGAAACAGTCACCTAGGCAATGGTACAAACATTTTGATACATTTATGGTGTCAAAAGGGTTCACGAGGAGTCCATTTGATAGTTGTGTGTATCATTAAAAGATGTTAGATGATTGTTATGTTTACTTGTTATTGTATGTGGATGATATGCTTATTGGTGCTTGTAGTATGTCACACATTGTGTAGTTAAAGAAGCAACTTAGTGCCGAGTTTGAGATGAAGGAACTGGGTAGAGCAAAGAAAACTCTTGGTATGGAGATTATCAGGAACAGAAGTTTAGAATCATTACATTTGTCTCAACAAAGCTATATTAAGAAAGTGTTACAACGATTCAACATGTTTGATGCTAAAGCAGTTAGCATTCCATGTGCTACTCATTTGGAACAAATGTCGAAGGTTCCATATGCAAGTGGAGTTGGTAGTATCATGTATGCTATGGTATGCACACGTCCTGATATTTTCACATGCGGTTAGTGTAGTTAGCAGGTACATGGGATGTCACGAGAAAAAATACTGGCAGGAAGTAAAATGGATACTTCGGTATCTTAAGAATACTGTGAACGTTGGCTTAACTTTTAACAAAACTGATATTGGTGAATCGCTTAATGATGTTGCAGGATCATTGGTTAGTTTTGTTGATTCTGACTTTACAGGTGATATGGATAAAATAAGATCTCTAACGGGATATGTATTTACTCTAGCTGGGAGTGCGATCAGCTGGAAAGCACAGTTGCAAGCTACTGTAGTTTTGTCTACAACAGAGGCAGAGTACATGACGATAACAGAAGCAGTTAAAGAGGAAATATGGTTGCAAGGTTTGGTGGCAGATTTGGACTTAGATAGGAATACTACAAAAGTGTTTTGTGACAGTCAAAATGCCATACACCTTATAGGGAACCAGATGTACCATGAGCGTACAAAGCACATAGATGTCAGGTATCATTTTATCCGTGATATAATATCAAAGGGAATTGTTGATATGAAGAAAGTGTCTACACGCGATAATCCAGCAGATATAATGACCAAGGCAGTATCAGTTTGAAAGTTTAGGGAGTGCCTAAACTGGATCGGTGTTCGTAGTATAGAGTGAATGCTTTAAGGGAATTTTGTGAGTCAGAAGAAGAGAAGTTTCTTTGTTGATATTGAAGAAAGGATATTCGCCTCAAGGGGAAGATTTGCTGTGAATGAGTCGAATAGTGCCTCGACAGTGTACCGTGTTCGGCGGTACAGTTTTGTGTCTCTCCTAGTGTTATTATGCCTTGACTGTGTACCATGTTCGGCGGTACAGTTTTGTGTCATTGACAATGAAGCTAAAATGGGTAATGTCATCTTTAGTCTCATGTATACGAGCACATTAGGACTATTATCTAGTAAGTCTATTTATTCCATATAAATAGATTACTAGGACTACACAAAAAGACAATCTGAAATCTGTAACCTATTCTATCATAATGAAACTCTTTTCTCTGGCGGCGCCTTTGGACGTAGACAATTGTCGAACCACGTTCAATCCTGTGTTCATTTAAGTTTTTCCTTCACATATGTTCTGTTTTTGAGCCATTTTATGATAATTGCATAGAAATTTAATAACACATACACTGATATATCATAAATATTTACGTTTCCTCTTTTAACGACGAAATGATTATGAGAAGGAAAAACTTCTTTTCCAATATGGTGTTGCACTATATACTTCACGGTTAGCTGATTTCTAGACTATATATCAACTCGACTATAAATAAAATATGAAATTAACACAATACTTAGGATTTTGAATTCTGAATCAACTAAAAAAAATAGGACAACTACCATAATTTATAAGCTTAGACTAACAAATTGTAATCTTGTTTATTTTGTTCACATCAGTTCTATTATGATTTCATTTTCTCGTAAAATGACAGATACTTTTGATTTCTTTTTCTCGAGAAATATTTTCATTCAATGTTGAATTATCATATTGGCTTCATTTTTTTTCCTTTGTAAGTAATTGCACAATTGCTCAAGAAAACAACATACTCTAAACATGAAAAAAGAGACATAAAAATACGAACAATTTATTCCAACCCAACTATAAATATATCTCAACGGTATAATTAGCTATTTTTCATAAAAAATAAAAATAAAACGTTTATGATAGATTTTTTCAATGACCTTAGACATATAAACAATTCTTCCTTAATTTTCTAACGAAAATATTTACAAATTCAATATCCAAAACCCAACAAAGACTAGGTTCTTAATCACAAATTGAGTTCAAAGAAAGTTTTTAACAATACTGACATTTGGATTATGGGTAAAATGTGAAAGCAAGATACAAAATCATCATATTCATCCTCTGTATTATCTGAAAGATATGAACTTAAAACTTAACTTTTTTAGGAAGCTCGTAGATATTTCATATCCAGCCGACTAATAAATGATTTGTAAAAATTAATTCTAGACAAATATCTATATTTGGTTCAAGAACATAATTAGTAGATATTCGAATGTTATGAGATATGTTATAGTTGTTTATATGCTAGCCAGTGAATATCTTTGAACCAGTTTGATAGGTAGTGTGGTGTTCAGTTTAGTTGTATCTTCTGACATATTCCTTAATTATATTATTTTTACTTTGTAGCAGTTACTTTACCTATATAATTATGGAAAATCATTAGATCTAGTGTTTCGTTTTATATACATAGCTTCAAAATGTGTTTCAAGTAGTAGTGAATATTCATTTAACTGACATACATTTTCACGAATAAACATACATGAGCAATAGTTTTTTATTAGTAACATATCAACTGCTTCAATTGGTTTTGTTTTCCTTGTATTTATCAAAGGTTTATTGCAGCTTACCATATGTTATGTAGTCATATCAATGGTGTTTTTCTTTTCAATCTGTGCATATGTATAATGTAAATATTAAATAATTTATATTATCAACTAACACAATTTTTTTTAATAGTTTTAAAAAATATTACTCAAGTACTTTAAAATAACTGTTAAGAATCTTTTTTCAACTTTAGACATGAATCCTACGACACTCTGTAAATTATGACAACGTTCTTCAACTAAAGCTACAACTGCAGTTGGTTCGATTGTGTGTCATTTCTTACTAGTAAATCATAATAATTGTTTTATGATTAAATAAATAGAATTTAACTCAAAGTTGCATAATATTTGAGTGTTAAAACAGTATAATCTTCACAAGTTTTATATTAGTATCAAGCTAATCAAACTATCAATGTTAATGTAATTTTATTTATTAAGAGGTATCAAACACATTCTTAAAAAATAAAGTACCGTATCATATATGCGTACAACATGTTAGGAAACCTACACATGTTCATGTTTCAATAAAATATAATTACAAAGTGATAATATTAAACAAACTTAAAAATATATAGTTTTGGATTACAAATTAAATGAACTTACAAATTAAATTAAACTCCATTATGATTTTTATCATTTTTTATGATTCTGGAGTAGTAACTGATGAGTCCGGATAAATCCACCACTGCCTACTGAGATTTTCGGACAAGGAAAATTCGGACATAAACTCTCCACTAAACTATCCCGACAAGACAAAAGTATAAAATAACTAAACACCTTTTGACTAAGCTATGTGCTAATCAACTTATTAAGTAAATGAGTCCTTAAACTTGATCTGGTTCCATAATTTGACCCGGAAGCCCATGGGTCCATAATTAAGGATATAAATACCCAACTACTTTGATTAATGAGGGTAATGAACATTTAATACAACTAGGCAGCTCAAATCTCTCACTACTAAACACCCAAACATTTAATACTCTCAAAACTTTCCAAAACACTTGACAAAATTACCCTCAGCTTAAAATAAACCTCACCAAATTTGCGACCACAGTGGGAGGAGAAGGTGCCTGGATATAGCATTCAAAACCAACACAAAACACCGGTTCGGATGAATCCGAACGAGTAAGCGATTCCACCACCTTTGGTGGAGGTGGTGGGGGGAAACAATGAGTACACCACCGAAGAGAGAGATAAGTTGAAAGCTGAAATAGAAGCGTTGAGGGCCACTAGAAAGGCAGAGATGGGTTTAAAAGAAAAGTCAAAGGCGTCAGCCATTCACCATACTGAAAACCCAAGGGAGAACGGCCCATCAACAAAGACTCATTTGAGCACGAAAAAGACCCATGTTAGTTCCAAGAAGTCTCACCGGTCCAAGTCGGTGGAGAGATCAGAATTTGAGTCCTCGAGTAGCTCTTCGAATGAGGATGAGCTTGAGGAGTCCTTGTCATCAAGAAGTGATGAGGGGAGGTCCAGGAAGAAACAAAATCTAGTTTTAAATATTCAAGAAAGAGAGATAGGCATGGGAGACTAAAGAGGCATCTGGGAAAAGGGTCGTCTCATAGCCACAACCATAGTCACATGCATGTGGATCAGCTGCTGATTGATCCATTTGCTTTCCATGATGAGCCATGTATTTTTGCAACACCTAATGAAGACACAGTTTTTAGTCGTAATCAGAATTGGAGGAAATTGCCTTTGTCTGCCAAGATATTATCCGGAAACCTTCCTAAGAGGTTTGACAGTACTAAAATGGAGAAATATGATGGGAGCAAAGATCCAGACAACCATCTGGAACAGTTTAAAATTTTTATGATGAATTTTGATGATGATGACAAACTTCTTTGTAGAGCCTTCTCCCAATCTTTTACGAGAAGTGCTCTGAAATGGTACAACAGCTTTCCACAAGGTTGTATCAGAAACTTCGATGCACTTTGAGTGGCCTTCCGAAGGCAGTTTGTGGGGAGTAAAGAGGTGAAAGGCAATGGAGATACTAGTATCGATTGTGCCGAAGAGCCAAATGAGTGACTGCAAGACTATATAAGCTGGTTCTTAAATACCAAGAATGGGTTAGCTGATTGCTTTGTGCAAGTAGCAATAGTTTCTTTTAGACAAGGGTTAAACTCTGGGAATGTAGCTGATTCAGTAACAAGGAAGAAGGCCATAAATTGGGGCGGTTTGCTAAATCAGGTGGGAAAATAAATCAACGTGGATGAAATAAAGAAGACAATGGTACACAGACAAGTGAGGTCTGCCTCAGCTGCTCTAAACCATAACCAGTCCGGATACAAGGCCAAAGAAACCAGACAGGGGTCCAATAGGGCCAAATAAACTCAATCCCAACCAAATCTAGCTCAGAGCCAGCAGTCCAGAAATAAACGAGGACCTTGGGTCCAACCAGAGTGGTTTGCTGAGTTAAAGGAGAATGTGGCAATCATTTATGACAAAACTAAAGATGAGGTGCATTTCAGGAAGCTGGCAACGCTTCAATACCCTAGGGAAAGTCGTAATATTTGTTTTTGCCAGTATCATCGTGATATTGGACACAACACCGAAGACTAGATCGCCTTGAAACAAGAGGTAAAAAAACTTATTGAAACGGGCAAGCTGGGAGCTTATGTCAAGAGAAGGAGTGGAAACAGGCCTGCCAATGCTCCCCGAAGTGGCCCAACAAACAATGCGGATCATCTGCTCCAGAAGGGGCTATGGTGATCCTTGAAAGATTTGATGTTGATTCAGAGTATTTGGATCCTGATCCAACACGGAATAAAGTGGGGGTCATAACAGAACAAACTAAGACAGTTTCCGGACTCATAAGCTTTTTTGAGTCACTTACTATATTTGGGGAGGACTCTATGACTGCGCCGACTCCTTCTTCAAGAAAGAGGTCTGTTCACACTCTAGTTACTCAGTTAGAGAGAGGCATGTCTTCTTATCAGTCCCAAATTCCTTTTCGTTTCATTGTTTTTTATGAGGATGATTTAAGAAATATAGTTGAGCCTCATGATGATGCTGTAGTAATAAGAGCTTCAATGGGGGGCAACGACATCAGGCAAATTCTGATTGACACTGGCAGCTTAACCAATATTCTCTTTTTAAGTTCTTATAAGCAGATGAAGAATCCGGCAATGATTCTACATTCGAACAGACCCATTGTGAGCTTCACAGGGAGCTCTGCGGATGTAATTGGAAAATTTGAGGAGGAAGTATTGTTGGGCAAAGGCCATTTCAAGAAGATGGTCAGGATACTATTCGTTGTAGTAGATTTCCCCACATGTTACAATGTGATCTTTTGGAGGTCCTGGCTCTCTAGGATGCATGTTTTGGCTTCAACAGTCCATCATTGTTTAAAGTACGCAGTTCAAGGACAAGTGGGAGTTGTCCGGAGTAGCCACAAGATAGAAAGAGAATGTTATGCAACTGCACTTGCTCCTAGAACTCTGGGGGCAGTCCAGATTGATGAAGATTAGGGGTGAAATTGATGACCCCAGAGAGACCCCTGGTGTTTTGATACCAATTGAAGAAAGTTGAAACCCACTCTCTGGCTGAAGGATAGAGTGTTAAAGTTGGCTCTAAGATGGCACCAGAATTGAAGAAAAAGTTGTTGTCCTTTTTGGCAGGTCACCAACATATTTTTGCTTGGTGCAATGCTGATGTGACCGGAGTACCAGCAAGTGTTATATCACACAAGCTGTCCATCAAGAGAGATGTTGCACCTGTTGTGCAAAAATTGAGAGTTTTTTCTAAGGAGAAAGCTGATGTAATAGTTCAAAACGTTGACCGGCTTACCAAGATGGGGCACATAAAGGAGTTTCGGTATCCTTTATGGACAGCCAACCCAGTGTTACTTAAGAAAAAGAATGGGAAATGGCGTATGTGTATCGACTTTATTGACCTCAACAGAGCTTGCCCAAAAGATCTCTATCTAGTCCCCCGGATCGATCAGTTGGTGGACTCCACATCTGGAAACAAGCTATTATCGTTCATGGATGCCTTCTCCGGTTATAACCAGATACAGGTGGATCCAAAGGACCAAGAACACACTACCTTTGTTACAGATATGGTCTCCATTGTTACAAGGTGATGCCTTTTGGGATGAAAAATGTTGTGGCTACTTATCAGAGGTTGGTGAACAAAGTATTTTCTGATCAGATTGGGAGAAATATATAAGTATATATCGATGATATGATGGTTAAAAGCTTAGAAGAAGAGTTGCACCTAACTGATCTTCAAGAAACTTTTGCCAACTTGACAAAGGTTAATTTAAAATTGAATCCGGAAACATATGTGTTTGGGGTGCAGTCCAGAAATTTTTTGGGTTATGTAATAAGTGAAAAAGGGATACAGTCTGATCCGGACCAGCTTGATGTCATATTAAAAATAGACCCTCCTCGAAATATTAAAGAAGTACAAAGGTTGACAGGAAGATTGGTTGTTTTAAATTGTTTTATTTCAAGGTCTTCGAATAAATGTGCCCCGTTTTTCAGACCTTAAAAGATTTTAAAGACCCATACTGGTCTCCACAATGCAGCCAGGCTTTTGATGAAATAAAAAAACATTTTTCTTCTCCCAAAACCCTTTTTAACCCTGTTGATGGAGAAACACTATATGTATACTTGGCTGTCTCAGAATGTGCTATAAGTACAGTGGTGATAAGAGAGGTGGACAATTATCCTCGTCCGGTGTACTACATCAGCACGAGTCTGATGGATGCTGAAAAGAGGTATCTAAAGCTTGAAAGGCTGGCACTAGCCCTAGTGATTGCTGCCAGAAAAATGAGGCCATATTTTCAGTCTCATTCCATCATCGTCCGAACGTCTTTTCCTTTGAAGAATGTTCTCCAGAAAGCAGACATATCAAGCAGGATAACCAAATGGTCAGTGATTGGGTGATTATAACATTGATTTTTCGCCACGAGCTGCAATTAAAGCTCAATCTGTTGCTGATTTCTTGGTAGAGTTTCATTCGAATAGAAGTACTAAACAAGCTTCAGAAGAGAAAACTAAAAAAGAGTGGGTTGTCTGGACAGATGGTGGATCAAGCACAATGGGTTGTGGGGCTGGTATTTGTTTAACCTCTCCATATGGTGATAAGTTATACCATGCTATATGCTTTGATTTTAGGGCTTTTAACAATGAGTCTGAATATGAAGCAATTATAGCTGGTCTAAAGTTAGCTTTTCTGTGTTAGGCTAAAAGATTTAGATTAATGAGTGATTCTCAGCTTCTTATCCACCATACTCAAGGTCAGTCCGAAGCCGAGAAAGAGAACTTGATCAAATACTTATTCATTATTAAAGAAGTAGCAGCCAACTTCAAAAATGTTTGCTATGAGCATATTCCTAGATCAGAAAACACGTTGGCAGACTCCTTAGCAACCATAGCATACTCTGAGTCATATCCATGGATTCATGTGCAAGAATGCCCATCCTTACAATCAAATCAGAGCAAGGAAGAGGAGGAGAGCTTGAGTGTACAAGTGGTTCAATCCAAAGGTTAGAAATTTCCCCTTCTTCAGTACACAAGGCTCGTGGTTTCTTGATCCTAAGAGAGGTTCTTTATAAAAACTCATTCAGAAGACCTCGGCTACGTTGTTTAGGGGCTGAAGAGTCCAAATTTTTTTTATCCAAACTACATGATAGAGAGGGATCAACACACTGTGGCTATAGGGCTCTAACCCAGAGGGTTTTGTTGGTCGGATACTATTGGCCACCCATAATGGCAGAAGCTAAGGAATTGGTGAAAAAATGTGACACATGCCAAAGATATGGTAACGAAATTCATATCCCAACGATTCCTATGGAGTCAATTTATGAGCTAGTGCCTTTTGCTCGTTGGGGACTGGATGTAGTTGTGCCTCTACCAATGGCGTCCGGAGGGTGCAGGACTATTATTGTAGCCATTGATTATTTCTCAAAGTGGATAGAAGCAGCCCCCTTGGCAGGAACTACTTCGAAAGATGTTATAAAATTTATATTGTTTAACATTTGTTGCAGATTTGAGGTTCCATAAAAGATAACCACAGATAACAGACCACAATTTGATAACAAGGATATAGAGAATTTATGTGCCTCTAGGGGCATTCAGTATTGCTTCTCTTCTCCTTTCCACCCATAAGCAAATGGCCAAGTTGAAGTGGAAAACAAGACTATTTTGTCCGGTTTAAAAAAGAATTTAGAAGGGGCTGCAGGGAAGTGGCCAAACTATTTGCAAGAAGTATTGTGAGCGTACCAGACTACTCCTAGAGCTGCTACTCAAGAGTCTCATTTTTCCTTGGTATATGGGATGAATGCAATTACTCCTATAGAAGCAACTCTACCATCATACAGAGTCCACAACTATTCTGAACAAACCAATGAATTGGCAATTAGAAGTCAGTTGAACTTAATAGAAGAAAGAAGAGTTAAGGCTCATCTCAGAAACCACCCATTACCAAGGCTTGATGAGGAGCAGATTTGTTTCCAAGATCAAGAGAAGAGATTTTCAATCAGGAGATAAAGTATTAAGAAACGTTTTCTTGCATACTAAGGAAAAACAGTTTGGCAAACTGGCTCCGAACTAGGAAGGCCCTTATGAGGTCTCCGAAAAGCTTAAGCCTGGGACATATAGGCTTCAAGACAAATATGGGAGAGTTTTGAAGAACCCATGGAATATTGAACACCTCAGGTTATATTTAGAATAAAAGTTGTATAAATATTTACTTGTTTAAACTCCATGTAAATATTAGGGGGCATACTCTTTCCTACCATGGTGGCGCGGGGAGGTTTTAATGAGGTGTCCGGGTTTTTTCAATAAAATATGATGCATTCTTACAATATTCGGTGTGGTTTGATTACAATTCTTTTTAATTCTTCAATTTAATGCTAAGGATCTTTGACAGATCGGATTAATCTGGATGAATGATGACCATTAAACATATGTCATCGGAGATAATAAACATTCTCACTTTAAATATTTTTGAAGTAAAGAAGCTCTCTTTAAACATTAGATATTAAAATTGAAAGTAAGTATGGAATAAAATAAGATTTGATAGATAAGTCTGTCAGAGTGTGAACCGGATAACATTACTAAAATAAAAAAATGCCTTGGCCATCCAAGGACTTTAAGTGTTGTGAAAAACTTATCCGAACCCAGTCCGGACACAATTAAAAAAATTCCTTGGCCATCCAAGAACTTTAGTCGTTCGCAAGATTAAGAAAGCACAAAAAATAGTTAAAAACCTAAAGGCTTATTGCCTTCGGATGTTTTTGCTCCACCTCCTTTTTTGGGCTTTTGAGTTCAGCGCTTGAACTCTCCTCGGTTCCTTCTTCTTCATCGGTGGTAGAATCAATTCCACTAGAGTAGTTCTTTTTATCACCATCTGCCATGGTATGGAACAAGATGTCTTCATACTTCACATACTGCCACAGGGGACCAAGCGTCCTCTTCAGGAACGTTTAATGGAAGAGTAGTACCATGTCGGACTTCACTTCGGCATACCTTATTTCCAAGGAGTCTATCACCTCATTGATGTATTTATCAATGTTGGCCTGAATTTTCTGTTCCCGCTCTTTCTCCAAGTCTTCTTTCTCCTTGGTTGCCTTAGACACAACCTCTTCAAGGGAAGTATTTTCACCTGACAAGGTTTGGATGGCACCATCTTTGGTCTTCAGATCTTCCTTTAAGGTTGAAAGATCTTTCTCCAGACCAGAGCACTTAGCTTGGAGCTCAGTGTTAGCATTCTCCGTAGTGGTCAGCTTGGTTGACAGATCTTTCTTGTCCTTCTTCAATTCTTCAAGCTCTTTCTTCAGTGCTTCAATGCTCTGTTTAACATTGAGGAGATTGGTTGACAAAGTCTCCTTGTCTGTATTAAGGGTGTTGATAAGGGTGGACTGATTTTTCACCTGCCTCTCCAAATCGAGAACTGTTGTATATGACCTAAAAGAGAATGAGCCACCATATCCTGGTCTTCGGAAATAGAAAAAGACTTACTATTGTGGGTAACCATGTTGGAAAAGCCTGAAGGACGGAACGGACCAACAAAGTCATATTTCTCTGAATCGGTGAAGTAAACACCGATGTCCTGAAGGGCTCTGATATCAAGCCCTCCTCCGGTGCCCTCTCCCAATTGCAAGTCTGTTAGAATTTTTTCTGCCAAAGTAGGGTCAACAGGAGCTGTTGGAGGAGGAAGCTCCAAAGGGCGAAGAGTTATTTCTCCCCCTTATGTGACCTTCTTCTTCTTGGCAGCCCTTTCATCGTTACTGGCTCCCCGTTTTCGGTCCTTCTTCGGAGGCCTTGGTGGATTTGGTTTTTCTCCTGCCTCCTTGACAGTTTCATCTTCAACCACTTGGAGCAAGGAGGTATCGATCCCTCCTTGGTTCCCCCCCTCATTGGTTCTCCGACCGGTCTATTCTGCAACAACCCAAACTGCCTCTGCTGCAGCCTTCTTCTTCTTTCCTTTCATTTTTCTAGGAACATTGGCTCTAGAGGGCAATGCTAGTTTACCATCTTTTTCCTCTGTTCGCTTGAGGATGACAACTGGAGGAGAGGATGTCGTCAATTCTTCCCATGTGAGATCTCTCCGGCCTGTGGTATTCCATATTAATTAACATAAATTAATATTCAAAACTTTATGATGAATAATATAATAACACGAGTGTGAAAATATCAATCTGGAAGAGACATATGTCCAACTCAACTATGACAAACATGAAGAGTCAAACGAGAAATGAAAGGTTTGTGCTATCTTAAAAAATATCCACATAAATTGAGTAGAGTTACGCATCTGGAACCACATAACCCAAGATCTTTATAGCACTCACGACATCAAATGTAACATTTTTTATTATTATAAAGATAACTAAGACCTCCTACAAGCTTTGGCCAGATAACGTCTTACTCGAGGGTATATAAAGAATAAACAACACGCCTATCACCACCGCGAGGACAATATCATGAGAAAGTTTCGTGTACTAAAAACGGATATCCAAATTTTGATTAAGTGGAGGAGTGTAAAGGACTATGCGCAAGAACCAGATTGCGCAATAAGAACTAAGTCATCTTTCACACTATGTGTTTCTAACCTTTTTATTTTGGTCTATTTCCTCTTAATACATCTGATATAAGTACAAAAGTATGAAAACATAATTGAATTTAATAAATCTTCATGAATAAGCTTATTTATTATTACTTTAGAGATATGACTTAAATATGTGTACCAAATTTTTTCCAAATTATCAATTTTATTAAGTACTTTATTTGGTACTTGTGTGTTTATTGCTTTATTGTAATGCTCAATTTTATATAAAAATACAATATATCATTCATTTGCAAACATCTAGTGCCAACCACATTATTATTTAATGAAATAACAATTTGATTATTTCCAAATATGTTAGAATAACCAAAGTTTTCCAAACCTAAAAAACCAAATTTCATCTAAATAAAAGTACATACAAAACATCTTTAAAAAAATTGGCCACTAAAAAATTACAAAAAAACGTCACATATAGCTAAAATCTAGCACAAAGTATGCTCCATTATATATACAGATCTTTCACAGTTTTCTTGTGATATTTTTACTTTTGGTAGATGAAACATCGATTATTGGTTGACTACATTTGTTTCTCCATCATTCAACTAGAAGCTTTCCCATCATAGTTTCCCTTTTGACTTGCCTATTTGTTATAACTCACCATGTGCAACTAAAAAAAATAGATTTCTCATTTGACTTGTCCTCTTGTTATATCTCACAATGTTCATCTCAACAAGTTTAGATTTCAGTATTTCCTTTTTCTTGAGAAACATGAGAAACCGGTTAATTAATTGCCAAAATCGCATGCATACAATTATAAGAATTTGAAAACTCTTCTACGTTAGAGGAAATAATTTCGACCACACCCTCTTCAAGAAGATCAATCTTGATAGCCTTGAATATAGTGGTAAGCATTAAAATCTCTAGAATATGCTCCCGAATTTTCCTTTTGACTTTATAATTAATAATGGATATTTCATTCATAATTTTTACATCTTCACATTCTTATTTTTGGTAAAACTTATCTCTACGTTGGTAAGAAACTCAACAACAATTGTGATATCATTTGGGACAGTTCCACAGAACACTGTAGGTATCTCCTGTCTCATTATGATCAAACACAACCTATTTGACATGATTCAAATGTTTGAGCCTCATTACTTACCTCAGTGAGGAGCATGGGTTTCCGAGTCATTAGTGCTCGATCATAATCATACCATTTTCAAATACAGTTCTATATATACTTCAATTGGTAAAAATCAGATATGTCTAAGAGGGTTATTTCCAAATAGGTTAAAGCTACCAATATTTACTACAATAACACATAACATATAACACGTATGATGCACCATTATTTGATATATAATCCTTAGAAACAATGTTTGAACATGAAATGTTATATGTATTATATAACATACACCGATAATAAGATACTTTTGGGTAAACCTATTAATATACATTTGTACGAGTTTAAGAAAAATCAGTGTTGATCCAATTTTAATTGACTCAACTCGGGTAAACTCTAATTTGGATTGGTTTCCATATTTTCAATTAAAACCTTAATGATCAATTCAAATTAAACCCTTAATGATCAATTCAAATTAAACCCTTTACGAAGAAAGATCCGTAAAACTGCACCCAAGGTGTGCAACAACGGGATTTTTTTGTTATATCGTTGCGAGAAACATTTTTGTTGTTGCAGAAAAATAGTCAACTTTTCTTGGTAATATGAGGAGTTGCTGGTAAGCTACCTTCTGAAAGCAGTTTTACTGCAACAACAATAATGAGTTGTCGCGACAAAACTGTAATGTTACAGATTTTCCGTCGATTGTAGGTATGCTGGCTGTGATTTCAACCTTTTCAACTGAAAATCAATCCCAAAATTGAGTAAACCCCTTAATTTTGGTCATACAATCAACTTCATATAGTGAAGCACACAAATATGCTTCATTTAATCAAATCAATAAAAAACATGCAATTAAAAACCTCAAATCCACACTATAAGCAACTTAAAAATCAATTAATTTTCCACTACTTGTTAGAAGTCTAAATCATTCAAACTCATATAACTGCTTTATTAATCCTCTTTATAAAATGATTAATTTATAAAAACGTGGAATAAATATTTACATGACAATGTAGACAACTTAAGGATTGTTTTTTATATTATTTGTTTACGTTGTCTTGTTGATACAAATGACGAAAGATATGAAAAGAGGAAAATGTTTTGGCTTAGATCTTATAACCTGTAGAGAGGAAAATTTTATCTAGATTAAGTGATCGAAAGAATAAAGCACCGGATATTTTCTTTATATGTATGAAGTGCAATCATATATTTAAATTTAAGCCCATTTGTACTCATACCCTTAAGTTTCAGAGATCATTACCTGACTAATTTATTTTCCCCCCAAATTGTCCCTAAACTTTAGGTTTAGCTTTAATTGTCAGCATAAAGGTTAAATGTTTCACAAAACCCAATTTTGATAAAAAAATCTACATAATTACCTCAGTAATTATTTTGTATACGTTGATCAACGTTGTAATTATTATATTTGTATGATTACTTAATTAGACTATTTATCAACAATAGCCAAATACATCATTAAGCATGGACCGATCCATAATTTTTTAACAATCACTCACTTAGATCATCATATGTTACCAAAAGATGTATCCACTTAGTAAAATTTATTTTTCAAATAAATGAATTAAAATAATTTTGTACATAACAATGAATGATAAAAGACTAAAAGCTTTTTCAATACAATATGAACAAATAGACGCACCAATAATTATTTTATCGGCACCAATCAAATACATAGATCATTTATAGTATACATCATAAGAATAATTTGAAGAAAAATCTCACATACATATTCTTAACTAGCCCTACTTAAGTGTAGATTTACTTAATGAGTTAAAGAATTTAATGAAATGTAAATTAATAAAATATTTATCTGACTAATTATTAATTGGACCAGTTATCAACAATAACCAAATATATCATTAAACATCGAACGATCCATAAATTTCAAACAAAAACGATCCATAAATTTCAAACAAAACTATCACAGAATGTACTAATTTGAAAACATGAATGGCATAAAAAATCACAAACCTTATTGAGCATCTACATTTATATTACGTGTAGTAGTTTTTTTTAACAATGAAAATGTTTCTTAATTTAAATAAAACCTCATCATCTTAATATAACCTAAGTTCTAATCCTAAAATTTGATTAGTTTTAGAATAAATTGAATATTCCATGATATTTCAACTAATAAATTAGAAATAAAAACACATTATATACAAAACGATCATACAAAATATCATTTCTTTAGTGAAACAATCGATCATAAAATCACTCGTCGATGAATATTATAGAAACATACGTAAATAAAGTAAGATGAGGTGATATATCTATCTTATTTTTTACAAAAATAAAATTTCTATAATTCAACCACGTCCACCACATTGGTAAAGAAAAAAATTAAAGTTTTGCAAAGAAACGACCCAATCAAAAGCCCGAGCAAAAGAGACTATCATCAAATGAAGAAATATCCAAAATTTGTACGAAAGAGATATTACCCTATTAAAAAAGATATCACACTATTATGATAAGTATACTGGAATGTTGAGAAAGAGACTGAACAATTGAGGAGGCTGAACCGACGGAACATCCCACCTAGAATGCCCCTAATTGAGACCATTATAATAAACATAAAGTTTGTAAATGTAAAGATATGTGAAAACTAGAGAGAAAAGTAAAAATAAAAAATCAAAGTTATTGGAATCCGAAATAATAAATATATTAAATGATATTCTTCAAATTGTTTTCAGTTCTCTCATTAGATCTGCAAGTTGATTTTTTACATCACCATTTTGGTTTGGTTTCCTCGAATATATTCAACCATATATCAAGATTTGACAACCCAACACTAACACAATAAATTTAAGATATTAAAATCAATCATTCATTGATTCGAATTCTCTCACACTCGGTCAAAACACCAATATAAGCACAATCCTAAGAGGAGGCACTTGCCCAAATCAAACGGTAACCTCCATAGGGAAGTGGTTTAGATAAATTTGGTAGTAAGACCTCTTGTTAACCCTTCTAACGATGTCATTTGTATTCTTTCCGAAAAGGAAAAAGGAGAATGATAACCTCATCCTATAGTAAAATGCAAGGCTTGACCACCACACAGAATAAGTGAGTCACCTCGTGTATTTCGCGAAACATAACCGCAACTCATGGCGTACCAGTCCATCTCACATCTCCACCGTCTCAACATCCCTGTAGCTAGCTAGGATTTCCCACCCACTACCCAAAGATAATATGAGAGACTTTTTTATATTTTTATTAAAGAAAATATATATTTATATCATTTTTGTTAAAAACCTGAATATTCTTGTGGTTTTCATTAAATAATAAATATATCTCTAACATATTCATTAAAAACCCAATATTTTTGTGATTTTTATTAAATATTTAGTATATTTTTAACTTTTTAAAAACTGAATATTTTTGTACTTTTCATTAAATAGTGAATATTTTTGTAGGTTTTAATAAATAGTAAATTCGTGGATGAATATATATTTATCATTAAAATAAATAAAATTACAAAATTAGAATTCGGAAATAATTGAAGTACGTCTAGCACGTTTTTTTTATTAATATGTAAAACAATATCAAATTAAATTATTTCTTATTCCAACTTATTGAATTCTCATTCATATATAACAACATCCTAAAATATTTATATTTTAAAATCTTAATAAGATCACGAGATATCTTTCAAAAACTCGGTGTAATCCTCCCCAATGAAACAATAAATCTCTACTTTCTCTCTCTTTTCTTAATTGGATGCATGCACTGCGTTTCTTTCGCTGGGTTCGTCAAATTCAATTTCACGACTTGGGAACTCACAACCTCTCCATTAAAAACTTCAGATTTGCAGTTTCGGTACTTACAACTCTATCGCCTACCTTCAATCTAATTCGACGAGTTTCGGTCTACAAGGTAATCTTATCTGCTGTTTCTTTTGCTTAGGGTTCTTCGTTTCTTTGATTTCGATTGGTAAGCTTTTGTTTTTGATAAAGAAACATGTTCTGGGTGCTAAGCGTCTGGATGAACAGAGTTATTTACGTGATTAGAGTAGAGTAATTGGTTTTTGGTTTGGATTAATTTATGATTATAGTCGGATTTGATTTTGGGGACAATGCTCAATCCATGTTTAAGCTCCTCTTAAACCTAGTGATTTTAGGGTTCTTCTTTTCTTAGATTAAGTATTGCATTTTTTTTATTGATTTTATACTTTGAAGTTTACATTGTTATCTTTTACTTTTTTTTGTGTACTATTTGATTTTTGTAAAATTTTTACAAGAATATATATAGAGTATTGATAGTAGAATCAAATTGTGGCTATCTATAGAGTATTATTCACTATTGAATATGTTGGAGTTATTCACTATTGAATTTGTTCTAGGAGCTGTTTGGATGCTCTTAACCACTGGTTTTCTGATAAGATTCATTTAAGACACTAATTTTGTTTATAACTGTATTAAATGTGTCGAAATCGGCAGTGTAAGATTTTCATTCATAAGTGAGCTATTTATGTGACATCTACACACCGTCGGGATAGTCATTTGCAACCTCTTTAATTCACATGATTTCTGTTTGATTTGTACAGGTCATGGCAGAGAAAAAGATCCTAGCAGTTTGCATATCTGGTGGGCTTCAAAGCGGTGGTTCTATCACTCACGAGGGTGGTGATGTATTTGCTCTAGAGATCAGCCACCAGACAAACTTCCAAGACTTCAAGAAGGAAGCAGCCAAGAATCTCGCCTGTGATGTTGATTCTATCTGTATGCAATACTATCCGCCTTATAACCAGAAGGGTCCTAGAAATATATCCAGTGGTATAGACTTTAAAAAGATGGTTAACTTGTATGCCAAGTCTGGCATGGTTAATATTTATGTGATAATCGATAAACCCATTGGAGAAGCAAGAGAAAATTCTCAATCGAATTCAAAAAAGAGGAAAAACTATATGGAGAAAAATCAAAATTGCTCGAAGAATTTAGATTTTTCAAATGGTATGATTACAGATGATATAACAAAGGGCAAAGAAAAAGTGAAAATCTCATTGGTCACTGAAAGAGGCACCGAAAAGAAGCCGGCGTTTATTTACATGAGTGAGAATATAGTTTATAATAATGCCAACTTGCCTACCTCTCTCACTCAGATTTCTGACCAGAATTGTTGTTTAAGATGCAAAGGCGACTGCCTTAAGTCAAGAGCACGTTGTGCTTGTGTTCGAGAAACCGATGGAGAGTTTGCGTACACGCAAAAAGGTCTCCTGAAAGAAAATTTCTTGGAAACTTGTATCTCCATGAAATATGAAGATGACCACCCTATGGTCTATTGTCCAAAAGATTGCCCTTTAGAAAGGGTTAAGAATGAGCGTTTTCCTGAAAAATGCAAGGGCCATCTGGTCAGGAAGTTCATTAATGAATGCTGGCTAAAATGTGCCTGTAATGCAATGCAGTGTGGAAATCGCGTAGTACAACGTGGGATTACTTGCAAATTACAGGTAAACAGTTTTTTTTTTACTTGCATTTATTTAGGTGTTGTTTGATTTCGATATTTTTTTTAGTTATGAATAAAAAACTTGTTTGTTTGGTCTCACCTTTTAGCCTTAAAAACACTAGGTTTTTGGCTTACTAATTTTTATAGCAATTTTTGGCTTTTTAAATTTCTTTATTTTTTCCACTCCTTCACTGTTAAGATTTTTCAAATATGCAATCTTAGCATTTTTCTTTTGTATGACATCGCTCAATCCTAAGCTTAATATATCGATTTTCAGCTTAAATCCTAGTTACTTTCAATGCACCAAACAAACTTTGGGTTCCTTTTAAAAACTAGTTTTATAGCTTATAAGTTATAAATCGTGCACGAAACAACCCTTTAATATATCAGTTTTATCATATTAAGTTTGTATATTTCAGGTCTTCTTAACCCAGGAAGGTAAAGGCTGGGGACTTAGAACACTCGAGGACTTGCCTAAAGGAACCTTTGTTTGTGAATATGTCGGAGAAGTATTAACGAATAACGAATTACACAGACGAAATCTACAAAGCCACGGTAGTCGAAAACATAAGTATCCAGTGGCACTAGATGCAGATTGGGGGACAGAATGTCTTTTAAAGGACGATGAGGCACTTTGTCTTGATGCAACTTTTTGTGGAAATGTTGCAAGATTTATAAATCACAGGTAGCACCACATTCTAATCTCTACCAATCCCTTATAAGAGTTAAAATGTTTTCTCTAATTACTTTTCTCTGATCAACCCTTAACTCTTTGGTTATGATTTTGTGTTTATATGAAATTTTCATTGTCAACCTATTGTCATTGACTCTTCCAGTTCCATATGCAATTTCTTGAGATTGTTGTTTTTTCTACACATCTCTCATTTGTTTTTTGCAAGCTCTTTTTTCTTATAATACTTCACTAAAGTAATTCATTGATAAATGTTTTTTACCATTTATTTCAGATGCCAAGATGCTAATTTAATTGATATACCTGTTACGGTGGAGACTCCAGATCGACGTTATTATCATGTATGTATATATCTTCTCTATGTTTCTTATGTTTATTTATGGTGCACCAATTGTGAAATCTTGTATGATCTCTTTGACCGATATTGTCTGTCCCGGAAAATGGGGTTATGGACAAGAATTTTATGTCTCAAAGGTTTCGGCCAAAATTATATCATTCAATTTGGAATCTGGACTGGATCTGCGGTGACATTTGGAAAAGCGGGGCAGATCGCGATACTGGAAAGTGATCAATCCTGGTCATAATTTGTGTCGGAGAATTCATGTCGTGTAAAATTGGATATATGAACTTAGAAATATAGGTTAAAACCAAGTTAGATCCGGTCATACAGGTCAAATATAACAATTATAAGTTGTATAATAATGAGCATCAATGTATAAGACCATCTTAAATCTATGATAACTACATCCTATTATCAATGTATAAGATCATCCGGGGTTGTATAATAAATTCATAATATAAAACCTTTTTTCTTAAGAAATCATTTTCACTTGTTCTTATGTAGGTTGCCCTTTTCACAACAACAGACGTGCGTGCTAATACAGAGTTAACTTGGGTAAGAACCATCAATGAACAATCTTCAGTGCTAATTTTTGGTTTTCATCCTTTTCTTTCTTGGACTCGACCCTCCAACTTCAAAATGACTTTTTTTTTTCTGCGTGTTGATGTCCATCACAATAGTTCCTCAAAACTTTCAAAATTGCCAGTGTGGATTATTTATAAACTCTTGACACCACAGTTAGATGCAGCTGAGGTTATTTATTATACCTCATAGTAGCATCATTTACCTAACAATATGATATGGTGCCCAGAGTTGTTAAGATAATTCAACTTGACATTTGGCCGCCCATCCAGTGAATGAGATTTTGGTTCGCATGTCAATTTTCTTAACACAACATCTCAGTAAAAATTGATGTTTTGGGCATCATGGGTGAAAAAAGGGTTTTTAATTAAGAATTGATGTTGTATATTTTTATGACATTTATTTGTCATATATATATATATATATATATATATATCTTTGATCCTTGCAAATAGTAAGTTTATGTACTTAACTTCAGGATTATGGGATAGACTTTGACGACCGTAGCCATCCTATAGAAGCTTTTAAATGCAATTGTGGAAGTAAATTTTGCCGGGATGAAAGCAAAAAAGGTTAGTGCTCTCATCCGGGTTCGTAAAACGCCATCTTATGAAGGCTTGCTTTACTGATTAGATTTAGATTTTAGATATATGTCTATGCATTATAGATAAGATTGGAATCAAGAAGAGCGATCCAACGTATTTCCCTATTATTGCTTGGCTTGTAAGTTAAAAGAAATATTGGACTTCAAGCTCGAGCAAATTGGTGTGTTTAAATATTAAATATGTTCCTTTATACACTATAGATCACTAAATTTATCAGTTTAAAATTATGTGATCCGATACGACCATAAGCTTAATATTGATTTCGAGCCGCTCACATATTAGCGGAGACATTAGAGCTCAGCTCATAAGAGATTCAAGTTGAAGCTCAAGTAAGAGCTAGAAACTTGTCGAGTAGAGCAAACTCGAGCTATTGTTTTGTTGGTCATCCATATGCACTTATTATGTAGCTGACACCTGGGTACGTTTCTTCATAAAATTATAGGAATTTATGATGTCTTAGGATAATTTCTACAAGAGAATCTGTTCAAAGTGATTGATTTTCTATAACCATTCTCAAGAATTGCATGACACCTATGAAATATATTAATATATTTTTAAGATATTCTTTTGGTTAATCTTATGAAGTTCTGTATGACTGATACAATTATCATCATAACCTCAGTGAAATCCGTAAAAAAGAAAGTCCGCCGGGAAAATGGTAGCTCGAGAAAAAGTCGTTCAAGTAAGCTGGCAAATATGGAAAAAAAGTATACCAGTTCTATGGCTCGAGCAGCTGCTCTGCTCTCACCATCCGGAGAAGAAGAGTGATACCTTTTCAGATCCGGAGAAGAAGAGTGATACCTTTTCAGATGAAAGAAAATAAAGAATCCAAGTAAGGAGGATAGGCCTTAAAGTCTCAACCACTTTTGTACTTGCATTGAGGGGTCGTTGCTGCTTTTATGATCTAAATTATGTTCCAAGAGAAATTTTGTAGCATTTACTTTTTCAGATGCAGAAATGTATTTTTAATACTTAGTTTTACATTTAGAGTTTTGTTAAGAGGTAGAAATTTTGTAGGATTTTTGTTTTGAAATTTTAAGTGTACACTTCATGTTATAAAATTGTGCAATTCTTTTTTGTTTGTTAACGTGTTGATTTGTTTTTAGAATATCAAATCATGGTAGAATGCTTATAACTTCTTGGTTACGATCCGATTATTTCGTGCACTATTGTTGTCATACAATGGTAAATGGGACGTGAATTAATCGAACCAAAAAAACGCAATTCAATCCATAAAAAACGCGACCGAACGTTTAAAGGCGTTTAGTGCCAACGGTGGACAAAAATGACCATATTGCCTGAAGCGGATGTGTGGTCGCTTAAGGTGGTAGCCGGCCAAACATGGTTAGGCAGCTCCAAGCGACCGTCGAGTCTCCTACGATGGGTGCTAAATTGGTTTTGGTAAGTCTACCTCGAGTAACATGTATGTTACTTGATGTGTGTTCGAAGATATAAGCTAACCAGCTGATTGTACGTGAAGCCTTTAATCCTAAGTAAAAACCTACCGTGCAAATATTATATCTACTTAATACTATCGCAATCATTAAACCGCGAACACTTGGTTTTTTTATTCTCTGATTGTTGTCAAGACGTACGAAAACCATGTTTGACAGACGTATGGGAGCACGGTCTGACATCGTACGAAAAAACTGCCCCAAAAATCGTACCTTTGTTTGAAAAAGCAACCGAAAAGTCAGAAAACGTTGCGCCAATGAGAAGCCAACAACCTGACATTTAGCCAAATCAAGACTACTATGTATTGAGCGGATGTACTCTTGCTAAAGTGATAAAAGTTACATAGAGAACAATAGCAACATCGCAAGATTTTGCTGTGTAAATTTTATCTATCAATAAAACTCAAGTGTTCAACCTATTGTATTGTGAAGTTCTTGCGGTTTTTAGTTATAAATCATTATTCATTCATATTATAATTACTCTTTAGGTTCGGGTAATTTTTACTCTACCATTTTGGTTCTGTTGATGGGAACGAAATCAACCAGCTATCATAGTCCACCAATTACCGCTACGTTCCACCGTCGTGAAGCATGAATCTAAGAGCACGAGCAGGAGGACCGCGAACTTGGATTAAGGAAAACAATGAAGAATAAGACGAGCTCTACAACGCTGACGAGCTCAAAGACAGATCGAGCTTGAAGACAAATCGAGTTTGAAGGCAGATTCAGATGAGAGGCAGATCGAGCTCGAAGACATCAGGGGAAGAGTCGACCGACCAGATTAGGGACGCGATAAACATATGATCAAGATTGAGTGTGAACTCAAAGAAGATAAGTTGAACACGTGATTAGTGAGCTCGAGCTCTGCAAACCAGAGCAGACCTGATCGCGTTTAAGGATTGGCACAACTCGGCTTAAAGTGTAGATCATACTAAGCGTTTTCTTACTTATTATGTAACGCACGTTTTGACTCTTAAGTAAAACCATTTTAATTACTTGTTCCACAATTATAGGGATAATAACGTTAGTGGGTTAGTGGCGCTTTAAGCATGAACATATGTAACTGCCCACTAACTCGTACATTAAAATAGGGAGAACCTATCTATGAATAAATGAATCTTTTTTGGCTTATCTATTTCTTGGCTAAAATATTAAAGACTTTATTGTGGTAGAAATTGTTATTCCCATAACGAATTTGGCGCCGTCTGTGGGAATTCTTAACCAATCACCATGGTAGTCACAAGGTCAGGAATCGAGAGAGACAATCAAGAAACTAGCGAAACAACAACACACCAGAGAAGAGCTATAAGTCAGCCATGAGGACGAGGCGTCCTGCATTCCGGTCCTGTAGCTCCTCAAGAGGGTAACCCCGTGATACCCCAAGCGGCGGTGGCGACAAAGGAACCACCGATTCAGACCACGGTCGTTTCCCGGGAAGAGGTGCACCTCCATCAGCCAGCGGATGCAGCGAGGGCTCGCAAAACTATGGAAGCCATCCCAGCAGGTGGCTCAGTGGTCCTCCAACTAGAGCAGATAATCCAAAATATCTATGAAGAACAATTGAAAATAGTGTTTGAACTAGACGCAAGGGAACATGCCATGCACGCCACAATGGTAAGAATGAACGATACTATTCATGCTCTGACCGCTAAGATCAAGGGAACGAGCAAGGCACATCAACTGTCTGGTCAGGAGGCGAGCAAAGTTAACAGAGCAGATCGCTCGTCCAAACGAGATGACAAGCAGGAAGGTGAAGGCGAGAGTGGGGATAAGAATCGTATCAGAGGACCGCGGGACGAGGTAAAGCAGACGTCGACCAAGCGCGCTCGGGAAAATGAAGATCTCCGGTACAATCAGATCCGCCCGAAGTTGTTGGCCTACATACTAAATGAATCACCATTCTCTGAGAAAATTCTGGAAGCTCAGCTCCTGAAGAAGTTCGATCCATTCAGGATGGATGTGTAGGATGGAACGAGAGATCTAGAGAGGTATTTAGAGCTGTTCAGAAACATGATGATGGCCTTCAATCCTGACGATGCGATGTTGTACCGAGCACTGTCCATGACCCTCGAAGGTAACGTCATGGATTGGTTCAACAGCTTACCAAAAGGATCCATCTATGACTTTACAGGACTGTGGAAAGCGTTCAGGGAAAGTTTTGTAGGCAACAAAGAGCTTAAGCGCGAGCGGGATTCAATCATGGACCTTTGTTCATGCTATGAATGCTTTGCCAGATTTTCCCGAAAACATGTTGGTGGCCTCCCTGAAACGGGGGCTCGACCAAAAAAGGGAGTTGTATGCAGATCTCATCAAGTTCTTAACTGAGAACATGAGGGACCTTCTCGCCCGGGCATACACCTTTATTAGTGCCGATGATGCCAGAAGCGGAGGGTCACCCGAACGGCGCGAATCAGATTTCAAAGAGGGTAGAATCGAACGGAAAAGTATTGAGGAGCAACCAATGAGGGATTATAACCGGAGACCCCAACTGCTCGATCAACCAAATATGCGCTTCACCCCATTGACTGAGGCCAATCAGTACTACTGCACGTATCATCATGATCATGGACATTCCTCAAATGAGTGCTGGCAGTTATGAGAAGAGATTCAACGCTTGATAGACAATGACGAGCTGATCTAGTATATCAAAAGATCTCATTCGGATCGCCGTGAGGAAGTTCGTTATCCAAAAAATGAGAAGCCGACCTATGGAGAAAATCTACAAGCTAACAAACAACAGTGGCTTCTCACCATATTAGGGGAGTTCGGCCACAAGTCAAGGCACAGCTAAAAAAAACGAGCTAAAAACGAGCTTGACGTGTACGAAATAGATGCAAATTCTTATCGAAACTACATGGACCCGGTAGCCGACCTCACATTCAACAACGATGACCTTAGAGGTGTCAGTCTACCACATGAAGACGCTTTGACTATTCACTTAGATATTGGAGGAGTAATGGTAACTCGAGTGCTGGTTGATGGAGGAAGCTCGACAAATATTATTTTCCAAAGCAACTTTGATCGTATGCAGAACTTGCCCCCTGACCGACTTACGAAGGAAAAACCTCCCATTGTGTTGGGGAGGTGGAGCTGTTAGTAAACGTTGGTCACGGAGATACGAAGAAGGAACTAAAAACACTATTTTGAATTTCTGACCCGCAGAACCCTTACCATGCCATTATTGGAAGACCATGGCTTCATAGGATGGAAGCGACGCCGTGTACATTTCAAAAATGCATCAAATATCCAGTAGGCAGCTTAGTAGGAACAATACGGGGTAGCCAGAGAACTACGCAAACGTGCTATGCAATCGCATCGAACCCATCCAAACCTCTCTAATAGAAATTAAATGGCGAGGGGACGGTACGCTAGCAACATTCGATCTCACCTCGCCAGACCCAGTGGACTATCCACGAGAAAATGAGTATTCAACTACTGTAGATACTACAACTGTGAATACGATCATAGCTGACGGTAGAGTGCTTCGGTTGGAAAAGGAGCTACCCCAGGTTTCAAAGGTACGTTTTATAGCTTTGTTAGCAAAACATTTAAATGTCTTTGCTTGGGAGGCAGCTGATGTCTCGGGAGTAAGCCCTTCGATCATAATCCATGAATTAGCTATCAACCCTTGTGCCAAACCGGTGCGAAGGTCTTTTTCAGCAGAAAAGCAGGCCGCTATATTGGCTGAAGTAACCAAGCTAAGCCGGTTGGGGCATATCCGAAAGGTGAGGTACCCGGTCTGGATAACCAACTCGGTTCTGGTAAAAAAGAAGAGCGAACAATGGAGAATGTGCGTGGACTTCACTGACTTAAACCAAGCATTCCCTAAGGATGCTTCCCCGTTACCAAAAATAGATTAATTGGTCGATTCGGCCTCAAGCTGCGAATTTTTATCCTTTATGGATGCGTACTTGGGGTAAAATCAGATCCGCATGCACCCGTCCGATCAGGAACACACAAACTTTCAAACTGAGCGAGGTTTTTTATTGTTATACATTTATGCCTTTTGGGTTAAAGAATGCAGGATCGACATATCAACGATTGATAAATCACATCTTCCAGGATAATTTGGGATAACATTTAGAGGCGTATATTGACGATATGATCGTTAACCCATGAAGAAGTGCAACACCTAAACACATTACAACTTATTTTCGATTTGTTACGCAAATTTAATCTCAAACTTAACCCGTATAAGTGCTCGTTTGGTGTTTCTAAAGGCACGTTTTTTGGCTATGTGGTAAGTTAACAAGGTATTGAGGCAGATCCCGTCCAACTAAATGCGATTTTACAAATGGAACCACTAAATAATGTTAGAGAAGTGCAATATCTTATAGGAAGGTTAGCAGCCCTTTTGAGGTTTATCTTCCGCGCATCAGACAAGAGTCACCACTTTTTTGAAGTGTTGCGGGGTGCTAAGAAGTTCACCTTGACAGAAGAATTTGACAAATCTTTCATCGAGCTCAAGCAATATCTCACCTCTCCTGAGATTTTGTCTGCTCCCGCCACCGAGGCGCCCCTATTTATCTACCTGGCGATGCCATCATTTGCTGTTAGCTCAGCTCTCGTGCGCGATCAGAATGGGATACAACGCCCGATATATTACACGAGAAAAACACTAACAGATGCGGAGACAAGATATTTAAACCTTAAAAAACTCACTTTGAGTTTGTTGTTGCAGCTCGACGAATGAGGCCATATTTCCAAGGGCATATAATTACGGTGCGAACAACATTCTCTTTATGAACAGTGTTGCAGAAGCCAGATGTTTCTGGTAGACTCACTAAGTGGAGCATCGAGCTCGGTGAGTATGACATCCGTTTCGAGCCGCGCTTAGCTATAAAGGGGCAAGCAGTTTATGATTTTTTTAGCAGAGTTCACCTCCTCCACAGAAGAACAGAATGACAAAAACGACGGACAAGCGATCGAATCTGACCAGTGGATCATTGAGGTCGACGGTGCATCTTCTACGACAGGTGGGGGTGCAGGCATTATACTTCAGACTCCAAGCGTAGAGGAGATCAAACAGGTTGTACACTTTAATTTCCAGGTAACAAATAACGCCGCAGAGTATGAAGCCGCCCTTTGTGGCATGAAGCTTGCTTTGATATGTGGAGCTCGAAGCATCATGATCAGATCTGACTCTCAGTTGGTGGTTAATCAGGCACAAAGAATATCTTGTGATACTTAAGGAGTACGAGTCTAAATTCACCAGTGTGTTCTATGAGTAAATCCCACGAAGGGATAATTCGACAATCGATACTTTAGCTAAGACCGCAACATCGGGAGAACATCCCACGATCTTACTCTAGCAACTCCCCACGACAGAGCTCATACCAGCAACCACAACTATCAATTCAATCACTAATGACGACGAGTGGAGGACTCCATACTTTCAGTACTTGAACCATGGGACCTTGCCTACAAGTAAGAGTGAATCTCGTGCGTTGCGGATCAGAGCACCTCAATATTTTGTCCTCGAAAATACCCTGTATAGGAAAAGTTCAACCCAAACTCTACTCCGCTACCTTGAACGCGTGGAAGCCAGTTCAGTACTGGCTGATCTACATTCAGGAGAAGCAGGGGCTCATTGTGGACATCGAACACTGATTTACCATTTTCTCCTTGCTAGGTACTACTGGCCTGAGCTAGGAAGTGATGCAGAGAATCTTGTATTACAATGTCACAAGTGTCAGCCTATGCAGAACATCCCCGTCCCTTGTCCATTTGATAAATGGGGAATAGATCTGGTGGGTCCTTTGCCAATGACCACAGGCAAATGACAGTGTCTTATTGTCGCAGTAGATTACTTTTAAAAAATGGGTTGAAGCTAAATCCCTGTTCTGAATGCACACCCAGGAGGTATATTATTTCATCCATAATCAAATTCTAACCCGATATGGAATTCCACGGATTCTAATGATAGATAACGGCCCGCAATTCAAAAATTCAATTTTTACCAACTTCTGCAAACGATATGGGATTCTCCAGCACTTCTCCACCCCCTACTATCTGCAAGCAAACGGTCCGGTGGAAGTAACTAGCAGGACACTACTCGAAGGACTTAATAAAAAGTTGGAGGGGGCTAAAGGTAAGTGGCCGGATAAATTGGCAGATGTGCTATGGGCGTACCGAAAAACTCCCCGTTCCACAACAAGAGATACACCATTTGCTCTGGTATACGGTGCAGAGGCAGTTATTCGAACAGAGCTCATGGTACCAAGCCATATAATTGAGCACTACGAAGAGGAGGAAAACCTTGTAGCCAGATCAACTTCCCTAGATCTATTAGATGACCGACAAGATCATGCAAGAGTCCGAGCATAACACTATAGAAGTCTAACGAGGGGACACTTTAACGCTCGTTTGAAGCCGCACTCTTTCAAGATGAGAGATTTAGTATTGAAAAAGGTGTTTCAGGTCTCCGGTAGTAGAACAAGTGGCAAACTAGGACCAAATAGGGAGGGCCGATATACAATTATTTCAGCAGGGCACCATGGTGCATACAGACTGACAGATCAAGATGGTCGAGCACTCAATCATCCTTGGAATGTCAATCACCTAAAGTTGTATCGCCATAATATTTAAGTTGTATTGATGCGCTCTTTTTCCTCCCTGATGGCGCGGGGAGGTTTTTTAATGAGACATCTAAGAACAGATCTTTGAATTTTTCAATATAAGTTATGCTTTCACCATGGTGTGTTTGTTGCAAGTTTCATCCTTACAACCAGCGAATGGGTTAATGACCATGCCGTTTTTGGCTACGCAACGGACCATACTGAGTCCAGACTAAGTGTCTATAAACACGAACGAGCTAATTGGCCACGCCTATGGGCTACATAACGGCCATACTGTGCCTATACTTTGTACTGGGTATATTGGTAAACTGGTCAAAGGCCAAGTATGAACAGACTACATAATAGAGTCTATGAGACCTCGCCTCGAATACGCTATTATGGCACAAGTTGTCTAAGCTACGTAATGAGCCCTACTGAGCGCGGGGTTGTAAGAATCTCTATAAATCTCGACAAACACATAATCCACATTTGTTCCACAAACGTTTATAGTGCTAACTAATTCACAAAGGTAAACCATACATAAATTCAACCCATTCTTTAAATAAAAAAAAGTATTACAGGTAGTACGAGATCTTCGAATTTTAAACATAACAACAGGAAAATTTGTACAACAAAAAAACCAAAGTAAGTTTTCGTTACTTATCACTACTAGATGGAAGTAGCTCGGTAGGATCAACAGAAGTATTAGCTTCTGCTGTAGCTTGAGGTGCTAAGCTCGAGCTCGGTGCAAGGACTTCGGCTAGAGAGGCCAAGGATCCCAGGTTCATACCAGGATTCAACACTATTAACTCTGCTATAGCCTTCCTGTTCTCTTTGGCTATCATCGCTGTAACAACAGTAAATACCTACGTTTCCCTCTCTACAACAGCTGCTTCCACTTTTGTTTGCCACTGCTGCCGCTCTCGTTCGAGCTGTGCACGTTCCTCCTCTAGCTGGTTGGTCAACTTGCTCACCTCAGCAGTTAAAGTTTCAATTCGCTCCGTTTGTTCCTCCACCCTCTTGGCCTAACTGATAGTCATGTCCAACAAGTTTAAGCTTTGCCCGTGGAGCTCATCATTTCTCTTTAGCAGATTTTCGTTTTGGTTTAACACCAACTTGTGACTCTTGGATACAGTTGCTAGCCTCTGGTCGCTGCATTTCACAGTCTATTGCAAGGTTGCGACTATTTTCTCTAGTTTGGCTTTCACATCAATAGCCTCATGCTTGGTGTTCTTGGCCGATGTGTAAGCATGTCTTAAGCGAATGACCTTTGCAATGCTGTGTTTAGCTGGTCCAAAAACCATGGCTTCTGCTTTCCATTTCTCCATGGTCGCTACTTCAGCAGGGGACATATTTCGATAGCCCAGCACGAAGGAGTTATGATGCAGCTGCATATAAGCAAGAAAGTTAAACTTAATATCCTTAATCTTTAACTAAAAAATTTCAGATTCCATGGTTCTTACCTCGATCGACTGCTCTACTTGTCTTTGCAAGATCTCAGGAATCGACATCTTGTCGTAATACGACAAGTCAGGGATCATGCGAAGCTGCTCAAACATGTAGGAAGAGGGAAGATGAATGTTGATCTTTGGTGGTCGCTCTTTTATAGGCGTCCTTTGCTGGCTAGACTCAACTCCTTTCTCGCCACCCTTGTTGTTCTCATTAGCTTCCACTGAGGGTGAAAGATTTTCCATGGTGGAGCTGAGCACCAGCTGCTTTATCTTGTCGGTAAAAGCTGAGGGCACAATTTGCTTTTTCTGGGGACCGTTCTCATCTTCTGCTTCATCCCCCACCAGGTCAATCAGCTCGTCAACAGCCCGTGGATTTTGTTCCACATCAGCTTGTGTTGCAGTTTGGTTGGGGGGGGGGGGGGGGCATGCTCTTTCCTCAAAAGTAGCTTCAGCATCGTCATCCTCTTCATCTCTCAGCTGTAATCTCCTCGTGTTTAAGGGAACAACATCTTCAATCACCTTTCACTTTTTGATCATCCGTTTATCTAGTGAGCCAGAGTGGGTCTCTTCGTAATCCTCTTCTCTTTCTGTTCTGAACTTGCTGGGCTGAGCAGCTTCAGGCACCGCAAGTGCTTCTTTTTTCAGATTTCTCGACAATCTTCCTCTTGTTTTTTGCGGCATCGTTTGCTTGCTCGCAAGAAGGAGCATGAGCAGAGGATGAATCCCCAGCTTCACCAACCTTTCGAATCACTTGAGGTACTGCCAGCCAGACGCCGACATTATTCTTCTCCCGGAGCTTCTGCTCTAAAAGCGATCTGATGCGATCCATAGTAGCTTTTGAACCGTCTGCCATGCTCACTTCTCCGTTTTGTTCGATTCCGAGCTCTGGAATCGACCACAACCCTGATTTCAAGTAGTTGTACCGTGTTAAAAGTTGCATAGGATATTGTTGCCAAGCTTCACAAGCTAAACTACTGACTCTGGTCAAAGGGTTTACATAGTTCACCGGTCTCCCTTCCTTCCACCAGCTCTGATTTGACAGTTCACCTAAAAAAAAGAGATATAGTAATTTATTAATTTACAAGAGGTCGGGCAAATTGTTATCTCCCGCAAACTAACAGTATTTACAATTTTTCTTCCATTTCCTTTCTAGTTGAAGGTTTAAGGTGGTGGTGCTATGTTCCCAATTTCCCAACACAAAGATAAACGAGTTATTCCGATACTTATCAGAGGAAGAGGAAGGGATTTCAGCAATTTTCTTAACCCTTTTAAAGTGGGTATAAAAGAAAGGGTTTTAGACATTTTGGTACGTCAGTACTGGATAGCAAGTCCGCCATGAATATTTCAGTGTTAAGAAAGTGTGATCTAAGCACCACATTAAGCAATAGCCTCCAAACATTAACGAACATTTGAGTAGGAAGATGTCGAGCACACTAAAAGAGGGAGTTCTCTATTTCTTGTGTATGATAAAGATGTTCGCATATACTGGGAGCCCTAATAGTCACATCCTCAGGGATGCTACATTTGTCCTTGAGAATGGCAACTTCATCGTCGTCTAAGTTAGTGTACTTAGGGGCTATTTGAGAGAAATAACTTTCTAAATTACTGATTTCTTCGTATAGGGGCTCCGTAATTTTATCGGCTTTAGTCTTCGTTGCCCTTTTTGGTGCCATGGTTTAACTACAAACTGCAATGAGGTAAGGATACGAATCAGAATGATTATAGCTGGCGAGGGAAATCGATTCGATTTTGGGGAAAATCCTACTGATAGAAGTTACAAACCTAAAATCTAGGGTTCTCCCAAGCGTTCAATGAGAAGTGTTTATCTGATGAGAAATAAGTTACCTGAATAATGTTGAAGAAGATGATAGCAGGCGCCTTGGTTAAACATGGTGAGGGTTTTTTCCAGCGAAGTTGAAGCGAAGTAATTTTTGAACTTGGTAATTTTCTCTAACAAAGGAATACAGTAAGAGTTTATATGATTATACGTTTTTTCAAATAAACATATGACATCATTAATTGTTTGAAAGTTGTGCCAAAAAACTGAATCTCCAGATGGTGTCTCCAAGAAACGACGATGTCAGAACCGTCGCAATTATATCAAAGACACGTGTCAATAGAAGCAGTAGCGAGGCGATTCGAATCATCACGCGGATATGTGAGGAAATTAATTAATATTGTATTTTATTTTACAAGTTTACTAATGTTGTTCATAAACCTATAAACTAGGGAGGATTCCCCCAAGTAAGTACGAGTACGATCAGGAGGACCACGAACTTGGATTAGGGCAAGCAATGAAGCAAATGACGAGCTCTACAAAGTTGACGAGCTCAAAGACAGATCGAGCTTGAAGACAAATCGAGTTCGAAGGCAGAGTGAGATGAGAGGCAGATCGACCTCGAAGACATCAGGGGAAGAGTTGACCGAACAAATTAGGGACACGATGAACATATTATCAAGATTAAGTGCTGACTCAAAGAAGATAAGTTGAACACGTGATCAGTGAGCTCAAGCTCTGCAAACCAGAGCAGACCTGATCACGTTTAAGGAGTGTCCCAACTCGGCTTAAAGTGTAGATCAGACTAAGCGTTTTCTTACTTTTTATGTAACACATGTTTTGAATCTTAAGTCAAACCGTTTTAAATACTCGTTTTATAGAGATAATGACGTTAGTGGGTTAGTGGCGCTTTAAGCGCGAACATATGTAACTGCCCACTAACTCGTACATTATAAATAGGGAGAACCTATCTATGAATAAATGGATCTTTTTTGGCTTATCCCTTTCTTGGCTAAAATATTAAAGGCTTTATTGTGGTAGAACTTGTTATTCCCATAACAGGTCTGACATCGTATGAAAAGACTGCCCCAAAGATCGTACCTCTGTCAAAAGCAACCGAAAAGTTAGGAACGTTGCGCCAATGAGAAGCCAACAACTTGGGATTTATCCAAAAATACTATGATATATTGAACGGATGTAATCTTGCTAAGGTGATACAAGTTAGATAGAGAACAATAGTAACATCGCAAGATTTTGCTGTGCAAATTTTATCTATCAATAAAACCCAAGTGTTTCCACCTATTGTATTGTGAAGTTCTTGCGGTTTTTAGTCATATATCATTATTCATTCATATCATAATTACTCTTTAGGTTTAGGTAATTTTTACTCCACCATTTTGGTTTTGTTGACGAGAACGAAATCAACCAACTATCATAGTCCCCCAACTACTGCTACTTTCCACCGTCGTGAAGTATGAATCTACGATCGGAAGATTATCCACCATCGGGCCCAGAGTGTCGACACTGCAGCTTATCTCACCTCAAGAGGCAAACGTCGGCTACGAACCCATCCATCTCATCAAAGTAGAAAATCCTCCACTACATGAATATCCCATTGCTCCATCTCCTGCTCCCGCCAATGCCGTCAATTTTATTCCTTCCAACAAAAATGATGGATATGATGACCCCGCTATCCTCACCAAAGAGAGAATTGATGGTTTAGCTCAAGTGAGTGAGCTAGTACAATCGGTCAGAAGCATCATCGCGGCGTAAGAGGCTATCGGGCGACCGTGCCCTCCATTCGTCCGCTCGAAGGAAAATCATCAAGATCTTACTCAAAATGAGTTGTCCGAGTATGGGCAACACAATCATCCCTCGATGTTGCATCACCTAGTGCTAGGACCCAATCCCTTATACTAGTCAGAAGCCGATCAATGAAGAAAATATACGGGAAGAATAGACCTCTAAAAGATGCGGAGAAGCCTTGTCCTACTAGTGAAGGTTTTAGCGCGGCGGCCGCGTAACGGCGGTACAAAACTGATTACAGTTTCGTTGGATCTCGTATTCGTCAGATAGACCAGGGAAAGATGTTCTGAAGACCGACACCCCTATATAGAGAAGAAATATCAGTTACCCCCAACGCTCTAGCCGTCATCCATCATTTGTGAGCATATAAGGGTGCGCAAATTGCCCCTTTCCCGAGGATTCTCATCAAGCAAACACCTGCGGGGTTATATATCATGAAGTTACAGTACTTCACCGGCAGAAGCGACCCTGATAAGGATGGAAAATATTGGGCCAAATTGTCTAGTCAATGGTAAATAAATAACATAACTATGTGTAATCAATCTTAGTTTGTGATAATAATTGGAGGAAGATATAACCTCAAATAAAAATAGAAAAAAAATAAGGGACCAAAATATAAGAATAAATATCAAATTAGGAGGACTACAAGGATAGAAGAAAGGGCCCCACCTCTCCTACTATGTAAGGGAAACCCTTTTTTTGGAAAATATGAGACATTTAATATAATAGTTTCTCTTTCTACTTTCTCTCTCTACTTTTTACTTTTCACTCTCGTTGATCATTACTGTACCAGACCCAAGTTTGAACCATTTTAGTTTTATTATTGGCACCGTCTGTGGGAAAATGAGGTGCTACCCGGAGGTAATTGTTTTCCCCAAAATCACGATACAACAAGAGTGAATCCAGAAGTGGTTAAAGGTCAAGAGGTCGGGAAAAGTCCGTCTAGGACTAATTCATGTTCTGAAGACAGACGATCTGAGGAAAGACACCCCAACCACGATCATTACGGTCGGGGTTGAAGTAAACGATCGACTCTAATCATGACAAAGAAGAAATTTTTGGATGACATAGACAAGCTCAATGCCGAGAAGGAAAAGGCTTTGGCTGAAATAATGATTATAGAAGGAATATGCAGAGAATGGTCACTTGATGTTGATAGAGAGGATTCCTCAGATGAGGAAAGAAACAAGAATTATATCCGCATGGATAAACGTCAGACGCAGAAACAAATAATGGAAGGCGAAAGAAAAGTCAATCGTCGCTCAAGACAAAATTACAGCGGGTCCACTGATTTCACGTCAGATGAATCCTCGGAACAAGAAACCCAACGAAGAAAAAAGGATATAAAACTTACTAGAAATATTGAAGGCCGAGCAACAGATCACGCCTATTTGCTTTATCGAAACGTAAAGAGAATAGTTCCTGATAAAGAACGCCGAACTCCCATGAGAAAAAAGAACTAGTAACAGTTAGTAAAAAAGAGCGAGTTGTTTTACCACAGGTGCAGTTACCTTCTGGAAGTCAAACTCATGGGTATAGGATCGACAGTCAGTTTGCCAATCCGAATGAGGAAGGTCTACCGGGTATCCCCATTAAATGTCTTGAAAGTGGTTCTTATGGCTTCAGACATAATTGGAGGTCCTCCCCTCTATCAGATGAATTTTTTTTTTCAGGAGATCTGCCAAAAATATTGGACATATCAAAGTTACACAAGTATATTGGGAAGAAAGACCTCGACAGTCACTTAGAAGCATTCAAGATTTTATGCTGAGTTTCGATAATGACGATAAGTTATCAAGATTTTTAGATGACTTTCGACGATCGGTCCTCGAAGTGGTATAATCAATTACCGCAAGGTTGCATAAATGTTTTTAGTATGTTTTGGGTCATGTTTCAACAACAATTTGTTGGAAGTAAGAATTTTCGGGCAAACAGAGGCACAATTGTGAACTGCCGACAGAATGTGGGAGAATGTCTAAGAGATTATACTAGATGATTCGTAGATGCCAAGACCGACTTTGATCAATTTGAAGAAAGCGTGTCTTTAACAGGCTCCAGGTTGGGGCTACTCCTCCGACCCATGAAACAAGCGGTAACTAAGAAACAAACGTTCACTTTTAATGCACTACTCGCCCAGGTAGAGAAGCAGATCTTGATTGAGGAGATCGAGTCATCTGAGTTGGCCGCACAAGTACAGAAAAGTGCACAGGTCACAGTTGTAACATACCAGCAGAACCTGTTAAAATATAACTGAGTCAAGCAGCCACAACAATAAGTAGTCTATCACCCGTGGCACAATCTTATCCGGATAAGTTACCAGCGCCTCAGCCACGACGAGCCAAGCAAAATAATCAAGTAATCACCCGACGTATCTCAAATAAATGGATCTGTCCCGCTCATTTCTCCGATCTAACGGAGTGTGTATCAACTATATTTGAAAAAACCAAAAAGAACGTACATTACCGTAAGCCGTTCCCGATCCAGATTCCTCGGGAAAATCGCAATAATCGGTATTGTAGATATCACGAGGATATGAGACATGACACTAAGGATTGTATCGCGTTGAAAAAGGAGATACAAATGTTGATTGGAAATGGGAGGTTGACTAATTATATGAAGAAACAGGTGCAGCAAAATGCGGCTTCTAAAGAAATTGTAGCAATACCAAAACCATAAACAACAATGAATCTTATAGAGGTTACCGACCTATTTGATGTATCTATGGAGTATTTAGATCCCGACGTGGATATAAATATCATTGGGGTAATTGATGAAGAAGTTATGGAAGACAGAAAAAATATTAGTAGTTTATGTCGATTTTTTAAATCTTTAACGATCTTTGGGGGTGATTCATTGGCAGGAATTACCAATTTTTCCCGGAAACCACACATTGTGAATTTAGCAACTCAGTTGGAATCCCGAACATCGCTTTATTTACACGAAACACTTCCATTTTATTGTGTTTTGACGATGATGATATGAGGGGACATTGCGGGACCACATGAAGATGCGGTCGTTATTAGAGTTGTGGTCGCTAGAGAAGAAGTACGAAGAATTCTTATTGACAGCGGGAGCTCTGCCAGCATAATCTTTTTGACCACTTTCGATCAGTTCAAAAAGTTGTCGGTCATTTCAAGAGCAAACAAGACCATCATAGGATTCATAGGATCAATTGTTGTGGTGGTCGGTGAATTCGAAAGCTTGGTTCAATTAGGATGGAGTCCTTTCAAGAAGGAAGTCACGGTTCTGTTTGTGGTCGTCGATGCACCAACTTCATATAACGCAATTTTTGGCAGGTTTTGGCAGGTCTTGGCTGTCAAGGATTCATATAACGTGAGAGCTATGAATTCACAAAAGGGAGGGTTTCAAAGATTGGTTCAAATTTGTCGTTTAATTTTTAGGAAAAGTTAATTTTATTTTTGAAGGAAAGGTTACACCTATTTTCTTGGTGTTTGGAAGATGTGACAAGTGTTCCAGACAGTTTGATTATTCTTAGTTTGGCAGTATATCGAAATGTCCGACCAATTTCACAGAAGCGCAGAGCTTTTTCGCCAAAAAAGGCAAAGATAATACTTTCAGCGTTTGAACAAATAATAAGCGTCAGACATATAAGAGAGTGTTAATACCCGCGGTGGACATGTAATCCGCTTTCGGTAAAAATAAGAAATGAATAATGGAGAATATGCGTTGACTTCACTGACCTGAATAGGGCGTGTCCTAAGGATCATTTTCTGATGCCAAGAATCGACTAATTGGTAGATTCAACGTCATAAAATAAATTGTTATCTTTTATGGATGCATAGGCCGGATATAATTAGATCAAATTGAACTCTAGTGATCAAGAAAGCACAAATTGTATAACCGGATGAGGTTTATATTTCTATAAGGTTATGTCTTTTGGCCTGAAAAATGCAGGCGCGACGTACCAGAGGCTAGTAAACAAGGCTTTCAAAAGTCAAATCGGAAACATTGAAGTCTACATTGACGGCATGCTCGTAAAAAGCGCTACGAATGAGGACCATTTAGCCGATCTAAAATAAACCTTTGAAAATTTAAGAAGAATAAACCTCAAGATTAATCCCGAAAAGTGTTCGTTTGGTGTTCGGTCAGGAAACGTTTTGGGGTTCTTAGTCACCGAAAAAGGAATTGAAGCCGATCCAGCACAATTGAGAGCCCTAAGTTGCATGGCCCCCCCAAGGAACATTAAAGAAGTACAAATATTGATGGGATGGTTGTCAGCCTTAAACCGATTCATATGTAGATCTTTGATAAATGTGCGTCATTTTTCCAAGTCCTAAAGAACACCAAGATATTTTCATGGACGCCTGTGTGCACTGAGGCTTTCGTAGGGATTAAAAATTATTTGTCGCCCCCGATCTTGTTAACTAAACCTTTGACAGGCGAAATTTTGTTTATATATGTTGCAGTGTCAGATTACACGGTGAGTTCTGCATTGATCAACGAAGCGGGAACAACTCTAAAAGCGGTTGATTAGGTTTGCAAAATTTTGTTGGACACCAAAACAAGACACTTAAAACTCGATAAGCTTGCTTGGTGACCGCAGCGCAAAAAATGCGTCCTTATTTCCAAGGCCATAGGATAGTGGTTCAGACCTCTTTCCTTTTAAAAAAACGTTATGCATCATCTGGATATTTCAGTATGAATGTCTAAATGGTCGGCAGAGTTGGGAGAGTTTGACATAGAGTTCGATCCACGAACCGTTGTAAAGGGCCATGTTTTAGCAGATATTTTGATAGAGTTCCACTCTAGTCGGCCTGAGGAAATAGACATCCGTGAAAGAAGTAGGCTCGAGGAATGGGTCGTCCAAACTAATGGAGGATCAAGTATCAGTGGATGTGAGGTAGGCATTCAAATCACTACACCTTTGGGAATAACGATGCATCAGGAAATTTGTTTCGGTTTTTCAGCTTCGAACAACGAAGACAAATACGAGGCGGTGTTGGCAGGGCTATGGTTGGCTCAGGTTTGTGGAGCCAAATGCGTTCGCTTGATGAGTGATTCTCAATTACCGGTAAATCATGCATCAGGACAGTCTGAAGCTAGAAAAGAGCATCTGGTTCACTATTTAGCGGCTTTGCAGGTCATGGCGGCTTCTTTTAAGAAAGTTACTTATGAGCATGTCCTTAGAGCAGAAAATGTAATCGATGATTCCTTTGTATCTACCTCATATACTGATAATTACCCCTGGATCCTAACTCAGGAAAGCCCGTCGATTGTTAAAAGAGCAGAGTTGGGAAACTGACCTGAAATTGCTTGCCAAGTGTCGTCAACAATTCTATCAAATTGGCGGAAAGACATCACAATTTTCTTAGCCAAGCATTCATTTCCCGAGGATAAAATATTGGTAAGAAAAATACAAAACAAGGCTCGGGGGTATGTGTTTTTGGGCGACGTACTTTAAAAAAAATCTTTTAGTAGACCTTTGTTAAGATGTTTAAGAACCAATGAATCACATATGATTTATTTGAAATGCATGACGGAGAAGGAGCTACGCACTACAGTTTCAAAGCATTGATAAAAAGAGTTTTGCTTGCGGGTTTTTATTGGCCAACAATAACATCTGACAAAATAAACATGGTGAAAACATGCGATACTTGTCAAAGATTTGCGAACATAATTCATACACCGGAAAATTCGTTAGAATCAATCTCAGAAGGTCTCCCATTTGACAGATGGGGAATTGATCTGGTCGAGCCGCTCTCGACGGTATCCGGGGGAAGACAAATGATAGTGTTCGCGGTAGATTACTTTTTCAAGTGGGTTGAAGCCGAACCATTATCTGGAACAAACACTAAAGATATAATCAAATTTATTTGGTCGAACATTTGTTGTCGATACGAATCCCGCAGCGGTTGACTATGGATAATGGCCCTCAATTTGACAGAAATGAAATCTTTTGTTTATCTCATGGAATCAAACGATGTTTCTTAGCACATTTCTACCCGGAAGCTAACGGGAAAGTAGAGGTTACAAACCGAAGGATCATAGATGACCTCAAAAATACCTTAGAAGGGAAGGTCAGGAAATGGCCAGACTATCTCCAAGAAGTTCTATGGGCCTACCGGACAACTCCTCGGACGACTACCCATAAATCATCCTATGCCCTTGTTTATGATATGGATATGGTGAATCCAGCAAAGATAATTTTTCCTTCTTGTAGGGTCGAGAACTATAGCGAAGACGGAAACTGTAAGAACCGATCCTTAGCTCTTGATCTGGTTGAAGAAAGACGAATTCAAGCATATTTAAACTTATTACATTATCAGACCTTGATAAGAAGTCGATATGCTTCAATAGTTCGTCGAAGAGAGTTTAAGGTAGAGGACATGGTCTTACGAAGAGTTTTTCTGCATACCAAAGACAAAAACCTCGGGAAATTAGCTCAAAATTGGGAAGGCCTCTATTAAGTGGTTGAATAAATAAATAATGGCACTAACAGACTCAAGGACAAGTATGACCGAAGTTTGAGACTTCCGTGGAACATCGAACATCTCAAGTTATATTTAGATCAAATTTTCTAAGTTCAACATTTTTTTATTCTTATCATCTTGTAAAAACTTTTGATCGCGGCACACTCTTTCCTACCTTGGTGGCAGGAGGAGGTTTTAATGAGGTGTCCACAGCAACCAGTCTATTTAATTTACCTTTTTCTTTTATTAAAATGAACGTACAATGATTCGAAGTATGAGATCTACAGGAAAGTTCACCAACTCACGAGTTGGTGAACACCATCCTTAAGATCGATAATACAAATATTTCAACTACGATTGATCAACAATTTTTGATAAAGGCAGACCTTAAGGGTTTTTCAGTGTCAAACTGATCTACATTATTTATCCTAAACCTTAAGAATTTTTCAGTGTCGAACTGATCTACATTATTTATCTCGAACCTTAAGGGTTTTTCAGTGTCGAACTGATCTACATTATTTATCCTGAACCTTAAGGGTTTTTCAGTGTTGAATTGATCTACATTATTTATCCCAAACCTTAAGGGTTTTTCAGTTTCGAACTGATCTACAATATTTATCGCGGCCCTTTAGGGTTTTCTCGATCGTTCAACTGATCTACAAGAGTTTCTCAATTAAAACTAACAATTAAGAACTGTCGACAGATTGATATACCAAAATCTCGTCGTCGCTTTTGGAATATACAAGTGGTGTCGGTCTTTTCAAAATAGAAAAACAAGTTACACTAAGCAAACAACAAATTACAGATAAGCACACCCATAGGGGCGGCGAGCACAAAAAACTACCATAAACCACAACCTTTTCAAGATTTTCAAACGACTTCATCATCAGGATCATTATCAGAAGAACTTGCGTCGCTACGCTCTTCATCTTTACAAACAACGCCAGCTGGGAAATCTTCCTTGGGAACATCCAACCACATCGATCCCAAGGGCAGTTTGGGAAATCGACTATGAAAATTTAGAACGTAAGAAGCTTTGGCATCAACCACCTCCCGCTCCATCATCTTTTTACATGAAGCAACAATACGACTATTCTCTTTCTTACTCTTAACCCACAGCTCATCAACATCGTTTTTCTTCTTTGATGTTGGATCTTCTCAGCAGCCAAGCTATGAACCTTATTATCGCGATCTTTGTTTATTTGCGACATGGAGCTACTCAAGGATACCTCTTTAGCCCGAAGGGTCTTCAATTCAGCTTCGGCTTTTGTCGCACGGTTTTGGCATTTTTGGAATTCTGCTCCAACTGCTTCTAACGTTCATCTTGCTCTGTTACCATTTTCTCCAAATCAGCTAGGCGATTTTCAGCTTCTAACAGATTATGGCTCAGTTGTCCCGCCCTTCTATCTTTTATGGCCAACGACGCAATCATATTGTATAAAGAAAGGGCAAGGATATCAGAGTTTACCAATGGAAAATTATTTGTGCTTCCTGGCAACATAAGCACGGGTAGGCGTATCCCACTCGACGATGTCTCTACCATAGCATTTGTACGTCCGGAAGGACTGGGTCACAGCTTCTCTAGGAGAAACTCACTTATTTTTTCTTTGTCTGCACTTTTAGAAGGAATCACTACAACGTCGACATTTTCTGCTATAGGTTGGTCTGGTATTACAAACCGCTCTTTGGTAATTCGGATAGGTCCAACCAATTTGGCACCCTTCTTGTATTGTTCAAACAGGGTCGAGATAGTCACTTTCTCAGTAACGGGCAAACTAGCCTTAAATTCTCCGACTTTCAAATTGATTTCCCTCTTTACCGCCTTGGATCTCTTGACTCCACCGTCGTCGGTTACACCCGTTTTTATCTTCTTCTCACTTTCCTTCTTCTCTTTGCTGCAGGGTTTTTTAGCACTAATAGCATTATCACTAAGTGCTATAGTAGTTCTATCTTCCGCAGCAACCATGGGATCACACTCATCAACATCAGCTTCATCATTGGCCTCCTGATCAACGAGTTTGTCAGATTTAGAGTGCTTGCTAGGCACCCTATTTTGCCTGGGAAATAATAAATTGGCATCAAGCGCATCAATCTTCAACACTAAATCTACTAGGTCGGGTGGCTGCCACAGCTGTTCAGCAGTGAAGGGTTCGTTCGCAAACCACCAAAGATTGTTGTTTATCAAATTAGTATTTTTGAAGCAGCAATGGAACGCTCGGTCCCGATTCTACCGAGCATAGTCCTTCAACTTTTGGAAAGTCACTTTGGCAGATTCAAAATGCTCTTTTTTTACTGTTGAATATTTTTTCGATACTGAAATAAATATTCTCATTAAAAAAAGTGTATATATATACCACCGTGAATCCAGTTGTGTGATAAGCGCCTCGGGTTTTGTGACGAGTAAGTTCGACCATTTTCCCAAACCCCATTAATAAAAACAAACCGATGCTTCTACGATTTGTCGCCTTCTAATAAGTCATTCACGATCTTCATACTGTTGGCCAGAGAAGAGTAAAAGAATGGTAGTTTTAAATATTTGGAAAGGTCGATCATCGCAACATATTATTCTATTGGCATGGGAACCCCTGTCAATCTGAAGGCCATTATGCATGACATCAATGTATTCCAAGCGTTGGGGGTAAGTTGGGATGGGCAAAGGCTAAGAATCTCAAAGTACCTTACCATGTCGGGATCTAGTGGATATTTAAGGCCCTAATTGAAGAGATCGGTAAAAATAAATTTCTCTCTGTGATTGATGGATAGCCGGCGTCTCCCCAGGTTCTGGAAAACGGACGGTAACATTTTTTGGAATTTCTCACATAATCCGCAGCTCGGGCATCTCCTTCGGGTTATAGTACAGATACTTACCATTGAACAAAGTGATAATGTTGTCCCTGGATAAGTCGTGATGATAGCTAGTCACAGCCGCATCGATTTCTGGTAGGAGAGGTTCTCTATCTAATGCAACGTTGACAATATCTTCCCCCTCAACCACATCTTGCTTATCTGCCCGATATTTCATTTTGTCTTTATCGCCAAGAGCCAGATCCACTGCATGATCATCAGCAATCTGAGCAATATCAGCATTACCAGGGCTCGAATTGACCTTGGAAGAGTGTCAGATTCCTTAACAATGATTGGTCGGGCTTTAGCAACATCGTTTGAGGTCGGACCATCAACAACAGATTTCTTCAAACGAGCCACAACACTTTTTCTCTTTGGGAGAGTAGTGTCTTTAGTGTTGGTATTAATTGTGGAAGAATTAGGAACTTTGTCTTTGTGTTTCTTCTTCTCTATAGGGCCTTTAGCATAATTGATCATTACCGGTGCAAGATTAAAAACTAGAACTACTACTGACGCGTTTATGATCCGACTCAGTTCCTTTGAGATCTTTCAATGTAGCTTCTTATTTTTTCTGACGCTTCACGTCACGTTGAATGACCCCTCGAGGAGTAGCGGTGGTATTGTGGTTGGTTCGAATACTGATAATCGTTTTAGTCAGTTGGATGAATTCAAGAGATGAATAAGCGATGAAGTCTCCCATGACGAGGAATTGAGGTTTACGTTTTTTCGAGAAGAGAGCGTCGATATTAGAAATCCCAGCAATAGCACCAGCTAGAGTTGCAAGGTTAGAGGCTACCGGACCAGAAAGAGCACTAATGGGACTAAGAGTGGACTCACTTGAATAAATAAGAATCGAATCGCGCACCTGCTCAGAAGCAAAATTGAGATTTTGGGAACTTTGTCTCACTTGAATAAATAAGAATCGAATCGCGCACCTGTTTAGGAGTTTGTTTGCATTTTGGGGCGGGTCTTCTCATAAACGAGGCAGATAATAAATTAGAGGAGAAGTATTTATAGATGATGTTTTCCTCCAGAAACCCTTGTATGGGGAAAATCAAACGAAAAGAGTTGCGGGAAGTCGAAGAGTCGTTTTGATAGACTCGCGATTAGACACGCTCCAAATAAAAGGGTGACACATGTCCATTTTAGACAGCTACGGTAGGGCTAGGAGACTAGAAACATGATTAACGCTGCACCATAGGCATGTGAAGAGTTCAAAGTACAAGTGGCATCCAAACAAAGCTGACACGTGCGCCAAGACAAAAAACGAAACACGTGGCAAAATAAATGGGCTAAAAAGACGATTCAAATTTAGAGAAGGCCCATTGAAATCGAAGCCAAATGAAACAGAGGATAAGAAAACCAGACCCAGACATATGAAAGTAGAAATGGGAGCGGGCATGGCCTTTTCAACACCACGAATAACTAGATGAAAGCCGATCACGACTGACATGGGCCTTCAAAAAATGTCAGATCAGATCCTGACAAAGTTATCATCAACATCGAGATCATGCCCGAAGCTCTTTACGTTCCCTATCAGACTCGATGTGGTTTTAGATTGAGAAGCTGTCCGGTTCAAGCTGTGATAGTCTCCACTCCCGCACTGGTGAAGACTGGGGGGCTACTAATAAGGTTGTAAAATATTGGGCCAAATTGTTGGGTCAATGGTAAATAAATAAAATAACTATGTGTATTCAATCTTAGATTGTAATAATAATTGGAGGAAGATATAACCTCAAATAACAAATAGAAAGAAAATAAGGGATCAAAATGTAAAAATAAATATCAAATTAGGAGGACTATAAGGATAGAAGAAAGGGGGCCACCTCTCCTACTATATCAGGGAAACCTTTTTTTTTGGAAATGGGAGACATTTAATATAATACTTTCTCTTTCTAGTTTCTCTCTTTACTTTTTACTTTTCATTCTCGTTGAGCATTACTGTATCAGACCCCGGGAACCACATTTGTATTTTTGGCACCTCATGGAGTATCAATTGTGCAACGATGTGATGTGACATTCTTTCCACCTTAACACTCCAATGGAACGCTCTGGTACACAAGTCGGCAAATTGGTAAAGCATGGACAAGCTTACAAAAAAGAAGGAATTGCAGGCGGACGAAGCCCGGCACCAACGAACCCCAACTCTTGTTAGAAAGTAGGGTAATACAGTTGCAGCAGGCAATGAGACAATGATATATACAAAATCTAAATAAAATCACGACATATCGCGGTCACTCGTTACGTGGCATAAACTGATTTGAATAAAAGAAAGACATTTATGTTATAACAGAGGAAAATCAATTATATTACAAAAAAGGAGAACACTTTTGCGTTATAACAAAATAAAAGCATTTATGTTACAACAACTGAAACAAAATGGGGCCGCACGTACCCTTGGGATACAAACATCACACGATAAATTCCAAAATCAGATACCGACCCTTATCTTGATGGATGTCGATGGACGTTACCCTTGTCTAAGTTTAGATCTTTAGACGAGGCGAAACAGTCTATCAGAGTAAAAACCAATTGCATAGCATAACATTTCATCAGCTCGACACAAAACAACAGAGTGGCATGAATTACTGATAAGACATAAATGAGTTTGAGGTGAATTATACGAGCCTAAGTCCACAAAATCTAACCCATGAAAGGAACGTGACCAAACACATCGTCCTATTGGGCTTAAGCGACCATCTAGTCGCTTAGTGCCAAAGTTAGACAAGCATGGACATATATCCTTAAGAAACCAGACGATCGCTTAAGACATAAACCGGCCAAGGTAGGCCAAAGCTTGCCAAATTGTCTCTTAAACATTTGGTCGGCCAAACATGGTTAGCCGGCTCCAAGTTACCATCAAGTCTCCTACAACTGAAGCTAATTATGCTTTGGTCAACCTACCTTGAATAAAATATAAGTTACTTAAGGCGTTCAACGATGAAAGCCAACCTGATGCGTGAAGCCCCTGCTCCTAATTCAGAAATCATCGTGCAAATATTTAATACAAAGTTCGCATTGAAATCCTACTTAACACCGTCACAATAATTAAACCGAAAACACTTAGCTCTTGTCACTTCTCCAACACCCGATTTCCATCGAGATGTACGAAAACCGTGTCTGATAGACATGCGGGAGGACGATCTTATATCACACAAAAATGTTGCCCTCGAAGGACGTACCTCTGTCTAACAAAACGTCTGGAAGGTCGAGGTTGCACCAATAATAAGGCAGCAACCTGAGACTTAGCTAAAACAAGACTACTATAAATGGACGCATGCAATCTTGGTAAGGTGGTGAAAGTTAAAGAGAAAACAGTAGCTGATACGATCAGAATATATTGGAAGTGGATTTAGAGAGCATGTCAGATTTCTTTTGGAGGGAAGTTTGGACTATTAGCAAAAAAATAATGAATAAGATGTCTGTCTAGCATAGTAAGCTAAGTGTTCACTTCATATTATCTTGGGCCTCCAAGCGCACCTAATTAATCCGAATATATGAACCGACTCGGTTAGCCCATAGATTTTCTAAATCTTATAAATAGGGTCAAAACATTTAATGGGTTTGATGAGTTCTCTATCTAAAAAACATTAAATATATATCACTTATTTTCTCTATATACACTCCATAACAAATCTAATACATTCCACAAATACCCCTTGATCAAATTTTACCTTCACCAGATTGGTGACCATAGTGGGAGAGTGAGGTACCCGAATAGCTTTATTCGAAACCATAGTTGTGCATCGTACTTCGGTGGTGTATTCCATTTTAGAAAATATTGAGGCATGGATCTCGATATGCAATAAGTTTCATTCTCTTGATAATAAGGAGATAAGAGGTTAGAATGAGTATACTACTATATCACATATCAATCATAATACAGAGGAAATACAGATCACGCAAGACGAGCGTGATCAACTAAAAGCTAAAATTGAAGCTTTAAGGGCCCAAAGGCAACCTGAAATAGAATTAAAAGAGAAGTTCGATGTGGGATGTGTTATTATTGATGAGTCAGGCAACCATTACAAACAAGATGAAAGTGATCGATATCCAAAGGCTCACATAGGTTCAAAGAAGGAACATCAGACTAAGCAGTTGATGAACACATCATATTCTGTTGAAAACTCTATATTTCTACTTCTTCATCTAGTAGTGACAATGGCCGTCAGAAAAAGAAATAAAGGTTAACCAAGAAACATTCTAAGAAGAATGATAGAAAGGGACAAGTAAAAAAAATATGAAAGTAAAGGGATTGGTAGATCACGAAATTGATCATATGTTAAGTGATTAATTTGCTATCCAATCCGAACGAGATATCTTTGCCACTCCTGGTGAAGACCATGTGTTTAGCCGTAGCCATAACTGGAGACAATCACCTTTATCTTCAAATATTCTATATGGACTTCTACCTAGGCCGTTTGATTGCTCTAAAATGGAGAAATACGATGAAAGCAAAGATCCTGATAATCACCTTGAACGGTTCAAATTTTTTATTATGAACTTTGATGATGATGATAAGCTATTATGGCAGGCCTTCTCGCAGACTTTTAAAGGGAGTGCATTAAAATGGTGTAATAGGTTTCCACTAGGATATATTAAAAACTTTAATATGTTTTAGATGGATTTCCGAAGGCAGTTGGTGGGAAGTAGAAAGCTTAAAGGGAACAGTGATACTATCATTCATTGTGTTCAAGAAAAAGATATGTAAACAATCTAACAACTCGGTTAGAAAGGAAAATTTCTACATATCTCTATCAGAGCCCGACTCTATTTATTGTCTTTGATGAAGATGACTTGGGAAATATTACAAGCCTACATGAAGATGTTGTGGTAATAGGAGCATCAATTGAAGACAATGATAAACGTCGAATCCTGTTTGATACAGGTAGTTCGGCAAGTATTCTATTTTTATCAACTTATAAGAAAATGAATAATCCCTTAATCATACAAAGTTTGAATAGGACCATAGTAGGATTTACTGGTAACTCGGCAGATGTGATTGAAGAGTTTGAAGGAGAATTCTTGTTGGAAAAAGGACCATTCAAGAAGTTGGTAAGGGTTTTATTTGTAGTAGTTGATTGTCCGACATCTTACAATGCCATATTTGGTAGGTCTTGGCTATCTAGAATACATGCAGTAGCTTCCACTGTTAACCAATGTTTGAAATATACCATCAGAGGTCAAGCAGGTGACGTCTGAAGTAGCCAAAGAGTAGCATGGGAATGTTATGTCACATCTTTTGCTCCAAAATCGTTAGAAACTGTGCAAGTCGACAAAGAATAACAATTAGTGGACTCTTCTGTCAAATCATATAAGATAGATGATTAGAAGAAGGCTCCTAGTGCTGTGATCCCAGTTAAAGAAGTTGAAATTCATCGCTTGACAGAAGGTAAAAGTGTCAGGGTCGGATATAGATTTCTATTAAAATTGAAGGAAAATTTAGTATCCTTTCTATCTAATAATCTACATGTGTTTTCTTGGTAACGGGATGTAACTAGAGTATCAACAGGTGTATCAGTCACAAATTATAAGTTAGACCCGATGATGGGCCTGTAGTTCAAAGAGAAGAGCATTTTCCAGAGAAAAATCTGAAGCCATACTCCAAGAAGTAGATCGGTTAACCAAGGTGGGACACATTAAAGAATCTTAATACCTCTTTAGACAGCTAACCCGGTCCTAGTCAAAAAAGAAAATAGAAAATGAAGTTGTGCATTGACTTTACAGATCTTAATAAGCTTTCCCAATGATCCATTTATAAACCCCGGATAGATCAACTAGTTAGATTCCACATCAGGAAACAAGTTGTTATCCTTTATGGATGCTTTTTCTGAGTATAATGAAATACAGATGGATCAGAATGATAAAGACCATACTAATTTATTCACCGATAAAGGGATTAATGCCTTTTAGACTGAAAAATGTTGGAGCCATTTATCACGACTAGTCAATAAGGCATTTGCTAACCAGATCGGAAGAAATGTAGAAGTGTACATGGATGAAATGATGGTTAAAAATATCTAAGGAAGGTGATCACATATCTGACCTCGAAGAGACTTTTTCTAACTTGGAAGCCATAAATTTGAAATAACCCTGAAAAATGTACCTTTGAGGTCAGATTTGGAAATTTCAGGGTTATATTATAATTGAAAAATATATTCAAGCAGACCCAAATCAGTTGAATGCTTTGTTGGCATGATCCACCTCAGAATACTAAAGAAGTTCAAACTAGCATCATTAAACTGGTTATTTCAAGATCATCAAAGAAGTGTGCTTTTTCCCTAGTTTTAATAAATGTTAAAGACTTCAATTAGTGATCAATCTTTCTTTGAAATCTAGAGACATCTATCGTCGCACAAAATATTATTCATACTTGTAGATGGGGAAACATTTTATATGTATCTAGTAGTATCAGAGTATGCTGTAAGTGCGCT